>CM053622.1:27268287-27334542 GCA_028646595.1 Phalanger gymnotis
TGGATGTTGCCCAGGAACCCTCTGTAGCAACCAGCTGCAAAACGCAGTCTGAATCTAATTGTATTTATTTATGCGTCTCTCTGACATTTTTTGAAACGACCACCCAATTAATGTACGTGAGAAGCCGCCTGGTTTGCTTGAGCCCTCCCACTAGATTCTCTTGCTGTAATAGTGACGAACTCTAATAATCCACCTCTGTTCTGTAGCATCCCAGGAGTGTTCCTGGGCTGGGCTTGGGATGGCACATAGCAATTAGATCAAAGACTAGACTGCAATTAATGGGATATTCGAGTGAGGTGCTTTCTTTAGCCTTCGTGTTATACTTCTAACATTTTGGGATGATATTGTACTATTTTTGCACTTGTTTGCATATGGAAGGGAAAGGAAGGACAGCTTGAATTGAACAGCTATTGCTTTTAAAATAATTTTGCTATTAAAGCAATAGGATGAATTAAGGGGTTGGATTTCTTAAGGAATAAAGGGAAGAAGCATTTATATGGCACTCTGCTAAGCAATTTTAAAATAGTAGCTCATTTATTACCCTGGGAGGAAGGTACTATTATTATCTTCATTTTATTGCTGAGGAAACTGAGGCAAACAGAGGTGAAATGACTTGCCCAGGGTCACACCACAAATAAGTGTCTAAGGTCAGACTTCTGAACTCAAGTCTTCATGAGCCTAGGCCCAGGCCATTGTTCAGTGCACCACCAGCTGCCTCCATCAAAGAGGATTGTCTTTCCCACAATCCTGAGTCAGTTTACTTCCTCTTTTGCTTTGTTTGAATATAAAGGCTAAAGGTTGCAGGGCTGAGCAGGACCCTGGCCCGACTATGGCCTCATTCTGAAGTAAAACCAGGGAGACAGAATCTGTGGGGTCACCTGGCCCAGTGCCTAGCTGGGAAGCATCTTTGACAGCTGGTCATGCAGGCTTTGCTTAAAGCCCCACAGTGAGGGGGCAGCATTCCATTTGTGGACACCTGATTGTTAGGAAGGTAACTTTATACTGAGCCAAAATCTGCCTCTACACCTCCCACCTGTCATTCCTAGCTTTGCCCTCGGGAGCCAGAACAAAGTGCATCCTTCTTCTACAAAACAGTCCCTCAGATAGTTAAAGCCAGCAATCATATCTGTGCTTCCCCCTCCAACCTCTCTAAGCCTTCTTTTCTCCAGCATAAATGTCCCTACTTCCTTCAGATAATTACTGCATGCCATGGTTTTCAGGCACAGGGGATAGAGCCCTGGACTGGAGTCAGGAAGATTCATTTTTGTCAGTTCCAGTCTGGCCTCAGATATTTAAAAACTGTGTGACCCTGAGTAAGTCACTTCACCCTGTTTGCCTCAGTTTCCTCATCTGTAACATGAGCTGGAGAGGGAAATGACAAACCATGCCAGTATCTCTGCCAAGAAAACCCCAAATGGGGTCATGGAGAGTTGGACATGACTGAAACAACTGAACAACAGCAAAAAATGGTTTCCAGACCCCACCCTACCCCACTTTGGCTTGCCGTGTCCTGACCAGCCTCAGTGAGATATTCATGCACTGCCTTGTCAACATCCTTCCCAAAACTGGGTACCTAAAATGAAGACAGGCCTTCAAATGTGGTCTGGACAAGGCAGAACCAAGTCTCCCTCCCTGAGTGCTACATTGGTATTCAAGGAATATTTGGAGGGTTTTAGCCAAACCTGTGATTTCACCAATGTAGGGAACTCAAATGAAGAAACTGCCTCAATTAATGCTAAGCAGCCCTCACTCTGTCATTTCCTGTCTTGGGATCCTGAGAGGTGAAGTGACTGGACCATGGTCCTACAGCCAGGATGGGTCATCTTCCTGACTCAGAGGCCAGCTCTCTATCCTACATGAAACTGCCTAATGGAAGTCTCTGAGCACTTTGGACAGCTCCTCTTGGCAGGATTTGTGAGAAGACACAGACAGGAACTGCATAGGATGAGCAGGCATAGCTCTGTTCCACTGAAGGACTGGAAATCCTATGAGCTTCTTGGAACTCCTCATTTGCCAAAATCTAGAAAAGAGCAGGGAAAGGTGACAAGAGAAACCTCAGGTGACTATTCTGGGAGAAGTCAAGGCAGAAAGGTGTTGAGAAATGGTATGGCTCTCAGAGTTATGGGCAATCATCAGCCCAGCAGTCACAATTCTCAGGGCTAAAAATACTTGACAGCAGCACCATGATTTCCTGAATTTAGTAACTACTTACGTCATACAAATGGAAAGAAGAAATTGAAGGGCAGCTTGGCGTCAATGGCGGGCTGAGCCTTGTAGCCTGCTTCTGCAGGTGTAGACACATCAAAAAAACTAACCACAGTAGAAACCTGTACCGTCCTTCCACGTTCTAACTCGGTCTGTCAGGAAAAAGTAAGAGGTGCACAAGTCCCTGATACCATGTGTGTTAGTTACCAGGGTAGCAGAGACTGGGAAACTTGTCATTCTATTCCTGACTCTCCACTCCCGCCCCTCACCTCCCATTCTAAACTTGATTGACTCACAATATCTGATTGAGAAATCCAGAGATCTGGATGAGAAATATAATTTTTATTTCCTTAGTAAAATTACTAAAATAACACCAATGATAGGTAAACATAGGGAAAATAAGCCGATAAAGCATTTTGAGGACACAGGATGAAAGGTAATTTTTTTTCCTCAAAGTTTCAATGACTAAAACATTAGGTTTATTTGCATTCCTAGATGAATTTTCAAAAAATTAAAAACCAAAACCTATTTTTAAAGTCTGGAGTCATACAGATTATTAATGTGAATAAAATCTGTTACTAATGAATGCTGTTCCCCACCCCCAAAAAAAGGTTTAAAAATAATAACTAAACTGTTTTGGAATGCTCAAAGAATAAATACACAGGAAGCATTTTCCAATCCTGGCAAATATCGCCTGTAATGTTTGTGTTCTGGAAGCATGTCATACAACCACTTTTAAACAAAGATTATAGTCATACCTTGGAAAAAGTAGATGAAATAATTTTCACTGCAACATTGACTATTCTGGCTTGTGGATTCACTAAGGAACCATACTTAGTCCACCTCACTCTTATATCATAGGTTAGTGGAATCAAACATGGCTCCTGGAAGAATAAAATGACAATTTTCCATTATCCCACGGAACCATTTTCCAACATCCGATGAAATCCAAACTTTAGTTTTTCCTTTTTTACAGCAATTTCATCTTTTTGATAATGTTCTGAGCAACAGAATAAGCATTTCCTAAAAGTTTGGATAAAATGGTGTAACAAGTGCTATTTCTGTTTTCAAATATTCCTTATACCAAAAATATCTTAATAGCTAGGGTATTAATTTTTAGATACCCTTTACAAACTAATACTAAACTTTTTTGTCTTTTGATTCATGCATTAATTAGATTTAAGTGAGATCAGAGTTGCACAAAGTTGTCAGCATCACTTTCTCTTCCAGGGTCATCACAGTCCAGTGGCAGGGCAGAGTGAAGACAACTAATGATGGCAGGGGATACAGTGGATGACCTTGGTGTCTCAATCAATAACTAGCCTCCTTTGTAATTTAAGGCAACTCACTTAGTTCTTCTACAGCTTAGCTGTTCTGGCTTAGAAATGGGGTACACCCTCTCTGGCTTCTGCCTCTCTGGCTTGGTACAAGGGACAGTAATCTCAGAAGGAGCTGGTGAGGGCCATGTCTTTAGTGTCAACAGAAAAGCAGGCTCCTACACAGAATGATATGTGACACATGTATCACCTTGGACTTATTTCCAAAGTGTTTTGGGATCAAAGTAAGCACACCTTTCCCTTGAAAAGATGGTTAGGAGCTCTTCCATTGGAATTCAGGAAGAAGCTGTCACCATCATCTTCAGGATCTTCCTTCTCTCAGAGAGGGGAAGAAAGGGACAGAGAAAAGGGCTGGGAAAGGAGCTGTAGCTCCTGAAAGCCTTTCGGCCCCCCTTCAGTGCCCAGCAGCAGGGATTCAGAGGTGACTGGGGTCAGGGGCACTCTCAAGTTGAACTTGTACCTAAGAAGCTTATTAGCACACAAGCCAGTAAGAAGGCCTACTGCAGCTGTGTGAGGAAAAGTCCACACATCTGCCTTGATTCAGGTTCTCTGGTCCATTCTTAGAAGAAAAGCAGCAAAGCCTTGAGCCTGCAAGATCATCAGAAGCTAGCAAAGAGGCACAAGACACGAGGGCAAGAACTGTGGGCACTTCCCTCCTTGTTATTTATTTGCCCAAGTGACCAAAGCAGCCAAGCTGATTCAGGACTAAGCTGCTTGTTTCTCAGAAGAATGGCCTGAGCAAACACCATCTCCAAGGGGGATGCTGAGAGCTCCAGTCTGAGCCAGCAAATGCTATTCTGGCAATGTTCTCCCTCTGCTATAAATAGACTGAATTGTATAAGACAACTGCACAAGAGACCAGCAAGATCGGCCTCTTAGGCAGAGATGGAGAACTTGCCCCCAATGGCAGTGGCCCATGCACATTCCTTACAGCTCAGATAAAGGAGAAAGGTGGGCAGGAAAAGCATCACAGGGAGTCAGGGGGCTAGAGGAGTTATCAATCCCATGAAGCTCATTGGGGATTTGGGATAAAAAGTGCTCAGTGTGGGTTGCATCTATAACCTAAAGATGTTCATATGATTGGTTCCTGACAGTACAGCATGGTGGGTAGAACACCAGGATTTGAGAGTCAGAAGACTCCAAGGTTCAGTCAGTCAGCCAAAAGACATGTAGTAAGGGCTTGCTATGCCCCAAACTGGGCAAAGAGCAAGGGGTAAAGTTTCGTGTATGACTTGAGTTTCCTCATCTATAAAATGAGAAGGGGTTGGGCTCAGTCCAATTCTAAATCCTGTGACCCTGGGAAGGTCGTGATGCTGACCATGGAGACCTCTGGGTCCCTCTGAAACAGTCTACAGGTTATAAAGTCATAGACTGCCAGAGACAGGAGAAATGAGCCCCAGAAGTTTAATCCAACCTCTTCAGGTGCCAGAAAAGGAAAATGAGGCCCAGGGAAGAGAAGGACTTGCCCATGGCCACAGAGGCAGAACAAGACTAGAAACCAGAACAGATTTTCTGATTCCCAGGTAGGTCACTGTGCTTTCCAGAATACCACACTACAATCCTGTCCATCCTGTCATGAATTTCAAGGGAAGGAGAGTGATAGTAGGACAACTGTTCAAATATAGCAATGTTTCTGTTTCTTCAGGGCTTCATCCAAAGACTTTTCTATACAGAAAAGTGAGGCAGGAAGTCAGCAGTTGTCGCGCTAAACATCTTAATGAAGAAAAAAATCAAAACCACTCTCCAAGAATTAGGAACCATGTTTACCTGTTTTTTTAATGCAAGAGTGGAGAAACGGACAGGCACCCACTCCTGCAAATTCTGAGGTGGAGAATTTCCAAAAGAAGACACATAGTTTGGTAAGCTTTCCCCTATCAGTAATTTTTTCAGTCTTCTCCCAACTAGTCGGCAATTGGTAGTTTCGGTCAATCTTTCAGAAAGAAAAAAACAATTAACTCAGCTAAGAATTCTTAATAAAGACATGGTGACAATCTCCTGCTCTTCTCCCCCTCTTTCTCTCTGAAAAGGAGATCTAGTGAATGGAGGTGGCTCACCATGCTTCTCCGTGTAGAATTCGTGTCCTAGGCATTGGATCAGAGAGAGATGATCGAGCAGCCAGAGCCAAGTTTGCTCTCTCTGGGGTGTTATATAGTTTGAAATTCAGAAAAAAGACAAAACAGGAAAAAATAGGAGCAGGGGAAAGATTTGCTGTGAATTCACTTGTTTCCTCAAATGCAGGAAGTGCACTTTTCCCGTTCTTATTGAAATGAATAACAAATCGTTGCAGTATTTTTCTCTAATATTTTGTCAATTCATCTAAGACACTTCTTTCCAATGAATGGATGAAAAACAATTTATTAAACATATACTATGTGCCAAAAGTGATCCCGCCTTCAAAGAGACTACATTCAACAGGAAGAGACAATGCATATAGGAAGTAGTGTCTAGGGAAGGGAGTTTTGGTCTGAGGAGTCACAAGGATTTTAGGCTATCAGTCAGTCAACAAACATTAAGTAAATGCTTACAATGCACATCAAGGATACAAAGAAAGGCAAAAACCCAGTCCATACCCTCAAGGAGGTCACATTCCAATGGAGAAGACAACATGCAAACAACTCTGTACATAGAGGAAATAAAGAACAGATGGAAGGGAATACCAGAGGGCAGGCACAACCCACAGAGGAGAGGAAATAACACCTGCAAATGGTAGAGTCAGCACAGAGTCCTGAAGGAAAGCAGAAGAGCTAAGAGGCAGAGATGAGGAAGAGCACCGCAGGCTTAGGAGCCAAGAGGCCAAGCCTGCATCTCAACATTGGAATTAAGTTGGTTCATTTCTCTACTGCCCTTTGCTCTTGAATCCCTTGCACCCAGTCCTATTTCTGCTTCGGCCTGGCCAAACCACAACCCTGCATCAGTGCCACTTCTTCAACTACTACTAACGGGATTCTCAACTGAGCTGGAAGAAGCCATAGAACTCTGCAGACTGCGTAGACTACAATGTCACTGAGCTCATCTAAACTGGGCCCTCCTGGAAGCACGGCAATCCTTTGATTCTTCCCTAAATGATGCTCTATCACACCTCGACATTAGCTTTCATTCCATACCTCTCAAGTTTCCCACACTTCACCTTCAGTTCTCTGCTGAGGATCTCAAAGCCATTCACTTGGAGCTCTCTGATTCCCCCTTTCTACATCTCAGAGCCTCTTGACATCACCCTTCCCCCACTCATTTCTTTCCTCTGGACTCTTGATGAAGAGAGGGCCCTTCTCCTTGCCAACATCGACCCCTCTAAATGTACCCTTGACCCCATTCTCTCCTGCTCTGACAAACTGTCCCCACCATCATCCTCTCTCTCCTCTTTCATCTTTCCCTAGCCACTGCTTCCTTCTCTGTTGCTTATAAACCTCACCAAGTCTCGCTTCAAAAACCTATACACTTGACCATCTCCCCTCAAGATATCATCCTAAATCTCTCCTCTCTCTCACAATCACACTCCTAGAAAAAGCTGTCTCCTCTCATTAATTTCACTTCCTCTCCTCTCAATCACTCCTTGATCCTTTGCAGCCTGTTTTCCAGCCTCATAGCTTGACTGTACAGCTCTCTCCAAAGTTATGGAGGACCTTTTCATGCCCATACCTAAAGGTATCTTCTCAATTTTCATACTTCCAGACTTCTCTGTAGCATGAAGCACTCCTAATCACCTCTGCACCTGGATACTCTCTTCTCTTCTCTGATTTTCAAGATGCTGTTCTTTCTTGGTTTTCTTACCCATCTAAACCACTCTGAGTCTTCTCTGCTGGATCAGCATCCATGCTGTGCCTCCTAACAGTGAGTACCCAAAGACTAGACCTCCTTTCCTTCTCCCTCTACACTTTCTCTCAGTGCACCTTCCTCAGCTCCCTTGAGTTTAATGATCATCTTTACACAAAACATCTAGATCCATCCCTAGTCTCACCCCAGAACTCCAGTCCCATATCACCAACTGCCTATTGGACACTGGGAACTACCTGTCCTAAAGGCATCTCAAACTCAACATCCACACCAGAATTCATCTCCTTTCTCCCCAAACCTACCCCTCTTCTGAATTTTCCTAGTTTCCTAGTTCTATTAAAGGGACAACCAATCTTCCAGGCCCCAGGTTTACAACCTTAGGATAATCTTCCTTCTCTCTCATTCTACACATCCAACATTCCAGGTCAACTCCTTTCTGCCTCCACAACATTTCTTATAACCATCCACAAGTCTCTACTCATGGAACTCCATCCTAATTCTCACCTTCACCTCCTTTTACTTGGACTATTATAAACACCTACTAACTGGTAGCCCTGCCTCCAGTTTCTTTCCATTCCAATCCATCCTCCCCACAGTAGCCAAGCTGATTTTCATAAATCACCTATCCTGTTTAATTCAGTAAACAGGAGTTGCCTGCCTATTACCTCCAAGAGCAAACACGAACTCTTCTGCTAGGCAGTTAAAGCCCTTCACAATTGTAATCACAACCTACTTTTGAAATTTAATGTTTGCTATTCCAATCACAAGACTATATTCACCCTGCCATTTGTCACACAGGATGCTCTCTCTCCCATTGACACTAGCTGTCACGCATGCCCAGAATGCCCACCTTTCTCACCTCCACTTCTTCCTCTTTCCTTGAAAGCTCTGACAAAGCATTTCCTTCTGCCTGAGGCCTTCGCTCCCCCACAGCTATAATAGTGTCTCCACCACCCCAAATTATGTTGTGTTCATTTTGTGTATGTTTTGTATACACTTAGACGTGTGCCTGATGTCTCCTCCAATAGAATGGAAGCTGCTTGAGGGTTTCATCTTTGTCTCTGTAAATCTCCAATGGCAAACGGAATGCCTGGCATACAGTGGGTGCTTAATCAATGTAAGTGACTGTCACAATTCCCAGTAGCCATGGGAAGCCACTGTCTCCTGCAGCCATGACCCACAGTTTAAGAAGCACTGAAGGGGTTGTAAGTGGACAAAGTTTAAGAAGCCTTGTCTAGAGAAAGCCCAGGAGATGGGAAGGGCGGGGTGAGGGGCTATGTGTCGGGAAGTCAGATGACAAAATGTATGGTTGGGGACCAGAGACAGAGAATGGATTGTGTGAGTTTTCACTCCTGCTCTGGGGCAGGCTCAAGTTTCCCGGTGGATAGGACGTGGAGAACCATCAGTGGGATCTACTAGATAGAGTGAGTAATGATGAAACCAGAATCTACACTGTAGATTTCATACCAACTGAGCTTGTTCAAAGTTAAAGGGGTTTTCTGTTTGTTTGTTTTAGCGTTCTTTTTAGGTACCCAGAAAAAGGTAGTAATATTTTATTATCTAATCGGAAATGTAATTGTTAAATGGTAAAAGATTAATTAATCCCTTACCTTATTTTGCATCCAGTTGTCATATTATAACCAAAAAACACTGGTTTTCTAAGTCCTTCTGCTAATAAGCAGTTCTGTTCAGCCAGGCTGTAAAAAACGGTAAATTGTCCAAATCTGTTAGTACTTTGAACAACATGAGATGTTCACAGAGTTAAGAGAAAATAGGACCAATGATAAAGATATATTATAACAAAAAATAGTTCATATCTGTAGAGTCTTATGCAGTTTATAAAGCTCTTTCTTGGGTCACAAAACCCTATTTGTTAAACAATGGGAGAATTACTATCCATATTTAACAGAAGAGGAAACTGAGGTTTATAAAGATTAAGAGATTTGCCCTTCAAATAATGCACTATTAGCCAAGCTGTGAAGTGGTCCAAAAACCATTCTGGAAAGCAATTTGAAACTACGCTAAGAAAGTGGTAGAAAGAGGCAGGTATGTATTGAGAAATAAATATAGGTGATACAAAACCAGAAGATAGCGATAAAAATAAAGATAATAAGCAGCAAAGCTGAGACTTGAACCCAGGTCTTCTGTCTAGACCCCCCTAGACTGCCATTCCAGCACTAGGTGGGCATAATGGGAGTGTTCTCCCCACTCCTTGCTGCCTTTTCTGGTGTCTTTTAGGCAGCCTCTGGCAAGACAAAGGCGTCACTTTTCTGTACCTCAAGTCCTCTAGATGTATGTTAGCTTTTCATTACTTTCTTCAAGGCATTATTATGGCTGTTTTCATTGACTAGTGTCAGCCGAGGAAAAGATAAGATAGCAGCTGGCTTCACTCAGTGTTAGCTGCAGATTTCCATCATCACTAAACTGGTTCATAAATCTCTTATACACATTAGTATCTCCAGATTTGGGGCAGCTAGATGGCTCAGGGGATACAGCACTGGGCCTGGAGTCAGGAAGACCTGAGTTCACATCGGCCCTCAGACAACTCACCAGCTGTGTGACCCTGGGCAAATCACTTAACCACTGTTTGCCTTAGTCCTCTGGAGAAGGAAATGGCAAACCACTCCAGTATCCTTGCCAAGAAATCCCACATGGACACAAAGAGATGGACACAAGGAGTTGGACATGAGTGAACGTATGAACAACAACAAAATCCCAAGATTTAATTAAATAAATAGCACCTACAGAAACTCATGAAAGTGAGCAGGTACTGGGGGAAGAGAATAAGCTGGTGCCCAAAGACCGTGCACACCCCTCAGTGAAAGTGTGTGCCTGATGTGCCAGACATAGGGTCATGTGTTCACCTGACTTGTCCTTCCAGTTACTACAGGTTCAACAACCAAATACAAAGCCATCATAGGCTCTGGTGTCTGCAGACATTTCTACCTTGAGTCCTAATTTTCTGTTTACCAAACATTTTCTACACACAAATTACTTCACCTCATCCTCAAAAAGATTCTCTTTAACATGCAGCTAGATCAGTAACTGGGGCAGAATTGGTCTAAGTAAGTCCTGGTTGGGAACAATGCCCCCATTTCCCTAAATATTCTAGAGAACTTAAAAATACAGAGAGAAGAGACAACATGATCTCCACATATTGGCAAACTGACTCCTAATAGACAACCAAAAAGGATATTCTGTCTTAAATCCAGCTATTAATGGTAGTCCTGGAACATAACCTGGATTTCCACTGAGAGGGAATGGCTTAGTATTTCGCTGAAAGACAAAATATGACACAGAAAAATTCTTATTTTTATTCATAAAAAAGCAGAAAAAATGAGAGCTTTAATAAAGTCTAGAATATCAAACAATTAGACATCCTCCCCCACAAACAACTACAAATATAACTATTGAGTGAAGGCGAACATCTTGCTGTAAAATTACAAGCTTATAGAGTGTGTTGCTCCTAAGAGAAAAAGAAATTAACACAATTCCCCCACAAAGCTCTACTACAAATGACTTCAGTGTTTGGTACAAATGATGTTATGGTTGGCACTTACAACCTGAGGTTTTAAGTCATAAAAGATGATGGCTTTAATCACTTGGCGAGCATCTATGTTAAAATGACAAAAATTACCTGAAAAAACTGAACCTGAAATTGCTGTTGGAGTGGAAGCATTGAGCTGCTGACTGTCCCAAGGAGGAGATAGAGGTCAGCCTTCGTGATTTCCCCTGCCTCTGTGTATGTGATGCTGTACTTTAACTGAAAATAAAACCACACACAAAAATGATGGCCCCTTTCATTATACCATTTAGCATCAAAGAATATAGTCACAGAACTTTGGAGCTGGATGGACCTTGGAAATCATGTAATCTAATCCTCTTCTTATTTCATAGATGAGGAAAGTGAGGCCCAAGAGGGAAAATAATCTGCCCAAGGGCACGCAGCTAGCTAGTGTGCCCTTGGGGAAGTTACCCGAGACACTCATTTTAGCAGCTACATTTAACATTGAAAAGTACTAAAGAAAAAAGAAAGAACAAATCCTTCTCTGTTCTTACACTTCTTGGAGATTTATTTCTCCACTACGATCTCAACTGGGTAATGAAATGCACCACAATCTCAGGCATGCCCCATACACCATAAACAAGGATGAGAGCTCAAACCACAGGGTACCCAAATGGGTACTTTGCGCACCCACTGGCATTTGTATAATATAATTAATCTCATCATTCACACTCTGTTTGCCATTCAAGTCTAACATTTTTAAAGCTGTAAACAAAATATGACCGATGTTTAGGGAATGGTTGTATAAGTAATGGCATGAAAATGTAATGCAATGATAATTATGAAGAATTCAGAAACACAAGGGAAGACTTGTGCAAAACAACCTAGTATGAAGAAAGCAGAAGCCAAAGAACAACATACAAAATGACTACTATGATGTCAGTCAACACAGAAAGGCAACAAAGCCCAGGTCAAACCCAATAGCCAATGTCCATTCCGTGCTGTTACACAAAGGCCACACCTCTGTTTCCTTTTAACAGTTAATAAATTCAGTCTGTGAGGACAAACTGTCATTGTCACCCTTTATTCCTCTGTAGCCTCAGGATGAGGCATAATTAAATCTTCATAAGCTATTCAACTCCTAGATGCAAACAAGAAGATAAGCAAAAATGGGAAACAATGTGGTCTAGTGCAAAAACAACATCTGGGGAGGAGTTTCTGGTGACTGTCCCAAGATGTGTAGCTTGATTCTGCCTTAAATAAATAAAGCTTCACCAAAAAAGTGAAATCAGGCACCTACCTTAAGAACAACATTAGTGCAGGCTTTCAGACCATTGATGCTGACAAAAGTGGGATGCAAAAGAACATCACGCCGGATATTCCGATTTATTGTTTTATTTAGAGATTTCAGAAGTATTGCCTGGACAGTGATAGGAATCTGCAAAGTGTTATAAATGGATTGTTCAACACACTTCACAAAAACATGCTTCTATGACTAAGAAGTTCCATGACTATAAACCTTTATAACACCTGTCTGACTTTAACATATATTCTATCTCCTATGACAGTTCAATGTTAAAGACTCTTTGGCTCTATAGCATAATTAACTAACCAAAGGGCAAAACTAATCAAAGTTTTCTATCTGCATAAAATAAGTACCTCTCATATGACTAAAAGCACCCAAAGGGGTGAAGCAAAGGGGAGCCTGTTAGCTAGTGGCCAGATATGGAGGACAGTTGGAGACTCTTGTACTACCATATACAGTCCTTGTTCAGGTCATCATGAAGTCAAGCCAGATTCTTCTCAACTGTGTTAAAATTGTGTCTTGTTCGGGACCCCCAACCACCCTTCCCTCTTCTAGTCAGTATAGTAAGCAAGTTTTATAGGTAGCCAGCATAAAGTAGCAATAGCAGGAAATAAGATCATGGATAATGGAAGACATGTACAAACCATCCCAAAGATCACAGGAACATAATTTACAAACTGTATCATACATTAGCTAAAATTCACATCCTGTTAACATGTGCGCACTCAGAATAAACCTTCGAGGTGCTTTTTATCAAGGTTCTGGCTCTATGATATGTAAATTCCAGACAAAATCCAGACCTCCACAGCTCCGGACCAGCAGAACATCAAAAAGATGCTGATAACTTTAGGATAATGACTTTGAAGTTTTACCATTAACTTTGAGCTGATTTGGATATGTTAGTGAACTAACTGCAAGGTGGCCCAGTTAGGAGGAGTTGGTCTGTTTCCCCCAAAAAATCCTGAGACCTCAAACTCCTGCCCCTCAAAGCTTCTTGCATCTCCATTGGTCCATGCTACAAAGTGCTCCCAACTCTAATCCATGCTTATCTGAGTAATGTTTTCAGCTTCTCCTCCTCCACATCCTCTTCCTCATCCCATTTTGCTGTCCCTATGCCACCGTCTGCCTCTGTACCATTTTTTGCCACTTGTCTCTGCCTTTCTGGGTTCTTTACCCCCGCTCCATACCCTTTATTTAATTAAGTGTGACTACCGCCCCATTTCCCACCACAGATTGTTCTTTCCTGGTAAGTACCTAAAGAACTAGGTGTGCCTGCCCCTATTTCATAATTTCATAAATTAATTACCAATTCATCATTGAATATAAAAATCTTTCTGTTTGGGTTAGTGGCCCTAAATGTACTAGGTGACAGTGAATTAAAGCCTTAACCTCAAAATGGACATCCCTTTATAGGGAGGAGGTGCCTGGGACTGACCGAAATGCTAAGAACAGGGCACCTTAAATTCAAATACCATCGTGAGAAAGCACTGTGCCTAGTATGAACTTGAACAAGCCATTTCATTATCCTTGGGAGGAATGTAAGAACAATGTCACAGCAGAACAGCTGGAAAGCTGGCTGTTATGGATTCTCTAACAGCCCCATATGTTGGAATCAGGCCCAAAAGACCAATATTCAGAAAGTCAGAATTCATCCAAATAGATTTAACACAATTTAACAAATATGACATGTATTTTTTTTATAATGATTCAAAGGTACAGGCCCTCTAAGCTGTCCCATCCCCATAACTGTTCAAGATTCCTAGACACAGCAACAGATAAAGATAGGATTAGGCCCTGAATAAGCCATCCTGCCTCTCCAACACACTCTAGTAGTTGCTTTTTTGAACAAAGCCCCAGTGACTGTACTTCTCATTCATATGTCATATAAGTAGAGCTCCAAATGGTTTACCTAAAAGCTCTGCTTAGCTAAGCCTTCAGGCTATTTCTGTTTCAACTAAAGAGATTACCTCATTTCTATGTCTATATCTTTTTTATTCATTTACATCCTAAGATCTAATAAATATAAACAGCATCTACAGCAATGTTGATTACTCACGAAAGCCAACAGGTATTTGACAGACAGAACCAACCAGACAGTGCCCCAAGACCATGTGTTGGTAAGCAAAATGGGCTCCTTAGCACTTAGTTCAACAAGTGCCCTTGAAGAGTTTGGCTTTTGTTTTTGTTGAGTAATTCAGTGTATTTCATTGAGTCTTACTAAGTGCTAAGCCCCAGGCCCAAAGCCCTATTAGGTGTAAAACCTATGTGGGTGTGGATTGGCAACTAAGGTGAGGCCCAAGGTGGGGCTAACTCCAAGGAAGGCCTAGTTTACATGTCTGGGAGAGCAGAGGCTCTTAGACCACGTGGGTTTAAGTTGCCTCTTTGTGACGATTTTAGGTCACGTGGGTGAGTTGCATGTGTGACTCACCCCTGATGCTGAAAAAGATATAAAAACCAGGAGTTGGCCTCTTCTTCCTGGGAGCTCTTTGCTGCAGCAGTGGTGGCGCATGACTCTGGGCCGGCCCTTGTTCTGAGCTCCCGGGCTGAACCTAGCTGTTGGTAACTATGAATTGTATTGGGTCTGTCTGTTGATGTTTGTACTTTGTATTTTGCTCTGAAGTTCAGCGTGCTGGCTTTTTCCCCTGAACTAAGTGAATGATATTTGTGTGCTGAATTAAAGTAAGCTTGCCAGCCCCTTCACCTTGCTTTCCTTATTAAGGTTGATGGGAATACTGTATCCTGGTTGTCAATCATCACTTTGACAAGAAACCATTTAAGTCCCTGTAAGGAAACCAGAAAAATATAGTATCTAATTCCATTCATTTGTCAATGAAGGTCATCTATGCAACTTCAGCACAGAGAAAACTGTAAAACTTCAAAATCACATCAGTTTAAATGTTATGAATAGTCAAGGAAGGTGTACTAGGAGCTCTTTATTTGCACCTACCTTGCTTTTAGCTGAATAGCAAGGCACAATTTCTAATCACAAATATATTTATTTAAAAGATATTAAAAGCTAGTTGTACTGCTGTTGTTGTTTTACCATAAACAACCTTTTCTCCATTAAAATACGGACTCTTACCTCTTTGCTTGAATTAGGTACCTAGACAAAAAGGAAACAGAGTTATAGCTATATATCATAGAAAATCATTATTTTTCTTGCCTTCTTAACACTTGTTCTTATACCTAAGGTTTTTTTTCCTTGAAGACTCTAAAAAAAAATAAAAATAACTGCACTTCCTATAATGTGAACATGCTGTCAATATTCTTATCACATTCATAATAAATTAGTTGGCCATTTTGTTGGCAAATGTACTCCTAAACAGCCAACCCACTGCTAGCCTTGAGGAATATTTAAACTTTTTCTCATTCAATGAATTAACAAGTATTTCTTGAGCACCTCCCACGTACAAGGTGCCAGAGGCTGCGGGAAGGGGGAAAACTACACAGAACATGGCTGCTGTCTTCCAGGCCCTTACAAATAAGGTGGGTAGATAAGATATGTCAACAGGCAATCACAACTTCTCAAAACTTATGTGAAAACTAGGTTTATTACAAGAGAAATGAACATGCATGTAGAACCCAAAGAGTTCACAATCCACATGGAAGCTTGAATATTTATGACAGCAGGAAGTTCTACCTAAAGCAGTGTGGCAAAGAAGGGGGAAAGGTACAGTAAAGGTGGAAAAAGGACAAAACCCTTCCCAAAGGTGAGGAGCAAGGTGACTAACAAAAGCCAAATTCTTTTTCATTGAGAACTGCTAGGCTATCAAGATAGGAGGGTCCACTTATCTATAGGGTCCTCCAGCAGCACAAGCAGTTTCTCAGTCCAGCACAGATTGACTGGGGCCTGTCTTGACTCCTAAGGACACAACAGGGAGTCCAGTTTGGGATGCAAACAACAAAAATGTGTCCTTGACACATTCAGGGCAATGTTTCTGGAAAATATAACAACTCAAAAAGACAAGTTTGAGGGACCCCTTAATAGACATAAACACATGAAAAATTTAACCACCAGCACAAGATAGAATTTCGTAAAAGTATAGTTTCATTGGAAAGGATAATAAGCAAACTGAGTAGGGGACTGGACTAGATGATTTCAAAAGTCCCTTCCTGCTCTAAATCTCTTTATTCTGTGACCTCTAGATGACCAGATATCTTTTAAATATAATATTCTATGATGCCATGAATTCAGAAGAAGGAGAAATCAGTGGTCTGGAGTATTTGGAGAAACAATGTAGGCTGAGCTGGGCCTTGAAGGAGAGACAGGATTTAGAAAAGCAGAAGGGAACTGAAAGGGCCTCCCTGCAAGAGATGGCATGGAGGTAGGAATACACAAAACATGTTCTAAGGACAACCTGGCCAGAGTAGGAAACTGGTGTTGGAGAACAATGGGGAAAAGGCTAGAAAAGTAGCTTAGGCCTTGATTACAGAGATGCAGAAATTCTGGCCTATGGAGCTTGGAGAAGTCGCTATTTTAGACCATGAAAAATGACAGAAAGATTACTCTTACGGAGCTCTACAAGGTGTTCAGAGGATGGACATGCAGAAACCATTTGAAAGGCAAGAGCTAAGTAACAGTAAGCAAGGTGATACAGACTTTAACCTCATCTCTTTCTCTGAAAACAGTAATCAGATCCGTGTGATAAACAAATTGTTTCACTGTTCCTCTTACCATCTGTAGGAATTCCTAGACTACAGGTCTGCAAAGAGCTGGATAAATACCGCCTCATTTTAGCCTTACAACAATCCTAGAAGGCTGAGAGAGAAATGACTTGCTTTTATATTTGTATCCTGATTTCTTAGGACAGTATTTGGCACACAGTAAGGGCTTAAGAGATGCTTTGTACTTTTCTCATTTACTGACCTGGCCTGGTAAGAGTTTGGGAATCGGAGTGGAGGAGGTGTTATGTTAGTATAACCAATATGACTTTCAATGCTTAAAAAGAACATGAAGTTAAGTAAGCAGGGGCATTTCCAAACTAAACTTACGGCCAAAATCTTAGGCTGGATGTACTGAGCCATACTGAGGGCTCTGTCTTCACCACACTGCTCCAGAGTTATTCTTCTGTTACATCGAAAGATCTCGTTCATCAGAAAGCCTGGAAATTACAGCAGAATAACTAAGAAAAGGTAAGCAAAACAAAGATATTTCTAAAAGTAGACACTGAAGGAAAAGTCAAGTTGCAACTATGAAAAGAGAAAAGATTTCAAAATGATTTGTGAAAGCACCTATGAGTGGTCTGCAGCAGAGGCAGATTTTTCTCCTTGGGCATAGCATGTGACTGAGGACCTTCACTCAAGAAATGAGTCTGTTGGGTGCACTGGAGAGCTGCCTGCAGAAGGACAACCACCTGAGAGGAGCCCACTTGCCCATGAACTGTGTATTGGACAAGTAAGTCCCCAGGATGAGGGAGAATCACATTATGGCCAGTTTAAGATGTATGTGGAAAATGTGACCATCTTAGAATATCAGAATGGGTGCTCTGTTATTCCAGAGAGCAGAATAAAGATAAGATGGCAGAAGTGACAGGGAAGCAGACTTTAGGCCACCATGAGAAAAGATTTTAGAGTGACCAAAAGTTTCCAAAACAAAATGAACTGCCTCATCAGGCAAGTAGTGACAGCAAGCAAAGGCTGGATGACTACGACCTGTCAGAGGCATTAGAGATGGGACCCCAGTATTACAGAGAACTTTGGACTAGGTCATCTCTAAGATGCTTTCAGACTTTAGAAGTCCTAGATCCTAATTAAGAAGCCTGATTAAGGGGATTATAAATTTAAGCAGTGGATTCATTAAATTAATGGCAAACCTTAAAGGGGAATGAGGAAAGGACTTAATTTCCAATAGAAAAGAGAACATATGAGCACTTACCTGCAGGATTGCTATCTGAGCATTGAGTGGAGGAGAACAAAGGACATGGAAGCTTCAGAAATGAATCAGAAGTCTGCACGGGATCTCTGTACTATAGAAATACATGTAACAGGAAGATTTATGATTATTAAAAATAATCAAGTATTTCCAAAGAAACAGAAAAATGCAATTAAAATAACGAAATTTAATTTTCCAAAACAAAACTCAATGAAGTTCTTCACCAAAATTCAAAACAAGATCTTTTTATTTTATTTTTAGTCCTAATTCCAAATTCTCTCCATCTCTTTAGTCCCTCTCTCATCCATTGAGAATTCAAAACATATGGTATTCATTATACTTATGAAGTAATGCAAAACATATTTCCTCATTAGCATTGCCCCCCCAAAAAAAGCCAGGAAAATAAAAAGAAAAAAATCTGCCTCAAACTTTATTCTGAGTCCATCTGTTCTCTATCTGGAGGTGAGATAGTATGAGTCCTTTTTTTGGAAATGTGATGGATCATTGTGTTGATGAGAGTTACTAAGCCTTTCACAGCTGACTGTAATTGCAATATTGTTGAAAATGTGTATATTATTCTACTGGTTCTGCTCACTTCACTTTGCATCAGTTCATGTAAGTCTTCCCAAGTTTTTCTGAAAACATCCTGCTCATCATTTCTTATAAGCACAATAGAATTCCACTACAATCATAAACCATAACTTGTTCAGCCATTCCCCAATTGATGAGCATCACCTCAGTTTACAATTCTTTGCCACTACAAAAGAGCTACTAAATAGTTTTCTACATATAGGTCTTTTTCCTTTTTCTTTGATCTCCTTCAGGTTTAGACCTAGTAGCAATATTGCTGGGTCAAAGGGGCTAAGAGGATGTACAGTTTTAAAGCCCTTTAGGCTTAGTTCCAAATTGTTCTCCAGAATGGTAGAGCAGTTCCAGCTCCACCCATGCATAAATGTCCCTATTTTTCCACATCCTCTCTAGCATTTGTGAAGTTCCTTTTCTGTCATTTGAGCCAGTCTGTTAGGTATAAAGTAGTACCTCAGAGTTCTTTTAATTTACATTTCTCTATCACTGATTCTGAGCATTTTTTGGTATGATTATTGATAATTTTGATTATTTCCTCTGAAAACTGCCTAATCATATCCTTCAACCAGTTATCAATTGGGGAATGGCTCAGTTCCCTATATATTTGAGAAATGAAACCTTTATCAGAGAAGCTTGCTTTAAAATGTTTTTATCCGTTTTCTTCTTTTCTTCTAAATTTTGCTGCATTGGTTTTGTGCAAAACCTTTGTATTATTATGTAATTAAAATTATTCATTGTCTCCTGTGAACCTGTCTCTTGTCTCCCCTATCCACAGATCTGACACATATTTTTTCCAAGCTCCCCTAATTTGCTTATCACCTTTATGTCTATATTGTGTACCCATTTTGAGCTAATCTTGGTATATGGTGTGAGATGTTGATCTATGCCTCATTTCTACCAGACTCAATACAATGGTGACATTTTAAAGAAATAATGTCAATTAATATGTCCTTTGCACAGCCTCTTCCTATCCTGGAATGTCTACCCTGGAAACCTTCCCCTCACAGAATTCCTCTTTTAAGACTCATGAAGCCTTTCCCACTCCTTCAACAGCCAGGGTCCACCATGCTTATTTATTATTTGTATTTATTTTGTATTCCTAGAAAAGTTAAAGGAAGGGTTTTAAAAGAAAATATTTTAAAAACCAAATGAGTGCTATGGAAGAAAGATATGAAAGGAGAATTAACAGCTTAGTAAAAGAAACAGAAAACCTTACTAAAGAAAATAACTCTTTGAAAATTAGAATTGGCTAAACAGAAGCTAAAAAGTCTACAAGACATCAAGAAATAATAAAATGAAGCCAAAAGACTAAAAAAAGAGAAGAAAATGTGAAGCATTTCAAAGCAAAAACAAATGGCCCAGAAAAAAAGGTCAAAGAAAGATAATTTAAGATTCAGCATCAAAGAAAAATAATTTAAAACTCAATGGATTACCTGAAAGCCATGAACAAAGAAACGAGCCTAAACATCAAATTTTAAGAAATCATAAAACAAAACTTCCCAGATATTTTAGAACCAGACAACAAAGTAGAAATTAAAAGGATCCATTTGTCACCTCCTAAAAGAACCCCACCTCAAAAAAAACACCCCTCACAGAAATATTACAGCCACAATTCAGACTTCCTAGGTCAAGAAAAAAAAAACACTGGAAGCAATCAAAAAGAAAGAATTCATGTACTGTGGAGCCACAGTCAGTATATCACACAAGATTTAGTAGCTACCGCTATAAGAAACAGAAAGCTTGGAATATGATATCCCAGAAGCCCCCCCCCAAAAAAAAAACCTAGGCTTACAAGCAAGAATAACCTCCCCAAGAAAACTGAGTATTATCCTGGGGGGGGGGGTTACAGGGAGTGGGGGGGAGTGGCTCTTTAATGAAATAAAGGACTTTGAAGCATTCCTGATGAAAAGCCCAGAATTGAGCAAAACATCTGACATACAAATACGATCATAAGAAGCACAAAAAAGGTAAATGTAAGAAATCATAAAGAACTAAACAAGATTAAATTGTTCACATTTTTATATAGGGAAAGAACAGATGTTACCTGTCAGAAGTTTATCATTACCAGAGGGAATCCAGACAGAAAGCCTGAGTATGATGCTAATAGTTTGGATAATCTCAAAAAAAAAAAAAAAAGAATGAAAATGGAAGAATGAAAAATAGGAATGCACTGGAAAAGGGAAGAATTAAGCAGAAGAATGGGGAAAATTTGTTCAAAGAAGAATTTAAGCAATGGAGGGATCAGTAGGCTATACTTGAACTTCAATGTCATTTGAACCAGTTCAAGGAAGGAAAAATACACACAGCTGAACACAGAATTCATCTTACCCAGTAGGGAAGCAGGAAGGAAAGGGGTTAAGGGAAAAGAACAGAGGGGCATAAGAGGAAGGCTAGATTAAATGAATAGTCAGAAGTAAAACAGACTTTTTAAAAAATAAGCTGATTTATTAGTCATTTCTTGGCCAGTATTTCTTTCTTTTTAATCTTATTTAATATTTTATTTTTCCCAAGTACATATAAAGACAATTTTAATTTTTTTTCAAATTGTTAGTTCTGAATTCTCTCTTTCCCCTCCCCCTTTACTCCCCCTCTCAATCAAGGAAAATTTGACATAAGTTATATGTGTGTAGTCATGCAAAACGCACTTCCATATAAGTCATTCTGTGAAAGAAAACAGACCAAAAAAACAAAACAAGAAAGTAAAGGCATCTTTGATCTGCATTCAGGCTCTAGTAGTTCTTCCTCTGGATAGCACCTTTCATCCTAAGTCCTACAGAATTGCCTTGGATCATTGTATTGCTGAGAATAGCTAAGTTATTCATAGTAGATCATCATACAACATTGCTGTTACTGTGTGTAATATTCTCCTGGTTGTGCTCATTTCACTTTATATCAGTTCATGTAAGTCTTTCCAGGTTTTTCTGAAAGCATCCTGCTCATCACCATCACATCACAAACAACAACTTGTTTAGCCATTCTCCAATTGACAGACATCCCTTCAATTTCCAATTCTTTGTCACCACTAAAAAAGTTGGTATAAATATTTTTGTACACACAGGTCCTTTTCTGTTTTTTTTTTTATCTCTTTTGGATACAGATGTAGTACTGGTATTGCTTGGTCAAAAGGTATGCACGATTTTATAGCCCTTTGGGCATAGTTCCAAATTGCTCTCCAAAATGGCTGAATCAGTATACAACTTCACCAATAGTACATTAGTGTTTTAATTTTCCCACGTCCCTCTCCAACATTTGTCATTTTCCTTTTCTGTCATATTAACAATCTGACAGGTGTGAGGTAGTAGGTCAGAGTTGTTTCAATTTGCATTCCTTTCATCAATAGTGATTTATAGTATTTTTTCTTATGATTATAGATACCTTTGACTATTTTGTCTGAAAATTGGCTATTCATATCCTTTAACCATTTGTGAATAGAGAAATGGCTCTTATTTCTATAAATTTGACTCAGTATTCTATGTTTTAGAAATGATGTCTTTATCACAATTTTTTCACTATGTATTTCCCTCCATCCTATTTTCCCCATTTATCCTACGTTCTCTCTCCTTTTATGTTGTCCATTCTCAAAAGTGTTTCGCTTCTGACTTTTGCCTCCCCCAAACTGCCCTCCCTTTTATCAGCTTCCCCACTTTTCTATCTTTACCTTCCTACTTTCCTGTATGGTAAGAAAAATTTCTATACCCAACTGAGTGTGTGTATATTACTCCCTCTCTGAACCAATTCTGAAGAGAGTAAAGTTCATGTGCCTCCCTCTCTGCTTCCCCTATTTTCCCCTCCAACATAAATCTTTCAGGCCTCTTTTATATCAGATAATTTATCCCATTCTACTTCTCCCATTCCCCTTCCCCCAGTGCATTCTTCTCTCTCATCTCTTACTTTTATTTTTTTTAGATAATCACAGCATCACATTCAACTCACGCATCTGCTTTCTATGTCTACTCTAACTGCTCTAATAATGAGAAAGTGTTTAGGAGTTTTGAATATCATTTTCCCACATAGGAATATGAACAGTTTAATCTTATTGAATCCCTCATGATTTCTCTTTCCTGTTTACCTTTTTTATTGAGTCTTGTATTTGCAAGTCAAATTTTCTATTCAGCTCTGTTGTTTTCATCAGGAGTGGTTGAAAGTCCTCTATTTCACTGAATGTCTATTTTTTCCCCTGATGGCTTATACTCACTTTTGCTGGGTAGGTGATTCTTGGTTGTAATCTAGTTCATTTGTGCTCTTGAATATAATTCCAAGCCCTCCAATCCTTTAATGTAGAAGCTGCTAAATCTTGTGTTATCCTGACTGTAGCTCCATGACATTTGAATTCTTTTTGGCTGCTTGCAGTATTTTTCTCCTTGATCAAGGAGGTGTAGAATTTGGCTATAATACTCCTGGGAGTTTTCATTTTGGGATCTCTTTCAAGAAGTGATTGGTGGATTCTTTCCATTTCTATTTTAACCTTTTTGGTTACAGGATATCAGGACAGGTTTCCTTGATAATTTCTTGAAAGATGATGTCTAGGCTCTTTGTTTGATCATGACTTTCAGGTAGTCCAATGATTTTTAAATTATCTCTCCTGGATCTATTTTCTAGGTCAGTTAAGTTTTTCCAATGTGCTAGTTCACATTATATTCTATTTTTTTCATTCTTTTGATTTTGTTTGTTTCTTGATGTCTCATAAAATTATTACCTTCCACGTGCCCAATTATAACTTTTAAGGAATTATTTTCTTCAGTGAGCTTTTAGACCTCCTTTTCCATTTGGCCAATTCTACTTTTTAAGAGGTTCTTCTCTGCATTGGATTTTTGTGCCTCTTTTCCCATTAAGTCTGTTCTGTATTTCAAGGTGTTATATTCTTCAGTATTTTTGTGTCTCCTTTACCAAGCTATTGACTCTTTTTTCATGATTTTCTTGCATCACTCTTATTTCTCTTCCCAATTTTTCCTTTATCTCTCTTACTTGATTTTTAAAATACTTTTTGAGCTCTTCCATGGCCTGAAACCAATTCATATTCTTCTTTGAGCCTTTCGATGTAGGGATTTTTTTTGTGTTTCCTTCTGAATGTGTATTTTGATCTTCCTTTTCACCATAGTAAACTTCTATGGTCAGAATTTTCCTTTGTTCATTTTCCCAGCCTATTTCTTGACTTTTAAGTTAAAATAAGGCTCTGCTTCCCAAGTGGAGGGGGCACTGTCCTAAACTTAAGGTTTTTTGTGCAGCTATTTTCAGAGAAAATTCTGGGGACCTATAAGTATTAGGATCTTCCAAGGTGGTATGATCTAGTGAGAGATGTGTTTATTACTATAATGGTTTGTGAGTAACCATAAGCACCCTTTTCAACCCTGGAACTATGACCAGGGTCCCTGCTCCTCTGTGGCCACAAGCTCTGTTGTGCTAGTTTTCCTCCTCACACTGGGCCTAAGATCCAGGATCATAGCCCAGATCCAAATATAAGCAATGCCACAGCATCCTGCTTTATTGCTAGCAAAGGGACCCCTTTAAATCTCCTTCTCACCCATTGTCCAATCCCCTTACCATCTGTGGACTGAGAGGTCTGGAAATCTCCACTGCTGCCACTGATTTAGTTGCCCTGAAGCTTGCTCCTGGTTTGCTGGGGCCCAGTCTTCACTGCCACAGTCTTGCTGGACTGTGCTCCTCTCTCACCCTTTCCTCAGAACCTTCTAAGTTGTCTTGGGCTGGAAAATTGTTTCACTCTATCTTTTTGTGGGTTCTGCCATTCTAGAATTTGTTTAAAGTCATTATTTAAAGGCATTTGGAGAGGTTGGGAGGAGAGTTCAGATGACTACGTGGCTTTACTCTGCCATCTTGCCTCTGCTTCCCAAAACAAACTCCTAATGAAGGAACAGGGGGAAAAAGAAAAGGAAAAGTATAAAAAAAGAGGATGAAGAGAGATAATAAAATTAGCAATCTTAACTGTAAATATGAATGGGATCAACTGACCCATAAAATGGAAGAAGATATCAGATTGGATTAGAAACCAAAATCCAACAATATTTTGTTTACAAGAAACACATTTGAAACAGAAAGATACACAAAGAGTTTAAATAATGGACTGGAGCAGCATCTTTTATGTATCGGCTAAAGTTAAAAAGGCAGAGGTAGTAGTCATGCTCTCAGATAAAACAAAAGCAAAAATAGATTTAATTAAAATAAAGAGAAACTACATTTTTGCTAGGAGGTACCCCAAACAGTGAATTAATATCAGTATTGAACATGTATGCTCCAAACAGAATAGTATCTAAACTTATGAAGGAAAAGTTAAATGAGTTTCAGGAAAAAATCAACAATAAAACTATAATAGGGAGAGAACTCAATTTACCCCTCTTAGATTTAGATAAATATGACCATAAAATAAACAAAAAAGAAATTAGACAGATGAACAGAATTTTAGAAAAGTTAGATATAAAAGGCCTCTAAGGAATAATGAAAAGGAATAGGAAGAAGTATACCTATTTCTCTTCTGTACTTGGACTTCTTTACAAAAAACTGACAATGTATTAGGGCAGAAAAAACTCACAAATGCAGAAAAGCAGAAATACTGAATGCATCCTTTTCTGACAATACAACAAAATTATATTCAAAAAAGACCTTTGAAGAAAACATTAAAAATTAGAAACAAATTTAATACTAAAGAATGGATTTGTAATAGAATAAATTATATAAATAATTAATAAATAAATCGACTGATAATTTCATTAAAGGTGATAACAACAAGATAGCAGATCAAAATTTATAGGATGCAGTCAAAACAGCAATTAGAGGAAAATGTATCTCTAAATTCTTTCACCCAAAGAGAAAGAGCAGATCAACAAAGAGACATGCAAATAAAAACCTAAAAGAAAATTAAAACCCCCCAATTAAATGTCAAAATTGAAATCCTCAAAACCAAAGGAGAGACTGAAAAAAATGAAAGTAAAGAAAAAACAATTGAATAAATAGGAGGAATCAATTTTTTGAAAAAATAAAATAAAATAGATAAGTCATTACCTAATTGGAGTTTAAAAAGAAAGGGGGAAGACAACTAAATTGCCTCTATCAAAAATGAAAAAAGTGAATTCCCAACCAATGAAGAAGAAATAAAAGCAATTATTAGGAGCTAATGCACCCAACCATATACCAATAAAACTGACAATCTAAATCAAATGGATGAACATTTACAAAAATATAAATTGCCCAGATTGATAGAACAGGAAACAGAATGTTAAAATGACCCTATCTTTGAAAAAAAGAAATTGAATAAGCCATTTACAAATAAATGACATTATTTACAAATAAATTCTATTTAAATAACATTTTAAAAACAATTAATTCTAATGCTACATAAGCTACTTTTAAAAACAGGTTTAAGAAAGGATCTTACGAAATTCTTTTTGTGGTACAAATATGGTCTTGATATTTAAAAAACCAGGGAGAGTCAAAACTGAGAAAGAAAACTATAGACCAAATTCCCTAATGAATACTGCCGCACTAATTTTTTTCAACATTCATTTTTTTATAAGATTTTGAGTTCCAATTTTTCTCTTTCTCCCTCCTTCCTCTTCCTCCCAAAGACAGCAAGCAATCTGATTATATATGTGCAATCATGTTAAACATATTCCCATATTAGCTATGTTGTGAAAGAAGAAACAGAACATGAGGGGAAAACCACGAAAAAACAAAAACCATCAAAAAAAGTGAATATATTATGCTTTGATCTGCATTTACACTCCATAGTTCTTTCTCTGGATCTGATGTACAAATATAAATATTAAGTAAATATAAATAAATAACTATAAATAAATAAATAATGTATATATAATATAATATATAATAATATATACCATATATATGATATATAAATAAATAAAAATAAATATTAAATATAATACTAGCAAGGAGACTACAGCAATATGTCACCAAAATCACATACTATGACCGGATTAGATTTATAGCATGAACACAGAGCTGGTTCAATATTAGGAAAGCTATAAACATAACTAAACATATTAACAACAAAATCTGCATATTACTTTAAGAGATGCTGAAAAAGTTTGCAACAAAATAAAATCCCTATTCCTGTTTTTAAAAAAACCCACCAGAAAGCAAAGGGATGAATGGAGCTTTCCTTAAAATCATAGGTAGCATATATCTAAAATCAAGGACAAGCATTATCTATAATGAGAATAAGCTAGAAATCCTTTCAATAAGATCAGCAGTGAGACAAGAATGTCCATTATGACCATTACTATTCAATAATGTATTAAAATGCTAGCTATAGCAGTAAGAAAAAAAACTGAAGGAAAATGTATGCAATGAGAAAACAAAAAGGATCACTTTTTGTACATGATATGATCATTTACCTAGAGAACCCTAAAGAGTCAACTTAAAAAACTAATCAAAACAATTAACGTAACTATGATATGGTTGGGTGAGAAATGTCTGATTCTTTAGTGTTGGCAAAATTACCAGACTTTTTCAAGAAATTATCAGTTGCAGGGTATAAAAAAAATTTTCTGAATATTAACCAACAACAAATTACAGCAAGAAGATATAGAAAGAGAAGTTCCATTTAAAATAACTATGGACAGAATGAAATACAAGAAAGTCAACCTGCCAAGACACACACAGGAACTATATGAATGCAATTAAAAAATGCTCTTTACACAAATGAAGAGAGATCTAAATAATTGGAAGAATAGTAATTGTTCATGGGTTGGCCAAGCCAATAGAATAAAAATTACAACTATACTCAAATTAATATCAAACTACCAAAGAATTATTTTATAGAGCTAGAAAAAATAATAATAAAATTCACCTGGAGGAACAAAAGGGCAAAAATATAAAGGGAATCAATGTGGGAAAAATGGGAAGTTAAGGGGAATAGTAGGACCAGATCTCGAACAATACTGCAAGGCCAGAATCAACAAAACAATTTGGTAAGTGGGTAAGAAATAGAGAGGTTTATCACTAGAACTGATTAGGTATAAAATAAACAGAAGCAAATGAGCACAGTAACCTAGTCCTCAAGAAACACAAAAGATTCGAAGTCTGACTGGAACTAGGTACAGATCAACATCTCCCACTGTATACTAAGATAATCTCAAAATGGTACACGATTTAGATATGAAGAGTGACATCATAAGGAAATTAGTGGAGCATAAAAGAAACTTATCTGTCAGATCTATAGATGGGGGAGAGTTCATGAACAAGAGGTTCACAGAAGGTAAAATATATCATTTTAATTACATAAAATTAAAAATGTTTTGTACTAACAACATCGATGCAGCTAAAATTAGAAGTAAAGCAGGAAACTGGAGGGGGTGGGGGGGAAGGGAACCTTTGCAGCAAATTTTTCTGATAAAGGTCTCATTTCTAAGATATAAAGGGACCTGAGTCAAATATACAATAAGGGTCATTCCTCCATTAATAAATGGTCAAAGGATATGAACAGACAGTTTTCAGAGGAAGAAATCCAACTTACCATATTTATCATATAAAAAAGGCTCTAAGACACTGCTGATTAGAGAAATACAAATTAAAACAATTCTGAGGTACCACCTCATACCTATCATATTGGCTAACGTGACAGAAAAGGAAAATGACGAAGGCTGGAGGGGCCATGGGAAAACAAGTACACTAATGTACTATTGGTAGAGCTGTGAACTAGTCTAACCCATTCTGGAAAGCAATTTGGAACTATGCCCAGAAAGTTATTAAACCGTGTATACTCCTTGACCCAGCAATTCTACTACGAGGCCTGTACCCCCAAAAAGATCAAAGAAAGAGGAAAAGGACCAAAATGTACAAAAATATTTATAGCAGCTCTTTATGCAGTAGCAAAGAATTGGAAACTGAGAAGGTACCCATCAATTGGAGAATTGATGAACAAGTTATAGTATATGAATGTGATAAAATACTACTGAGCAGAAATGCTAAAGGGGATAGTTAATGATACAAAGTGAAGTGAGTAGAACCAGAATAACACTTTACACAATAACACTAATATTGTAAAGAAAATCGGCTATGAAAGACTTAGCAACTGATCAACATAACAACGAATGATAATGCCAAAGGACTCATGATGAAATGTGATACTCACCTCCAGATGGAGAGCTGACAGATTCAGTGCAGACTGAAGCATATTTTCTTATCTTTCTTTTTCTTTATTTATTTGGGGTGGGGGGAAGAAGGGAACATGGCTAATGAGGGAATTTATTTTGTATGACTATACATACTTGCAATGGGTTTTG
Source organism: Phalanger gymnotis (assembly GCA_028646595.1). Classification (NCBI taxonomy): domain Eukaryota; kingdom Metazoa; phylum Chordata; class Mammalia; order Diprotodontia; family Phalangeridae; genus Phalanger; species Phalanger gymnotis. The sequence goes on from CM053622.1 coordinate 27,297,125, forward strand.
GTTTTCTTGCTTTTTTCAGTGGGGGAGTAGAAGAGAGAGGGAAATAATTCGGAATTGAAAAATCCTCCTCTCCTTCCACACTGTGGCATGGAGGTGACACATTCTTAAAAGCTACACCGACAGAGCAAAATCTCTGGCAAGTTTTACTAAGCTAGAAAGGCTTTGAGAATAAGCTCAATTATGAAATGTTACCTAAAGACCAATACAGCTAGTTGGGCTAGTTTAGGTGGGCTCATTACCCATAGGGCACAAGTACAAGATGAGAGATCTTATGACTATGGCAATTCATCAAACAATCTACTAAGGCATGTTGGGACAGAGGAAATACCTACATCACCAAAATCACAGAACTTTTGAAGTAATGAAGAAGTATGCTATGACCAAGTAGGTGCCCATCAACTGGGAAATGGCTTAAAAAAAAATGAAGTACATGAATGTAATGGAATATTACTGTGCCATAGTAAGTAACATGTACGAGGAATTCAGGAAAACATGGGAAGACCTGTATTAAGACCTGATGTAGATATGATATAGAATGAAGTAAACAAAACCAGGGTAACAACAGACACAACTACAAAATATAAATGAAAAGAACGTTAAAATGAAGCCAAGTCATTATAACAACTATAACAACCAATCTTCGCCTCAGAGATGAGGCCATGGATTCCTCTTCCTTTCTTGGAGAGATGGAGGACCAAGGGTATAGAATGCTGCATATACTATCAGATTGGTCTCCATATTAATTAGTTTTGGGTAGCCGTCTGTCTTTATTACAAGGGAAGACTCACAGGATGGAGGGGTGAGGGGAAAATATATCCAGGAATGATTATAATGTAAAACTAAAAGGCATCAATTAAACTTATTAAAGTGTATCAGTGGTCCAGAGACAAAACTGGTGGACTCTAAATGGAGATGGAAGTATACTTTTTCACTTTTTGCTACACGATTTATGTGAAAATATGTTTTGCATGACTTCATAGGGATAATGGGCATCACATTGTTTGCCTTCTCGGACAGGACAGTGAAGGGAGAGAATGTGGAAATGAAAGCTTTAAAACAAATGTTACACTATAAAAATAAAAATAAAGGAGGGAATAAAACAAAGCGCACGGGATGGGAATTGGTTGAATCAATTAACCTGTCCAAATTTATATCACTAATAAATACTCTAGCCCTGGTACCTTCATCAGGTAAGCATACCTCTACTGAACCGTTGTAGATGCCAAAAAATCCTTAGTAAATTTGGAACGTGTGATGGCCACTGGATGAAGTGAGGTGATATTATACTGGAATTGTATTGGGATCAGCTAGGGAGAATCAGTCATGCCTCGTGGGGCTTACATATAGTGGCAAATTAGTTTAGGTCCTGGCTAGGTCAGTGATAGGAGCCATTTCAGCCCTCAAAGACTATAAAATGAAATCAGATTTGAGAAGAGGACTTCAGACGCGAAAAGTTTATCCCACTCTAGTCATACCATAATACAAGTATTTCCCTGTATTTTGTTGAGGCCAAGAACAATGAAAATAACTATAAAGAAAAGAAGTACATACTTAATGGAGGTTTTAAAAACCTATTTTTGCCCATCCTACTAAACTGTTTGCTTCTTGGGCTTTGGTTAACACATCTATATTGGCTACAAAACTTAAGTTTACTATATAAATTCCATATTATAACAAAACTAGCTTTCCTCTCAACATCTCAACATTTTCTTCAACATCTCAAAAGATTCAATTCAATTCAAAAACATCTTTTGAGCCCCCACAATGTGCAAGATACTATGCTAAACAGCAGGGATGAGTATAAGAAATAAGACAAGACCCCTGCCTTAAAGAAGCATACAGTCTTACAGTAAATAAGATAGATGAAAGTAAATTTCCCAGTGTAGGGTTCTGTATCTCTCAGAAAGGGGACTTTACTAAAATCAGCCTTTTTACTTACCCTGTATTTAGTATCAGTTGGGGCATTCAATATGGTTGGGTGAGAAATGTCTGATTCTTTACTGTTGGCAAAATTACCAGATTTTTTCAAGAAATTATCAAAATCATTCTCATTAGGGAATTCAGGAGTAATGAAGGATAATGCAAGTTTGTCTGTTGTGAAAGAAAGCACGTTTGTCAATGTCAACATAAAAGCTTTTCAAGAATGTACCTTCAAAGAGAAATAAGACTAATAAAAGAAACACAGTCATGTGAAATACACCAGCAGGTTAAATCCAACTATTTCCATTGAGTGCTCTTCCACACCCCTGTCGCTTTCTCCATGAGACTTAATTTCTTCCTCTGTAAAATGAGGAGGCTACACCAGATGATTTGCAAGGCCCCTTGCAACTCCTACATATCATTCTATTGTTCCACCTGCTTGAATCTGGGCAAGTCCATGTGCCAGCAGGGTGGGTATACTCACCACAATATGGAGAGAAATCTAATGTGGCTCCTGTATAACGGAGCCATGTACAAAGATCACTTGAGGTCAGCTCTGTTCTCCAACCTATAGGCTGGATCAATGAGTTTGTGTGGGTATAAAAGAATTCATTTTTTACCTCTCATGCAGGAAAATGGGGAGAGATTACTCCCCTCACCTCATAACCAATTTAAAAAAAGAGACAATTGAGGGCAGTTCTTCTATGTCCTATAAACCAGAAGGAAAGGGAGCTGTGTGTATCCCTGAATATGTCAGCGGGCAAAAAACTGATTCACAATGCCATTATTTCCTGTCATAAGTTACAAATCAGTAACTCAAAGTCTTGTTCTCTCTTAATTATGAAGGAAAAGTTGAATCAAAATCTCAACATCATTCTGATAAAAACCACAAAGTACATAGTTGAAAATATTTTTTAGTGCCATAAATGAATATCCCTGGTCTCTCTAATCTCCCCAGGCTTAGTGGCATTTTCTAGTACCTGTTCTCTGAAAATGGACCTTGATAAGTCTTGATCAAGGATAAATGAACTGATAAAAATAAATACTGTTTTTATGCAAATCTCCTCAACAAAAATAAAAGCGAAAAAGGAAACAGGAACTACAGCTACTATTTAAAGCTATACCATTACAACAAAGAGGAAGTCAAACTAAAAAAGACATTCAGAAAAGAAAAATCCAGATAGCCTGGTATACTACAAATTAGGAAAACAAAGACAATTACTTCAAAAGAAAATATATTAATATGCAGTTATGTTGAGTTCCCTGAGGAGATTTGCAAAGAACACTCTGAAGAGGAGGAGTACTTGTACTCTAGGTGTATCACAAGGAGGGTTAGACTACTCGGATCTTGAAATTCAGGCTTTATTCTTAACACAAAAGAAGTTTAAAGGAAACTTTTCCCCTGTGTCTTAACTAAATACACTTTTCATCAGATACTTACAGCGGAGAGTGTAGAGGCAAAAAATAGATGGATTTGTTTGCTCCGTTAACTGAAATAGTCTTTCAGGGGGGTGTGCTGTAAAATTCATTTCATAGAAGGCTATCTTCTGAAAGCAGAAACGACTGTCACTTCTAAAAACGAAAAAAAAGGCTTAAAGTTTACAACATAGACAATATTGGCAAAACTAATTTAAAATTGTCAGATGGACGTATTCACTAGGTTAGCAGCTCTACTGGGACAATAGTAAAAATATGAAATAGATCCATTGTTTTTGAGTTTATTCACTGTTAAAGGATCTGGCATTTTTAATCTCTCCTATAATGAAAGAAAAAATCTGGACAAGTATAAATAACCACCAATAAATTTGGTATGATATGAAACAGTCTAGAGCCTTGTGATACAAATAAGCATTAAAAGCCAAGGTAAAATTAATGAGATAATAGTCCATGGAGGCTTAGATTACATAAGAATTTTGCTTGTAGCTACGACATTAGAAATGATTCAGGAATTTCTAGTTTATTGAATTAAGGTATGAATTAAGGACTATAAGAATACATCATGTGGAATGAGAAAAAGTGGAGCTGTCTGAAATTATCTGATCATTTTTGGTGCTTATAATTCATAGCATAGCCAAGCATACAGCCCACGAAGGAAGTGACAGATGGCAATCAACTTGACAGATGGATGTACCAAATAATGAAGTCAGGAAGATGCAGAAATAGACAGCTGGATAGTGAACAGGAAAAAAAAAGTGAGGAAGATGATACTAGCAGGAATTATGAAAGGACATCTAGCAGATTAGTTAACAATGATACTGACAAATGATAACTAGAGCAGAGAGAGACAACTGAAAGCTGAAGGTAGATAGTAAAGAGAGACAGAAGACATGCTAAAAGTAAGGAAAATCATCTGATCAGTCCATTCGTGTTTATTTGGTTGCTGCTGGGTGCAAACCCTATGCTAGGCACTAATGGGGATGGAACAGAGCATAACGCAGCAAATCCCTCAAGGAGCTTATAATCTAGAGAAACACATACACACATAAAAAGGATGACTAACAATACATGGAAGCAAATGACAGTTGCCAAGAGAATGGTGCATAGAACAGGAACCAGGATTCAGAGGCAGAAGCCATCACTTCTAAGTAGGCTGATCAGAGGGAAGAGTGTGAAGGATTGAGAAGGTGCAGGAGAGCAGGAAAGTCACCCTAGAGAGGTGGAGAGAAGAGAGAGAAGAAAGGTGCAGAGGCAGGGATATAGGAGCACAATTTGGGGAAAGTGAATAGAACAATCTACAGATAAAATAGGGTGAGATTGTGGGGAGCCTTGATTATCGGCCTAAGGAGTTTGAACTTTATTCTCAACTGGCCTGCATAACATAAGGCCAGCAGGACATTTGCGGCCCACCAAAAGATTTTGGGTGGCCCACAAAAAATGTAGGGTTGCCAGTGTGTACTCTCCTGTTTGTCGTGTGACACATGACAACCAACTACCGTCAGTCTGTCTCTAGTCTAACCTGTCTGTGGCCAAAGAAATTTGCCTTTTTTAATTTTGGTCCCTACCTACTGCCAAGTTGTGCAGGTGTGTTCTAAAGGCAATCAAAAAACATTAAAGGTTTCTATCCGGAAAATGACCCAACAGATACAGAGTTTAGGAAGGTTAATCTGGTGATGGTTCATGTGATAGGCTGGAATGGAGAAAGAACAGGGGCAGAGACCCCAGTGAGGGGGCTGTCACAGTAGTGCAACAATGTGATGATAAAAGGCTGACCTAAGAGAGTCATTGTGAAAACAAACATAGAAAGGGTAGTTATGTAAAACATCATTAACGAGAGAGATTTTGTGCCAAACTGGACATGCAAGGAAGGAGAGGGGGAGAAAGAAGAGTTAGAAATGACACCAACCAAGGCTCCTAGCACCCCCACCATGGGGGTGAATGACAGCACTACTGACAACAATCAGGAAGTCAGGAGGAGGAAAGGCCTGTTTTGAGGGAAAGATACTATGATCAGCTGCTGACATGCTTTCTTAAGTCTTCACCATCTTTTTTAAGTTCATAAGAGGTAAGATATAGTAAACCTTTGGCTACTGGAACCTAACTAACCGGAGCACTTACTTAATTGGTATTCTTTCTTCCCCCAGGTCGAGGCAATGGTATAAGCAAAGGTAGAGAAGTAGGAATATACAGAGCATGCTTTGGGGGGTGGTAAGAGTTTTTCATTCTTCCAATCCCACCCTTCCACTGCCACATAACATTCCACTTTCAGGAGAAAGAGGAAAAAAGGCCAAGTTCCAATCCCAAAGAATGTTCAAATCACCTAATAATCACGCTCATTTCACACACCAGCAAGGTTCTGCTTAAGATTATGCAAGCTGGGCTTCAGCACTATGTGAACCAAGAATCACCAGAAGAGCAGGCTGGTTGTCAAAGAGGCAGAGGCACGAGAGACCAAACTGCCAATATTCACTGTATTATGGAGAAAGCAAAGGAATTCCAGAAAAAAACATCTACTTCTACTTCACTGACTAAAACCTTGGACTGTGTGGGTCACAACAAAATGTGGCAAGTCGTCAAAGAGAAGGGAGGACCAGATCATTTTACTTGTCTTCTGAGGAAACTGTTTGCTGTGAGAACCAAACATAGAACTAATTTGTTTAAGATTTGAGAAGGAATATGACAAGACTGTATATTGTCACCTTATTTATTTAACTTATATGCAGAGTACATCATGTAAAATACCAGGCAGGATGAATCAAAAGCCAGAATTAAGGTTGCTGGGAGAAATATAACAATCTCAGATATGCAGATGATACCACTCTGATGGCAGAAAGTGAAGGGGAGTTAAGAAGCGTTTTGATGAATGTGAAAAAGGAGAGAGTAAAGCTGGCTTGAAGCTTAACACAAAAAAACTAAGATCTTGGCAACTGGTCCCATTACTTCCTGGCAAACAGAAAGAGAAGGAATGGAAGCAGTGTTGGATTTAATATTCTAGGGCTCAAAGATCACTGCAGAGAGTGATTACAGCCATGAAATTAAAAGACATTTGCTCTTTGTGAGGAAAGCTATGGCAAATCTAGACAGCATATTAAAAGGCAGAGACATCACCTTACAGAGAAAGCTATGTTTTTCCAATAGCAATATATGGCTGTGAGAGTTGGACTTATAAGGAAAGCCAAGAACAGCCAAACTGACGCTTTTGAATTGTGGTGCTGGAGACTTTTGATAGTCCTCTGGATGGCAAGGTCAAATCAGTCAATACTTAAACTAATTCAGGCTATTCACTGGAAGGTCAAATACTGAGGCTAAAGCTTAACTACTCTGACCACATAATGAAAAGATGAGATTCACTGGAAGAGATCTTGATGTTGGGAAAGATTGAAGGCAAAATGAAAAGGGGATGGATAAATAGTATCAAGGAAACAACAAACATGAATTTGGATAGCCTTCGGGAGAGAACGGAAAATAAAAGAGCCTGGTATGGCATGGTCTATGGGGTCATGAAGAGTCACACACAACTGCACAACAAAAACAACAACAGATATCTTAATTTAGCAACAGTTAACAGACACTTTTTAGTTAACTTTCCATTAACAAGAAAATGAAAAATGAACTACAGCATCCCATTCCCCAAACTTTCTATTTAATTGAGGTTTTGTGTTTTAGGACTGTTTAGAAATAGGACAAAGTTCCATTCTGATGAGGAGTCTTGGGTTCTTAAACACTACGTCAGGGCAGCAAAAGCTCTGGTAGGTTTCCCCGACCTAGAAAGGCTTTGAGTACGGCCTAGCCATAGACTGATTCTGCTTTCTAAGGATCAGCCTATTTAGGAAGGGGGGATCTCATCATCAATAGATGAGCCACTTGGTGATTAATTCTTTGACCAAGGCAACTCATAAAAATGGAAAATACAAAATGGCACTCAATCTTTCTACTTTAATAGTAACAGTGGTTGATAAGAGAACAAAGAATCACAGTTATTACCTTGTCCACAAACATTAATTTATACATTGGCACTCTTATGAGGTCCTTGTTCAATGAATGCATGGATAAACATTGTACCCATCTTGACTTTCTTGCTATAAAAGAAAGGAGAAGGCAAAAAAGTTGCAGATAAATAAAAAGCTCACAAATTTTCCATGGAAAGGAAAATAAAGGAGTTGGTGGAGTTGGCTTTATCAAGCATCTCAAGGCAACAAGAAATATAATTTCCCGAGACATTTAGTTACCTCATATTTGCAAAAAGACCACCATGAAAATGATGGTAGCTTCCATTCCCATCTCTGTACAGAAGATAAGACAAAAAAAAATCTGCTCATCAATCAGTCAACAAGCATTTAAGAGACTAAGCACGCAGCTAGGTCCTAAGGATGCAAAGACAAAGGGGATAACAGTTCCTACCCTCAAGAAGCTTGCATTATAGCATGGGAGACAACACATACAAAACAGACACAAGGTAACCTTGGAGGGAAAGCACTAGCACTTGAAAGAACCAGGAAAGGATTCATGAAGAAGGGGCTACTTTAGTTGAGTCTTAAAAGAAACCAAGGATTCCAAGAAGTGGACGTGGAGAGGGGGAACATTTTAGGCATGGCCAACAACCAGGCTAAAGAAGAACTCAGTAAGACCAATCCTCCATCAAATCAAAATATATTTTGCTACCTGATGACTTCAATGCATACACATAGGAGAGAATGACAAAAAGGTGTTGGAAAATTTGGTTTAAGGGTAAGAAGACAGGCCAAAGGCTTCTGGACTACACAGAAGCCTCACCCATATTTATCACTAACTGCTTAAGGAAAATAAGTAGAAGAGGTAACTGATGGACTTCTGTCATGCTCCACTGATATCCACATATTGTCAAGAGAACCTGAGGAAGGTCCCCAACACATTGAGGGCCCTGCCTACCATGGCAGGCAGTGTATGGATGAGAGTCATATAGGATGTAAAGGCAGAGAAGGACTATGATCTACATTGCTGGAGGGAGTAGTGACAGGGAGACGACCACAAATCTACTGGGATACTCAGAGAATGGACCCACTTTTCCTTTGGGAAGTAAAAGAGCCCTGATGAAAATAGAATGAATAACTTTGAAAATCATTCAATCTATCAATTATCATTTGCTAAGTCTTCTATAAAGCTAAAGTTAAACTATCTTTCTCAGAATCATAAATTCACCTCATCATCCTACTATCTGCATCAGTTATCATCCTCTGAGTGCTTCTTTTTTTAAAGGTTTGAAATTTGACACACTTGTACACAGATAATTAAAGACAGATTTTTCCAGTTCTAATCATCTGGAAGCGCTGTTTTCCACTGTTCTCGTGTACAACATGAACTACCAGAATTTTTGGAAATTTACCCATCATAAAAATCTAAACAAAGCCTTCCTATCTATTGAATTCTTTGTCATATCAGTAAAATTGTATGAAAACAAACTGTACTTTTTTCCCACAAGATGTTAATGAGAACAGCTCACTGATATTATAAAATGGCTGACTTGAAATGATCTGAAATAATCCCCAATTCAGAAAAACAGACTTTGATTTTCCTTCCAGGGACAAAGTTTTCATACAATAGATAAACAGCTGAAATGACACACTAGCATTCCTGAAGTGGCAAAAGCACAAAAGGAAGGCCTCCAAAAGACTGCGTAGATACTCTCTGAAGATTGATCAGGAAGCCTAGGAAGAGTAGGCATTGGAGGGCTAAGTGTCAAGTGTCAATCAGAAACTACTAGATTCACTTAAGTTGCAAACTTACGAGACAACTGGAACTGAGCATGTGGAAAAAACGCTGAAATCTGTGGAACTGCAGTCAGGATCACAGCAGCAGTTAACATCACATTCTTCTGCTAACAGGTCACACACACACAGTGCAGAAACTAGAGGAAACAGAGTAGGTCAACAAAGAGTCACATATACTGACAGCAACTACCATGGCATTTTAATATACCATGTACTTTAGGAGAGGGGTAAGACTTGTGATTTCATTGATACAGGGAACTCTGTGATGAGAAAACTCCCTCCACCAAGGCAGGTCAGCACCTTCTCTGGGCCTTATAGTCTTAAAGAGTAGCCTAGAGGCCTGAGAGGTTCAGGAACTTGCCGTGGGTCATGTCCTGCATGTTTCAGAGGCAGAACTTGAACTCAGATCTTTCTGGCTTTGAAGCCAGCTATCTACTATGACATGCTGACTCTCTACCATATACTTTACCAAAATAAAATCTGATAACTTCCAAAATTATATATAAATAATTCTAATGCTGTATTTTAGAGAATTGACTGTCACCAAGTTAACAAGTTGGAACAGGAATATACCAGGTTGTCATTTTTTTAAATCTACTGATATATTTTGTTTTGACATAAGACACTTTCCCAACACCCAGACGATGGCCTCCTTCAAAGTACATTCCCTGCTTTACATGATTACACACATATAACCTCTATCAGATTGCTTACCCTCTCGAGGAGGAAGCAGAGAAGAAAGGAAGCGACAGGATTTGGATCTCAAAACTTTAAGAAGAAAAAAAAAGTACATGCCAAAAAAACCCCACAACAACATTCCCCACAGTTATTGTGTGTTTGTCCCTCATTTTCGAAGAGGACCATGGAATCAGGAAAATGATGACATGACTTGCAGCTGCCTTACTTTCTCCTCCAGAGCCATCTGGGTCCAGTGACCAGATATTCATTAGGATGACTGGAGATGGCCCAGGATGCAATGGGAGGGCCCAAAATACAGCCATTAAGTGGAGCTTGGGCAGGGACCTATTGTGATCCAATCTATGAGCTTCAGAGTGAACTGGGTTTAAGGTTTTAGGAAGGAAGGAAGGAAACAAGAAAAGAAGGAAGAAAGGAAGAAATCTAGCCAGTGAACCCCAAGTTAAGTGGGCAGCTTCTGGTCATCAAAATTTACCTTCCTTGGGAGAGGGAGAGGGGGAGATGCAGGGGAAGAGGGAGTTTCCCAACTAGCTGGGTCCCCATTCAGGTTGTGTTTGTCCTTCGTTTTGTTGTTGTCATTGTTTTATTATTTTTTTTACATTTTTTGAGGGGGGGAGGCAGGGCAATTGGGGTTAAGTGACTTGCCCAAGGTCACACAGCTAGTGGTGTCAAGTGTCTGAGGCCAGATTTAAACTCAGGTCCTCCTGACTCCAGGGCTGGTGCTCTACTCACTGCACCACCTAGCTGCCCTTTGTCCTTCGCTTTTGAAGAAGACCATGGCATCTGGGAAATGATGACACGACTTGCCGTTGATGTTGATTTTTGGTCCTCCTGGCTTAACAGTGAATGTCAATGGTAACTGTTTCTCTTTGGAACAGCAACCCTGAGAGTCCTCCCAGCTTGATTTTTTTCTTTTCTTTTCTAATTAAAGGGGCCATCCCTTGACTCACTTCTTAAAGAGGCCTATTCAGTGAATGGGCGTTGCCTCATTCTAAGTGAGTACATGAAAAGGCCTTAGCCTAAAAGGGCAAGGGTCTCTCATTGCATCCTGGACCATCTCCAGTCATCCTGATGAATATCTGGTCACTGCATCCAGATGGCTCTGGAGGAGAAAGTGGGTCTGGTGACCTTGCACAGCCCTCCCCACAGTACATTGTTAACAGAAAGGAGGGGGGCATTACTTAATTTTTGATAGTACAAGAGTAACACTAATCATTTTATTTGACCAGAGTTCTATTATCTCTCAATGTCTGACTTCATTTACAATGTTGTAGACAATGCTTACGCTAGACCTTATTTGGGGAGTGAAATTTATGCTTTATCATGAGGATGATCCAACTTTTAAAAAATAATGAGGAATGAGGAAACTGAGGCCCAACACAATGTCAGTTTACGTCTTTGGAACAAAGAGATAGGGTATCCATATAAAAAAAATTCCATATCACCAATAAGAGGTTCCATGTCACACTCATCAGACTGGTAATGATGACAAAAAAGAAAATAGCAATTGATAGAAAGGTTGTTGGGAGGATGGGCAGACTAAAGCTCCATCAGTGGAGCCATAAACCAGTCCAACTATCCTGGAAAACAATGTGGAATTATAAGTAAAAAGTCACTAAATTGTACATAACCTTTGACCCATGAGTATTCCAATTAGGCATGTATTCTTAAGGAGGTCAAGAAAGAACCCATATGCACAAGAATACTACAGTGGCACTTTTTGTTGTACCAAAGACCTAGATAGAAAATAAGGCCTCATCACTTAGAGAATGTATAAACAAATGAATGGTGGTAAATGGACATAATGGATTTTACTATATCATAAGAAATGATGACTATGAGATTCTGAGAAATATGGACTGAAATAAGTTCAACCAGAAGAACAATTTAGGACAAATCATAATATGGGTGGAAAACAACACTCACAAAAAGAACCTCAATAAAACAAGTTTTAAAATGCACAGGGAAAAAGGTACAGATGAGGATACAAGTAGAGTAATTTTGTTCCCTTGTTTAAAGTAATACATGTGTGTGTACATGTCTACACATGGGCTTTTTTCAAAAAGTATATGGCAGGCACAGGACACACACCTGGAGTCCCTGCTACTGAAGAGGCCAAGGCTGGTGGTTCACTGGAGTTGGGGAGTTCTAGGGTACAACAAAGCTAAAGCCCATTGGATGTCTAAGTCTGGAACCAACATGGTGAGCACTTGACATCATAGGCACCCTGAGAAGAAGGAAATTTGATTCAGGATAGAAGCAGACCAGGTCAAAGCTGCAGTGCCAATCAATGGTGAGACCAGTGAACTGTCGGCCTGGGCAAGAGAAGAAGACTCGTCTCCAAAAAAAAAAAGTACATAACAAAAGTCCAGTTTCTTACACAATCTTCCTTTTTGTTGTTTGTATCTTGAACCTGTGAGTAGTCCAAGCTACCTGAATGGTAGTTGGGTAACTCAGTTCAACCTCTCCCTCTCCTTCTCTCCAAAGGGAGGTAAATTTTGATGGCCAGAAGCTCTCCAGTCAACTTGGGGCTTACTGGCTAGATTCCTGTCTTCCTTCTTTGCTTCTTTCCTTTCTTTCTTTCTATTTTCTGACCCATTTCACTCTGAAGCTTATAGACTAGACCACAATAGGTTCCTGCCTAAGTTCCACTTAATGGCTATATTTTGGACCCAAATGGCTGAGAGTGACTGTCAGTGGTAACTGTTTCTCTTTTGACTAGCAACTCAGAGTCTTCCCCTCCCATTTTGATTTTTTTCCTCTTTTTTCTAATTAAAGGGGCCATCCCTTGACTCTCTTCGTAAAGGGGAGTATTCACTAAATAGGCATCACCTCACTCTAAGTGAAACCTGAAAAGACCTTAGCCTGAAAGGGCCAGGGCCTCCCACTGCATCCTGGGCCATCCCCAGTCACCCTGATGAACATCCAGCCACTAGACCCAGATGGCTCTGGAGGAGAAAGTGAGGCTAATGATCTTGCACAGCCCTCCCTCACTCAAATCAGTCATGTCATCATTTTCCTGATGTCATGGTCCTCTTTGAAAACGAAGGACAAACACAATCTATTTTGTTTTTTCATTTTTCCCCAGTTGCATGTAAAAACAATTTTTAACACTCATTTTTGAGACTTTTGAGTTCCAAATTCTCTCCCTTCCTCCCTCCCCACCTCCTCATTGAGAAGGCAAACAATTCGATATAGGTTATACATGTGTAGTTATGTAAAACATTTCCATATTAGTCATGTTGTAAAAGAAAACCTAGGTCAGAAAAAAAACATCGAGAAAAATAAAGTTTAAAAAAATGTGCTTCAACCTGTATTCAGATACCATCAGTTCTTTCTCTGGGGATGGAAAGCATTTTTTGTCACGAGTCCTTCAGAGTTGTCTTGGATCATCCTATTGCTGAGAATAGCTAAGTCATTCACAGCTGATCACATTACAATATTGCTGTTACTTTGTACACAGTACATTTCACTTTGCATCAGCTCACGTAAGTCTTTCCAGGTTTCTCTGAGAGCATCCTGCTCATCATTTCTTATAGCACAAGAGTGTTCCACCATAATCACATACCACAATTTGTTCAGCCATTCCCCAGTTGATGGGCATCCCTCAATTTCCAATTCTTTACCACCAGAAAAGAGCTATTATAAATAATTTTGTACATATAGGTCCTTTTCCTTTTTTGCTGTTTTTTTTAAATTTCTTTTGGAATACAGACTTAGTAGTGGTCTAGAGGGCATGCATGGTTTTATAGCCCTTTGGGCATAGTTCCAAATTGCTCTACAGAATGGTTGAACCAGTGGGCACAGGTGGTTCTCTGCTAGGATTCTCGCCTGACATGCGGGAGGCCTGGGTTCAATTCCTGGCTAATACAATCAAAATGCTTTACCCTCCTCAAAAAAAAAAAAATGGTTGAATCAGTTCACAATTCTATCAACAATGAATTAATGTCTCCTTTTCCCACATCCCCTCCAATATTTGTCATTCTCCTTTTCTGTCCTATTAGCCAATCTAATAGGTATGAGGTAGTATCTTAGAGTTGTTTTAATTTGCATTCCTCCAATCAACAGTGAATTGGAGCATTTTTTCATATGGCCGTAGCTAGCTTTGATTACTTCAAGTGAAAACTGTTCATATCCTTTGATCGTTTATCAATTGGGGAATGGCTCTTGTTTTTTTATAAATTTGATAGTTCTCTATATGTTTGATAAATGAGGCCTTTATCAGAAAAACTTGCTTCAAAATTTCTTTCACAATTACTATTGCTAACTGTATTTCCCTCCATTCTATTGCCCCACCATTTGTTCTATTGTCTCTCTCACTTCACGCTGTCCTTCCTCAAAAGTGTTTTGCTTCTGACTACCCCCTCCCCTAATTTGCCCTCCCTTCTATCGCTCCCTCCTTTTCTCTTATCCCCCTCCCACCCACTTTCCTGTAGGGTAAGATAGATTTCTAGGCCCAACTGAATGTGTATATCATTCCCTCTTTGAGCTAATTCTGACGAGAGTAAGGTTCACAAACTCCCCCTCACCTCCCTCCTCTTTCCCTCTACTGTAAAAGCTATTTCTTGCCTCTTTTGTGTGAGATAATTTGTCCTGTTCTACCTCTCCCTTTCCTTTTCTCCCAGTACATTCCTCTCACCCCTTATTTTTGTTTTAGATATCATCCTTTCATATTCAACTCACCCCTGTGCTCTCTGTCTATACATACTTCTTTCAACTGCCCTAATAATGAGAAAGTTCTTCCCATGTAGGAACGTAAACAGTTCAACCTTCTTTAGTCCCTTATGATTTCCCTTTCTTGTTTACCTTGTTTATGCTTCTTTTGAGTCTTGTATTTGAAAGACAAATTTTCTATTGAGCTCTGGTCTTTTCATCAAGAATGCCTGAAAGTCCTCTATTTCATTGAATGCCTATTTTTCCCCCGAAGGATTATACTCACTTTTGCTAGGTAGGTAATTCTCGGTTTTAATCCTAGCTCCTTTGCCCTCTGGAATATCATATTCTAAGCCCTCCAATCCTTTAATGTAGAAGCTGCTAAATCTTGTGTCATCCTATCTGTAGTTCCACAATACTTGAATAGTTTCTTTCTGGCTGCTTGCAACATTTTCTCCTTTACCTGGGAGCTCTGAAATTTGGCTATAATATTCTTGAGAGTTTTCACTTTGGGATCTCTTTCAGGAGGTGATTGGTGGATTCTTTCCATTTCTATTATACCCTCTGGTTCTAGAAGTTTTCCTTAATAATATTTTTGAGAGATGATGTCTAGGCTCTTTATTTTTTTTTTTGATCACGGCTTTCAGGTAGTCCAGTGATTTTTAAACTATCTCTCCTGGATCTATTTTCCAGGTCAGTTGTTTTTCTAATGAGATATTTCATATTATCTTCTATTTTTTCAGTCTTTTGGTTTTGTTTTGTTTCCTGATTTTTCATACAGACATTAGCTTCCATTTGCTCAACTGTAATTGTTAAGGAATTATTTTCTTCAGTGATCTTTTGTACCTCCTTTTCCATCTGGCCAATCACTTTTTGAAAAGTTTTCTTCTTCAGTGAATTTTTGTGGCTCTTTTTCCATTTGGCCAATTCTGCTTTTTCAGCATTCTTCTCTTCATTGTTTTTTTGTATCTCTTTTACCATTTGGCCTAGTCTGTTTTTTTTTAAGTTTTTAAATTATTTTAAGCTTAAATACAAAATAAGAAAAGAAAAAAATTTCCATGTTCACAGAGGACATGAGAGAAGATTTACTATAAAGCAATAAATTTCCATTTCAAGAAAACCTATGAAATAAATACTAAACATTTTTTTCAAAACTGTCCAACTTTTCTTTGCTTCCTTATAGGTTTTCTTTTGTTCTCTGCTGTGCGCTTTCTACTTGTATTTTTTCCCTCCCTCTACCCCAACTCCCCCTGCCAAAGGCTACAATTAAGCTCAGAAACACACACACATATATAAAATACAAATGTATACATATCTATATACACACAAATATACACACACATGTATACGATCATACACACATATGTAAGGCTGTACTATACTTATTTCTACTTATCCTCTGCTTCTATGAAGGTAGATAGGTTCTTCTTTCATAAGTACGAGTCTTTCCATGTTTTTCTAAATCAACCAGCTAGCTCACTTTTTCCTACACCACAATAATACTCCAATCCAATCTCATTCTATCTGAGAGATGGTCTATGAAAGTTTTTCCCCAATTTTCTGCATTCCTTTTATTGTTGGTTGTATAAGTTTTATTTATGCAAGAAAATTTTAATTTAAAATAACTGAAATTGTCCATTTTAAACTTCAATAACACTCTTACCTTATAGTTTAAGGTCTGACACTACTGGATCTGCTTCCTTAACATCTTTTTCCCCCTGGTTTTTTTGAAGTTCCTGACCTTTTGTTCTTCTAAATGAACTTTGTTAGTATTTTTTCTAACTCAGTAAGATAATTTTTAGTCCTTTAATTGAGACAACATTACATAAATAGATGAGTTAGGTAAACTGTCATTTATATTGGCCTTACCTACCCAAGATATAGGGAATAAAGCCTCGAGCTTCAGGTCCTTCTTATTGTTATTTTCCGAGTTCTGTCTCAGGGTTCAACTTTGGGCTCTGTTCTCCCCTAAGCCATGGCTAGAGCCCTTGGTCAGGCTGTCCCACAAATGATCCTACTCCCTCTAGTCTCTCCAGTGGCTGCAAACTATAGCTGTCCTCTCTTCCCTGGAACCAGCGACTCTGCTCTCCTGCAAGTGCCAACAGACAGCAGGATCCCCATCCCTCTGTTACTGCACTAACCAGGTGTGTGCTAGCTCCTTCTCCCTGCAGCCACAGGATGTGCCTGATTAACACAGCTGTGCCTGGCATCCCTCAATAGTGGAAGATCCTTCTCCTCTTCAGCTGTCAGAACCCCCCACCCCCACCCCATACTGTCCACAAGATGAAAGTTTCTAAGGCTGAGGCTCCTCCCAATCCCAGATGCCTCTGGCGCTAGTTTGTTGATTGCACAAGAGTTGGCCTGGAGGTGTCTGTACTTCACTCAGGCAGAATCTCTGGCCCTGGAGGTCAGGTCTTTCCTGGGTCTTCTCAGGTTGTCTTAGGAGAACTGCTTTACCCTGACTTTTATTTATTTCCACTGCTCTACATTCCTTCTGAGGGGATGCTCTGTCTTATTTTGTGAGAGCCAAAAGTTTTCTGACCTAGTCCACCATCTTCCCAGAATTGTCTCTCTAGTCTGTTTTGTAAATTGCTATTTTCTTCAGTATTTTTTTGTATGTGTTTCCTGTACCAAGCTGTTAACTTGTTTTTCATGACTTTCTTGCATCACTCTGCTTTCTCTTCCCAATTTTTCCTCTATCTCTCTTACCTGATTTTCAAAATCTTTTTGAGTCCTTCCATGCCCTGAGAACAATTCATATATTTCTTGGAGGCTTTGGAGGTAGGAGCTTTGACTTTGTTATCTTCTTCTGAGTACATATTTTGATCTTCCTTGTCACCATAGTAACTTTCTACAGTCAGAAATTTTTTCTGTTGTTTGCTTATTTTCCCAGCCTATGTCTTGATTTTTAACTCTTTGTTAAAGTAGGGCTCTGCTTCCAGAGTGGAGGGCACACCTGTCTTTTTTTCTAGCTACATAACTGGGGACATGTCATTAACTTCTCTAAGTCATGTTTTCCTACTCTCCAAAATGGGGGGAAAACCCTGGGACTTTTACCCTCACAGGGCCATTGTTATAAAGGGCTAAATAACTGTGACGGACTTTGATGGCCATTCCCTTCTCTGGGCTTCATCCTGCCCATCAACGGTCCTTTCAGCCTCTAACATTCCGAATTTATTCATGACATTTCTCCCCCAGAAGTACCCAGGTGCTGTATGGTTCAAATGGCACTCTTAGGTCTTAGAACTGGAAGAGACTCAAGAGGTCATTCAGTTCAATCCCCTTATTTACAGATGAGGAAAATGAAAGGCCCAGAAAAAGGGAAATTACTTGACCAAGGTCAAGTATGGAGCAGAAACAGGCTTTAAACCCAACACTTCAGAAATAGTGTTCTCTCCTCCTCCCCACACTTCCTGAGTGGGCTTTCTAGAGACACACCCTTCTGAAGGTGGCAGGTTTAGATGCCTCTCAAGGGCCTGAGTTTTACCCAAGAAGATAAAGATGTTTGTCAGGACTTGTCACACTCTTCTGCACTTAGCATTTTAAGCCCACACACTTCCCTAGGCTTGGACAAAGGATGCTCAAAGAAAACAGACTTCTGCCTCACAATTCAGGTTTCACTCCTTCCCCAACTAGGTCCAACATAGCTCCCTCTCCCTGTCTTCCCTCATGCCACCCAGTGTTCCCATCCAAGGCAACAGATGACAGCACTGATTTTTTCATGTTAATAGTCTCTTTTTTTATTTTAGTCTGTCTGATTCTGCATTTCATCGCCAGGATGGTATAAGTTTAAAATCATATGAGAACGTAATCTCCTTGAGAGTAGGTACTGTTTCATTTTTTGTAGACACAATACATTCTTGTCGATCAACTGAAATTCTTTGACTGAAATAATTTATAAATTATTATGACCAGAAACAACAAACAAGATAATTCAATAAAACTCTGAGACACTAGTTAACCTTAAATTCATATAACATGCATATCCCCCTACGGCATTGTTGTATCTATGAGCTGGGGTGTCACTTCTTTTTTCCACAGACCGGGTGTTTCCTCTACACATAGTACAAGCTTAATTGATGCTCTGGCATCAGTTGCTGTATCTGCATGCTAGGATCTCACCCCCTGGGTCTCAGGTCCTCCTCAGCACCACTCTCCTTTCGTCCTTTGAGAGTGCACTCGGTGCACACAGCAATGTCCACCAGGGCAAGGAATATATATATGTCTTATCTAAACTTTCAATCTCTCCTAGCAGCTAGCACAAATGTCAACACACAGTAGATACTTAAGAAAACCTTGTTTATATTATATATGTTGTTATGGCTTTTTTTTCTGATTCCTATTAGACTATATACTCCAGGAAAGCACAAACAGTAGTTTAAAATCTAAACTTCCTACCTGCCCAAGTACCTGAACATTAAATTCTACATAAAGTAAGCATTCAAGAAGTAGGATCACTGATTTAAAGATGGAAGGGAACTTAGGGGTCGAGTCTAACCCTTTCATTTTTCAAATGAAGTAACTGAATCCCAGAGGGGTTCAGTGGCTTGTCCAGTGTCACAGTGAACAGTCAAGCCCAGGCTTTGCTGTCTCCAAAAAAATCATGCATTCTGTCCACCACATTAAGCCCCTTATACATAGCTAGCTGACACTGTAGATAAAATTCGTGATGTCAGGAAGGCCTCAGTTCAGTTCTGGCCTAAGACACTTACTAGCAAGTCATGTAACCTCTGTTTGCTTCAACTTCCAGATTATAACAGCACAGGGTTGTAGTGAGGATCAAACAAACATACCATATAAAAAAATGCTTTGCAAACTTCAATATATATTATATAGCTATATGAGGTGTATGGAGTGTTCATGGAGGACTAGCCCCTCTAGTGTGAGAGCTTGCCATGCTGGGGAAAACTATCTTGGCAGACAGGCTAAACCAGGCTAAGGGTAAGTGACAGGCCTCAAACTCATCAGGGAGTTATAGGGATGTCTACTTCAAGCATGTGAAGGCTTTCCCCAGCAGAATGGCTAGATAAGAGCAATTTAGAGCTTAGTCAGGATGACACCAAGGTCACCCACTGCATTTGGGGCCACTGCCAGTTGTCTTATCTTACTACTGGACTTGGAGGCTAACTCACTGAAATGCAGTTCACATGAGTCAAGATATCACCCCATGACATCACTGGTCTTTTTTGTAAGGACAAACAAGGAAGGAAGAACAATATAGCTATATAATAATATAATGCATATATGCCATATAAATGCCAGCTACTATGATGTTATTGTATCTGTTCATTGTTATTCCCTACTTCTTGCTTCATGAAAGTAGAAGCTATATTTTACCTAAAATGTATACATCCTCTAATGTTGGGTGCCACAACGTATATAATGCACTGGACCTAGAGTCAGGAAGACTTGAATTTAAATTCTTCCTCAGACACTTAGTATGGGCAAGTCATTTAATCCCTGTTTGCCTCAGTTTCCTTATCTGTAAAAAGTGTAAAATAGCAGCACTTCTTTCACAGGGTTATTATGAGGACTAAATGAGTGTTAGAATATATAAAATGGTCTGCAAACCTTAAAGGATAATATCAATATTATTATAACAATTACGATTCACTCCTGAGATTCACTTTGGTTTTTGTTTCTCCAGCCCCTAGCACAGGCAGGGCCTGGCACACAGTTTGTAGCTTGACTTAGAGAGCTCTGCATACAGCAGGGATTTAACAGATGCTCTGGTTGCTCTATCTATGAACTGGCGTGTCACCTCTTCTTTCCACAGACCCAGTGTTTCCTCTACACACAGCAGGGCCTTAATAGATGCTCTGGCATCAGCTACTGCATCTGCACGCTGGGATCTCACCCCCTGAGCCTCAGCTCCTCCTCGGCACCAGTCTCCCTCCCTCCCCCACACAGAGTGCACTCTGTGCACACAGCAGGCGCTTAATAAGTATTACGAGCTCACTGACCCGCCCCCGCTTCCTCAATACCCACCATCCGTGACCGGGCTGGGCCTCAGAGCAAGCCGCACCTCCTCCTCTGGAGCCCCAGTCAGGGGCGACTGAGGAGAAGTGACCCCGGCGCGCTCGCGGCCCTCGGTCTCGGGCCAGAAGTCCCTGGAGCCTGGGGTGGGCCCCGGGTCGGCGTCCAGGGTGGGCCCTGCATCGGGGCCCTGGG
This sequence comes from Phalanger gymnotis, assembly GCA_028646595.1. Taxonomy (NCBI): domain Eukaryota; kingdom Metazoa; phylum Chordata; class Mammalia; order Diprotodontia; family Phalangeridae; genus Phalanger; species Phalanger gymnotis. The sequence goes on from CM053622.1 coordinate 27,317,749, forward strand.
TAGCCTCGGTGTGGGCCCGAGGTGGGGGTCCAGAATGCGGACCCTGCGCTGCCCCCGGGCCCAGGAAGACGAGCAGCAGCAACAAGAGGTCCCAGCCTCCCATCTCAGGCCGCAGAACCGCCGCCACGCCGGAAAAACACGTCGCCCGGGCAACAGCCGCAGGGCATCATGGGAGGAGGCGGGCTGGGGAAGAGAGAGGGGCGGAGCACGCTGCGAACGGCAGAACGAGAGGGGCAGGGCTAAGCCAGCCCGAGGAAGGGGCGGGGATTGACGTCAGGGACTTGGAGCCTCGGGTTCAGGCCCAGGGGGAGAACGACGTCAGGGGAAATGAGCCTCTAATGAGGACCTGAGGAGACCGCAGTCGGGGGCGCAGAGCGAGGGTGCTCTAGGGAGGAGGATGGAGTTTGACGTCAGGGGTGCCAAGCAAGTCTAGGGAAGGGGCGGAGATTGACGGCAGCGCAGCCTAGCCAGGTTAGGGGAATGGAAGGGGATGGCGTCAGGGGCCCAGAGCCTTCCCCTCTCCTCCCCACCCTCACCTTCCCTCCGCCTGCCCATGGAAAGAGAGAAAGATTAACGTTAGGGGCACAGAGCAAATCTAGGCAATTGGAAGGGATGACAATGCAGGCTCAGAATAAGAAACAGAAGACCTCAGGGCCTTAGAATCCCCCACCCTAACTCTGGCTGAAATTTTCCCTTGTAGAGATTAATGTCAGGAGCTGCAGAGAGCAAAGACTTGAAAGGAGATGACGTCAGGGATGCGGAGTAAAGTCCAGGGACATGAATAGAGATGACATCCCGGTTCTCAGAGCCAGCTGAGGGATAAAGCATGTCACCAGCTCAGAACCAGTTTGGTGAAGCAGTAGATCTCCAATGATACTGATGATGTCAGCAGCGCAGACTAAAGTTAGGGCATTGGCAGAGATTGATGTCAGAGAACAGACCTAGGGAAGGAGAGGGGGATTAACGTCAGGAGCATAAAGCAAGTACAGGGAATTGGAAAGGGATGACAACAGGGGTTCAGGGTAAAGTTAAGGAAAGGAAAAGCATGATGTCATGGACACAGAACAAGTCTATGGAACTCTTAGAGTCTGATGTGCCAAAGCCAAAGGAGAGGGTGAGATACTGGAAGAGGATGACTTCAGGGGCACAGAGTGGGCCAAATGAACCAGAAGAGGTTGATGTCATGCGATGACTCAGGGAAGGTGTGGGGATTAATGTCCAGAGTACATAATGTCCAGTGGCACCAAAGTGAGGTTAGGGAATGGAAGCAGATGGTGTCATGGACACCTGGGGAGGGGGAAGAGATTGGCATCAGGGTTGGAGAGCTGGGTTAGGGAACTGGAAGATAAGTAGGGGATACAGAAAGAGGCTAGGGAAGGGGAGGAAACTGATGCAGAACATGGGAGGAGGTGGGTGTCAGGGGAGCTAAGCAAGCTTAGGGAAATAGAGGCCACTGACATTCCGGCCTCAGAGTACAGCTTAGGGAACTGGAGGAAGATGAGTTGGGGGTGCAGAGGAAGGAAGGCTTGCAATCTGGAAGAGGATGACTTCAAAGGAGCAGAGACATCCTAGGCCTGGGGACACAGCAGTCTAAAAGGAAGGATGATGGTCAGGAGAGCCGAGAGAACTTAGTTAAGGGAAGGCAGATGAAAGCAGGGAGACAAGGTTGGAGAAGTGGGAGTTCAGGGAGGAAGGAAAGGGAATAACACTGGTTTGGGAGTCAGGAGACCTAGGCTTGTTCTGCCTTTGGTGGAAAAACTGCTGGGAAGCACCCTCAGAATCCCAGATCTGCTACTTCTTCTGCCTCTGTAACCATGGACTGACAGAATTTGACTTCTCTGGCCTTAGTTTTCCCATGCATAAAATGATTAGCTTACATCCTTCAGGTCACTTTCAGCTCTAGGAGAAGCAGGCTAGCATCATCATAAAAGGCAGGAGTAGGAAGCATTGCAATGGAATAACAGAAAATTTGGCTTTGGAATACAAAATGAAGCAGGATGGAGAAAGAGCGTTTTGTCAAGATATTGACGAGACTGAGGCTCAGAGAAGTTGAGTAACTTGTTCAAGGTCAGACCTGCAGCAAGTAGAGCCAGATTTAGAACCACGTTCCTTTAACTCGTTTCCAAGGTCCTTCCCACTCCTGTCAAAGCCCCTGACGTCATCTTTCAGGCTTCATTCTGAGCACACGTCGTCCCTTCCAACTCCCTAGATTTGCTCTGTGCCCCTAACATTAATCTTCCTCTCTTTCCACAGACTCGTGTACAGTGGGGGAGGTGGGGAAGGGAGGGGAAGGCTCTGGGCCCCTGACGTCATCCCCTTCCACTCCCCAACCTCGCTAGGCTGCGCTGACGTCAATGTCCGCGCCTTCTCTAGACTTGCTTGGCACCCCTGGCGTCAATCTCCTCCCCTTTGTACACGTTGTTTCGCTCCCCTGATGCCTTCTTCCTCCCTAGAGGACCCTCGCTTTGCGCCCGTCCCCTTACGGTCTCCTCGCGTCTCAGAAGCTCACTTCTCCTGACGTCATCCTCCCCCCTAGGCCTGAATCCGAGGCTCCACGTCCCTGACGTCAATCCCCGCCCCTTCCTCGGGCTGGCCTAGCCCAGCCCCCATTCTGCTTTTCCGCAGCCTGCTCCGCCCCTCTCCCTTCCCCAGCCCGCCTCCTCCCGTGATGCCCCGTGGCTGTTGCCCAGACGACGCGTGTTTCAGGCATGGCCTGAGGCGGGCATAGGATGAGGGCTCAGGTTGCAGCTGCTCCGCACTCTGAGCCCACCGGGAGTTCACCCTCTGTTCCTCCTGACTGACTCCGAGACTCACAGAGGGAGAGATGTGGCCTGCCCTAAAGCCCAGCCCAGCCATGGACAGCCCCACACTTAAGTGCCTGCTGTGTGCACCCAGAACAAGCTGTGTGTGGGGAAACTGAGAAGAAACTGAGGCCCAGAGAGACCCCCCCTCATGCAGATACCTCAACTATTCCGGAGCATCTATTAAGCCCCTGCTGTGTGCAGAGGGAGGCAGTGAGAGCCCAGCTCCAGACAGAGCAACCAGGGCATCTGTTAAGTCCCTGCTGTATGCAGAACTCTCAAGCAACAGACCTGCATGCCAGGCCCTGCCTGTGCTGGATACTAGAGATACAAAAGCCAAAGTGAATCTTAGTTGTAGCTACCACCAAGGTTGCCCCTTCAGCTTTGCAGACCATTTTAGCAATGTTGTGACAGTTTCTGCTGTTATACTGTATTGAGGATCCTTGAAGAGTTTGGCTTTTGTTTCCTTTGATTAATTCAGTGACTTTGAGTCTTATTAGGTGCTAAGCCCCAGGCCCAAACCCCTATCTACTAGGTGCTAAGCCTATATGGGTGTGACTAAGGTGGGGCTCCAGGTGGGGCCAATGAAGGGAGGTGCTAACACCAGAGCCAATCATAGGAGCCTAAGTTCTGGTCGCTCACAGTTTGATGATGGCTGAAACTGTATAAAAAGGGAGAACAGAGCTATTTTCTTAAGGCTCTCAGTCCTGGGGGAGTGGGACTAGGGGGCAGCCATTGTAAGGGCCTTCCGGCTGAACTCAGATGTTGATGGTTCTCTTGGTAGCTATGAATTGTATGGGTCTGTTTGTAACTTGATTGTATTTGCTCTGAAGTGCAAGGTGCTGGCTTTTTCTCCTGAACTAAGTGAATGCTAGTTGTATGCTGGATTAAAGTAAGATTGTTAACCCCTTAACGTTGCTTTCCTTAGTAAAGCAGATCAAAAGAACTTGGGCTTGCAGCATTCTGTCAGCTGGTTGTTGTTGGTGTTTCACCCCCACAGCAGCTACTAGCTGGATTGTTGAAACATATACACATTTTACAGATAAGGAAACCGAGGCAAACAGGGATTAAGTGACTTGCCCACAGCTCCTAAGTGTCTGAGGAAGGGTTTGAATTCAGGTCTTCCTGACTCTAGGTCCAGTGCATTAGACACAGTGGTACTCACCATTAGAATGCACATAAATTTTAGGTAAGATAGAGGTCCTACCTTTATGAAGTTAAAAATATTCATGGAATAGCAACAAACAGATACAATATCATCATTATAACAGCTGGCACTTATATGGCTACATAAATTAATACATTATATTATGTAGCTACATTATTGTTTGTCCTTTGTTTTTAAAGGATACAGTAATGTCTTGACGTGTGTGAATTGGGTTTAAATGAGGCAGTTGCACAAAGTCCTCAGCCTCACTCTCTCTTCCAGAGTCACTGAAGTCCTGTGACAAGACAAAAGTCAAGATGATGCAGTGATTTGCCCAGGGTTCACACAACTAGTGTCTAAGGTCAGATTTGAAGCCAGGATTTCCGATTCCAGGTCAGGACTTTTGTTTACAGTGTCACCTAGCTACATACAAGGGGCTTACTGTGGTGGAGAGTGCATGCTGTGTTTGGAGACAGCAAGACCTGAGCTTGAATCTTCTCTGTGACACTGTCTGTGTCAATGGACAAACCACTAAACCCTTCTGGGACTCAGTTACTTCATTGTAAAGTGAAGGGGTTGGACTCAATGATCTCTAAGGTCCCTTCCATCTCTAAATCAATGGTCTTATCTATTAAATGCATACTTTATGTAGAATTCGGTGTTGGGTACTTAAGGAGGTAGGAATTTTTTTTTAATTCATTTTGAACTTAAATACAAAAAGACTAAAAACAAACAAAAGAAAATGTTTCCATGTACACAGCATAACATAAAATGAGGATTACATTTAAAACCATGAAGCTGCCTTTCACACTGTTTACCTTTTTTGATAAACTGTGTAATAAATACTACACACCATTTTCAAAGCTACCCTGCATTTCTGTGCTTTCTTCTACATTTCATTTTCTGTGTACTTTATTTTCTCCTTTACTTCCCAACTTCACCATAGAAAAGGCTACTGTTAGACCCAAATATGTATATACATACATATGTATAATATATATGCAAAACTATACTGTGCATACTTCTATTTATCAGTTCTTATAAACTCAAAATGACTTAGCCATTCAAAGTTGTTCTTAAAACAATATTGCTGTTAATGTGTACAGCATTCTCTTGGTTCTGTTCATTTCACTCTTCATTATCTTCCATGTTTCTCTAAAATCAACCAGCTCATTATTTCTCTTAACACATTAGTATTCCATCACAATCATATGCCACAACTTGTTTAGTCATTCCCCAATTGACAGGCATCCCTGTAATTTCCAGTTCTTTGCCACCACAAAAAGAGCTGTGACAAATATTTTAGAACATGTAAGTTCTTTTCCTTTTTCTCTAGTCATTAATGGGTCAAGGGATATACAATTTTACAACTCTTTTGGAATGATTCCAAATTACTCTCCAAAATGGTTAGATCAGTTTACAATTCCACCAACAATGTATCAGTGTCCAAATTTTCCCACATCCCCTCCAACATTTGTTGCTTTCCCCCTCTGTCATTTTAGCCAATCTAACAGGTGTAAGATGAGATTTCAAAGTTGTTTTAATTTGCATTTCTCTAATCAAGAGCATTTTTTCTTTTTACTATATATAGTTTTGATTTCTTCATCAAAGAACTGCCTGTTCATGCCCTTTGACCATTTATCAATTGGAGAATAATTCATATTTTTATGAAGTGCTCTACATATTTAAGATATGAGACTTATCTAAGAAACTATGTTTTCCCAATTTTCTGCTTTCCTTCTAATTTTGGCTACATTGGTTTTATTTGTACAAAGCCTTTTTAATTTAATGTGATTAAAATTATCCATTTTATACCTCACAATGCTAACTCTCCCTTGTTTATTCATAAATTGCTCCTCTATCCATAAGTCTGATAGGTAATATGTTCCATGTTCTAATTTTCTTGTGGCATCTCCCTTTATATTCACATAATGTATCCATTTTGACCCTATTTGGTAAGTGTATATTTGTAGATATCTTTCCAGTTTTCCCCCCAAAAATTTTTTTACCAAATAATAAATTCTTATCCCAAAATCTTAAATATTAACACTTGTCAAATGCAAAGTTACTATAATCATTTGCTGCTGTGTATTATATTTCTACTCAGTTCCACTGATCTACCTTTCTATTTTTTAGCCAGCACCAGATAGTTTTGATAATGGCCTTATAATACAGTTTAAGATCTGGTACTGCTAATCCTCCTTCCTTTACATTTTTTTTTCATTAATTCCTTTTATATTCTTGACCCTTTGTTCTTCCAAATAAATTTTGTTATTTTTTTCTAGGTCAGTAAAATAATTTTTAGTAATTTGATTGGGATGGCATCAAATAAATAATTCAGGTAAAATTGTCATTTGTATTATTTCCCCAGTTATTTAAATCTGACTTTATTTGCATAAAAATGTTATAATTACATTCATGTCCTTTCTGGGTTTGTTTTTTGCAGGTTCACTCTCAGTTATTTTATACTATCTACAATTATTTTAAATGAGGTATCTCTTACTATTTCTGCTTGCAGGTTAGTGACATATAGAAATGATGGGAATTTATGTAGGTTTATTTTATATCCTGCTACTTTGCTAAAATTATTAATTTTTCAACTTAATTAAAACATTAATGAATGAAAACACAAAATTATTAAAATAATTTTTCAACTAACTTTTCAGTTGAACCTTTAGGATTTTCCAAGTATATGATTATATCATCTGCAAAAAGAGATGGTTTCATTTCCTCATTGCCCATTCTGATTTCTTCAATTTCTTTTATCCTTAGTGCTATTGCTAGCATTTCTAATACAATGTTGAATAATATTGGTGGCAATGGGCATCCTCGTTTCATTCCTGATCTTACTGGGAAGGCTTCTAGTTTATTCCTATTATAAATAATGCTTGCTAATCACTTTAGGTAGATGCTTATTTAAAAAAAATCCATTTATACCTATAGCTTTCAAGTGTTTTTAATAGAAATGAATGTTGTATTTTATCAAAAGCTTTCTCTGCATCTATTGATATAATCGTATGATTTGTTATTTTTATTATTGATATACTCAATTACATTAATAATTTTCCTTATGTTAAACCATCTCTTTTCCTGGTATAAATCCCATTTAGAATCTTTGTAATATGTTGTTGTAGCCTCCTAGTTAATATTTTATTTAGGCTTTTTGCTTCCATATTAATGAAATCGGTCTATAATCTTGTTTTTGCTCTTCCTGGTTTAGGTATCGGTGTCATATTTGTTTCATAAAAGGAGTTTGGTAGGACTCCTTTTCCTATTATTCCAACGTAATGCCAGTCAACACAGCACACTTTTGTGCTATTGTGTGATTTTTATTTTGTGATATTTATTTAGGGTCAAATCACAGGGTATAATGAACTCTTTCCTCAAAACTAAACCTTATTCAAGAAACTAAAGCATTCACAATTCATAAGAACCTAGCAACTTATAACAGAGGTGGTCACATGGCCTTAAACACAACATATCTTTCAATATATACAACATACAGTCCAAAAATACTTGTTTATGCAATCAGAGGATCCCAGGCCAGGGTCTTCCCTAGCACAACACATCCACCCCTACCTAGGTCACAATAGGTTACAATCCCCTCAATCCAGAGTGTCCAAGAAAAGTCCTCTCCAGAGGTGTGTCCTTTTCCAGAGTCCAAGTCTTAACACTGCTCCAGCCCCCGCTTCCAAGTCCTGAGGGACAGCTGAGCAACAAAGTTTTCATCTTGATCTGGCCGAACTGCAAGCCTCGAAAACATCTCTTGGCTCCTGCTCTATGTCTCAACTCATGGTTCCACTTAAGCTCTGCCTCCAGCCATAGCCTTGGCTCTGACAAGTTCCAAAGAAACTTCTCCCCTGGTTCTTTTATCTCTGTAGGAGCTTTAGCTATCAACAATAATAATAAAAATGATAAGTGAATAGAAAAAAATAACACAATGGGAAACAACAGACAACTATCCCAGTAACCCCATTGCTATGCAAGCTCCCGTTGTTAGTGAGGTCCTGCTGCTGCAGCAGCCAGCTCTCCCAAAGCTCACCGCTCATCTTCCTCTTCGTGCTCTTTTTTTCTTCACTTTGACTCTTCACGCTCATTGCTCAATGCTCATCTTCTTCTGCGTTCACATTCATAGCCAAGGGCCTTTTAACAACCGCTACCCAGAGTCTTCTTCTAGGACGTCAAGAGTTCTCAGGTAAAGTATTCCTCCCCATGGGTGAGGCCCCAAGGTGCTTCTAGCTTATATAGATGTGATTTTACTCAGCATCTGATTGCCTAAGCCCACCTACATAGCCCAATACCTGATTGGCTCAGCGAAGAGAGCCCACCTGGGTAGCACCAAAACTCTGCACCTGACTAGTTCAGTGCCCCAAAGGCGTGAAAGCCCAGGCACCTCAGCACTTAATTGGCATAGTGCCCAAAGGCATGGAAGCAGCGCCTCAGCACCTAATAAGTAACAGCTGTGGATAACCAGGGTTCAAAGGAGATTAATCCTTCAGATGTTTACGATTTGGCTTAAGCCTGGGAAATTTAATTCCAAAAAGAAAAAAACAACAAAAATCCCACTTTGCTTGTCATCACATCTAGATAATTTATTTAATATTGGAATTAGTTGATCTTTAAACGTTTGGTAAAATTCACTTGTAAATACATGTAGTCCTGGTGATTTTTTCATAGAAAGCTCATTTATGGCCTGTTCATTTAATGGGTTTTCTTTTTCTAAAATAACTTTATTTAGACATTCTACTTCTGTTAATCTAGTCAGTTCATATTTTAGTAAATATTATTCCATTTCACTTAAGTTGTTAAATTTATTGGCATATAATTGGGCAAAATGACTCCTTATAATTGCTTTGATTTCATCTTCATTACTGGCACAGTCACCCTTTTCGTTTTTAATAATAGCGATTTGGTTTTCTTTTTCGAAATTCATATTAGTCAATGGTTTATCTATTTTATTGGCTTTTTTCAAAAAAAATACTACTTTTATTTATTAATTCAATGATTTTCTCACACTCAATTTTATTAATCTGACCTTTTACTTTTAGGATTTCCAGTTTGGTATTTAATTGGGGATTTCAAATTTGTTCTTTTTCTAGTTTTTTTAATTGCATACTCAATTCATTGGCCTGTTCTTTCTTTATTTTATTGATATAAGCATTTGGAGATACAAATTTTCCTCTAATTATTCCTTTTGCTGCATCCCATAGGTTTTGGAATGTTGTCTCATTATTGTCATCCTTTTTTTTTTTTGGAAGGGCATTGTGATTCTTTTTGATGAAATTATTGTTTCTATGACTTGGTCTTTAACCCACTCATCTTTAAGACTAGGTTGTTTAGTCTCCAATTAGTTTTTAATCTGTGTTTCCATGGTCCCTTATTGAACATAATTTTTATCGCATGCAGTATGAAAAAGATGCATTTAATATTTCTGCTTTTCTACATTTAACTATAGAACATTTTTATGCCCTAATCGTCAATTTTGGTCAAGGTGTCATGTATCACTGAGAAAAGGGCATATTCCTTTCTATATCCAGTCGGTTCTCTCCAGACATCTATCATATCTATCTTATGTAAGATTCTATTCATCTACTTGACTTCTTTCCTATTTATTTTTTGGTTAATCTAATTCTGAAAGGGAAAGGTTAAAGTCTCCCACTATTACAGTATTACTATATATTTCCATCTGTAATTCATTTAACTTTTCCTTTAAAAGTTTAGATGCTATAGCATTTGGTGCATATATGTTTAGTTTTGATATTACTCCGTTGTTTATGATATATTTTATTATGAAGAAGTTTCTTCTGTTTCTCTCTTTTAATTAAATCTATTTTAGCTTTAACTTTGTCTGAGATCATGAGTGCTACCCCTGTTTTTTTTTCATCAGCTGAAGCACCCCTTTTAAGAATCCCTCCCTTATTCTCTCCCCTTACCCTCCTATTCCTTAATATTCCTACCTCTCTAAGGGTCCCTTATCTGTCCTCCTCTTACTTCTTCATCTACACACTGTTCTAAAAGTCCCTCCCTTATCCTGTCCTCTCCCTCTCCTATTTTCTAGTTCAGATGAGAATGGAAGAACTGCTACAGTGGAAGCAGGTGGGGGTGTAGAGCTGGTAGTACTGGAACATTATTGTTATCAGAACTGGGTTAAAGAGGGAATTACATATACATATGCATACATACACATACGTATACATATACATACACATAACATATACAATCCTCCCATTATCAAGAAAACAACAAACACAAAAGTACAAAAAACCTGAAGTTTGAGACACTATCCCCCACATTGGGACTAAAACCCTACTATAATACAAAGTTAACAGCCAAGAAAGAAGTCACTTAAAAAAAATTAAGCAAAAAGAACTCGATCATAGATGACTATCATGGTGATAGAGAAGACCTGGGTTGACACTTAGAAGAAGAAAGTTTAAAAAGCCACTGCTACTTCAAAGAAAATGTCAAATGGTCACAAGCCCAAAGAGTTTTTGGAAGAGTTATAAAAATCTTCTAAATTTACATCAAGAAACAGGAGGGCAAGGAGACAGGCTAAGTATACAGTAGGGGATGTTAATCTACACCTAGTTTCAGCCACACTTCTTTCCAGTTTTCCCAACAGGTTTTTTTTTAATAGTGAGTTCTTCCCACAATACTTGGATCTTTTTAGTTTATCAAATACTAGGTTACTATGCTCATGTGCTTCCATATATTGTATGCCTAATCTATTCAACTGATCAACCTATTTTTTATCCAGTACCAAATTGTTTTAATTCCAGCTTTGTAATATTGTTTGATCATGTACTTTTAGTCCCCCTTCCTATTTTTTTCCTTCATTAATTCCGTCTATATCCTTCACGTTTTGTTTCTCTGGAATGATTTTGATTTTTTTTCTACCTCTACAAAGTAATTCTTAGGTAGTATGATTGGTACTGAATATCCTAATTACCTCTTAGCAAAATGTAGTTTCCATGTATCTGTTTTAATTAAATCTATACTTGCTTTTGTTTTATCTGAGATCACGATGGCTACCTCTGCCATTTTTGCTTCAGCTGAAACATATTAGAGATGCTGCTCCAGTCCCTTATTTTAACTCTTTATGTACCTTTCTGTTTCAAGTGTTTCTTGTAAACAACATATTGATGGATTCTGGTTTCTAATTCAGTCTGATATTTTCTTCCATTTTATTGGTGAGTTCATCCCATTCATACTTACAGTTAAGACTGCTAACTATCTCTCCATCCTATTCTCTTATACTTTTCTTTCTCCCCTCACTGAGTCTGTTTTGCTTCTGATCAATGCCTCCCTTAATCTGTTAAGTCATTGTTCAATTGTGTCCAACTCTCAGTGGCCTCATTTGGGGTACTCTTGGCAGAGATACTGGAGTGCTTTGCCATTTCTTTCTCCAGCTCATTTTACAGATGAGAAACTAAGGCAAACACAGTGAAGTGACTTGCCTAGGGTCACCCACCTGGTAAGTATCTGAGGCCGGATTTGAACTCAGGCTATCAGTCTTCCTAATTCCAAGCCCTGAGCTTTACATACTGCACCAATTGGCTGCTCCCATCCCTTAATCTACCCTTCCTCTTATCTCTCTCTGTACTTTTTACTTTACCCCTCTCCATCCTACTTCCCTATTCAGTTAAGATGAATTATGTATTCGTGTCTTATAATTCCCTGCTTGAATGACTTCTGATGATAGTAAAGTTCAAGTGTAGCTTGCTCTCCTCCACTGTCTCCACCATTGTTTAAATACTTTATTGAACAAATTTTCCCTATTATTCCTCTTCATTCTCCCCTTAGAAAGGAGAGCAGTTCTTGTTTTATTTTTTTTTTCTTCATTAAGATGTCTAGTGCGACAGGTGCTGACTTCCTGCCTCTCTTTTCTGTATAGAAAAGACTTTGGATGAAGCCCTGAAGAAACAGAAACACTGCTATATTTGAACAGTTGTCCTACTATCACTCTCCCTCCCTTGAAATTCATGACAGGATGGACAGGATTGTAGGGGACATAGTGTGGTATTCTGGAAGGCACAGTGACCTACCTGGAAATCAGAAAACCTGTTCTGGTTTCTAGTCCTGCTGTACCTCTATGGCCATGGGCAAGTCCTTCTCCTCCCTGTGCCTCATTTTCCTTTTTGGGCTCCTGAAGAGGTTGGACTAAACTTCTGAGGCTCATTTCTCCTGTCTCTGGCAGTCTATGATTTTATAACCTGTAGACTGTTTCAGAGGGACCCAGAGGTCTCCATAGTCAGCGTCACGACCTTCCTAGGGTCACAAGATTTAGAATTGGACTGAGCCCAACCCCTTCTCATTTTACAGATGAGGAAACTCCAAGTCATACACAAAACAAGTGGCTTTTCTTGTTTACCCCTTGCTCTTTGCCCAATTTGGGGCACAGCAAGCCCTTACTACATGTCTGTTGCCTGACTGACTGAACCTTGGAGTCCTCTGACTCTCAAATCCTGGTGTTCTACCCACCATGCTGTGCTGTCAGCAACCAATCATATGAACATCTTTAGGTTATAGATGCAACCTACACTGAGCACTTTTTATCCCAAATCCCCAATGAGCTTCATGGGACTGATAACTCCTCTAGCCCCCTAACTCCCTGTGATGCTTTTCCTGCCCACCTTTCTCCTTTGTCTGAACTGTAAGGAACGTGTGTGGGCCTCTGCCATTGAGGGCAAGTTCTCCATCTCTACCTAAGAGGCCGATCTTGCTGGTCTCTTGTGCAGTTGTCTTATACAATTCAGTCTATTTATAGCAGAGGGAGAACATTGCCAGAACAGCATTTGCGGGCTCAGACTGGAGCTCTCAGCATCCCCCTTGGAGATGGTGTTTGCTCAGGCCATTCTTCTGAGAAACAAGCAGCTTAGTCCTGAATCAGATTGGCTGCTTTGGTCACTTGGGCAAATAAATAACAAGGAGGGAAGTGCCCACAGTTCTTGCCTTCATGTCTTGTGCCTCTTTGCTAGCTTCTGATGATCTTGCAGGCTCAAGGCTTTGCTGCTTTTCTTCTAAGTATGGACCAGAGAACCTGAATCAAGGCAGATGTGTGGACTTTTCCTCCCACAGCTACAGTAGGCCCTCTTGCTAGCTTGTGTAGAAGTTCAACTCGAGAGTGCCTCTGACCCCAGTCACCTCTGAGTCCCTGCTGCTGGACACTGAAGGCAGGGGCCAAAAGGCTTTCAGGAGCTACAGCTCCTTTCCCAGCCCTTTTCTCTGTCCCTTTCTTCCCCTCTCTGGGAGAAGGAAGATCCCTAAGATGGTGGTGACAGTTTCTTCCTGAATTCCAATGGAAAAGCTCCTCCCATCTTTTCCAGGGATCCAAAAACACTTTGGAAATAGGTCCAAGGTGATACACGTCACATATCATTCTGTGTAGGAGCCTGCCTTTCTACTGATACTAAAGACGTGGTCCTCAGCTCCTTCTGAGATTACTGTCCCTTGTACCAAGCCAGAGAGGCAGAAGCCAGAGAGGATGTCCCCCATTTCTAAGCCAGAACAGCTAAGCTGTAGAAAAAATAAATGAGTTGCCCTAAATTGCAAGAGAAGAAAGTTATTGTTTAGTATTTAGAGCATAGAGGGTATCTACAAATTAATGCCCTAGCTGTTAAGATATTTTGGTAAAAGGAGTACTGGAAAACAGAAATAGCCTGTTAGACTATTTTATCCAAAAACGTTTAGGAAATGCTTATCCTGTTACTCAGAACATTATCTAAACAATAAAACTGCTGTTTAAAAGAAAGACAAAATCAAAGTTTGGATTTCACTGGTTCCATGGAATAATGGAAGATTGGCATTTTAGTTTTCCAGGAGTCACATAAGATTCCAGTGACCTTTGAAGTAAAAGTGAAATGGACTAAGGATGGTTCCTTAAGAAACCCACAGGCCAAAATAACTCAATGTTATAGCAAGAATGATTTCATCTTTTCCTAGGTGTCACTAATCTTTGTCTAATGGTATTTATATGACACATTTCCAGAATACAAACATTACAGGTGATATTTGCCAAGATTTGAAAATGATTCCTGTGTTTATTTATCCCATAGCATAAAAAACAGTTTAAATAATTCTTTTTACTTTTTTTCTTGGTGGAAACCAAATTTCATTAGTAAGAGGTTTTATTCACATTAATAGCCTGCATGACTACAGACTTTTAAAAGTTTTTTGTTTTTGAAAATTCATCTGGGAATGCAAATAAGCGTAATGTTTTAGCCATTGAAATTTTCATCCTGTGTCCCCAAAATGCTTTATTGGCTTATTTTCCCTATATTTACCCATAGTTGGTGTTATTTTAATAATTTTACTAAGGAAATAAAAATTATATTTCTCATCCACATTCACACTGTGAGTCAATCCACTTTGGGATGGGAGGTGAGGGGTAGGAATGGAGAGTCAGGAATAGAATGACAAGTTTCCCAGTCTCTGCTAACCAGGTAACTAACACAAAGGGTATCAGGGACTTGTGCACCTCTTACTTTTTCCTGACAGACCGAGTTAGAATGTGGAAGGACAGTACAGGTTTCCACTATGGTTAATTTTTTTTTAATGTGTCTGCACCTGCAGAAGCAGGCTACAAGGTTCAGTATGCCATTGATGCCAAGCTGCCCTTCAATTTCTTCTTTCCGTTTGTGTGATGTAAGTAGTTACTACATTCAGGTGTTGCTGTCAAGTATTTTAGCCCTGAGAATTGTGACTGCTGGGCTGATGATTGCCCATAACTCTGAGAGCCATACCATTTCTCAACACCTTTCTGCCTTGACTTCTCCCAGAGTAGTCACCTGAGGTTTCTCTTGTCACCTTTCCCTGCCCTTTTCTAGATTTTGGCAAATGAGGAGTTCCAAGAAGCTCATAGGATTTCCAGTCCTTCAGTGGAACAGAGTTATGCCTGCTCATCCTATGCAGTTCCTGTCTGTGTCTTCTCACAAATCCTGCCAAGAGGAGCTGTCCAAAGTGCTCAGAGACTTCCATTAGGCAGTTTCATGTAGGATAGAGAGCTGGCCTCTGAGTCAGGAAGATGACCCATCCTGGCTGTAGGACCATGGTCCAGTCACTTCACCTCTCAGGATCCCAAGACAGGAAATGACAGAGTGAAGGCTGCTTAGCATTAATTGAGGCAGTTTCTTCATTTGAGTTCCCTACATTGGTGAAATCACAGGTTTGGCTAAAACCCTCCAAATATTCCTTGAATACCAATGTAGCACTCAGGGAGGGAGACTTGGTTCTGCCTTGTCCAGACCACATTTGAAGGCCTGTCTTCATTTTAGGTACCCAGTTTTGGGAAGGATGTTGACAAGGCAGTGCATGAATATCTCACTGAGGCTGGTCAGGACATGGCAAGCCAAAGTGGGGTAGGGTGGGGTCTGGAAACCATTTTTTGCTGTTGTTCAGTTGTTTCAGTCATGTCCAACTCTCCATGACCCCATTTGGGGTTTTCTTGGCAGAGATACTGGCATGGTTTGTCATTTCCCTCTCCAGCTCATGTTACAGATGAGGAAACTGAGGCAAACAGGGTGAAGTGACTTACTCAGGGTCACACAGCTTTTAAGTATCTGAGGCCAGACTGGAACTGACAAAAATGAATCTTCCTGACTCCAGTCCAGGGCTCTATCCCCTGTGCCTGAAAACCATGCCATGCAGTAATTATCTGAAGGAAGTAGGGACATTTATGCTGGAGAAAAGAAGGCTTAGAGAGGTTGGAGGGGGAAGCACAGATATGATTGCTGGCTTTAACTATCTGAGGGACTGTTTTGTAGAAGAAGGATGCATTTTGTTCTAGCTCTCGAGGGCAAAGCTAGGAATGACAGGTGGGAGGTGTAGAGGCAGATTTTGGCTCAGTATAAAGTTACCTTCCTAACAATCAGGTGTCCACAAATGGAATGCTGCCCCCTCACTGTGGGGCTTTAAGCAAAACCTGCATGACCAGTTGTCAAAGATGCTTCCCAGCTAGGCACTGGGCCAGGTGACCCCACAGATTCTGTCTCCCTGGTTTTACTTCAGAATGAGGCCATAGTCGGGCCAGGGTCCTGCTCAGCCCTGCAACCTTTAGCCTTTATATTCAAACAAAGCAAAAGAGGAAGTAAACTGACTCAGGATTGTGGGAAAGACAATCCTCTTTGATGGAGGCAGCTGGTGGTGCACTGAACAATGGCCTGGGCCTAGGCTCATGAAGACTTGAGTTCAGAAGTCTGACCTTAGACACTTATTTGTGGTGTGACCCTGGGCAAGTCATTTCACCTCTGTTTGCCTCAGTTTCCTCAGCAATAAAATGAAGATAATAATAGTACCTTCCTCCCAGGGTAATAAATGAGCTACTATTTTAAAATTGCTTAGCAGAGTGCCATATAAATGCTTCTTCCCTTTATTCCTTAAGAAATCCAACCCCTTAATTCATCCTATTGCTTTAATAGCAAAATTATTTTAAAAGCAATAGCTGTTCAATTCAAGCTGTCCTTCCTTTCCCTTCCATATGCAAACAAGTGCAAAAATAGTACAATATCATCCCAAAATGTTAGAAGTATAACACGAAGGCTAAAGAAAGCACCTCACTCGAATATCCCATTAATTGCAGTCTAGTCTTTGATCTAATTGCTATGTGCCATCCCAAGCCCAGCCCAGGAACACTCCTGGGATGCTACAGAACAGAGGTGGATTATTAGAGTTCGTCACTATTACAGCAAGAGAATCTAGTGGGAGGGCTCAAGCAAACCAGGCGGCTTCTCACGTACATTAATTGGGTGGTCGTTTCAAAAAATGTCAGAGAGACGCATAAATAAATACAATTAGATTCAGACTGCGTTTTGCAGCTGGTTGCTACAGAGGGTTCCTGGGCAACATCCA
>CM053622.1:27335042-27351970 GCA_028646595.1 Phalanger gymnotis
AGCACAATTCTTGTCTCTAAAGTCCCAGTTTCTCATCCCATGATTCCCTTTAGAGTTGTGAGGATAGCCACCATCCTGGCTTGGCATGTCAGCCTGCTCTTTCTTTGATTCTCAATTCAACAAACTTTTTTAAAGCACCTACTATGTATCTGATGAATGTAGTGGACACAGAACCAGCCTCCAATCCAGGGAGACTAGGTTTAAGAATGTCTTCTGACATGTACTGGCTGTGTGACCGTGGCCAAGCCCCTTAACCTCTCAGTGCTCTGGGATATTCCCTAAGTCTGTGAGTTGCAGAAAAGGTGTCAACCTGCATTGGTAGAGGGAGTTTGCCCACCTGGGAGTTCCCTATATGGGTCCAGCCCCTCTCCCTTTCTTCAAATGTGCAGGGTACTAGGGTACTGGGGACAGAAAGACAGAAATGAAACAGCCCCTGACCTCAAGCATCTTTTAAAAAAATAAGCAGCAGGCTATAACAGATCATAGAACTAGAGCCAGAAGAGACCTCATCAGATAAACCAAGCACTTCTGTTAAGTGCCTACTGTATGCCTTGCATGGTGCTAAACACTGTGGATACAAAGAGAGGTAAACATGGTCCCTGCTGTCAAGAAGCTCCCAGTCTAATGGGGGAAGCAACACATCCAGAAGTCTGTACAACTCATGTAGTCCAACCGTCTTCCCTCACCCACCCATTGTACAGATTTAGGAGATGGAGGTCCAAGGAGGGTTAAGTGATTTGCTCAAGGTCACACAAGTAACGAGCACCAGAGAGTAGAATTAAACACAGGTTCTCTGACTACTACTACCACCACCACCAGCAACACTAATATGTCTATTACTGTTACTACTACTATTAGTATTACTACTACTCCTGTTCCTGTTCCTACTACTAGTATCACTACCACCACCACTACTACTACTGCTAATACTACTACTAACATAACTACCACCACTACTACTTTTCCTACTATCACCATTGCTATTACTGCTATGACTACCACTACTGCGATTATTACTAGTTAACATTTATGTAGCATTTTGCGGTTTGCAAATGCTGTAGAAATACTGTCTTCTTTGATCCTCACAACAACTCTGAGAGGTAGGTTCTATTATATATCTATTATCTATATCTATAGCTATTAGAATCTATCTATTATCCTCAGTATCCTGAGTCAGACCAAGGTGAAGTGACTCGTCCAGGATCCCATAGCTAGTAAGTATTTAAGGCTGGATTTGAACTCTGTTCTTGCTGCTTCTAGGTCCAGCACTCTCATCTACTTCTCCATCTAGTTGCCTATGTGATTGCATAGTGGTATTTGTACAGTTCCACGCTGTCTTGAATGGAAAGGAAAAATTTATTTACACTGGGCAACCCAACCTACATAGGCAAGAGCACAAGAAGGAATGGCTTTGCCGGGTAAAACTGAGAGTTCTGAACATCTAAGTAGCCAAGAAGTTGAAGAATGAAAGAGGGGTCAAGATAGATAGAGATGGAAGAGGGAGGGGGTTTCCTAGAGAAGTACCTTTTATACCAAGTCTTAAGGGAGGTGATGAATGTCAAAAGAAGGTGGGACTTGTGCTTAGAGAATGCCCTGAAATACTTTTTTCCCTAAAGTATGAGTCTCTCTGGAGATGCACAGAGGCAAGAGAATCAATTTTATCAACAGAAAGAAGCAAACATAGAAGTTTTCCAGTAGTTATGCAGGTTGTTAGGTGGAGTCTTTGTGGCTAAGGAGCATTAACAAAAAATCCATCGCTAGCTAAGGGCTAGAGCAGGGTTTAGAGCAAGAGGAAAATCTCCTCTGATGAACCTTCTCTGATGCTTCAGAGTGGCGGGAAACTGACCCAGGGCTTTTGACAAGCAAGCAAGCAAGCAAACAAACAAAAAGAAGCACTTTATAGGGAATTCATACATGTATGCCTGTCTTCTGAGACCAGCCCAGCTAATGTCTTTTTTCTTTTTTGGGCCGGGCAATTGGGGTTAAGTGACTTGCCCAAGGTCACACAGCTAGTAATATGTCAAGTGTCTGAGGTCGGATTTGAACTCAGGTCCTCCTGATTTCAGGTCCGGTGCTCTACTCACTGTGCCACTTAGCTGCCCCCAGCTAATTTCTTTTTTAAAAAAATTTTATTGATAACCTTTTTTACATCACATTTATTTCCAAATGTGTCACTCCTTGCTTTCCTATTTAGCCAACATCACTTTTAAGAAAAATAATTTTAAAAAAATAATGAAAAAACTGCAGTTCAACAAAACTAACCAACACATCAGTGATATGTAATAGTATATACACTCCATCAAATATAATAGTATATGTACCACACTCAGCATCTCCCACCTCTACAAAGATGAGAGGGAAGTCATTTTTTTCTGTTTTTCTCTAGGGACTAAGCTTGGTCATTGTAATTAAAGATGACTCAATTTAAGGTTTTTGAAATTTTTCCATTTATATTTTTTTGGCCTTTCTTTACATCTCCCATGCTTAGCACAGTGGCTGCCACATAGTAGGTGTTTAGTAAATGCTTGTTGACTGACTACATTGCTTCAGGCATTGTGTATATTGTTTACCTGGTTCTGCTCACTTCTTCTTAGTTCATCTAAGTCTTCCCGTGTGCCTCTGAATTCTTCTTATTCATCATTTCTTAGGCACAGTAATATACTATTACATTTATGTACAGAAAATTGGTTGCCCATTCCCCCAGCAATGAGTGTCTTAGTCTAGCTTATTTCAGAGAGGCTTATCACCAGGTAGATGACAGGATGATGAATTTTTCAGCCATAGCAACTCAATGGAAATTTTGTAAATTGCTTTTTGATAATAAGAGTTAGCATTTGACACTTTAAGGTTGACCAGGCACTTCATATATGTCATCTTGTTGGATTTTCATAACCTTGTAAGGTAGTTATTCAATCAATAAACATTTATCAGGTGGCTACTGTGTGCTAAGCACTGTGTTAAGCTCTAGGGGTTAAAAAAAGGCAAAAGATAGTGCCTACTATCAGGGACCTTTACAGTTTAATGGGGGAGACGATGAGCAAATAAATATGCACAAACAAGTTATATATAGGATAAATAGAAAATAATTAATAAAGGAAGGCACTAGAATTAAGAGGGGCTAGGAAAGACTTCCTGTAGAAGATGGGATTCTAGTTGGGACTTGAAGGAAGCCAGAGGGAGGAGATGAGGAGGGAGACCAGTGATGATGATGACGATGATGATGATGATGACGTGATGCAATGCTCAGAGTAGGTATAATTTAACTATTGGCTCCCTGCCTGTTCTCCTAGGTGTTCCACTCTCTGAGCATCACCATCCTGACCTTCTTCATGATAGAAATTGCATTAAAATTATTCATCTTCCACAAAGAATTCTTCTACCACAAGTTTGAGATCCTGGATGTTGTTGTTGTCATTGTTTCTTTTGCCCTGGACATTACCATCCTGTTCAAAGAGCATGACTTCGAAGCCCTCGGCTTATTGATCCTTCTCCGACTTTGGCGGGTGGCCAGGATTATGAACAGTAAGTCCCAGTAGTGGCAGGTCCTCAATGAATTATGGGCTGAGCAGGTTGCTTTGAAAGTTGGACAGAGGTGGAAAGCAGGTGCCAAGTCTACAGGGCACAGGGCATTTTTTGGTCCCAATCTAACATTTACCAAGTGCCTACTTTATGCCAGACCTTTATTGGTTGTGAGAACACAAAGACCAAGAAACAAGGAGTGTCTGCTCTCAAAAAGCTTATCTTTCTTTTTAAAGAATTCAATTTATTGATGCCTTTTATTCTTACAATAATTTCAGGTAAGTGGCACAGTGAATGGAGTGTTAGACATGGAGTTAGAAAAACCTGAGTTCAGATCCTACTTCAAACACTTATTAGCTGTGTGACCTTGGGCAAGTCATATAACCTTTGCCTGCCTCAGTTTCCTCATCTGTAAAATGGGGATAATGATAGCACCTACCTCTTTGGGTTGTTGTGAGGATAAGAAGGTATATTTATAAAAAAAAAAGCTTTATAGGCCTTAAAACAGGATATAAATGCTAGCTATTATTATTTTTCTTATCATCATCATCACTTTTTATGGATAAATACCCTTACACATATACAAGCCAGAAATAAAATCACCACCTCCTTATAACACTTAAGTAAAAAATAACCAATATAATACCCCTGTCTGACAATGTATGCACTGTTCTGCCCCTAGACTTCCCCGCCTCATTGCTGAGAAGATACATTTCATTATTTATTTTCCAGGACCAAGATTGGTTATTACAATTAATCCAAGTTCTACTTTCTTTTTCATTCTTTACATTATACTCTTTAGTCATTGTATCTGTTCAGTTCATTTTACTCTGCATCAGTTTATTAAAATATTCTGGTACTTCTCTGAACTCCTTGGTCTTTCCTTAGTGCTCATTGAAATTATATTGTATTGGGTGGGGTGAGAGTGGGGATAAGGTATGTGCTCAAACATCTTCCCCCCTCTTCCCCCCACCTCCCCCTACTTTATGTATTATGGTCTTTTCTGCTCCTAAGGAATTCAGCACGCAAATGAGGTGAAAGATCAAATGCCCTATCATGGCTTCTCCTGTGGCTCCATGTTGGCATTGTCATATGCACTTTGATGGGAAATACAGCTTCCCCTTGCACTTAGAAGATAGGAAATGCTAATGATTCATTCTAAGGCTAATGCTTTTGTACTTTGGTGTTTACATGATCTCACTGATGTAGCATTTATTATCCTGGTACAGAGTGTAATCTTCCCCTGCCCTCTTATCCTGAGTGATCCTTATTGATGTCTTTCCACCAGACTGGTGTACTTGCTATCCCCTGACTTACAGATTTCATGCAAAATTTTGGTGCTTTTACAAAGACTGTCATATATGTATATGTATAGATATGTATACACACATGTATGTATATGTATATATATATGCACACACACATATCATATATCCATTCTCTACTATCTTTCACCTCTTAGAATTCAAAGCTTCATTCAAAGCTCAAGTCAAATGCCACCTCCCCAGGAGAGCCTTTCCTATCAGCCCTAGTTGTTAATCCTTTCTTCCTCAACCAGTCAATCAACCAACATTTACTAAGCACCATATATGTGAAAAGAAGTCTGCTAAGTGCTGAGGATACAAAGCTATAAGGGGAGTAATGGCTGCCCTCAAGGAGCTTTCATTCTATTGGGAGAGATAACATGTACACATGTATATACTTGCATATAAAATAGATATAAGAAAGATTTATTGATATAGAGAAAAAAACATCAAACTATGTTATTTCTATTTATCTGTTTACAGGTTGTATCTTCTCTACATCCAACTCTCCATCTCCCTAGTAGGATATATTTCCTTTAGAGCAGGGACTGGTTTTTTTGGTTTTGTTTTTCTGTCTTCAACATTTAGCACAGAGGAGGCACTTAATGCTTGTTGACTTGAATTGAATTGTCTTTTCAAAATGTTGAAGACTGTCCTCTGGATCTTTTAGTATAACAACACCACTACCACCCACAATAACCACATTTATACAGTACCTTAAGATTTGCAAAACCTTTTCCATATATATCTCATTTGCTCCTCACAACAACTAGGTAAGGTCAGGGCTATTATTATTCCCATTTCACAGAAGAGGAAACTGAGGCAGGGAGCAATTAAGTGACTTGCCCAGGGTGAAACAGCTAGCAACTGTCTGAGGCCACAGTTGAACACAGGTTTTCCTCAGATACTTACTACCTTTGTGACCCTGGGCAAGTCACTTTACCCTGTTTATCTAACTTTCCTTGTCTGTAGAATGACCAGGATAAAGACATGGCAAACCCCTTCAGTGTCATTGCCAAGAAAACCCCAGATGGTCTCAACAAAGAGTCAGAAACAACTGAAATGACTCAACAGCAACAATAAATTACCTTTGCTATTGATGCTCTATTAACCATTTTTGTCCTTTTTCTTTACCTGTGCAAAGGTCATTCTCCTTGGCAGAGAAAACAAGAAAAATAAAATACCACCTTCTTTCTGTTCTCACTTATCACCATTCCATCCATCCTCAAGCAACAGTCCTGTCCCATTTTTTATTCTCTTCTCCCCAAGAAAGCTTAAAAAAACCCCTGACTCTTTATTGTATTCAATTTTCATTGCTATCACCAGTTCATTCTGAATGTTAGCACCTCTGACAATTCTTATAGGACTAGTGCAACACTCTTATGTTCATCTTTTTCCCTTGCTCTTCCTTCCATCTTCTATAGGTCTTAAAAATCTAAGTGATTTGGTGAGCTCCCTGTGATTCTACATCAGTCTTTTCCAACAACTGATTTTTCTCCTCCTCATTGAGATGCTTTCTTTTGGTTCTTCAGAATTTCATGTTTCATGGCTTCTTATTCCTCCAGGGCTGATTTCCCCTGTAGAAAGGGGGATCCTACTTATTCTTTCTCTAAACCCTTTGGAATCTGTTCTTACCAAATCTAGGGTGCCCATCAGACTATTCCTGGCTCTCCTCTCCTCTGTCACAAACTCTAACATGAAGTGGGTGTTTCCTCCAGAGGTCCTCATCATTTCTGCCCTAGCAGCCAGTTCCTTGTCTTTTCCAGCTGCACTCATTTTGGACTCCTTTGACTTCTCCACCATGCCCCTGTACCAAGTACTTCCCCATCCCACCCACACTTTCAGCTTTCTTTTGTGCGTTGGACTGTAAGCTCCTTGAGGCAAGGCACTGTCTTTCTTTTTAGTATTTGTATCCTCAGCACTTTGCACAATGCCTGGCGTACAGTAGGCACTTTGTTTTGTTGGTGAAAATCAGTTCCAGAACAGAAATTCTCCTCTCTGGTTCTCTCACCTTTTAAAGAATGAATGATAACTAATGCAAGGAAAGAAATTAACTGCTGTTCTTCGGACAGAGGGAACAGCCCAGCAGATGTCTGAATAATAAAGTCTCCCATTGTCGCTATGCCATGTCTCCTTGCCAGGCTTGTGATATTTCCCAAACTACTGCTCTATTTCCTCTTTCTGCCTAGGTGGTCTGTAGTATAGGCTGAAGACAAGATTACTTGTTCCTTCATCCATTGACCTTTACCCAAAAGCTTTTTGCCATGCTTTCTCCCTCAGATTCCTGGATTTCCTCATAAATAGGTATATTCTTACCATAGGATGATAATCCAAACACTGTCTCCTTAACCTTTTGAATAAGATAATGTCCTTTGAATAAGGCATATCTTATTCCTTTTAAACAAAATAGACCTTTTTAGAACCCTGTCTTGTCATTGGGCCAGTGACACCCCATGGCCTAGGAGGGCAAATGTGCCACTTTCTATTCACCTCTAGTTCCCCTTGTCTGTTATCCAAACTGTACATCTGTGTCTTGATGGGCCTTTCTTGAATTTTCATTTCCTGTTCATTTATGGTCATTTCTATGGCTCATCTTCCTGCATTTCAGCTGCTCTACCTGGTAGCTAGCTGAGTGGATATGTAATCTATTTCTCCCTCTCCTTTCCTTATCTTAAAGCTCTTTGGATTCCATTCTTATTATCCTTTCCATTTTCAATTTCAAACAAACCAAGTTTTCTACTACATAGTTCCCAATATGTAAATGACTGCAAATGTATTTGCTTTTAGTTGAGAACCTTGTAATGAGCCTTTATCACCTTATTTTTATTTCAACCATGAACATTTTTACACCTAGTTTTTTTGTCGTTTGGAACCAAGACTCGTCATGCATTTAATCTGAATTTAGATGCCTAGAGTTGTTTCCATATGTCATAGTAGTTGCTGTGTCTCTTCTGCTTTCTTCACTCTGTATCCTTCCACACATCTTCCTGAATTTCTCTGAATTTCTTATATTCATCCTTTTTTCATAATATTCATTTACATTCAGAAATCACAGTTTGCCCAGCCATTTGGACTTCAGTTTATGACATGCCCACTTCATTTTCAGGTTGTTGTAAGTACAAAAAACACTTCTTTGAATGTTTTGGTATACCTAGTAGCCAATCAATAAACATTTGCTGTGTTTACTCTGTGGCAGTGCTTCCTGAAAGGGGCTTCTTCTTTTTTTACAGGAAAGACAACCCTATTCATAGATAAGTAAATAAAGGAAATATAAAAAGCAAACATGAAATGATTTGGGGGTGCACTAACAAGTGGAGGAATCACGAAAGACTTCTTGGAGGAGGTGACCCTTCCACTGAGACCTTGAAGGGAGTTATGGGTTTCATGAGGCAATGGTGAGGAGAGAGCATTGCAGGCATGAGTGACAACTTCTGTGAGTGAAGGAAGTGGGAGACAGAAGGCCAAGGATGTAGTCCTCTTTGGCTAGTGTCTAAGAGTCTGGGGGAGAGCAAGAACCAGAGTGCAAAGGACTTTAAACACCAAAGGAGTTTGTATCTAATCTTGCAGGCAACTGGAAACATCTGAGAGGCCAAGGAGGCTTCCTGAAAGAGGAGTGACGTGGTCAGTCCTGCACTTTGGGAAGATCAGTGTAGCAGCTGTTGGAGGTTAGGCTGCTGAGGGGAGAGAATGGACAGAGGTAGGCCAATTAGGAGGCTGTTACTGTAGTTCGGACAAGAGGTGATAACGTCCTGGATGAACATGGCTATGTTGTGGAGTGAGGGGGAAAGAGAAGAAATGCGGAAGAGACAGCGTCAACGTGAAAACTGGTTAGATGTGAGAGATGGACAAAGGAAAAGACTTGAAGATGACTTGTAGATTATGTTTCTGGGTAACCAGGACACTGGTGTCTCTGACACAGACAGAGACTTGAGGAGGAGGGGTGGGCTTAGGGGAAAAGAGAACGAGTTCTCTCTTGGCCATTTGGACATTGAGATGCCCATGAAACGTCCAAGTGAAGACCATAGCATTGTGGATTCAGAAAGGACTTTAGAGGCCACTGAGTCCAAGCCCGTCATTTTATACAGGCCGCTAGAAGTTCAGTTACATATTTGTCTCAGCAACAAGTCATGTCAATAAGCAATTATTAACCGTGGTGCCAGGCATTGTGCTTAAGCACTGGGGCTACATAGCTAATAAGTGTGGGCAGGCAACATTTGAACTCAAGTCTTCATTTCAAGCTCAACGCTCTCTACTGTAAGATGGATATCCATCAGGAAATGAAGAGGAGGAGAGGTGAATGTATAGATTCATGTGGGAGTCATGTGCGTAGAGATAATAATTGAATTTGTGGGAGCTGATGAGATGACCAAGAGAGATACTATGGGAAAGAAGAAAGAGTCCAAGATTGGGCCCTTGAGTATACTCATGTGACATGGGTTATATATAGTTGATGATCCTGCAAAGGAAACTGAGAATTAGAGAAGCAGGATGAAAGTGACAGAGCTGTCACAAAAACCGAGTGGGAAGAGATTGTCTGGGAGGAAGGAGTGGCCAAGAATGTCAAAAACTCCTTAGCACTCAGCCAAATAGTAAATGGTCGACGGATATAAACAAGCATTTTCTGAGGAATAAATCCAAGCTATCAATTGCCATGTGGGGAATAAAATGCTCCAAATAACCAAAAGTTAGAAATGAAAAGTTAAAGCATCACTGAAGTTCCACTTTACATCCATTAGATTGGTAGATTGGTAGATTGGACTGAAAAAGGAGAATGACAAAAGCTGGCAGAGATAGGGCAAAAGGTACATTAATGCATCATTAGTGGAATGGTGATTTGATCCAGACATTCTAGAAGGCAGTTTGATACAATGCTCCTTCCACCACAAACATTTAATTGTATATACCATTGACACAGTGCAAACCCCTAAGATCAAAGGTGGACATATTTTATGTGTACAAAATTATAACATTTTCTTTTCCTGTAGAGGCAAAGAATAGGAAACTAAATGGGCGGGGAGAACCGGGCATGCCCCCAAATTGGGAAATAGATAAATGAATTATGGTACATTAATGTAATGGAATATATTGTGCTGTAAGAAATGATGAGAGGGGATGCTTTCAGAGAAACTTGGGAAGATATGTATGCAATGATGAAGTGTAAAGAATCAGGAGAACCATTTATATTATAACAATATTGTAAAGACAAACCTTTGAAAGACTTAAGAATTCTGATCAATGTAATGATTAACTGTATTTGGTTAACCACATGTAGTTGTTCATTGCATAATTTGCATAATTCCAGAGGATCCAGGTTGAAGCCTGCTGCCCAGACCCATGCACAAAGATGATTATATCGCTAAGGCAATATTCACAATGGTTGTGATTGTTGTGAGTATGCTGGCATGGTTCTGTATCACAAAATATAATAGACTCTCCATATAGAAGACCAAAGAAGCAAAACATTTATTCAGACATCAGAAAACCCAATCCCAAAACCAGTAAGTCCAATCCCTCCAAGTAGCAAAGAAATTAATACACATTATCACAGCAGAGAACAACTCCATTCCATAACCTTCCCTCATGCTGGGGCCTTCCCACAAATATACTCACAGCACAGCTAGCACGCCTTCTCTTTCTCCCTCAGCTCTAACTGCTCTGAACATTTCCTGCTCCACCCTTGCAAGTTCCTCTCATTCAGCAAGCTCTTCCCACCACATGTGACTTAGGCTTCCTGTGACGTAAGCAGGTCACATGGGCCTATCAATGGATAAGAAAGATCTTCCCATTTAAATTACCATTACAGTGATGGACTCATTGCAGATGGAGACATATATTTTGGACATACCATTGTAGAAATTTGTTTTAGCCAACTATGCTTATTTGTTACAAGGGATTTTCTTTTTTCTCCTATGGACAGGGGGAAGTAGGAAGGGCAGAAAACAGATTTTTTTTCATTAAAAAAAATGAAATTTAATTTTAAAACATTTTAAATTCGGGGTGGGGGGAGTCGGAGCCAAGATGGCAGAGTAAAAGCAGGGACTTGCTTGAACACTCCCCCAAACCCCTCCAAATACCTGTAAAAATGACTAAACAAATTCTGGAGCAGCAGAACCCATGAAATTTCAGAGTGAAACAAACTTCTAGCTCAAGATAACCTGGAAGGTTGACAGGAAAGGTCTGTTGCACCAGTCTAAGAGAACACAGTCCTGCTTGGGCCTCAGTGGCACAGACTGGGCCTTAGCAAACCTGGAGTAGGCCTTAGGGCACTGAATCATTGGCAGCTGTGGCAGTTTCCAGACTTCACAACCCACAAATGCCAAAGACAACTTAGAAGGTCAATAGGAAAGGTCTATCTGACCTGGGTGAGAGAGGAGCATGGTCTGGGCACTGCTTCATGGTGGTAGCAGCAGCTGCAGTGGCAGTGGCTGCTTCCAGTTGGCCTACCGATGGTGGGGGAATTGAGTGGCCGAGGGGGATTGCAGGGATCTCTTTGCTGGCATTGCTTTACCCATGCTTGGATCTGGGTTAGTCCTAGCTGGCAGTCCTGGGGTGAGGAGGAGTGCTGAGTGGTGGTGGTAGAAAGAGAATCCTCACAGTTCCAAGACAGAAAAGAGTGCTTGTGGTCGCTCACAGACCAGAGCACAGGCCAAGAGAGGAGTAAACACCTCTTCTTTGATCTTACCACCTTAGAACAACTGAAAATTTTCAGGTGCCTAGAAGTATCTCTGAAAACAGCTATGCAAAACCCCTGAAGCTTGGGACAGTGCACTCCACTCTGGAAGTAGAGTCCTACCTTGACAAAGAGCTCAAAAGTCAAGTAATTGGCAGGGAAAATGAGCAAACAGCATAAAAAAAATCAGACTATAGAACCAGAAGAAGACAGCAAAGTCAAAGCTTCTGCATCAAAAGCCTCCAAGAAAAATATGAATTGGTCTCAAGCTATGGAAGAGCTCAAAAGAGGTTTGGAAAACAAGTAAGAGAAGTAGAGGGAAAAATTGGGAAGAGAAATGAGAGTGACGCAAGAAAATCATGAAAAACAAGTCAATGACTTGCTAAAGGACACCCAAAAATACTGAAGAAAATAACACCTCAAAGTAGACTAACCCAAATGGCAAAAGAGTTTCAAAAAGCCAGTAAGGAGAAGAATACCTTAAAAAGCATAATTGGCCAAATGGAAAAGGAGGTCCAAAAGCTCACTGAAGAAAATAATTCCTTAAGAATTAGAATGGAGCAAATGAAAGCTAATGACTTTATGAGAAATCAAGAAATTATAAGACAGAAGCAAAAGAATGAAAAAATAGAAGATAATGTGAAATATCTCATTGAAAAAACAATTGACCTGGAAAATAGATCCAGAAGTGATAATTTAAAAATTACTGGGCTACCTGAAAGCCATGATCCAAATAAGAGCCTAGATATCATCTCTCAAAAAATTATCAAGGAAAACTGTCCTGATAGTCTAGATCCAGTGGGGGAAATAGAAATTGGAAGAATCCACTGATCACCTCCTGAAAGAGATCCTAAAAGGAAAATTCCTAGGAATATTGTAGCCAAATTCCAGAGCTCCCGGGTAAAGGAGAAAATATTGCAAGCAGGCAGAAAGAAACTATTCAAGTATTGTGGAGCTACAGTCAGGATGACACAAGATTTAGTAGCTTCTACATTAAAGGATTGGAGGGCTTGGAATATGATATTCCAGAGGGCAAAAGAGCTAGGATTGAAACCAAGAATCACCTACCCAGCAAAAGTGAGTATAATCCTTCAGGGGGAAAAATAGACATTCAATGAAATAGAGGACTTTCAAGCATTCTTGATGAAAAGACCAGAGCTCAATAGAAAATTTGTCTTTCAAATACAAGACTCAAAAGAAGCATAAAAAGGTAAACAGGAAAGGGAATTCATAAGGAACTTAAGAAGGTTAAACTGTTTACATTGCTACATGGGAAGATGATGCTTGTAATTCATAAGAACTTTTTCATTATTAGGACAGTTAGAAGGAATATATATCTATATCTATATATATATACACACATATATATATAGACAGAGGGCACAGGGGTGAGATGAATATGAAAGTATGATATCAAAAATAAGTGGTGAGAGAAGAATGTACTGGGAAGAAAGGAAAGGGAGAGGTAGAATGGGATAAATTATCTCACACAAAAGAGGCAAGAAAAAGCTTTTACAGTGGAGGAGAAGAGGAGGGAGGTGAGGGGGAATGAATGAACATTACTGTCATTGGATTTGGTTTAAGGAAGGAGTAACATGCACACTCAATTGGGTATGAAAATCTATCTTACTCTACAGGAAAGTCGGGGGGAAGGGGATAAGAGAAGAGGGGAAGATAGAAGGGAGGGCAGAGGAGAGGAGAGGATAATCAGAAGCAAACACTCTTGAGGAGGGACAGGGTCAAAGGAGAGAATACAATAAATGGGGCAGGATAGGATAGAGGGAAATATAGTCTTTCACAACATGACTGTTATGGAAGTGTTTTGCATGACTACACCTGTATAGCCTTTATACTGAATTGCTTGCCTTCTCAATGAGGGTGGGTGGGGAGGGAGGAAGGGAGAAAATGGGGAACTCCAAGTTTTAAAAATGAATGTTAAAAATTGTTTTTACATGCAACTGGAAAATAAGATATACAGGCAATGGGGTATAGAAATCTATCTTGCCCTACAAGAAAACAGAAGGGAAGGGGATGAGAAAAGGGAGGGGGTGTGATAGAAGGTAGGGTAGATTGGGGGAAGGGAGTAGTCAGAATGCATGCTTTCTTGGGGTGGGGGAGGGAAGAGATGGGGAGAACATTTGTAATTCAAAATCTTATGGAAGTGAATGTTGAACACTAAAAATTAATAAAAAGAAAAAAATTTGAAAAAAAATTAAAATTTTTGACACTTTGAGAAGTTAAGAAGAATGAAAATAAAGAAAAGGTCATCAGATTTAAGATACTACTGATAATTGATTACTTTCGATACAGCAGTTTTAGGTGAATGGCGAGGATAGAAGCCAAACCTCTCATAGTTTAGAGGGGAAAAAATAGAAGTCTTGTATGGAAAGGTTTTTCTAGGAGTTTGGCTGTGAAATGAAGGCAACATGTAGGATGACAGTTTCAGGGGACAGTGGAGTCATTTGGAGATTTTTTAGAGACAGGGAGATGTGGGCATGTTTATAGACAGCCAGGAAGAAGTCTGTTTATAAGAGATTGAAAATTAGGGAGAGGAAATGGTAGAAGGAGGCAGGGAAATGTAGTCAGGGCCATAAGTAGAAGCATTGGTATTGCAAGGATCACCTCCTCTGAGGCTGGAGCAAAGCACAGGGTGGGGGAATGTTGAGGTGAATCAGGGAAGAGAAGCAGCTCATGGCAGCCTCAGGTTTTTCAGTGAAGCATGAGGCAAAGTCTGATAAGAAGTGAAGTCAGCATCAGTGGCTGGAGGAACAGCTGATATAGGGAATAGGGGTCAATTGGGAAAAGTAGAATTGGTCAGTACAGTAGAGGCCCCAGCTGAAATAAGACATCAGCTTGTAGTGTACCCAGTCAGTACAGGTATATGGCTTCTTCTGTTGCCTTTTTGCAACTTGAAATGAAGAATGTAGTGGGGTTTTCTGTTTTTAGGCTGAGAGGGGTTAGGTAGCCCCAAAGTCACACAGCTAGGAAGTGGTTGAGGCAGTATTTGAACTCAGGTCTATTCTGACTCCAAGTCCTGCACACTTTCCACTACACCACCTGGGTGTTTTTTTGTTGTTGTCGTTGTCATTGGGAGACCTTTCTTTCTGACCTCCTTAAAATATCTGCTCTGGAGTTGTGTCACGTGTGAAATTTGTAACTGCATTCCTCCAAGGTTTCCAGAACTGGGCCAGTTCAATGCCACTAATAGTGTTATTGTGCCTGTCTTCCCACAGCTATTCCAACAACTATTTTAGTCTCTTATCTTTTCGATAAGATCGATAAGTTTGATGCATGAGATAAATCAGTTGTTTCAATGGACATTTCTCTTTTTAATGGCTTGGCAGATTTTTTTTTCCACAGGCTTGTTGTCAGTTTACTTTTATTCTTTTGGAAACTTCTTGGTTATATCCTTTGATCACCATCTCTTGTGAAATATATCAAGTCATATATTTGTGTTGATTCTCTATATATCTTGGATATAGTCTTTCATCAGAGATGTTTAATGCAAAGATCTTCCCCACTGACTGGCATCTTTTCTTACCCAAAATTTCATTGATATCATTTGTGCAAGAACTTCTAAAATTGTATACAGTCAAAATTGTCTACTTTGTCCTTGGCGAACTGCCCTACAACCCTTTGTTTGGTCATGAATTCTCCCAATAACCAGAGTTGTGAGAGCTACCTACCATGTTCTATTTTCTACATTTGTTATGATCTATGTTTTTAGGTTTGTCCCTTTTATGTTTGAACCCCAGAATTCATTTGGAGTTTACTGAGGCATACAATGTAAGCCATTTGTTTAAATTTATTTTCTGCCAACCAGCTCTCCAGATTTCCCAGTTGTTGGGGAATAGGGAGTCCTTTCCTCCAGTGGTTTACATTCTTGAGTTGATGAAACATTGGGCTACTATGTTCACGTGCTTTTAGGCCTTGCTTGCCTGATCCATCAATGATGTAATTTTACAATCTCTCATACCCTACAAGAAACAGGGGATGAATTCAAACTGGGTGCTAAACATATTCTTGCAGAAATTCCATCTGATCAACTCAACACCTCAAGCCCAACACTGAGTTTCCATTCTTCTAAGTAATGATTAATGACAGTAAAAAATGAAACTCCTAAACAAATACATTGTGTTAGCCTACAGTACACATCTGTGAGTCTTTGTGGATGGTAGAATTGTGGTGAGGTTGTAGGAGCTTCAGACCCCCTGAATTTGTGTCTCAGCTCCACGAGTTGTGCCCTGGATCGCAAAGGGCATGTGTCTTGAATTCTCAGCATTGGTGGTTCATTTTTTAAATGCCATGTCTACCTCACAGAGCTGATGAGATGAGTTATAGAGAGTACTTTGTAAATCAGAAATCAAGTATAATGGACTCATTATGTTAATGCCCAACTTTACCATCTACCCTCTGAATTATTTTTAGGCCTAATTACTTCAGTCGGGATACGTTCTGAACGACAACTCTCAAGGCTGAAACTAGTTAATCATCAACTGGCCACAAAAATCCAGCATCTTGAATTTAGCTGCACTGAGAAGGTAAGACAAACGAGAGCCTCAAGTAAGATAGGTGACTGACAGCCTCAACAGTAACTAGACCTATGAGCATCAGGAATATTCAGAATATAAAGTCGATCTTTGTTTTTGAAACAGGAACAAGAAATTGAAAGACTTAACAAACTACTGAGAGATCATGGACTTCTCGAGTAGCTGAACCACGCAGCATTTGCCTAACCACATGGAGAGGAAACGTCTTATTTGATGGACTGGCCTTGAGTACTTGTCTATGAAACACCTCGGGTGTCTCCAGGGTAATTTCTGGAAATGATCTGAAGCCTTCATTTTACTTGTTCTCAGGTTTGATTATGTCCAGATGTGACACAGTTCCTCGTAAGAGCTGTCTTTTTATCTTGATGTGAAGAGTTCCCTTGTAACAAATGTTTCATAAGCTACCTTTTCTCATCTTCCAAACTCTAAACTTATTTGAAAATGAATGCTAGAGCTGGATGGGTTTGTATAAAATTTAATTTTGCCAAATGTATACTTTCAAAATTGTTCTATATATCTTTCAGGACTGGACTCCCTAGTTGTGGACATTCTGAAAGGCAAAAGTAATAAAAAAAAAATTATCTTAGACTCCAGGTCATTATAGGAAGGTCATTTTATTCAGAGCTAACAGCAAGACCAAGTGTCCTGCTGCTTACAACTGAACTCCTGCTGTTGGGGCCTTTCCATGGATGTTGCCCAGGAACCCTCTGTAGCAACCAGCTGCAAAACGCAGTCTGAATCTAATTGTATTTATTTATGCGTCTCTCTGACATTTTTTGAAACGACCACCCAATTAATGTACGTGAGAAGCCGCCTGGTTTGCTTGAGCCCTCCCACTAGATTCTCTTGCTGTAATAGTGACGAACTCTAATAATCCACCTCTGT
>CM053622.1:27352470-27376096 GCA_028646595.1 Phalanger gymnotis
CAGGCTGTCAACACCTCCCTCCTGGTCTACTGCAGTAGGTGCTGGGGGGCTGCCTGCTTCAGGTCTCTCCCCACTCCAGTCCATCCTCCTCAGCTGTGAGGATCATTTTTCTACAGTGCAGGTGTGACTATGGCACTGCCCTGCTCTAGGAGCTCCTGGGTGCCCTCTCATCTCCAGGATCGAATCCAAAATCCTCTGTCTGGCTTGTACAGCCTCCATAGGCTGACCCCTTCTTCCCTTTCCACTCTTCTTACACCTGACTCCCCTCCATCCACTCCCAGAAGCACTGGCCCCTGGCTGTTCCTCACACACACCATTCCTCCTGTCTCCAAGCCTTCCCATTAGCCATCCCTCAAGCCTGGAATGCTTGGTCCCCTCCCTTGTGCCTTGTGGCTTTCCAGGCTTCCTTCCCACCTTCCTCCTGAGATTCCCTCCCCCCTGCTCTGTAGACATCTCCAAGGGACACATTTGTTTGTGTGTCTTTCCCTTTGGAATGGAAGCTCTGGGAGGGCAAGGACTCTGGGTTTTTCTTTGGTTGTTTGTTTGCTTTGGCTTTCTATGCCCAGCCCTCAGCATAGCACCTATCACATGGTAAGTGTTTAATTGTTGACTGACTGACTGACCATTTTTATCTCAATAAACTCAGATTAACATCCACACCCAGGGAGGCCTTGAAGGGAAAGAGAAGTTCTAACCATCTACCCTGGTGATGGAGTCTGTGGGGGAGGGCATATGATACAGGGTGGAGAGAGTTCCCTGGAGCAGGAGATGAGAAGCCTGGGCTCCAGGGACATGATCTCTGCAAATCTGGGCAGCTTTCCCCCTGCTCCTGAGTCCTTCTTCACAGCAGGGTCTGCTGCGACTTCACAGAGTTGTTTTGGAGACATTCTTTTTTGGAGGGTATGGGGTGGGGTTGGGGAATGGTGGTTTCATCAGTGGGGTACAAGAACTGGGTCAGAAACTCCCTCTACCCACACCACTCATCTCATAGGCCTTGATAGTTTCCTGGGGGCACAGAGAGCTTAGGATCATAGATTTAGAACTGAAAGGACCTCACATACCATCTAGTGCAATGGTCTCTTTTTATAGATGAGGAAAGTGATGCTCAGAGACCTTAGGTGACTTGTCCACAGTCACACAGCTAATAAGCATCATAGGTAGGATTTGAACTCACGTCTTCCTGACTCCAAGGCTAGCCCTTTATAAGAAAGACTCTGAGATGAATCCCTACTCAAGCACCAGAATGTGCTTGGGTCGTGCTCTTTGGGGGGAGCTACTGTGGGATAACCTGGGCCTCAAAGTGAGATAAGAGACAGAACAATGAAAAGAGAAATAAGCCATCTGTGGTCTACCCTGGTAGCATAGTTGTTCTTGTCCGGCTGGATGATTTTCAAATCTAACATCAGCTCAGCAAGCACCAGCAAGGCATTCATGATGACCAGGCAAACGATGATAATCTATGGGAAGAAGAAGAGGAAAATTGTAATGCCAATCTTGGCAGCACACCTGAGGACTGCTGTGAATACTTCCAAGAGTCTAATTGCATAGTATAATGAACTCTCTATTCAGATACTAAGCATTGTTCAATAAACCAAGTACAACATTCGTAGCAAAATATATCGCCTAATACATATATATTTCATATCACTCAGTATGTCATATGGAGCAAAGCATATATCATTGCATTCAGTAGCATCCCCATTCAGTAGCATCCCCAAAATACTTGTTTATACAGAAGGGGGTCCCAGGCTAGGTTCTTCCCTAGCACAACACATCTTTAAGGGGTAGCAGAAAATACCACACCATCCACCCCTAGGTCACAGTAAGAACAATCTCCTTAATCATTACCAAATGTCCAAGTAAACTCCTCTTTCATCTTGACTTGAGGTTGACTTCCAAGTCCCATGGTTCTTCCTCTGTAGGCCTCTCGCCTGGATTCACAGGTAGGCAGCTCTCCACTCCTGCTCCAGGTCTCAGCTCACAGGGACTGCTCTACTCCTAGGTCCTGCCCAACGGCAGGAGTTCCTGCACACCGCTTCTGTTTCTGGGAAAAGGAAGCTTAATAGGGCAGCAACACACACCACCAGCACCACCATCTCAATTCACCTCCAAAGGCCAGAGGCTCTGTGTTAACAGCTCAGTTCACTTTAACAGCTCCCAAACGGGGCTTAAGCTAAGCCTCCTTCCCATAGGCAGGTTTCAGCCCCACAGCTCTATTTGCTTTTACTGCTCAGAAACTCCTTCGGCAATTCTCTGCCAAAGGCCTCCTCTTGGCTCTCAGAGATCTCCTCCCAGCTCTTTTAGGTTTCCTCTCAGCTCAACGCTCACAGCTCATTCTTCTTCTTTGTCTCTTCTCTTCATTCTTGTCCTCTTAACACTGGCAGCTCTCTCGAAGCTGGCTCTCAATGTCTGCTCTCTCACACTCTGGGCTACCTCTCTATAAGAGTTCTAGTCAGCATCTGATTGGCTAGAACTCACTACCAGTCTCTGATTGGCTAAAACTCATGCACATCAGATTGGCTAGAACTCAATCCAGCAAAAATCCCACTGTGCTTGTCATTACATTGTTTTCAACTCTTCACAGTGAAAATGTCAAATGATAAATACTTTCTTCCATATATAAGGGTCTGGAGATCAAAAGATTGTTATTGTTGTTCAGCCCTTTCTGACTCGGGCTGACCCTGATTGCGATTTTCTTGGCAAAGATACTGGAGTTGTTCACCATTTCCTTATCCAGCTCATGTTACAAAACAAGAAACTGAGGCAATCGGGGTTAAGTGACCTGCCCAAGGTCACATAGCTAGGAAGTGCCTGAGACCATATTTGAACTCAGGTCTTCCTGACTCCAGGCCTGTTTGTTTTATCTATTGTGCCTTCTATTGGTACACAAAAAAGACATGAACAGACTATTCTAAAAAGTGTGAAAAACTCACAAATTGTTCCAATAAGAACTTGAAAAAAAAAGTTTAAACTCTTTCATACTGAAAGAAGGTGAGTGAAACACCCGTGAGGTACTCTTAAACCTATCATAGTTGCCAAATCAGTTAAATAAAGGATAAAGCTCAATGTTGGCAGGACTATGGGAAAACAGACACACTATTACACTGATGGGAAACAAGAACTGGTACAACCTTTGTTCAGAAGCACAAAAGTAACCCTTCAATGCACAATAAGAATTATCAACCTGATTCTGCCTCACAGCCCTGTGATCCCACTCCTGGGACTATACCCTAAAGGTATCACTAAAAGAGGGAAAAACAGACCTATCCGGATATTTGTAGCTGCTTTACTTCCACTCTCGAAGAACTAGGAATGGCCTAGGTGTTCAACCTGGAGGACACCAGGATTCTATGCAAATCTTTGACATTCACTATGGGCAAGTCCCTAAACCTCCAGGAGTGTCTGCTTCCTGCTCTGTAAAAAGGGCATAATTAAACCTAAGTCATAGGGTTACTGTGGGGCTGAAATCAAATAATGTATGCAAAGCTCTTGGTAAATCCTCCATTTATATGTGTGTATATATATATATATATATAAATGATTACATATTAAATATAGTGCATATTTTCTGTGTTACATAAGAAATACATGAATACAAATGATAATATAGTATATTAATATTATGTATTAAAATAATGAAACATTGCTGTGTTACACAAAATGGCAAATATGAAGAATACAAACTAAAATAGAAAGACTTAGAGATACCGTGGCATCCTGGATAGAGAATCTGCCTCAGAATCAACAGGCCTGTGTTCAAATCCTGCCTCATGTATGCACTGGCTGCTGTGGGACACTGGGCAAGACTCTCTAAGTGGCCCAGGTAAGAGTCTATGTTGCAGGTCTAGCACTGCATTAGTGGAGAGAACCTTATCATCTGGGAGTTCCCTGTAACAGTAAAATCACAGGTCCTCCTGCCCCCCTATCCCACCCCCAAATATGGAAAGACAAGAAATGATGGCAAAGGAAGAAAGGAGAATCAGAACACACTGATTACAGCTTTGTTTTAAAAAGTCAATTGACAGTCAATCAGCAACCATGTAAGGCCCTCCTAGAGATAAAAAGATGCAAAAGAATAAAAGCAACTCAACCCAAAGGGGGGAAATTACACAGAAGGCAAAGAGATCAGAAGGGAACAGAGACATCAACATTTTTTGTTGTTTTGTCAATGTGAATAAGGCCTGCTTTTAGAGGTGGTTTTCAAACAATCTCCACTTCACAGTTTTGGTCATTTGGGCTTTGTTTTTGTTAATGGGCACTGAATTAATCATTTTTGATTTAAAAAAAATAACCTCTAAGAAAGCAAAAAAGGGGTTGGGGCAGGAAATTTTCTGAATTGGCAGTTCTCTGGCTGATGCTACCTGGGGACTAAGTTTTGGGACCTGGAGAAAAAGGAGCCCCACCACTGCCCTATCAGGGGGCTTGAAGACTGGGCCACCATCAGCCTCTATGACTGAAACTGTGGTACTATTGCTAAGAAGACCCTGCCCCTAGCCCCTGATAAAAACCCCAGTTAGCATAAGAAAAATGGACTTAGATCTTGCCATTTGGCATTCAGCAAATGTCCCTGGGCCCCGTGGCTGCTCTAAGGAATGTCAACTAATTAACCAGAAGGAAAGCCTGACCCTAACAGTCTCTTTGTTCCCTGAGTAGGCTCAGAGATGTCTCTATCTTATGTCAACAAACCCAGATAGAGCATCCCTTGTTCTGTCTATGGCCATTAAGGATGAAAACCTCAGCCCCAGACATTATCTTGAATTATGTGACTTTTCCTTATCTTAATGTTTTATGGGCATATACTATGTTATGGAATGTTAATGGCAAATTAAACACAGAGATCCTGGGTTGTAATTTCAGTTGACACTTTGACAACTATCTGATTTGTTGTTTTTACAATCTATTCCATTAAGGAACTTCCTCTTCTTGTATCATGGCCATAAAAGTGAAATAACACAGGCTTGCCGGGTCTGCTGCAATAACATATGTAAGTTTCAAGAGATAATTAACCACTGCACCTTGATTTTTCTGTATAAATATGTCTCCTTCACCCCTACTCTTGGCCGTTCTGATCTGGGCTGCTAATGCCCCGGGACGGACACCTGCTAATAAACTCTCCATTTAAAACTTATACTCTGTGGCGTGTCTCTCACTTTCTCTAATGCCCCTCCATTACCCCTTCCCTTTCTAACATCTTCCATCTCTCCCTTTCCACTGGCTCTTTGCTCCTTTGCCTCCTCACATCTGCCCAGTCCTCAGAAAGCCTTCCCTTAACCCTGCCTACCTGTGGGGTGGGGTGGGTAGGGGAATAAGGATTTGTATAGTTCTTTTTTACGCCAGGCACCGTGGTAAACACTTTACAAATATCACCTCATTGCTCTTCACAACAACCCTGGCAGGTAGGTACTGTTTTTATCCCCATCTCACAGATGAGGAAACTGAGGCAGACAGAGTTAAGTGACTTGTGGTTAAGGCAAAGAGTAAATGAGAAGCTCTTTCCTACCCATTTGAATAGGCTTAAGGTGGGGCCCCAGGTGGGGCCGACTAAGGAGGGTCTGATTAGATCTTTGCTCCTAAGTTTGCCCCAAACCCCTAATTACTAGGTGCTACGCTGATGTGGGAGTGAAGCCCCCAGGGTCCTAAGGGGAGGTGCTAAGACCAGAGCCAATCATAGGAACTTAAGTTCTGGTAGCTCAGATGACACTTGAAGACATCTGAAACTGTGTAAAAGGAGAGATCACAGCTTGGAAATTGAGATGTGTGGAAGCCAGGGAAAGCCGCAGCGGCAACGACAGCAGCAGCAACAGAGACAGCCAAGGAGAAGCCGAAGCAGAAGGAACTCAAGCAGCAGGGGCTGCTAGTAGCAGGGCTGACCTGTGTTGGGACCAGAGAGTGCTGAGCAAGGGCTTGAGACCAGTGGGTAATCTTCTTACCAGAGGGGGAAAGCATGAATATGATTTGGTTTAATGTCATCATGTTTTTCTCTAACCTCCTAGTTACTCTTGTGAGGCAGACTTATTGGGCCTGGAAGCTTTTGGCCAGGATATCGAATTGGGGACACTGGTTCATGGGTCTGCTACTTTAGAGCTTGAATAAATGCTTTAATTCTTCTGCCTTGTACTTAGAGAATTCCTTATATCCTGCGGTTCTGAACTATTCAGGCATATATATGATTTTCTTTGAAATCATGAATTCTGCCTTCATAATATACTTGTTCATGGTCACACATCTAGGAAGTATCTGAGGCTGGAATTGAACCCAGGTCTTCCTCAGTACAGGTCCAGAGCTCAGTGGAGCCCATCTCTCAGGTACCATCCCATCTCTCTGCATCCCTTCCCCACCAAACCTCTACAAAGGTATTTGTCCTTGCTTTCTCCAGGTCCCTACCTACACCTACTCAACCTCTTACAGGCATACACTACGTTTCCACAATGTATGGCAGGCAGCAGGGACAGTGGGTGTAGGAGGTGAAGGGCCACCCCAATGGGGAAGTGGCTTGAGTTTATGCCATCTGAGGCTGGACTGAAGGAATGGGGTGGTGGGAGGGAGCCAGCGTGGTGTGTGAGCTGGGGAAGAGGAAGTTCAGGGAAAACAGGAGAACTGTCTTATCTTTGAACCCCTGGTATTTGGCCCTTCATGAACTGCTTCTTGACTGATTCATTTCTTGATTCAAGTACATCAAGGGCAGTCCCATGGAAGAGCAATTTGACAGTTTTTTTCCTGCTTGGCCCCAGAAAGCAGACCCAGGAACAATGATCCCAAGCTGCAAGGAATTAATTGAGGTCTAGAATGTCCTAACTTCATGTCTCACCCAGACATGCAGAGAGCTGCCTCAGGAGTTGGGGGGATGGGAGGGGGCTCCCCTCACGAAGGAGCTTCAAGCCAAGGCTGGGTTAAAATAAGACACAGGTGGGATGAGATGGCAGCTGAAGCCTCTTCTAAGACTCTGTAGTGCGACTGGTGAGGAAACAAGCAGCATGGGGGAAAGGAAAAGTATGTTGGACTTGGGATCAGAAGAGGCCTGTGTTCAAATTCTGCCCTTCCTACCAGCTAGTTTGCCTGTCTGTGCCTCAGTTTCCTAATCTGTAAAATGGGCATAAGGATCACTACCTACCTCACAGGTTAGTTGTGAGGTAAGTGCTTTGAAAACCTTAAAGCAACAGAAATAGGTGGTAGGGATCAGCAATTGTGCATTTAGAGCTCAATCAAAGCTCCTTCTTTGTTCTTGGGATTTCTCTACCTCCCCTGGAACAGCCTTCTCTTCCCCCCTTTCCAGCTCCTCACTATGTGTGCTGTTTTCCCCCATTAGAAGGAAAGTTTTCTGAGAGTAGTGACTGTCTTGTCTGCTTGTATTTTTATCCCCAACACTTAGCACAGTGCCTGGCACACAGTAAACAACAAACGCAGGCTTGCTTGCTCACTCTCATCTTCTCTCTCCTTCCCTCCCTCTTTCTCTCTGTTTCTCTTCTCTCTCCTTCCCTTCCCACCCCCCCCCTTCTCTATCTCTCTCTTGTACAGGGCCAGCTCTGAAAAAGTCCATTCTGGGATAAGATATGGGCCAGAGGCCTGTTCTTGCCCTTGGGCTGATAACTTGGCACATGGGCTCTCCATCATCCCCACCCCGCCAGCATACACATGCTGCTCAGGATGAAGGCTCTCCAAGCCTCCTCAGTACAAACTTGCTCTCTCCAAATCCCCCAGGGCATACCTGTGCTAAATACCACCTGCGGGCTATTAACACAATATTGTTCACCGGCCTCACAGGTGAATTTGTTGATTCTGCTTGCCTAAAAGGTATATAAGCCCTGTCCTTCAGTTAAATAAACAGACCTGTTCTTTATTCTACCACCTGGCCTGTGTTTTCTTTTCACTCTCCCCAGCATTCAGCCATTTCAACACTACAGCTGCTGGTGGCACTCTCTCCCCCCTCATCTCTCCCTTTCTCTCTTTTTTCTTCCCCCTTTCCTCCTTCCCCCCTGCATCCATCTACCTTAGAGGCCACTGAATTCAACCCCTTCATTTTACAGATCAGTAAACTGATGTCGGGGAGGATTTGCTGATTTGCCCAGGGTCACTCAGTTAATAAGCATCAGAGGTGGGATCTGAAGCCAGGTTCTCCGCCTACAGATCAAGGGCTTTCCCACTGTACTACAAACAGGACCATTCTCCCTTCTCCTTCTCTTGTTTCCCCAGGGTGCACAGCACAGCACCAACTGTATACTGTGACTGAATGAGGGAATGTGTGTAAAGGGTATGCAGACCTCCAACCTTCTTACACACTTGCTTGATTCTTTTCCCTCGGCCCTACTCTCCAAGGCCTGTTCCAGGCCCAGGGTCTGGCCAGGGTTGGAGAATGAAGCCCTGTGGTCCAAGGCCCCTGGGGAAGGGTGAGCCCTCTTGGCCACATGCAGTTCCATTGGTTGGCTGAGCCTGTTACTTAGAGTGATGGAGATGGCTAGGGTGGGATATTCTTCCCAAGTTAATGTTGTGATTCTCTGCCTGTCACAGCCTCAGGAAGGATGGGCTGATCCCAGACTAGAAATGGGTATTTGGTCAGCTTTATCTCCCTCTAAGCCCCAGGAAGGGGAAAATGTGTTATGAGCTGAATAGAGATGGTGACAGAAGAGAAGCAAGGCTGCTTCCCACCCCCAGGTACAGTGGAAATGGCATCTGCACAGTCTGGAGAATCAGGTTCATTTCTATTTCTAGCTGTGTGCATGCCTAGGGGCCTGTGAGCAGGGTCACAAAAATAACTGTTCAAGAATTAATTCTGACAGTTCTTCCTGGCTTCTTAGCCACACAGAGCATTTGGCATCCAACAGGGATGCTCAGAGCTCCAGGGACGTGCTCCCTGTTTTTACTTCTAGGCACAGGCAGGGATCAAAAATAAGAAGGAAAAGGAAGGCTCAGAGAGGGCAAGAGATTATCCAAGGTCACATAGCAGGGTGAATGGGTCCAACTTCCCAGCCAATATCTAAGGGCCCTATTAACCAGGGCCTTTTCAGTGTCTCTACTTTCCTTATCTGCCAAAAGAGGGGGATGACCTGGGTGATTCCAGGGGCCTCCCAGCTCAGATATTAGGTTCTAAGGCCCCTTCTGATTCTGACCTTCCCTGTTCTGAGGCCCCTCCAGCCCAGACTCTATTCTCTGTCCTGAGGCCCCTCCCAGCTCTGACATTCCCTGTTCTAAGCTCTTTCCCACCTCTGACATTTCCCTCTTCTCAGGCCCCTCCAGCTCTGGCATCCCCTGTT
Organism: Phalanger gymnotis; assembly: GCA_028646595.1. Lineage (NCBI taxonomy): Eukaryota > Metazoa > Chordata > Mammalia > Diprotodontia > Phalangeridae > Phalanger > Phalanger gymnotis. The sequence continues at coordinate 27,361,719 of CM053622.1, forward strand.
CTGAGGCCCTTCCCAGCTCTGACATCCCATGTCCTAAGCTCTTTCCCACCTCTGACATTTCCCTCTTCTCAGGCCCCTCTAGTTCTGACATCCCCTGTTCTAAGGCCCCTCCCAGCTCTGACATTCCCTGTTCTAAGCTCTTTCCCACCTCTGACATTTCCCTCTTCTCAAGCCCCTCTAGCTCTGGCATCCCCTGTTCTGAGGCCCTTCCCAGCTCTGACATCCCATGTTCTAAGGGCCCTCCCAGCTCTGACATACCCTATCCTGAGGCCCTTCCCAACTCTGACATTCCCTGTCTTCAGGCCCCTCCCAGCCCTGATATCCCCTATATCCCCTGTCCTGAGGCCCTTCCCAGCCCTGACATCCCTGTCCTGAGGACCTTCCCAGCCTGACATCCCCTGTCCTGAGGCCCCTCCTAGCTCTGACATTCTCTGTTCTAAGCTCTCTTCCCAGCTCTGACATTTCCCTCTTCTCAGGCCCCTCTAGCTGTGACATCCCCTGTTCTAAGGACCCTCCTAGTTCTGACATTCCCTATTCTAAGCTCTCTCCCAGCTCTGACATTTCCCTCTTCTCAGGCCCCTCTAGCTCTGACATCCCCTGTTCTAAGGGCCCTCCCAGTTCTGACATCCCCTGTTCTAAGGGCCCTCCCAGTTCTGACATTCCCTGTTCTAAGGCCCCTCCCAGGTTTGATAATCTGTTTTAAGGTCCCTTGCAGTTCTGACATTCCAATTCCAAAAAGGAAAATGGGAAGTGGGCAGAACAGGCAGCACACTCATTTTCTCTTTTTAATAATAATTATTATGATTGTGATGATAATAACAAAAATACTTCCTAAGATGACCCTTGAATGTTCTGAATTTCTTTTTAAAAATTCACAGTTATCATCTCATTTTCCAATTTCAATAGCACTGCAAGGTAGGGGAGGGCAGGTTTTATTATGTCCACTTCGTAGACACTGAGGCTCATACCAGGCACCTGACTGCCCAGTAGCCAAGACCTCCTGACTCTCACATCTAGACCTCTTGCCCCATCCCGCTGGTCCAGCTTTCAGTGGCACCTACCTGAAACCCATTGGACCTGAAGCGCTTTTTCAACACAGTCCTAAAGTCTGGGGGGACTTTTGGCAAGGAGACAACTGCCCCTGGAACTTTGGTGGTGCTTCTGTGTGTTTGAGGGGCAACAGATGCTAGGGCCAGTGCCGTTGGCATCTTCGGCTGCTCATCCTCCTCATCCTCATTGCCCCATTATGGAATTATGGTAGATTTAGACCTGGAAAGTAAGTTAGAAGTCAGCTAATTTAATTTCATAAATTTTTAAATTTCATAAATGAGGAAATTGAGGCTCAGTGAGTCAGACAGGTTAAGTCACACAGGTAAATAAACCCTAAGTGACAAAGCCCGGATGTGAACTCAGGTACTCTGGCCACAAGCCTCATTCCCCTTCCCTGCCTTCTGTACACCCCCATCCATTCTATTCCGTTAGACTATGTTTGTATATTGACCACACTGACTAATTTCTACTGGTTCCCTTACCAAACTTTACTTAGACTTTAGGTTACTCACTATCCCAAGTCACAACTGCTTTAAACCTACCACAATGCCAATTTAACTGAGATGGTTAAAAGTCACCTGTCACTATCCAAATTAAGCATAAAAGCTAACATAACAGCTGTGTACATTTTTAAGCTGATCTTTCTAGCATTTCAACTAAGTTTAAGTCATACAATTTAGAGTTTCATAAAATTACCTTCAAATACATATTTTAAGGTAAGATATTACAGATATGGTGTGTTCAGGCCCTTTTGGGAGAAAAAAATGTGTATTTTAGTGTTCTGATGCTGTGTGCTGAGGGATTTCTGTTGCATTTCAGTTATGAGTCATATAGCTGGGAGCAGACTCTAGTAAAAAAAGAGAGAGAGAGAGAGAGAGAGAGAGATGACACAAGGCAGGCACAAGACCACAAAGGACTTTTAATTTATACATTTATCATATTATTTTAACTTGACAGAATTATGGAAGTGAAATTTACCCTGTGGTGTGGGTGTGTAGGTTATGGGCAAGCCAAGTGATGATACATTGGGTCAAGACAAAAAAAGGTAAATAATTTTCCTATTTTGATGTCCTTAAAAAACCCTCAATTGGACACTCACTGCTCACCATCACCTCTTCCACAGCCTGCAGCATCAGTTAAGTCTATCAAGGGGCTGGGAAGCAGACAGCAGAACATGACCCCTCCCTAGGACACTGCCTTTGGAGTAAGACTTATCATCCAAGATGATGGCTAAGTCACTTCCTCAGGCAAACTGGCTGACCTGTCAATTTCTGCCCTTTCCTCCCACCTTCCTTTGCCCACACTTTTCCCTATGCCCCAGCAGCCTCATTCTCCCTCCTACTTGGGTGAATTCCTCTCCACAAATTGAAGCCCAATTCAAATGGCACCAAGGACCTAAAATCTTCCTCAGTGCCCCTGGTCTGTTAGAATCCCTGATCTCACCTGGCCCTGTTTTACAACCCAGTGCTTGTCAGGCACATGGATTATGGTTCTGATATGAGAATACAGCTTAGTAGCCATCCCCAGAAAGCCTTCCCCTCCCAGATTTCCTTCCAGCTATTCTGTATTGATGCTGTATGGACCATAGCACTTAGCACAGGGTCTGCACTTAGGAAGTGCTGCTTACCAAATGCAGCTAGGTGGCCAAGTGGATCCAGTACTGAGCCTAGACTCAGGAGTTCAAATCTAGCCTCACTCATTGGCTGGGCTACCCTGGGTAAGTCACTTACTCTCTAGATGACTCAGTTTCCTCAACAATAAAAAGGGGTAATAAGCATAGCACCTACCTCCCAGGATTGTTGTGAGGATCAAGGGACATATTTGTAAAGCACCTGGACCATGCCTAGCATGTGCCAGGTACTTGAGAAAGGCTTGTTTCCTTCCTTCTTCCCTTGACTGAAGGAGACCCCCCCCCCCAACCTCCCTTCACCTTTCTCCTCTTTGCTCTCTGTGTATATGATGCAGTGAAAAGAACCATGACCTCATGAGCCAGAAGAGTTCTGGTTTAAATCCCATATATCTACAACTTCCTAGTGTGAAGAAGGGCAAATCACTTTAGCTCTCTGAGTTTCCACATCTACACAGTGGGGATACTCCCAATGGCAAGTCCCTAATTCACAGGGTCAATGTGAAGCTGAAATCAGATAATGTATGCAAAATGCATCGCCAACTTTAAAGTGGAACATAAATGCCAGCTGTTAGCATTAGCTGAATAACCATGGGCAAGCCACTTGACTGCTCCCAGCCTCAGTTCCCCCATCTGTAAAATGGGGATAACGTCTGTAGTATCTACCTCCCTCAGCTGTTGTGAGGGCTGAATTAGAAGACAGAATGAGATGATGTATGGAAAGCACCAGGTATTATTCATTACAATTTTAAACAGAAGGCTCAGCCCCACAGAACTTTTTTGAAAACTCAGATTAGAAGCTTACTCCAGAGCTTGTGCAAAGTACATGCATTCAGGAGACAAATATTAATAACTCTCCCTTCCATATCCTTTCCTCCTTATGACCACAACTTGAAAAGGGCCAGAGGTCAGAAGCTGGATGGGGAAGGCAGAGAGTGCTTACAAGTGCAATAGAAAAAGGGAACTCCTGACAGCCCTGGTGGAAATGTCACAGAATAGGAACCAAACTGACTTTGGATCACATTTCTGGGTCTCCTCACATGCCACCAAATCCCCTGAAGGTCCTTCTCCACTAAAGGTCAGCAGTGACACCCTAACTAAATCCAGTGACCGTTTTCACACTCTGTACCCTGGCATTCACAAATCAGCTGACAGCGCTTGCTCCAGCTCCAGGTTAAAGGAGAATTTTTAAAAATTGAGGAAGGGAAAGTTACCAAAACCTCTTTCCAACTCTCAACTTTTCTAGTGCATCTGAAATCTAAGGAATCCCACTCCCAACTTCTCTGTCACAGACGCAGCCAGGGTGACATCTGAACCCGAGTTCAAAGTAACCGTGTCCTTCACTCGACGAGGAAGTGCTCCAGGTCTTTAGGCCATCGGAAGGAGGTCCCTAAAGCTCCCCGGCCCCTAGGCACGCACTGTCGATCCCGGCTGCCGCTCCCCCGGCTCCTCCCGGCTCCCTGCGGCATGACAAGTTACAGGTACAAACCGAGCAAGCCCCGACGGCCCGGCCCAGGCTTCTCGCCACCCGGGGCCGGGGATTCGTTCGGGGCGAGGGGGGCGGAGAGCAGCAGCCGCGGTTCCGGGGCCGGGGGTCTTGGCTCCGCATGACCTTGAGGGGGATGGGCCGGCGAAGGGGCGGCCCTTCCGGGCCCCGCACGCACTTGCCCGAGGGAGGTCCGACGCTGGGGATGGAGGTGGCGCGGGCCGATTGCAGCCGGAGCTCCAACTCACCCAGCACATCGGCGAGGCGGTGGAGGGCCACGAAGCAGGCGTAGTCCCCACAGCAGACGCCCTTCTTGAGCAGGCCCTTGCGGAAGTCCTTGCCGAAGCCGCAGCCGGCAGTTTCCAGCCCATAGTCGCCGCCGCCCGCCTGGGGGTTGGTCTGCGAGAGGCCGCGCAGCACGACCCGGGCCAGCATGTGGCGGTAGGACTCCACCGGTGCTCAAAGCCTTCATAGGCTCTACTAAGTGTGTTCCGGGGCCAGTCAGCAACCGCCTATCCCCCGCCCCGCCCCGCCCCCCTCCGCCGCAGCCAACCGCCAAGGGCTGCGGCCCAGGCCCCACCCCTCCTGGTGCCAGCGCACCGCCCCTACTCCTGCTACAGGTCAGGAATAAGCCCCGCCCCCTACCGTCCTTTCTCCTCCGGTTCTCTCAGCCGTAAGCTCCGCCCCTTTTCTCCTTCACTCGCTTTCCCCCACTCTTGCTTTGTAATACGGCCTCTAAATCCCGCTTCCTCAGTCAGTCAGCCAGTTCCTTCCCTTCCTATTTGTAATAAATAATAACCCGCGCCTCCTCTTCTTTCCTATTTTCCCTCCTCCAGTAAGCCCTGCCCTTTCTATGCTTCCTTCCTCACCCCGCCTCTTTTGCTCTCTCCAAACGTGGAGTTGGAAGCCCCTCCCCCCAGCAGTTTGCCTTCTCCCCGCGGAGGACCAAGCCCCTCCCCCAAGGCCCCTCCATGGCCAAATAAATAGGCCCCGCCCTCTCCTCACAGTTTCCACCAATTGCAATCTGCTCCATCCCCTCCTCCCAGCTTCTGCCAAGGCGCAGGCCCCGCCCCCACCCCCGTTTCACGGTTTTTTCCTTTCCCGTCTTTTACCTTGCTCTGGCCAGTCATCCATCAGACTTCACTCGAGGCGCAGACCCTGCCTCCTCCCCGCTTCTTCCTCTCTCTCCTCCCTCCCTCCCCCCACTTCCTAGGGCTCCGGCCCCGCCCCCTCACCCCTCTTCGCCCTCCGTCACACCCCGCGCCGGCGCGGGCCCCGCCCCCACCCAGGCCTGGATCGGTTAGCCCGGGTCACACTAGTCTAGCCCGCTCCAAGGAGATGAGCCTGTCTCCACGCCAGGAAGCCCGGCGGGTCGCGCTGCCCTCTGGGAGCTGTAGTCCTGCGGTTCCCCTCCCATCCCCCTCTCAGCCGGGGGCAGCTTCTCAGTAGCTCCGTGCTACCCAAGGTTTTAGGGCCCCGGGTCAAGGAACTGGGGGCTTGGCGGACCCTGTCCCTGTTGCACAGATAGGGGAGTCGAGGCCCTGAGAGGTGCGGCGTTGTGGTGACCCTAGGGCCCGAGGCGGGAGCGGAGCCTAGCGGTGCCTCTCAGCCCGTTTCCTCATCTGTAAAATGGGTATAAAAGGCAAAATGATGCCGCAGCCCGGACTTGATGAGGTTGTTGTGAGGATCCGATGGCATGATGTGTGCCACGTGCCCTGTGACCCCGAAAATGAGCGATATGAATGTCAGTTATATCCCCCACTCTTTCCGGAAAAGCAAACCTTAAGTGCCAGCTGGTTAATACTAAACACTTATTAAGCATCTGCTTGTGCTAACCCCTTAACAAATATTATCTCATTGGATCTTCTCTACAACCCTGGGACGTAGGGGCTATCATTATCCTCATTTTACAGATGAGGACACTGAGATGGATAGCAATAAAGGTCACATAGCTGGCAAGTGTCTGAGGCTAGATTCGAACTCTGGTCTCCCTGAATCCAGGCAGAGTGATCTCTTCTCTGAACCCCCTACCTGGCAAACAGGTGCCTGTCTGTCCTTTTGATGTTTCCCGTTGCCTCCTTATTTCTGCCTGTGGAAAGCCACTTCACGGCCCTGCTCAGGTACTGTGCCCTCGATTAAGCTTTTGATACTGACAGCTCAGACAGTTCTGAATGACTGAATGACAACAACATTCATATACACACACACGTGTGTATATGTGTGTGCATAATGTTGACAATATTGCGTCTACTTTAAAATAGATTTTGCTCTTTGTTCTATTGTATATACTGAAAGTACAAGAAAATAAAAGCAACTCAGTCTAGGGGCAGAAGAGCCTCTCACCTTCTGCCTTTAATTGTATATATAGTGTATGTGTGTGGGGTGTATGTGCATATGCACCCCTATATACATATACATACAATATACACACTTGTGCCTGGACAAGTTCATCAGCATTGTACATCAATTTCATGACGTCATGCTGGCCCTGATTGTAGTTATTGGGGAGGGGATGAGTCACCAATGGAGTTAAACAAGGCTGTGTGCCTGCTCCCATGCTTTTTAGCATGATGTTCTCAGCCATGTTGTCACATGCTTTCAATGAGGATGAACACGGCATCAAGGTCAGTTACTGTACTGATGGCAAATTCTTCAACTTGAAAAGGCTACAAGCAAAGACCAAAGTGCAAGGAGCATTGGTGCATGATTTTCTGTTTGCAGATGATTGTGCACTCACTTCAGCTTCTGAAGCTGAGATGAAACAAAGTATGGATCGATTCTCCGCTTCTTGTGCTAATTTTGGCCTAACAACACCAAGAAAACACAGGTGTTCCATCAGCCGCCACCACCACACCATCCATTCGTGGAACCATCAGTTACAGCAAATGGAGAAGTTTTGAATGCCGTGGATAAGTTTACCTTGGTAGTGTACTTTCCAGGGATGTACACATTGATAATGGGGTTGACACATGCATTGCCAGAGCTAGCTCAGTGTTTGGAAAGCTCCAAAGGAAAGTATAGGAGAGGAGGTATTAGACTGACTACCAGACTGAAGGTGTACAGAGCCATTGTGCTGACCTCATTGTTGTATGCCTGTGAAACCTGGACAGTCTACCAGCGCCACGCCAGGAAACTGAATCACTTACATTTGAATTGTCTTAGGAAGATTCTGAAGATCACCTGGCAGGATAAGGTACCAGACACTGAGGTCCTTACTTGAACTAAACTGCTAACATTCAAACTCTGCTTCAGAGAGGTGCAACTCTGATGGACTGTCCACGTTGTTTGAATGAAAATGTATGCTTGCCAAAAAGATTTTTGTGGAGAACTCACACAGGGCAAGCATCCACATGGTGGTCAGAAGAAGCAGTAAAGGGACACTCTCAAGGTCTCTCTCAAGAACTTTGGAATTGATCGTGTGACACGGGAGACATTGGCACAGGAGCATGCAGCATGGCATGCCCGTATCAGAGAAGGGGCTGTGCTCCATGAGCAAAGCAGAACTGAAACAACTCAAAGGAAATGCCGGATGCATAAATTTAGAGTATCCACCCCAAATGTTCACCCAGACTATTTGTGCCCCAACTGTGGTAGAGCGTTCTGAGTTCATATTGGCCTGATCAGCCACAGTTAGACGCATTGAATCTTGACTCAAGCATAGTGATGTCATTTTGGTCCTCTTCAAGAACAAAGGATGACAACCAACCAACAACATATATGTGAGTGCTTCTGTGTGTGTATATATATACATATATATTTTTAACCAAAAGTCATGACTCCACAAGACTTGAGTAGTAACTTATTTTATTCCAAGAGACAGCAAAAAAAAAAAAGATTATATATGTCAGAACTCCCTATACCAAATACAAAGAGTCCCTTAATACAGGCAGAGCCTTGATTTTATGAATTATGATTATGAATTTATGGATTACAACAAAAAGGGAAGTCATAAGGAAAGGTAAAAAGACTCGCCTCCTCCCCAAGGACAGAGAAAAGAATGGAGAAAGGGAGGGGGAGCATTAAGTTCCCTTGGGAACTGCTAAACTGTGAAGATAGTCTGCTTATTTGCAAGGGTCCAAGCTGCACAGTCTGGAGCGGACTGGCTGGTGCCTGTCTTTTAGCTAGTTTGACTCTCAAGGGCAACCTGAGACTTTAGTTAGGGTTGAAAGTTGAAAATTATGTTAGCTCAGGAGGGGGTTTCCTCCTGAAAAATAGGGTCGCTCAAGAAAACAAGTTCAGGTGGTCTCTCCACAATATGAATATACACCTACACGTACATATAGAAAAGCCCTGAGACATAAGTATATGTGTATACTGGCATGTGCATACATCCATACCTGTACATATATGGATATACACATGTATCCCTATGCACATGCATTTATATGCACGTATATACATACTGGGATAAGCATAGGTTCTGGGATAAACAGTATGAAATATACCCTCAGGTGCTTCTGGGGAGGACATGAAGCATCAGAGTACAGGAAAGATATGTTTACAGATAGATTGATCTATCTATATGATGAGAGAGACAGAGAAACAGAGAGAGTGAGTGAGAGCAGGACAGAGACAGAGACACTGAGAGAGAGCCAGAGTGCCATAGTGGATAGAGGGCTAGCCTCAAAACCAGGAAGAGCAGGGTTCAAGTTTTGCCTCTGATACAGGCTCTGTGATCCTGGGTAAGTTCCTTAACCTCTCAGTGTTCTAGGCAATTGAAGGTGTTTCCTATGTGTCAGACACTGTGCCAAAGTGGCAGCACTTGAACCCAAATCTCCTTGACTTTCTCTCTCTCTCTTATGTCTCATTGACTCTTCGGGGGTGAAATAAGGTTAAGAACAGAGGCCAATTCAGTTCAATGAAACAAGCACTTATTAGTTACTATGTGCCAGGTATTGTGCTAAGACCTGGGAATACAAAAAATAAAAGTGACACAGTCCCTTGCCCTCTGGTAGCTTACCTTCTACTGGTGGAAACAAACCCACGACTGTGCCCTTGAAGGTATGGACAATGTAAATACATAAAAAATGTGAGGGATCCCTGCCGCCTCAGTCAGATGTCAAGGGAACTCCTGAGATTTAATTAGATCTTTTTTTGTGAGTATATCTTTCTTTTAAAAAACTTTAACATTATTTATGTATTTTAACATTTAAAAATTGTTTCAAATTCTTTCATTAAATATTTCCAATTACATTTTTAAAATGTTTAACAATTGTTTTTAAAATTTCCGAATTCCAAATTCTCTCCCACCCTCCAGTCCCTCTGCCACCCATTGAAAAGACAAGCAGTATGATATCAGTTATTCATGTGAAATCATGCAAAACATATTTCCATGTTAGCCATGTTGCAAAAAAAAAGGCAAGAAAAATAAAGAAAGTGGAAAACCATATACTTCGGCCTACATTCTGAGTTCGTCAGTTCTCTCTCTGGAGATGGATAGCATTTTTCATTATGGATCCTTTGGAATTGTGTGGCTAAGTCTTTCACAGTTGATCTTGACTTAATTAGATCTTAAAAGAAATCCTTACAAGGCAAGTTTTGGAGCACATGTGCATTTACATGGGAGAGTCTTTGACTGGATGCACTGCCTTGGTAAAGCCACAGGGTGGAGTTGTAGATGTCATTTTGATCATTTAGTCTAAGTATAGAAATGGAAATTGCCAGTAGAGAATGCTTTGGGATCCTTCTAGATGGGGGAAAAATGGGGCTTTGCTCTCTTAGTATCTGCTATAAATATTCAGCTGTGAAAGAGCTGTTGTTGCTCAGAGGCTGAACTTTTCAGGAAACCAGGAGTGATATCCTTTTGTCCCCACTAAAAGTAGATCCTGTGAAACTCAGATGGTGATAGAGCCTAGTGAGAGGAATCTAAGAACTGGGAAGTAGAGAAGGCTGCATTTTCTATTTGGATCAAAAGTAAAAAGCTTTGATGTTATGAAAGCTTGGGGGCCCCAGGGGGATCAAGTGCTGGACCTAGGATCAGGAAGTTGTATCCAACTCTTCATGACCCCATTTGGTGTTTTCTTGATACTGGATTGATTTGTCATTTCCATCTCCCCCTCATTTGACAGATGAGGAAACTGAGGCAAACAGGGTGAAGTGACTTGCCCAGAGTCACACAGCTAGTAAGGATCTGAGGCCAGATTTGAACTCAGGAAGATAAGTCTTCCTGACTCCAGGCTGTAATATTAATTAAGTTGAGACTTTCTTTTACTGTTTTCTCTTTTAGCACTTATTTAATCAAGTGCCCTTGAAGAGTCTGGACTCTATTTCTTTGATTAAATTAGGAGTCTTTAATGACCTCCTTGCCTCACATGTTTGTGACACTAGAGGCTTTTAGGCCACATGAGTTTGAGTCCCATGTTTGTGATGCTTTTATGTCAGGTGGGTTTGAGTCACACACTGTGACGCCCTTTGACCCTGAACAAGATGTATAAACCCAGAGGTTGGTGCTCTCCCTTAGGGGCTCTCAGTCACTAGAAGAGTGGTGTGGGACTCTGGGCAGCCTTGTTAAGAGTCCCCCAGCTTGTAAACTTGAATGTTGATGCTTTCCTGGTAACTATGAATTGTGATTTGGTCTGTTTATATTGTGTACGTTTGCAATTTGTTTGTATTTGCTCTGAAGCTCATGTTGCTGGCTTTTCCTCCTGAACTAAGTGAATAATATTTGTATGTTGGATTAAAGTAAGATTGTTAACCCCTTAATGTTGCTTTCCGTAGTAAAGCAGATCAAAGAACCTGTGTTAGCAGCCCTTCTATATGCTGATTGTTGTTGGTTTTACACAACCACGGTAGCTGCTAGCAAGATTGTTGCTATACAGGCCTAGAACTCTATCCACTGGGCCACCCAGCTGCCCTTCCGAATACTTGTTCAGCCATTTCAGTCACATTTTCCTAATCTCTAAAATGGAAGGAAAACACTGATACTGTCACCTTCACAGGGCCGTTGTTATAAAGGACTAAATAGCTGTGATGGACTTTGATGACCACTGTCTTCTCTGGGCTTCATCTTCCTCATCATTTGACCCAATGATTTCTCAAGTCCTTTCATGAATCTATTTTACTGGAAAATATATTTCATCACTAGACTAATCATGACATTTTCCTTGAAAGTTCCCAGGCCGTGTATGGTTCAGATGGCACTCTTAGGTCTTAGATTTGGAAGAGATTCAAGAGATCATGCAGTTCAATCGCCTTATTTATAGATGAGGAAACTGAAAGGCCAGAAGGAGAGAAATGACATGACCAAGGTCACACAATATGGAGCAGAAATACAATACACACTTCCATAACAATGCTGTTTGATAGAATATTCAACATTATCTCCCATTGTTCCCAGTGGAAAGTACATTTCATCACTAGAACTCTGGAGCCCAGCTTGGTAATAGTGTTGACTCTGAGTCCTGATGTCTTTTGTTGTGGTTTCTGTGTATATTGCTATCTTGATCCTGCTTTCCTTGTTCCTCATTAGTTCATATATATCTTCCTATGTTTCTCCGAATCATGGTCACTATTATTTTATTATGCAGTCAGCATATAAATTATATATGTGTATATATATATATATATATATATATATATACATATATATGACCTTTCTGTCTTTAACCTTCTTGGACTGTATGCAACTTTTTTCTACATAATCTAAATTGTTTTCCACAATGGTTTAACCAATTCGAAGCTCCATGAACAGTGTATTAACTTGCTCATCTTCATGTACAGGTGCCTTTTTCTGAAGATTCCTACTATCCATGGCCATTGACAAGAGAAAAATTCATCCTAGCACCTGGGCATTACTGTACATCAGTGAGCAGGAATGGAACTGCTTAAAGTCTAATTGTGTTATTCCTTCTGTTTACTGTTACCTAGGATCTCTTATTACTGCAGGAAGGCACCATGGTACAGCGGGTAGGGAGAAGGCCTTGGACAGAAGAAGACCTTGTGTATATTGACTGCGTGATCCTGGACAAGGGATTTAGTTACTCATTGCTTCGATTTCTTTGGACTATACGTCTAGTAATGGCTAGCTGGGTTCAAAGATTTTCTGGATATAGTTCCAAATTCCTTTCCAGAATGGTTGGACCAATTCACAGCAGCAGCAGTGCATTAATGTATCTGTTTTCCCATAGATCCTCCAAGATTTTTGTCATCTTTTTTTTTGTCATCCTTGCCTGCTGGCTAGAAGTGAGTTGGAACCTCAAGACTGCTTTAATTGGTGTCTCTGTAATTATTAGTAATTTAGAGCATGGGTCTTTTTTTTTTTGCATAATTGTTGTTAGCTTAGATATCTTCCTTTGAAAACTGCTTGTTCATATCCTTTGATCATTTGTCTATTGGGAAATGGCTCTTAGTATTATAAATTTGAATCAGTTCCTTATATATCTTGGAAATGAGACCTCTTTCAGAGATATTTGTTAGATTTTTTTTTTCACTCAGTTACTTGTTTCCCTTCTAATTCTTATAATATTTGATTTGTTTGTATAAAAATTTTAATTTTATATAATCAGAATTATCCATTTTATCTTGTGTGATCCTCTCTATCACTTGTGTGGTCATATACTCTTCCCCTATTCACACATCTGAAAAGTAATTTCTTCTATGTGATTCATATTTGCTTATGATGTAATTTTTTATAGCTACCAAATATTCATCTGGAGCTTAGCTTGAGATAAGCTGGTGCTGGGCTAAACTTACTTTCTGCCAGACTGCTTTCCAGTTTTCCTAGCAGTTTTTGTCAAATGATGAGTCCTTACCCCTGTTCATACAATTGAGACAGCGATCCCAGGCCCAGTATGTATTCTAAGCAACTTAACGATAAAAGCGTTTTTCATGGTAGCAAAGAACTGGGAAAAAAGTAGACGCCCCTCGACTGAGGAATGGTTAAACAAATTTTGGTAAGTGATTGTGATGAAGTTTTGCTACCTTGGAAGAGACAATGGGGATAATAAAAGCAAAGAATCATGAGAAGACTTGAATGAACTGATGCAAAGTGAAAATGAGCAGAACCAGAAAAAGAATGTACACCAGTACTACAAACATACAAATGGGAAGACAAAAAAAAGGGGGGAGGGGAATTAGAGTGCTGTGTAATTGTTACCTAGTTCATCCTTAAAGACGGATGAGAAAGCGTGCCTTCCTCCACTCTTTACACAATGTTACTAGTGAGGAACATTCCCAAAACCATGAGGCTCAATTGACGTGTTGGTTAGTTTCATTGAGTCATTTTCCCCACCCTGCTTTTTTCTTCTGTCTTTGCTACAAGAGGGCGGGGGGTTCACTGGGCAGGAAGGGGGCAGGATATTTTTGAAAATGAAGGTGAAGGGAAAACAGATGAACAAATGCAAAGCTATCTCAAAAAAGAAATTGAAAATTACAAAGGAAATACCCTCGTATTCCTTTGCGTAAGTTCTACCTTTACTTGCTTGTGTGGGTATTAGATGTAAGCTCTGTCACCTTCTCCCTGAAGCCTCTCCTAATTCCTCTATTTCCTAGTACTCTTCATGCCCAAACCATCTCATATTCATTTTGTGCCCATTTGTCAGGTACTTGGACATCTAGTAATTGTCTCTCTTGTTAGAATGTTGGAGAGGTGATGGGGTGCAAGTGAAAGCTCAGGGAACTAGAAGTCACAGGCCCTGAGTTCAAATGTGGGCTCCAATGCTTACTTTCTTTTCTTTTTAAATTTTTTTTTAATTTTTAGTTTACAATACTTGGTTCTACATAATTTTGAGTTCCAGATTTTCTTCCCTCCCTCCCCCCCTTCCCTCCCCAGGACGGCATGGAATCCCATATAACTTCCACATGTAGGGACCTAGGAAAGGATTAATAGTCTCAACAAGGAAATAGTTGAAAATACGTGCAGAATGCACAGAATGATAACAAGATTAGATACCTCCGGATGGGACCTGACCTCCAGGTGGGGTCTGCTTCTACAGATAAGAAGAAGGGCGTCGGGATGTCCGGACCCAGGAACTGATAAGGTCTGGACCCCAGGAACTGACAAGAACGGAATGTTGACTATGCATTAATTGCCTCTTCGTTTCTGTACCCTAATTACCTCTTTGTTTCTGTACCCTATAAAACCTGCCTTAAACCTGGAGTCGGGGTCTTCATCATTAGGATGGAGGCCCTGGCATGCCAGTAATAAAAGAGCTCTATGTGATTGCCTAATCCTGTTGTCCCTGGTCTCTTTCCATTCCCAAGCAAACGAATCTAACA
>CM053622.1:27376596-27455445 GCA_028646595.1 Phalanger gymnotis
ATGCATTAATTGCCTCTTCGTTTCTGTACCCTAATTACCTCTTTGTTTCTGTACCCTATAAAACCTGCCTTAAACCTGGAGTCGGGGTCTTCATCATTAGGATGGAGGCCCTGGCATGCCAGTAATAAAAGAGCTCTATGTGATTGCCTAATCCTGTTGTCCCTGGTCTCTTTCCATTCCCAAGCAAACGAATCTAACACACGTATAACTTCACATTGAATTAATTTACACACCAGTCAAGTTATGGAGAAGAATTGTGATCAATGAAATGAATCATGAGAAAGAAGAAACAGGACCAAAAAAAAAAACCAAACCCAAAAACAAAAAGAGAGAAAAAGGGAAAAAGGGGGGAAAAAGGCTAGCATGAAGTGTGGCTCAATCTGCATTCATACTTCATAGTTCTTTCTCTGGATGTAGATAGCATTCTCCATCGTGAGTCCTTTGGAGTTGTCTTTGTACCTTGTATTGCTGAGAAGAGTGAAGTCTGTCAGGGTTGATCCTCACAGAATCCATATATCTGTGGTTGTGTATAATGTTCTCCTGGCTCTGCTCCACTCACTCAGCATTATGTCGTGTAGGTTTTTCCAGGTTGTTATGAAGTCCGTATCATCCCCATTTCTTATAGCACAATAGTATTCCATTACCTTCATATACCACAGCTTGTTCAGCCATTCCCCAATTGATGGGCATCCTTTTGATTTCTAATTCTTAGCTACCACAAAAAGAGCCGCTATAAATATTTTTGTACATATGGGTCCTTTTCCCACTTGTGTGATCTCTTTGGGATACATCCCTAGAAGTGGTATTGCTGGGTCAAAGGGTATGAACATTTTTATAGCCCTTTGGGCACAGCTCCAAATTGCTCTCCAAAATGGCTGGATCAGTTCACAACTCTACCAGCAATGTAACAATGTTCCAATTTTCCCACATCCTCTCCAGCATTTATCATTTTCCTGTTTTGTTATTTTAGCCAATCTGACAGGAGAGATATGTGATGCTTACTTTCTGCCAAAATGACTTTGAACAAGGAATTTTCCCTGGGCTTCAGTTTCCTCATCTGTAAAATGAAGGGGTTTGACTAGGTGGCCTCAGGGGTCCCTTCCAGCCCTGGATCTTTGATCCATGAATGTAAGTTCTTTGACATCAGGAACTATTTTGTGTTTGACTTTGTATTCATAAGCATAGTACAGCCAAAACTTGGCACACAGTAGATACTTAAGAAATATTTGTTAATTGGTTGGTTGACTGGTTATCCAGTACTTAATATAATGACTGGCATGTAGTAGGCATTTAAGAAATGTTTTACAGCTAGGTAGTGAAGTGAATAGTGCCAGACCTAGAGTCAGGAAGGCCTGAGTTCAAATCTAAACTCAGATAGTTACTAGCTATGTGACAGTGGGCAAGTCATTTCACCCTGTTTGCCTCAGTTTCCTCATCTGGAAAATGAGCTGGAGAAGGAAATAGCAAATCACTCCAGGATCTCTGCCAAGAGAACCCCAAATGAGGTCACAGAGTCAGTCAAGACTGAAAAGCAACTGAACAATAAATATTGATTGTTTATCTAGTAATCTAATACAGTGACTGGCACACAGTAGGCATTTGATAAATGTTTGTTGAAGTCTCAACTGAATTGACAAAGTTACTTATGTTTAATCTAGCTGGTATCAGCTTTCATAGAATCAAGGAATCTTAGAGCAGGAAAGGGCCTTCCAGGTCATTTAGACCAAGGCTTCTTAAACTTTTTTCACTCAAGACCCCTTCAGCATTTCTTAAATCCTATATGGAATGGAGATTCACAGTTTAGGAAGCACTGATTTAAGCCCATCTTCCATCTCATTACATGGTTAAATTGCTTGCTTTTTACAAATTTTGCAATATATGTTTTTTTCCAGTACTTCAAGCATCTACGATTTACAAAGGTCTGAAGATTCATCTTCCTGAGTTCAAATCTGGCCTCAGACACTGTGTGACCCTAGGCAAGTCACATAACCCCATTTGTCTCAGTTTCCTCATCTGTAAAATGAGCTGGAGAAGGAAATGGAAAACCACTCCAGTATCTTTGCTGAGAAAGGTCAAAGGGATCACAAAGAGTCAGACAGGGCTGAACAACAAACTGAGACCCAGAGAAGTTGTGATTGACCCAAGGTCACAAAGATGGGAAATGGAAGAGCTGGGATTTAAACACCGGCCTCTAAGTCCAAATCCAGCATTGATTTTTTTTCTTTTAAATAGAGTTGATCAATAAACATTTATTAAGCATGTCAGTCTCCTCTATCCCTCAGCTGGCTCTGCGAACCCTGCCCTCATCTGACCTCATCTCTATTCATGTCCCCAGACTTTACTCTGCACCCCTGACGTCATCTCCTTTCAATTCCTTACACGTGCTCTCTGCTGTTCCTGACTATAATTTCAGCCAGAGTTAGGGTGGGGGATGGTAAGGCCCTGATGTCATCCCTTCAAGTTCACTAGATTTGCCCTGAGCCCCAATATCAATCTCACTCGTTTCCTGGGGTATGTGGGGGTAGAAGGAAGGTCATGGAGAGAGGTTCTAAGCCTCTGACGTCATCTTTCAGTCTTTATTCTAAGCACCTCACCTCATCCCTCCCAAATCCCTAGATATGCTCTGTGCCCCTAACATTAATCTTTCTCTCGGTGGGCAGGCGTACGGTGTGGGGGCGGGGGGAGGAGAGGAGAAGGCTCTGGGCCCCTGACGTCATCCCCTTCCATTCCCCTAACCTGGCTAGGCTGCGCTGCCGTCAATCTCCGCCCCTTCCCTAGACTTGCTTGGCACCCCTGACGTCAAACTCCATCCTCTTTCCTAGAGCACCCTCGCTCGGCGCCCCCGACTGCGGTCTCCTCGCGTCCTCAGAGGAGGCTCACTTCTCCTGACGTCATCCTCCCCCCAGGCCAGAACCTGAGGCTCCTGGGTCCCTGACCCAGGGGCGGTCAATCCCCGCCCCTTCCTTGGGCTGGCTTACCCCGCCCCTCTCGTTCGGCCTTTCGCAGCCTGCTCCGCCCTTCTCTCTTCTCCAGCCCGCCTCCTCCCGTGATGCCCCGCGGCCGTTGCCCAGACGACGCGCGTTTCCTGCGTGGAGGCTTGTCTGTGGCCTGAGGGAGGGCGGGGGGCTTCTAGGTTGGTGCGGCTGAGGTTCCTGGGTCTACTCAGGGCTTGACCTCTGTCCCACCTGACTGCCACCGCGGCTCCCAGAGGAGGAGGCGTGGCCTGCCCTGAGGCTCAGCCTTGTCACGGACAGCCCCACAGTTATTAAGGTCCTGCTGTGTGCACCCAGAGCATGCTTTGGGTGGGGAGGGAGAGAGGGTGAGACCCCTCGTGCAGATACTGCAACTGATGCCAGAACATCTATTAAGCTTCTGCTGTATGCAGAGGGAGGCAGTGAGACCCCAGCTCACACACAGAGCAACCAGAGCATCTGTTAAGTCCCTGCTGTATGCAGAACTCTCTCAAGGAACAGACCCATGTGCCAGGCCCTGTCTGTGCTGGATGCTAGAGATACAAAAACCAAAGTGAATCTTAGTTGTTATAATAATAGCTACCACCAAGGTAGCCCCTTCAGCTTTGCAGACCATTTTAACAACCCTGTGACAGAAGTGCTGCTGTTATGCCCATTTTACAGATAAGGAAACTGAGGCAAACAGGGATTAAGTGACTTGCTCACAGCTCCTAAATGTCTTGGGAACTCTAGCTCCAGTGCGTTAGACACAGTGGCACTCACCATCAGAGGACACGTAAATTTTAGATTAGAGTTCCTACCTTCATGAAGCTCAAAGTATTTAGGGAATAGCAACAAACAGATATCATCATAATAACAGCTGGCACTTATATGGCTACATAAATTAATACATTATATTATGTAGCTATATTGTGGTTTGTCCTTTGTTTATAAAAGGATACAGTGACATCATGGGTGATGACTTGTGTGTGAACTGGGTTTAAGTGAGGCAGTTGCACAAAGTCCTCAGCCTCACTCTCTCTTCCAGAGTCACTGAAGTCCTGTGACAAGACAAAGGTCGAGATGACGTGGTGATGGACCACAATTCATGGATGACCTTGGCATCTTAGATGCCTGACCAAGCTCTGAGTGCTCCACAGAGCATGCTTCAGCCACCTTCATGGTTGCTGGAAAGTCTTCACCTGCTTGGGTTAGACGTCCCCCTAACTCACGGACAGGTTTGAGGCCTTCCAGTTACTCTCCACTGGGTTTAACCCATCTGCCAAAATGATTTGACTGGAGTGCAGCCACTGTGCATGCCACAGCTTCTTAGAGCCACAGCAGAGTTAGATGATGGTGGACACCAAAGGTGGATGAGCATCCCTGAAAAGGGCTTGGCAGCCCTCACACCAGAAGTACTATTCCTCCTTGAACACCCCATACACCCCTTAGAGCTATATAATGTGTGTGTAAAAAAGTTTGTAAAACATTTCATGTATTATCTCATTTGGTCATCACCACAATCCTATGAGGCAAGTGCTATTATAATCTCCATTTTATAGGTGAGGAAACTGAAGCAAACAGAGGTTACATGACTTGCCCAGGGTTCATACAGTTAGTGGCTAAGGTAACATTTGAACTCAGGTCTTCCTGAGTCCACGTCGGGAATTCTGTCTACAGTGTCACCTCGCTACATATAAGGGGCTTACTGTGGTGGACAGAGTGCATGCTGTGTTTTGAGACAGCAAGACTTGGGCTTGAATCTTCTCTGTGACACTGCCTATGTCACCAGACAAGACACTAAACCCCTCTGGGACTCAGTTAATTCATTTGAAAAATGAATAAGTTGGACTCAATGATTCCATCTCTTAAATCAGTGATCTTACTTACTGAATGCTTACTTTATGCAGAATTCTGTGGCAAGTACTTGGGGAGGTAGGAAGTTTAGATTTCAAACTTCTGTTTGTGCCTTCATGGAGTTTACAGTCTAATAGGAAGTGGGGGGTGGGGGAAGGCCATAACAACAAATAAAATATAAACAAGGTTTTATTAAGTATCTACTGTGCATTGACTTTTGTGCTAGCTGCTGAGAGAGACTGAAGTTCTCCTTGCCCTAGTGGACATCAGGATGTGGTAGGGGGTTGTATATGTGTGTATGAATTTAAGGTTAACAAACAGACACTTGACACACTTACTAGTTGTGTGACCTTGGGCAAGTCACTTAACCCTAATTGCCCTGCCTTCCCCCTCTGAAAAAAAAAAAAAGAAAGTTTTACTGAATTATCTTGTTTTTTGTTTCTGATCATAATATTAATGAATTATTTCAGTCAAAGGATTTCAATCAATCAACAAGAATGTATTAAGTGTCTACAAAAAAAAATGAAACAATCTCTGCTTCCAAGGAGATTATAGTCTCATGTGATTTTAAACCAAAGTCACTTATAGTATCTTGGAAATGAAACACAACAGATAGAATCAGACAATACCCCACTAAAATAAAAGGAAACTATTAACATGACAAAATCAGTGCCCTCATCTCTTGACCTGGATGGGAATGCTGACTGGGGTGTGTGAGAAAGGGAGAGAGGGAGCTATGTTGGACCTAGTTGGGGAAGGAGTGAAAAACCTGAATGCCTGAATTTTGAGACAGAAATCTGTCTAATAAATCTCAAATTCTGTAAGCATCTTTTGTCTAAGCCTGGGGAAGTATGTGGGCCTAGAATGCATAGTGCAGAAAATTATGACAAGCCCTTCATCCTCTTAACTAAAGCTCAGGCCCTGGTGTGCCATCTGAATTTACTACTTTCAGAAAGGTATGTTCCCAGAAAGTCCACTGAAGAAGTGTGGGGAGGAGGGGAGATCAATGGTTCTGATGTCTTGGGTTTAAAGCCTATTTCCATGTTGTGTGACCTTGTTCAAATCATTTCCTTTCTTCTGGGCCTTTCAGTTTCCACATCTGTATATAAAGGGATTGAATTGCATGATCTCTTGAGTCTTTTCCAATTCTAAAACCTAAGGGTGCCACATGGACCATACAAGACCTGGGAACTTTCAGAGAAAATGTCATGAATAGATTCATGAAAGAACCTGAGAAATCACCATGTCAAATGATGAGGAAGATGAAGCCCAGAGAAGACAGTGGTCATCAAAGTCCATCACAGCTATTTAGTTCTTTGTAACAGCCCTGTGAGGGTGACAGTATCAGTGTTTTCCCCCATTTTAGAGATTAGGAAAATATGACTGAAAGGACTGATCCAAGTATTGGGAGGGGCAGCTGGGTGGCACAGTGGATAGAGCTCTAGGCCTGGAGTCAGGAAGACTCATCTTCCCAAGTTCAAATCTGGCCTCAGACTCTTAACTAGCAAGTCGCTTTACCCTGATTGCCTCAATTTCCTCATCTGTCAAATGAGCTGGAGATGGAAATGGCAAATTATTCCAGTGTCTCTGCCAAGAAGACACCAAATGGAGTCATGAAGAGTTGGATACAATTTCCCGATCCTAGGTCCAGCACTTGATCCCCGCTGGGGCCTCATGCTTCCATAACATCAAAGCTCTTTACTTTTGATCCAAATAGAAAATGCAGCCTTCTCTACCTCCCTATTTCTTATATTCCTCTCACTAGGCTCTATCATCATCTGAGTTTCACAGGACCTACTCTTAGGAGGGACCAACGGATATCACTTCTGGTTTCTTGAAAAGTTCAGCCTCCGAGTAACAGCAGCTCTTTCACAGCTGAATATCTATAGCTGGTACTAAGAGAGCAAAGACCCATTTTCCCCCATCTAGAAGGATCCCAAAGCACTCTCTACTGGCAATTTCCATTTCTATACTTAGACTGAAAAATGATCAAAATGATGGTTACAGCTCCACCCTGTGGCCTTACCAAGGCAGTGCATCCCACCAAAGAGAATGTAAATTCATGTGTGTCTAAAAACTTACCCTGTAAGGATTTCTTTTAAGATCAAATTAAGTCAAGATCAACTCTGAACAACTGAGTTTTAGCCACTCTGATCAAGACAATTATCTTCGACAATTCCAAAGGACCCATAATGAAAAATACTATCCACCTCTAGAGAGAGAACTGATGAACTCAGAATGCAGACAGAAGCATATTGCTTTTGTGAACAATTTTGAGTCCCCAAGACCTGAGAAAGGCTTAAAACCTAGACTGGTCAATCAGGAGAAAGACATTTTGGCCCACTCTGAGTTTAACCTACCATAATGCTTTGTGTCTTCTGGCATAACAGACATGCTTTGCTTTGCTCTCTGAGTGAACCCAAAATGCCCTTTCCTGTTTCAGCAACTACAAAGCCAGACAAAGCTGATCAGGAGCATTCTTCTAGAAAGCCTTGAACCGGACACTATCTTGAATAATGGGACCTTTTCTTATCTTGCTATTTTGTGGAACATGTTATGCTATATTATGATATCTATATATGCACATATATACATATACCCACACATACATATATATATAAGTAGTGCCATGTTAAAAATAAAAGAAACACAGACATCCTAGATCTATAATTTCAACTGACATCTTGACATTCTCTTGTCTTATTGTATTTACCACCTATCCAATTAAGAGATTCCTTTCTCATATTATGGTTAACACATATGGAGACCATAACTTTGGCTGACACAGGCATCCTGAGCAAGGAAGGGAGGGAGAGATGAGAGGGAATTGTTCTGGAGATATAAGGTCCCCCTTGTCTATCTGTCCTTGGGCTCATTTTTCACAATGAATTCCTATGCATATATGTATATGCATGTTCCTCCAGCTTTAAGAGAAATAAACATGCATATGCAGCCTAATTTTGTCTTTCTTAGAACAAACTCAGTAACAGTTGACACTTTTCATTTTCTTTTCTTTCTTTTTTTTGCAACATAGCCAATATTGAAATATGTTTTGCATGATTTTATATGTAAAATTAATATCATATTGCTTGCCTTCTCAATGGGTGACAGAGGGACTGAAGGGAGGGAGAGAATTTGGAATTCAAATTTTTTAAAAACAATTGTTAAAATTTTTTACATGGGAGCAGCTAGGTGGCACAGTGAGTAGAGCACTGGCCCTGGAGTCAGGAGGACCTGAGTTCAAATCTGACCTCAGACACTTGACACACTTACTAGCTGTGTGACCTTGGGCAAGTCATTTAATCCCAAGTGCCCTGCCCCCTCCCTGCAAAAAAAATTTTTTTTAGATGTAATTAGGAAATATGTAATGAAATAATTTTAAATAATTTTAAAAGAATGTTAAAATAATGTTAAAAATTTTTTAAGAGAAAAGATATATTCACAAAAAGATCTAATTAAATCTCAGGAGTTCCCTTGACATCTGACTGAGGTGGCAGGGATCTCTCACATTTTTTATGTATTTGGATTTTCCATACCTTCAAGAGCCACAGTCAGGGATTTGTTTCCACCAGGAGAAGGTAAGCTATCAGAGGGCAAGGGACTATGTCACTTTTATTTTTTGTATTCCCAGGTCTTAGCACAATACCTGGCACATAGTAAGTAACTAATAAGTGCTTGTTGCATTGAACTGAGTTGGCCTCTGTTCTTAACCTTATTTCACCCCCGAAGAGTCAATGTGACATAGGAGAGAGAGAGAAAGTCAAGGAGACTCGAGTTCAAGTGCTGCCAGTATTTTGCACAGTGCCTGGCACATAGGAAACCCTTTCAATTGCCTAGAACACTGAGAGGTTAAGGAACTTACCCAGGATCACAGAGCTAGTATGTATCAGAGGCAAAACTTGAACCCAGATCTTCCTGATTTTGAGGCTAGCCCTCTATCCACTATGGCACTTTGGCTCTGTCTCAGTGACTGTCTCTCTCTGTCCTGCTCTCACTCACTGTCTCTGTTTCTCTCTCTCTCGATAGAGAGAGATAGATCTTCCCTGTATCCTGCTGCATCTAAGGATATATTTCATACCGTTTATCCCAGTACACACACACACACACACACACACACACGCGTGCACATGCACACATTAATACTCTTTCCTTCTCCAGATGATACTATGCATGCTTACTTAGTACCCATAGTCCCTTGTGGAGAATACAAACTCCTAGGGGGCAGGGGCATTATTTCATTTTTGTCTGTATATCTCAGTGCCAGGCATGTAATAGGTGCTTAATAAATGATTATTAAATCAAATCCAATTCTATTCAATTGGCTGCCAAAGAAATTAAAAGATAATCCTCAACTGCTCCAAAAATATACTCTATTCATAAAATAGGTATGTGGAGAATAAATCTGTCCCATTCATTCATTCATTCTTGTGTCTAGAATAAAATACAAACTCCTCATTAAAAAAAGTTTTCAATTGATGTATTTTTATTTTCACATCACCTTTTCTTCCCCTCCTCCCACCCCCTGGAAAAACATCCCTTATAACAAATGAAGAGAGGAAAGTGAACATTAACGAACACTTAACCAATAAACTGCAACCCATCACTGCTATTAGGACTACTTTGTAAGACTGCTACACTGGTTTCACATTTACCCCAGTCCGCAATGTCTAAACAGAAACTCAAAGCCCAAAATTTTTGGCCTGTCAGGTCATGACTCAGGCTTTCAAATCCCAAGATGATCCCTTTAGAGGTCATCCACACCTCTAAAAGGCAGCACAATGACAGAACATAACTTCTACTGCCAGGTAGGATGCAGGAACTCCAACCTTTCCAACGCATAAGGTTCTAGCCACCAAAACTAGAAATACCCATCTATGAGAACCTTTCTTTGTGACCTGGACTCAGAGAAAGAAATATAAGACAGAAGAGGTAGCAGGGGTCTTGAGGTCCATACCTCAGAGGGGTTCTTATTGTATTATCACTGTCATGTGCATATAATCACCACATATGCTAATGGAAGGTGAGCAGGAGAGAGCACCTGTAGTAGGAAGGCCGAATTTATAATCTCAAATATAATCATGTATATGTTTGAATGGTTCAAAATCGCAAGGTATGAGAGATTCTCTAAGGAGAAAACAACAAGGAATTTATTTAGGCCCCACCGCAGCTTATCTGTGAACCAGCCTCCCCATTCCGACATCTTGACAAAAAGGCTCCATGCCCAGAAAGCCCACCTCACAAGAGTACCCAGGAGGCCACAGAAAAACAAGATAGTATTTAGCTAAATTATTTTTACTGGCCTCAAGTCCTTGCTCGCACTCCTGGGTCTACACACAGGTCAGCTCTGCTTCCACAGCTTCCTGCCTCCGCAACTTCCGGCTTCTGCAGCAGCTTCCGCTTCCGCTGTAGTTGTCTCTTGGCTCACCTTTCCTCGCGAGCCTCTGGCGGTCTCAAGTCCTGCCTCAAAGACCAGAGACCATTGGTTCCCGTTGGCCCCTCTTAAGTCATTAATCTACACCCACACAGGTTTCACACCTGATAGGGCTTTGGGTCTGGGGCTTAGCACTTAACAGCTGAAAGTACTTCCACTCAAAAGAAACAAAAGCCATGCTAAGGAGACAATTTTGCTTAACAACACAGCACCCCACCCCCACCTTTTGTTGGAAGTCCAAAGGAGAGCTGGTATTGGCTGGGTCACAAATAAAGAAGCCTCAAGAGACTGAAAGTCATCTCTCCACACTGCTTATGGCCCACAGAATGGGTAGATCTTTTGGGCTCAAATGATAACCCTTTAGGCATAGCACTCCTGCATTATCAGGGGACCAAGAGACGAAACACATATCCTTTAGCAAGGGTACTGAGCACATATCCCTTCCCACTGAGCCGAATCATTTGTACTTAGCACCATGGGAAGTACTCTAATCCAACCCCTACTGCACAAATATTGTGGCTCAAAGGAGTGACACCATAGCAGCTATAGCAGGTCGAAGAGACGTATGTACAGCTATTCTAAACCAGGACTAACTCAGGCTGTTTCAGGGGTTTGGGATTAGAATAATCTAATATCCCATAAAGAAGATTATTTATTGGTAGCATGAAAAGGATATTCAGCGAAGATGCAACATTGATTCATTTGGGCCTGGATTTCCTGCCTTTACTTTTGCAATTATGGTGCATCTTGTTCAGAATAGCATGTCAAACCTGAAGAATGTGCTCACTCATACTGGAGATTTATATGTACTTGGGCAACCAGGAAGCTACATCGGTGGCTTAAATCTCAGTTACCAGTACATGATTTAGATATAAAGGCTGATACTATAGGCAAAGTAGGAGAGTAAGGAATAGTTTACCTGTCAGATCTATAGAGAAGGGAAGAATTTATGATAAAACAAGAGATAGAGAACATTATGAAATGCAAAACGAATGATTTTGAGTACATTAAATTGAAAAGTTTTGCACAAAGGCAATGCAACCAAGATTCGAAGGGAAGCAGAAAGTGGGGAAACAATTTTTACAGCCAGTGTCTCTGATATAGGCCTCATTTCTAAAATATAAAGAGAACTGAGTCAAATTTATAAGAATACATTACAATACAATACAATACAGTGAAAGGATATGAACAGGAAGTTTTCAGATGAAGAAATTAAAGCTAAATCACTATTGATTAGAGAAATGCAAATCAAAATAACTCTGAGGTACCACATCACACTTATAAGATTGGCTAACATGGCAAAACAAGAAAATGATAAATGTTGGAGAAAATGTGGGAAAATAGGAACACTAATGCATTGTTGGTAGAGTTGTGAACTGATCCAACCATTCTGGAAAGCAATTTGAAACTATGCCCAAAGGGCTATAAAACTGTGCATACTCTTTGACCCAGCAATATCACTTCTAGGACTATATCCCAAAGAGATCATACAAATGGGAAAAGAATACACACGTACAAAAATACTTATAGCAGCTCTTATAGGTCTTATAGCAGTGGTAGCAGAGAATTGTAAATCAAAGAGATGCCAATCAATTGGGGAATAGCTGAACAAGCTGTGGTATATGGATGTGATTGTGCTATAAGAAATGATGAGCAGGTGGACTTCAGAAAAACCTGGAAGTACTTGTATGAACTGATGCTGAGTGAAGTGATCAGAACCAAGAGAACATTGTGCACAGTAACAGTCACACTGTGCAATAACTAACTTTCGTAGACTTAGCTCTTCTTAGCAATGCAAGGATCTAAGACAACTCCAAAAGACTCATGATAGAAAATGCTGTCCACACCCAGAGAAAGAACTATGGAGTCTGAATGCAGATCGAAGCAGACTATTTGCTCTCTCTCTCTTTCTGGTTGTTGTTTTGTTTCTTCTTTCTCACGGTTCTTCTCATTGGTTCTAATTCTTCTTTACAACATGACTAATTGTTTAGTATGAATGTATATATAGATTGCACAAGGGAGGTGGAGGAGTGAAAGGAGGGAGGGGCAGAAAATTTAAAACTCAAAAGTTTATGGAAGTGAATGTTGAAAACTAAAAAAATAATTAAAAAAGAAGTAATGTAAATAATTGAACAGTTTTTAAAAATAAATGCAGTCCCTGAAATAAAAGAAAATCTTAGTTCCCAGGACTAATTAAGTCTAGACGACAGTTTCATTATCTTTAAAAAAAAAACAAGCTTACCCAATGTTGATATCAATACACTGACAACAGAGTTTTTAAAATTAAACATATTTATTAGGTCTAGGAAATCATATGAGGGAAGGACGAATTCCTTGTTTGGTGGGGAATTTGAGGTTTCATTAAGGTAGAATTCAGAGACAGAATTTGAACCTAGATCTCTGGACACTATGTCCAGTATCTTACAAAATGAGCCAAGCTGCCTTTCTGAAGAGGGCTATGCAAGAATTTCAACAATTTAGTCAGGAAGCCAAATTCTGCTTTTCTCCAGTTATCCAGAGGATTTTGGCTGAGTAAGCTTGGTCCAAGAAATGTATCATCCTTTTGAGTTGTCAGTTATGAACTCTGAAAGCCTTAAAATTAAAGAGAAGTTTAATCTTTACCAAATGATAGGGCTATTCTCTTTGATTGAAATATCACTTTCTTCATAAGAAAAAATATGAGTTTAAACGTCATATTTACAGAATTTCAAAGTGAGAAGGGCTCTCATAGGCCATATAGAACCCAAACAATATCTTCTTTAACCACTAGCACTACGTGGTCATCCAGCCTCCAGGGAGGGGGAACTCACTAGCTCCTAATGGAATATCTCTACTGTATCAGGAAAATATTCCTGATATAAATAAAGGCATCTTTATTTTATGGGCCCACGCTGAGCACTAATTACGTCATTCGCTACCTAGAGGGCACTCAGGGTGCAATATCTGTGTATGTCACCAGGTGGGGCTCCAAGTTCAAACTGCCCCAGCCCTCATCCACTGCATTTGTGTGAGCAGCTTCTCGGTTCCAGTGTTGAGCAATTTCCTTACTACCAACTGAGCGTGCTCAGACCTAATCTTTCTCTGCTCCCGCTCCCACTGGTCCCCCTCTCCTCCCCCACTCCCTCTCCTCCCCGACTCCCTCTCTTCCCCCATCCCACCCAGTTGCAGTTTCGAAGTTTCTGTCAAGGGCAGAGATCGTTAGCGGGGGATTCATGAATTTTTTTTTAATCTAGCCCTTTGATAACTGTATTTCAATATAGTTGCTTTTCTTTGTAAGTCTATGTATTGTATTTTATTTGGTTAAAAATATCATTCTGAGAAGAGGTCCATAAACTTCACCAGGTGGCCAATGGCACAAAAAACATTAGGAACCCACAGTCCAGGATGTTTGCAACAACAATCCATAGCTTTTCATATGGCTCCAGCCCCCTTTCCCACAGGATTTTAATACCTTTAACCAACTTTGCATGACCGTGAAATGATAACTCACTCATTATATCTACTTGTGCTCTTAACACAGAGCTAGAACACAGTAGAAGCTTAATAAATGTTTATTGATTGATGGATCGATTTACTAAAACAGTGCCACACCCTGTCAGAGCCTGAAATTTCAATGCCTCTCTCAGTCTTTTGTACCTGGTTTTTCTCAACTATACCTATGGTCTCCAAGGTAAAGGCTGTGTGGTAGTCTATCAGCTCACTACAAAGCCTCCTGCTGTCTCACTCCTCCTCACTCCTGAACTGCTGTGCAATCCTTTCATGAACTTTTCAATGTCCTACTTATGTCTAACTCGGGGGTTCTTAACCTTTGTTTTATCATGGACTGCTTTGGCAAGTCTGGTGAAACCTATGGACCTCTCATAATAATAATGTCTTTAAATGCATCAAATAAAATACCTAAAATTACAAAGAACACCATTTATAGTGAAATAGTTGTTTAAAAAAATTTAATCCAGAGATCCTCTGAAATCTATACGTGGATTCTTTTGGAGTCTGTGTCCCACAAAGCTGCTATTATTGGATATCTTATGAGCTAGTCACAAGGAAGCCCATGGTCATGTGTCATCTGGGTGCCTTTTCCCAAAGGTTTCTTGGCTTGTCTTTCTGGTAAAGAATGTTGACTCTTTTTTTAAATATACCCTTCACAGTGAGACATTAGAATGACCACAACACTCCATTTTATGTTACATTGTCCAAAGTCATCCAGCCTTGAGTTTTCTGTTCTTTCTGCCAACTAAAAGGTCCAGAAGAAGAAAAAAAAAAAAGCTGGGGGTGAATGATGTCTGCTGTGTACAGGAGAACCTGCTTCAGAAAGAGATTTCCCAACCATCAAGCCTAAACCTGCTTCTTTGCTGACTTGCATCCAGACTCCTAGCTCTGCCCCTGAGGGCCAAGGTAAATAATCCTCATCCCTCTTCCTCATGACAGGCCTTCATATACTTTAAGACAGCTCATGTGTCTACCCTTAAGTCTTGTCTTTATGTCCAAATACATTTTTCTTTCTTCCTTGACTTTTTGTACAGTAGACAGATGAGGCCCAGACACAGAAACTGAGCTGGAAAGTTTACGAGGACCAACCCCAGTTCTGGTCAAGAGGCATTTCACTTGTTTATATTTCAAAAAAGATGAATTAGGGAGAAGAACACTTCCTTCAATAAGAGTTCCCTTGTATTTTTCCTTACAGGAACTCATTTCTCAGTTTAAAAGCAAAGAGGAAGGAAGTGGGGTGCAGTGGAAAGAATACTATCTTTGGAGTCCCAG
This sequence comes from Phalanger gymnotis, assembly GCA_028646595.1. Classification (NCBI taxonomy): domain Eukaryota; kingdom Metazoa; phylum Chordata; class Mammalia; order Diprotodontia; family Phalangeridae; genus Phalanger; species Phalanger gymnotis. The sequence goes on from CM053622.1 coordinate 27,391,597, forward strand.
CTCTTCCAGTTTACCATCTGGGTGACCTTGGGCAAGTTCCTTTTCCAAGCAGGGCCTCATTTTCTTCACCTGTAAAATGAAAGGGTTGGGCTAGATAGTAAGATCCTTTTCTGATCTAACTCCGTCAACTTATAAGCACAGGAGAAGGAATCAGTCGCTTATTTCACCAAACTCTATGCACAGCTTGGTTTCTGGCTTGTGGTAGCTAGGCCAAACCCCAGATAGAAAAACCCATAAATTAAGAATGGGAAGCCAGAGAAGTAGCAAAGAAAGAAAGAAAATTCTTTACAGGTTAAGGTTGCTTGTCCAAACGATAACTTAATGACTCTCATGCTAACTCATCACAGTATCAATAGGGAAAGAACATGGGCATCAAAATCCCAAATGTGATATTAATCAATTGATCGGTCGATCATCAAGAATTTATAAAGTGCCCACCATATGCCAGGTACTGGTAAACACTGTAGATACATATGTGTTTGTGTGTGTGTATACACACATACACATATATACACATACATACATATATTTGTATACATATACACATACGTACACACATATATTCATATACATATACATACATATATTTGTATACATACACATACGTACACACATATATTATATACATATACATACATATATTTATTAGGTGCCTAGACAGCACAGAGTAATGAGCGATGGCCTCAGAGTCAGGAGGACCTGAGTTCAAATCCTGCCTGTGTGACTTATAGTGTGATCCTGGGCAATGCACATAACCTCTCCCAGTTTCAGTTTCCTCATCTGCAAAACAGAGATAATAACAGTACCTACCTCACAGGGTTGTGGTCAGGACAAAATGTACGTAAAAAACATATAAAGTTTTTGCAAAGCCTAGAGTGCTATATAAATACCAGCCATTACTGTTATGAGTACATATAAAACAGAGTAAATAGAAGATAATTTGGGGGAAGGGAGACTAGCTGCAGAGGGGATCAGGAAAGGCCTTGCGTGTGAGCTAACCTTTGCATGGCTTTCACTTTTCCACCCCGCCCATCTTGACCAGATTCCTTCAGGTTACACAATCTTTTCACTGCATTATGTTCATTTTTAAGGAAGCCCATTGAATTAAGCAAAACCACAATAAAAATAACCTGAGTCTCCAGTATCAGTATGAACCCTGATCACTAAATAAAACACCCTTTCTCGAGGACAGGCTTCTTCAGTTTGGAAAATAGTTGTGATGAATCCCATGTCTGAAATGAATTAGATTCGATGGCTTCTGAGGTCCCTTCCAAATGTGCCATTTGGTGACTTCAGAGTTTCCGATCTCAGTGGTCACCTAATCGACACATCAGGAGTAGTTGCCTGGCCTTTGCTTGAAGACCTCCATTTAGAGGGACACCAGGGGAGGCTATTCCCCTTTGGGATAATTGTAGAGGTTGGAAAGTTTTCTCTTTACACCAAGCTTCATTTTACCTCTTTGCAATTTCTACCCATCATTCCTACTTTTGCCTTCTAGGTCCAAGCAGAACACGTTAGATCGTCTTCTGTTTTCAAGTACTATTGTGTTCCCTACCCTCCCCCCAAGTCTTCTCTCCTCCAGGCTAAACATCACCATTTCTATCTACTGACCTTCATGGACTTGAAGCATTTGGCCATTCGGGTTGTCCTTCTTTAGATACAGATCCCTCCCCTATGTCCTTCCCAAATTGGCTTGCCCAGAAGTGTACATAACTCAGCAGGTGTGCACTGCATTCTTCTAAATTCAGAGCTCGATAAAAAGTTGATTTCACCTCCTTATTACTGAACGTTAGGTCTCTCTTCATGTAGCCCAAGATTGCCATTAGTATTTTTTTGCTGTATTAACACTCATTCCATAAACATTTATCAAGTGCCTAATATATGCCAAGCACTGTGCTAAGTATTAGAGGATATTAGCTTTATTTTTCAATAACCCTGTTCGATGATCATCTTCTTTGATAATCAGCATCAGGCAAGGCACAAAACAGGGAGTTGGATGGTGCTAAAGGTATTCCCATTGTGATGGAGATCTGGCTCAGAATCCAGGTCAAAATAGCCTGCCAGAAGTTTGCAGAGCTGCCTGGAAGAGATCTGCATTCACTTAAAGGAATTTGGCTTGCCCATTCATAAGAGAAAACCAAAGAGGTTGAAGATTACATGTTGCCCAGATCTCAACATATGTTTGGATGAACCATCTGTTGGGTATAGAATTGAGCTGGAGGAAGAACATAGGCTCTTAGGTTTAGAGCTGTAAGGAACGTTGAAGGTCATTTAGACAAACCCTGTAATATTACAGATGGGAAAACTGAGGCTGAAAAAAGGTAAGTGATTTGTTCACAGTTACACAGCTAATAAGCCTCTGAGGTAGGATCTGAACTCAGATATTCCTGCCTCCAACCCCAGCACTACTATCCACCATGTCACTGAGATACCTCCACTTGGACACCTAGGACAATGGCTGATTGCTTTCAGGAAATTATAAGGTTTGTGGTTTGTTTTTTTAAATTAACTCTTATTGTTGTGGTTGTTTGTCCTTCATTCTTGAAGAGGACCATGACATCAGGAAGGTGATGTTATGACTTGCCAGTGAATTGGAGTTAAGTGAGGGAAGGCTGTGCAAGGTCACCAGCCTTACTTCCTCCTCTGGAGCCATCTGGGTCCAGTGGCCAGATATAGATCAGGACAACTAGAGATGGCCCTCTACTAACCCTGAGCTTCCCAAGAAAGGAAAGACTCTTTTTATTTTCAGTACTAACAAGTTTTCTGGTGCCCCTGTATGGCTGCATGATATGGAACACTATTGCCTCTAAAGAATTAAAAAATTGGGGAAAAATAAAATACTATTTTTAAAAATGGGCATATATAGAGGGCAGTGGTGAGAGGTGCAATGGTGTGGGCAGGATGCAAGATATAGCCAAAGAGGAAATCTGAAAAACGGTAATAAAGGCCATCGCCGAGGAACTGCATGATAGAAGGAGAATGGAATGGGGCCCTCCCCCATCCTCCCTTTACAGAACACGCTCCGATATTCTCTGCTTGCTTCTCCTAGACCATGTGGGAGGGAACTCTGGGCGACCAACTTCCAGCCATGTACGATTCATCCAAGAAGGGGCTGCTAATTGATCATTGAACCAGAGAAGCTGGTGACACAATGGGCCGCAGCTGGGGGAAGAGGAGGAGGCTTCTGGCTGCCATTCCTCCTGGGTATAGTCCTCCAGTTAACAAGATTTGACCTCAGCAAGGGATGGAGAAGATGGGCCCTTGCCTACTCCAGTACAATGGTAGCAGGGGCAAACACTCTCCACATAGAATGGGGACTCACTGGCTGGGTCTGTACTTGGGTTCCTGGCTGCCTTTGTCTCTCTTCTGTTTCCTACTTTTAGCATCAACCTCAAGAGGCAGAGAGATTGCATGGTAGATAGACCCTGATTTATTCATTGGTCCTCGTATAACTGCTAGAGTAAATTTGAGGATTTGGTCAGTTACAAGGAACTAGGGAAAAATAAAACAAAAACTGATACAAGATCATAGACTGGAAAGGACCTTTTGGGTCATCTACTTCAAACAGATGAGGAAACTGAAGCCGAAAGAGCTTAAGTGACCTTGCCCAGGGTCATATAGTGTATGAGTCTTGGGGGATAGATTTAAAACCCAGTTCTTCCTGGTCAGCTGGCGGTGCAAAGTGGGTAGTAGAGTCTTGGGCCTGGAGTTGGGAAGACCTGAGTTCAAATTCAACCTCAGATACTTACTGGATGTGTGACTTTAGACAAGTCACTTGAACCCAGTTTCCATATCTATAAAACAGCGCTAATAATAGCATCTACCTCCTAGTGTTGTGAGGATCAAATGAGATAACAATTGTAAATTGCTTAGCACAGTGTCTGGTATGTATAAATGTTAGTTTTTTGTTTGGGGTTTGTTATTTTTAACCACACAGAAGTATAATTTTTATTACTGGAATCTCTTATTTCAGTCTCCTCAGTCTGCAGACACTTCAGGACCATGGCAAATCCCCACTCTTCTGCACTGCCTCAGTATTTGCTGTGGACACAGAATTTTTCTAAACACGGGGTCAGCTTGTTAAAACATTGAGATAAAACACGGTCCCTCTGCCGTCCTGCTCTCATGTACCAGATGCTTGAAAAGGATGGCTTGTGGTATTGTAGGTGACGATCACTGGCCTGGGAGTCAGGTGGCCTAGATTCCCATCTGGGCACCACTATTAGCTAGCTATCTACACGACCTTGGGTAAATCATATAATCTCTCATGGTATCAGTTTCCTTATTTGTAAGATTGGGGGGTGCTGTGGGGAACAGGTGGGACTAGGTGATTTCCAAGGTCCCCTTCAGCTGAAAAATCCTGTGACTCTTAATTGAAGCATGAAGTTGGAGGCAATCCCAGATCCAAGCTGGGACTAGCATGCCAGAATTCTCAGGTGACCCTGAGATATCCAGGTCACAGCTCTTACCATAAAAACCAATTAACTCTATGACCCCGGAGAGGCCAAGAGAAATCAGAAGTGATCTGACTGACCACAAGCATCGAGACGCCTCTAGGAACACAGGGAACAAAAATAACAGAGGTGGATGGATCATGATAGCATTTCTCCACTTGTTCTGCTATGAGAGTGACAGCTGACCTCCCCGGAATCCCTGAACTGCATGGAATGTAACAGAAGGAGGAAAGAAAATCCGTAGGTCTCTGGAGTGTCCTGCAAAATGTCAAAGCCAGGAGATCTTATGAGAGGGCAGAAATCTGTTGCTTAAGACCCTGCCTTTGGCTCTGCCGCTGGTCTGATGCTTTCCCCACTTATGCCACCTTTATCCTAAGAGGGGAGACCACTGAAGTCCATGGCTTTCCTCATTGACTATGGGCCCTTGAGCAAGTATTTAAGCTCTCTTGGCCCCTCTCCTCTTCCATAAAATGACCTCCCAGGTCCCTTGCACCTCTAAATCCATGAGTCTATGTGCTTTGAAATAAATGATTAAGCAGGGGCTCTTAAACTGAACTCCGAGCCTGCTTTAAAAAGAAACTTGTCGATATAAGTGGTTTCCTTTGTAACCTTATGTATTTTATTTTTATGCATTTAAAAACATGATTCTGAGAAGGGTCCATAAACTTGCCCAGACTGCCAAAGGGGTCCAGGACACACAAAAAGATAAGAATTTTTGGTTAAAGAGAATTTGGGGAACAGGTTAGTGTGAGGGTGCTAGGCTTAGAGTCCAAAAGACCTACGAATCCCACCTCTGACACTTAGTAACTTGTGTGACCTTGGACAGGTCCTTCATTTCTCTGAGCCTCATTTTCTAAATCTGTCAAACAACAATAACAAAACCTGTAACACCTATTGCTCAGGACTGTTGGAAGGCTCAAAGGAAATAACGTACGCAAAGATCTCTGCGAACTTTATAATGTATTATTCACCATGTAAATGTCAGGTATTATTATAAGTCCCCCTTATCATGTGACTGATGAAAATATAAACCAAATACAGTGGAAATTCAGAGCTTTATATTTATATTTAGAATTCTAGATTTAGAGGGGATAGGTGGCACCTTAGTGCATTGAGCACCAGTTCTGGAGTCAGGAAGACTCATCTTCCTGAGTTCAAATCTAGCCTCAGACACTAGCTGTGTGACGCTGGGCAAGTCACTTCACTCTGCCCCAGTTTCCTCATCTATAAAATGAGCTGGAGGAGGAAATGGCAAACCACACCAATATCTCTGCCAAGAAAACCCCAAATGGGTTCACAAAGAGTTGGACATGAGTGGAAAATGACTGAACTAAAATAGATTTAGAGCTGGAAGTCTCTTTAGAGCTTATTTTATGCAACTCCCTCATTTTACAGATGGGGAAACTGAGGCCTAGAAAGGTTGTGTAATAATAATTTATATTGTGCCTATTGTGTGTCAGACAATGTGCTAAGTGCTTTAAAGATATTAGCTTATTTGATACCCACAAAAACCCTAAGAGGTAGGTGTTAGTACTATCCCCATTTTATGGCTGAGGAAACTGAGGCAAACAGAGCTTAAGTGACTTGCCTAGGGTCACAAAATTAGTATTGGAGGATGAATTTGAACCCAGGTCTTCCTAACTTTAAGCCCAGCACGCTATTCACTGAGCCACCTTGACCCTGGTCACACAGGTAGCAAGAAGTAGAGACAGAATTTGAACCTTCACAATCTAGCAGTTCTCAATCCTTTTTGTGTCAGGGACCTCTTTGATAATCCAGTAAATCAGTAAATAAGTATTTATTAAGCTCCTACTATGTACCAGGCATTTGTGCTAGTTGCTAGGGTTGCCCATTGGATGGGCTTGCCTTGGGCAAACTGAGACCTGGGAAAGACCTTAGCTCAAAAAGGCCAATGTCTCCCACTGCATGGGGGCATCTCCAGTTGTCCTGATCTATATCTTGCTACTGGAACCACATGGCTCTGGAGGGAGAGAGCGAGGCTGGTGACTTTGCACAGCTCTCCCTCACTTAAATCCAATTCACTTACATGTCATGGCATCAGCTCCCTGCTGTCATGGTCCTCTTCAAGAACCAAGGACAAACCACAAACTCTGTGAGTAGAGAGAAGAGCTGCCCCACTGTGGACCCAACTGGAACTGGCCAGTTGGGCAACACAGCAATTTTCTTTTCTCTGTCCACATAGGGTATCACACCCTTACCTGCAGGTACTCTGCCTAAAGAAATGTAAATTTTGATCTCTGAAACATTTTTTTTCTTAAGGACCTCACCTTATACCCAAATCACACTGGCTCTCAATGAGACCAGGCTCTACATGGTCAATGTTTGGGCCCTGATTGGCTCAGAGTGAATGTAAATAGCGATCATTTCTCTTTTGGCCAGAATACCTCAGGGTCTTCCTCTCCCACCTTTTTTCTTTTTTTTTTCTTTTTGACTAGGTAAAGAGGTCATTCTCTGCCTCATTTCTTACCTAGCCTTAATCACTGAATGGGCATTTCCTCAGTCAAACTGAGACCTGTTAAAGACCTTAGCTTAAAAAGGCCAAGGTTTCCCACTGTAACCAGGGCCATCTCCAGTCATCCTGATCTAAATCTCACCCCTGGACCCAAATGGCTCTGGAGGAGTGAGGCTGGTAACCTTGCACAGCCCTTCCTCACTTAAATCCAATTTACTTTCATATCATGACATCACCTCCTGGAAGTCATGGTCCTCTTGGAGAACAAAGGACAAACAACTTCCAAGTCAAGACATCACTTTCCTGATATCATTGGTTCTCTTAGAAAACGGAGAAGAAACAACAAGGGATAAAAAAAAAGGCAAAAGACAGTTCCTACCCTTAGAAGCGTACAATCTAACGGGGTAGACAACATGCAAACAAATATGTACAAACAAGCTCTATATAGGATCAATAGGAAATAATGAAAAGTATGAGGGCACTAGAATTAATATAGATTCAGAAAGACTTTTTGGTTGAAAGAAATACCAAATTTCAGTTAGAGATTAGTGAAAGCAGAAACGTAATTTTTTTTTAACTGCCAGAGTTCATGGTCCCTGTGAAATTTATCCATGGACCATGGTAGTCTATACACCCCAGTTTAAGAGCTCCTATAGTAAACCATGCCATCCCTGTTAAAGTATCAGTTTCCTCTACAAAATGAATATAATAACCTCTGCTCTGTCTGCCTCATAAGATTGTTATAAGGAGCAAACGAGATAATGTTTTATAAACCTTAAGGCACCATGGAAATGTCAGTTATTATCATGATGAGGCACCCATAGAGATAGCTGAGTGCCACAGTAGATTGAAATTTGGTCCTGAAGTCAGGAAGATGAGTTCAAATAGGGCCTCAGATTAGCTGTGTGACCCTAGGCAAGTCACTTAACTGCTCTCTGCCTATCATAGCACTCACCTCCCCGGGGTTACTGTGAGGATCACATAAGAGTGCAACCCTTCGAGTGCTATATAAATGTTGGCTATTATTATGTGACTGATGGAAACATCAACCAAGCCCAGCAGAGATTCAAAGCTTTACATTTGCATGGGATCATAGATTGAGACAGAGGAGGGACCTTAGAATCATCTAGGCCAATGTCATTTTACAGAGCTTGTGGCCTGGCTCAGAAGTGTCAAACTCAAAATAGAAATAGGGGCCACTAAACCAGGATGGAAGGATTTCTGCAGGCCACAGAATGACTTAGAAAACCACTTATTAACAGTATCTGTGTTTTATTACGTTTCTAATCATTTTGTTAAATACTTTCCAGTTACATTTTAATCTGGTTCAGGTCCCACTGGGGAGTGCTGCAGGTCTCAGTTGGGGGACCTCCATGGACCTGGCTCATCCCGGGAACCAGGCTTTTCCCAGCAAGATCGAAAATAGCTAAAACATGTTCTGAAGATGAAAAAAAAAATACGTGGAAAACGTTGAGGTGGCCAAAAGCCAGCTGGTGACACTATTTAAAAGCAGCTCGTCCTTGGGGCAGTATGGCTTGACAGCATGCCTAGGCCTGGCAGGGAAGGGAGGGAAGGGGTGTGTGCATGTTCCCTAATTTGAAGGAGTGAACTTTCACACACCTGGCAGAAAGTGGAATGATCATCCAAGAGGAATCATCAGGACTGTGCCTCCTCTCTGGCTCCTCTCCCATTCTGGGCAGCTCAGGGGGAAAAACCATTCATCCAAAGGGCATTACCTTATTTGGATTAGCAACTCTTTTAAAAATAAAGGCATTTCCCCCCTTAGATTTACAACTGGAAGGGATCTCAGAAGTAATCTAGTATAATCCTCCTTTTATTTGCCTTAAGAAAAATGGAAGCAAATGAGACAAAGTTCCCGTAATTCTACAAACGCCCAATGCACCCAATACCCTCACTGTCAGAATCACACCCTCCATAGTCCCCCCACCCCCTCAACCACTGTCCTCTCTACTTTATGGGTCCTAGTTGGAAAGGTTAGCACCCCAGAATGTGTGGGTAAAAAAGCAGGGGCAGGGGAGGAGGGATGAAGCTATCAGGGATGGCTTTACTTCAGGGTAGAGGGCCATGAGAGGCTCCTTTAGCCTCTGGCCCTCCCTTAATCAAATCAGACTCCAGTCCTTCTCTACCTCAGCCATCCCTTCTGGGGGGCCCTCTCCATTTCAATTCATGCCACCATCTTAACTAAAATATCCAACCCTCCATCCTGGTCCCCCAACAATATCCCCTTCTGCGTGAGGACACCAGTTCCATATCCCAAAGCCTCAGAGATCATCCAGAAGAGTAAATAACTCAGGAGGAAAGGAAGGGACACGCAAAGATACAGGGAAGGTGACAAGCTGTGGAGCTAGAGAAGAAGGGAGAAATGTTATTTTCATTTTACATGGTATCCAAGAGGCCCTCCCCACACCTTCCCAAGACTCCTGGGTTGTGGTGGGGAAGCCTCTCCTCAACTAAGCCCTCCAGCTTCACACTCTTGGCTGATGCTCTGATCAGTACCCGGAAACTCCCAAGCTTTACTAACTTGGCATCATTGAAGCCACCCAAAACGGTAATTTTTCTCACCCAAACCACAGCTGTCCAGAATTACTAGATGGGGCAGCTGGTAGCAGCTGGGTGACCAGATGTGGAAGCTCAGAAGGTGTCTCTTTCCCACCCACCCTATCTCTACAAAGAACAGACAGAAGCTTTGAGTAAGGTTTTGCATGGCCAGTTCTACATTGGCTGACTCCTGACAATTCTCCAGATTTGCAGGATGATGCTGTTCCATGATGCCCTTGGGTTGGGGAGGCGATTGGCTTATTGGCATCTGGGACTTTTGTCTCATGGCAAGTCCCCAAGGGACCATTTTTTGCCTGTTAGTGCTGCTGAGACAAAAGCAAGAGGAGCTCACCCCTACACGAAGAAACAGAGATGCAGAAAAGGAGGAAGTGATCTGCCTGGTGTTATGCAGGCCAAGGGGCCTGAGCCAGGCTGTGAAGCCAAGTGATTTGGCTCCAAAGACAGCAGCCTTCTTAACACTAAACCATGTTGCTTCTGTCAAATAAAGAAACAAGGGGGAAGCAGGATGGGAATATGACATAATCCAATCTAATACGCATTTTAAATGCCATGTAAGTACAAATTGGGCAGCTAGGTGCCTCAGTGCATAGAGCCCTGGGCCTGGAGTTGGGAAGACTTGAGTTCAAATGTGGACATGGATACTTACTAGCTGTATGACCCCAGGCAAGTCACTTCACCCTGTTTGCCTCAGTTTCCTCATCTGTAAAATGAGCTGGAGAAGGAAATGGCAAAACCACTCCCATATCTTTGCCAAGAAATCCCCAAATGGGGTCATGAAGAGTCAGACACAACTGGACAACATCAAAGTGCAAATCATGATGTTGGATGCTGGGATTACAGAGACAAAACACAAAGTACTAGCAACTTACTCTGTGATGTGTGTATTTACAAACCTTTTTGGCCGCCTGCATGTGTTCAATGGATTATGAATTATCTCTTATAAATTGGATTCTATATATCTAGGTAATTTAAATCCCAACTGATAACAGGACATTTCCAACAACAAAACTATTATGTTGTTGTTCGTTGTTTCTCACTTTCCGTGAACTTATTTTGTAGCAACTGTGAAAATGAAACAAGGAACCAAACTGTGAGAACTCTCTTACCCAACCCTCTCTAGTCAGGCAGGACGAGCTTGCAGTTTTCACAAAGGGGGATAGTGAAAAGGCATTTGTTTTCACTTTTCTTTGGTACCCAGGACTAGTTTGAGTAGCAAAGACAAAGTTTGGGGAAAGGCCTGTTTGGTCAACTGGTGATGCTGACTAACATTTGTCTAGTCAGTGTTAGAAAGTTTCGAAGGTGCTAGATAAGAGTCATCTCCTATGGGCTTATTACAACAATGCCCAAGGACACATAAATGGGAAGCCTGAGACCATTATCCAGGCAAGAGGTGATAAGGGCCTGAAATGAGGAAGTGAGGTAGGCTTTTCTATCCCCATTTTCCAGATTAGAGGCTCAGGGGAATTGGGTGACTTACCCATGACCACATTCCTGGGTCCCAGAGGTAGCAATGGAAGCCAGCTCTTTGTAACTCCAGTTGCAATGTGCTGGGTCTCCTACCCACTAGGCCCTTCTGAGACAGACTTGGATGATATGCAGAGTAAGGTTGTCTGGAGATATGCCTCAATTTGGGATTCTCCTTTTTCTAGAAAACCTGGATAACCACTTGACCTTCTGATGCTTATCTGTACATATTTTAAAATACCAGATGAACTGGCTCTTAGTTACCTGAGGTTCTAGGACAAAGAGTATTTCACATGATGGCCCATTTAGAGACATCTCTACTCTTAGAACAAGGGAAGAAATTCAATTCAGCCAATATTAAGTGCCCAGTCTTTGCAACGGGCTGGCCAGATTTTCCAGTTCCTGCCCTCCAGGGGCATGCAGTCTACTAGGTTATGGAGAAAGTAGGAAATATACAGAGATAAATAGGAAACAGGGTAGAAGATAATGGGAAGAAAGGAGGGGGCCAGAAAAAAGTGCTCTGGGAATGTTTAAAGAGAAAGAGATAACTTTCCAATTGGAGGGGGTGGCAATGGGTGTGGCAGCAGGGCAGCAAAAGCTCAATCGAGGGCACAGTACCTGAGCATGCCATGAGGTAGTTTTCCGCAGGCAGAAATAAGGAGGCAATGGGAAACATCAGAAGGACAGATAGGCACCTGTTTGCCAGGTAGGGGGTTCAGAGATCACTCTGCCTGGATTCAGGAAGATGCAAGTTCGAATCTAGCCTCAGACACTTGCCAGCTATGTGACCTTGGGCACATGTGACCTTTATTGCTAACTGCCTCAGTGTTATTACATGTAAAATGAGGATAATAATAGGCCCTAGTCCCAGGGTTGTTGAGAGGATCAAATGAAGTAATATTTGTAAAGGGTTTAGCACAAGTAGATGCTTAATAAGTGTTTAGTATTAACCAGTAGGCACTTAAGGTTTGCTTTTCCGGAAGGTGAGAGTGGGGGATGATAACTGACATTCATATCGCTCATTTTCGGGGTCACAGGGCACGTGGCACACATCATGCCATCGGATCCTCACAACAACCTCGTCAAGTCCGGGCTGCGGCATCATTTTGCCATTTATACCCATTTTACAGATGAGGAAACGGGCTGAGAGGCACCGCTAGGCTGTGGTCGGGGAGCCCAAAGGTCCTCTCCCGCCTCGGGCCCTAGGGTCACCACATCGCCGCACCTCTCGGGGCCTCGACTCTCCATTTGTGCAACAGGGACAGTGTCCGCCAAGCCTCGAGTTCCCTGACCCGGGGCCCTAAAACCTTGGGTAGCTCCGAGCCAAAGAGAATAAAGCACGGGGGCGCTGCCCCGGGCCTGGAGGGGGATGGGAGGAGGACAGGCAGGACTACACCTCCCAGAGGGCAACGCGGCCCTCTGGGCTTCCTGGCAACGAGACCGGCTCTCGTCCTTGGAGCGGGCTAGGCTAGTGGGACCCGTGGTATCGGATCCAGGCCTGGGTGGGGGCGGGAGTGTGACGGAGAGGGAGGAGGACAGAGAAGGCGGGGTCTGAGTCCTAGGATGTGGGGGAGGGAGAGAGGAGACAGAGGAAGAAGCGGGGAGGGGGCAGGGTCTGCCCCTCGAGTGAAGGCTGATGGATTAAGGGCCAGAGCAAGGGAAAGAGCGGAGAGGTAAAAACCGTGAAACCGGGTTGGGGCGGGGCCTGCGCCTCGGCTGAGGCTGGGAGCAGCGGATGGAGCAAATTGCCATTGGTGGAAACTGGGTAGAGGGCGGGGCCTATATATTTGAGTAAGGAGAGTGATAGGTTAGAAGGAGTTGGTCCCCGAGGGGGTAGAGGAGGGAAAAGGAAAGGAGATAACGGGGGGCGGGGCTTCCTATTCGAGAGGTGGAGTGAGAGAAAAAAGGGGGGCGAGGAAGCGTAGAAGGGACACGGCTTACTGGAGGAGGGAGGGAAGAAGGGAAAGCGGAGGGGGTGGGGCTTACTATTGGTTAGAAATAGGGAGGGAGGGAACTGACTGAGGGGGCGGGGCTTATTCTACTTAGTACAAACCGAGAGGGAAAGGAGGTGAGGGTGAAAGGAGGAGAAGAGGGGCGGAGCTTACTCCTAGGAGAATCCGGAGAGAAAAAGCGGGGGGGCGGGGCCGACTCCCTGACCGGTAGCGGGAGTGGGGGCGGTGCGCGGGAGCGAGGCAGGGGCGAGGCCTGGGCCGCGGCCGTTGGCGGTTGGCCGCCGGCGGTTGGCGGCGGCGGGGGGCGGGGCCGGGGCCGCGGCCGGGGTGTAGGCGGCGCTGCCGGCAGGCCCCGGAACACGCTTAGTGGAGCGGAAGATGGCGGCGGCCGCGGCGGAGGCCGCTGGAGCTGAGGTCGAGCAGAGGTGGAGGCGGCCCGGGCCCTGACCCTGCTCTGGCTCCGGCTCTGGCTGCGCGGGCGCTCTCGGCTGGGACTCGGCGCTCCCCAGAGGAGGAGCGGGCGGGCGCCCCGGCGGCAGTGGCGGCCCCGGCCGAGGAGCTGCGGCAGCAGCAGCAGCGGCGGCGGCGGCAGCAGCAGCAACTGCAGCGAGCAGCGGGCGCGGGGCTTCCCCTGCGGGGCCCCCGCCTCGGGGCGGCTGTGGCCGCGGCCGCTGCGGCGATGTTCTCGGTCCTGTCGTACGGCCGCCTGGTGGCCCGGGCCGTGCTGGGCGGCCTCTCGCAGACCGACCCCCGGGCGGGCGGCGGCGGGGGAGCCGGCGGCGGCGGTGGCGACTACGGACTGGTGACGGCCGGCTGCGGCTTCGGCAAGGACTTCCGCAAGGGCCTGCTCAAGAAGGGCGTCTGCTACGGGGACGACGCCTGCTTCGTGGCCCGCCACCGCTCCGCGGATGTGCTGGGTGAGTTGGGGCTCCGGCTGCGATCGGCCCGCGCTATCTTCATCCCCCGCGCCGGACCTCTCTCGGGCACGTGCGTGCCGGGCCCTCCCCCGCAAGGTCGTGCGGAACCGAGACCCCGGCGCGGGGACCGCGGCTGGTGCTCGCCGGTCCCCTCCCCCCGGACGCGTCCCCGGCCCCGGGTGGCGAGAGGCCTGGGCCGGGCCGTCGGGGCCACAGGTGCCCGGGGCCTGCTCCGCTTACACCTGTAACTTGTCAGGCCGCGGGAAGCCGGGGGGCGGCAGCCAGGACCGACAGTGCCTGCCGAGGGGCCCGGGAGCTTTGGGGACCTGGGTCTTCTGGTGGTTTCCTCCTTCCGACGCCCTAAAGAGCACTTCCTCGTCGGGTGAAGGACACGGTGACTTTGAACTCGGGTTCAGATGTCACCCTGGCTGCGGCTCCGACAGAGAAGTTGGGAGTGGGATTCCTTAGATTTTAGATGCACTAGAAAAGTTGAGAGTTGGAAAGAGGTTTTGGTAACTTTCCCTTCCTCAATTTTTAAAAATTCTCCTTTAACCTGGAGCTGGAGCAAGTGCTGTCAGCTGATTTGTGAATGCCAGGGTACAGAGTGTGAAAACGGTCACTGGATTTAGTTAGGGTGTCACTGCTGACCTTTAGTGGAGAAGGACCTTCAGGGGATTTGGTGGCATGTGAGGAGTCCCAGAAATGTGATCCAAAGTCAGTTTGGTTCCTATTCTGTGACATTTCCACCAGGGCTGTCAGGAGTTCCTTTTTTCCATTGCACTTGTGAGCACTCTCTGCTTTCCCCATCCAGCTTCTGACCTCTGGCCCTTTTCAAGTTGTGGTCATAAGGAGGAAAGGATATCGAAGGGAGAGTCATTAATATTTGTCTTCTGAATGCATGTACTTTGCACAAGCTCTGGAGTAAGCTTCTAATCTGAGTTTTCAAAAAAGTTCTGTGGGGCTGAGCCTTCTGTTTAAAATTGTAATGAATAATACCTGGTGCTTTCCATACATCATCTCATTCTGTCTTCTAATTCAGCCCTCACAACAGCTGAGGGAGGTAGATACTACAGACGTTATCCCCATTTTACAGATGGGGGAACTGAGGCTGGGAGCAGTCAAGTGGCTTGCCCATGGTTATTCAGCTAATGCTAACAGCTGGCATTTATGTTCCACTTTAAAGTTGGCGATGCATTTTGCATACATTATCTGATTTCAGCTTCACATTGACCCTGTGAATTAGGAACTTGCCATTGGGAGTATCCCCACTGTGTAGATGAGGAAACTCAGAGAGCTAAAGTGATTTGCCTTTCTTCACACTAGGAAGTTGTAGATATGTGGGATTTAAACCAGAACTCTTCTGGCTCATGAGGTCATGGTTCTTCCCACTGCATCATATACACAGAAAGCAGAGGAGAAAGGTGAAGGGAGGGGGGGAGGGTCTCCTTCAGTCAAGAGAAGAAGGAAGGAAACAAGTCTTTCTCAAGTACCTGGCACATGCTAGGCATGGCCCAGGTGCTTTACAAATATGTCCCTTGATCCTCACAACAATCCTGGGAGGTAGGTGCTATGCTTATTACCCCTTTTTTATTGTTGAGGAAACTGAGTCATCTAGAGGGTAAGTGACTTGCCCAGGGTAGCCCAGCCAATGAGTGAGGCTAGATTTGAACTCCTGAGTCTAGGCTCAGTACTGGATCCACTTGACCACCTAGCTGCATTTGGTAAGCAGCACTTCCTAAGTGCAGGCCCTGTGCTAAGTGCTATGGTCCATACAGCATCAGTACAGAATAGCTGGAAGGAAATCCGGGAGGGGAAGGCTTTCTGGGGATGGCTACTAAGCTGTATTCTCAGATCAGAACCATAATCCATGTGCCTGACAAGCACTGGGTTGTAAAACAGGGCCAGGTGAGATCAGGGATTCTAACAGACCAGGGGCACTGAGGAAGATTTTAGGTCCTTGGTGCCATTTGAATTGGGCTTCAATTTGTGGAGAGGAATTCACCCAAGTAGGAGGGAGAATGAGGCTGCTGGGGCATAGGGAAAAGTGTGGGCAAAGGAAGGTGGGAGGAAAGGGCAGAAATTGACAGGTCAGCCAGTTTGCCTGAGGAAGTGACTTAGCCATCATCTTGGATGATAAGTCTCACTCCAAAGGCAGTGTCCTAGGGAGGGGTCTTGTTCTGCTGTCTGCTTCCCAGCCCCTTGATAGATTTAACTGATGCTGCAGGCTGTGGAAGAGGTGATGGTGAGCAGTGAGTGTTGGTCCCTGCTTTCTGGGGTTGGACTGGAGCTGCAAGACAAAGGCTCTTTTGCACCCTGACACCCCTCAACCCTCCATTTCCAGAAAATGGGTGTTCTTGAGGGTGAAGGTGTTTGTTGCTTGTAAGATAAGGAAGCATTAATTCACTGTGGGCATCCAGGACCTGTGGACTCTTTGGAGCAAAAGCCCTTGGTAGTGAAAGTGTTTCTTTTCTTTTGTAAGAAAGAGATAACTGTTTTGTTTCTTCTGTTCCCGAAGTGATTTGGCCTGTTAGTCATGCAGCGACTAAAGTGTGCCAGAGAACTTGGTGTTTGACATTCTTCTGCTGGGAGTCCTCCCTGAATTTCTTTTGGGAAAAGCCAGGCACTGTGGTTTAGAGGTGGGTGTGGTGAGACAGAAGAACCACTCCCTGCTCCTGGAAAATTGGCATAGGCCACACTTACTCTTGGCTCAAACAGAACTTAACCAGTACCAACAGGACTTTGTCCCCTTTTGTCCTACTTCTACCTATAACTAACCCTGACTTCTTTTATACTCCAATTGTGGGTTTTTTAAGGACATCAAAATAGGAAAATTATTTACCTTTTTTTGTCTTGACCCAATGTATCATCACTTGGCTTGCCCATAACCTACACACCCACACTACAGGGTAAATTTCACTTCCATGATTCTGCCAAGTTAAAAAAAATGATAAATGTATAAATTAGAAATCCTTTTTGGTCTTGTGCCTGCCTTGCGCCTTCTCTCTCTCTCTTTTTTTTTTTACTAGAGTCTGCTCCCTACTATATGACTCATAACTGAAATGCAACAGAAATCCCTCAGCACACAGCATCAGAACACTAAAATACACATTTTTTTCTCCCAAAAGGGCCTGAACACACCATATCTGTAACATCTTACCTTAAAATAATGTATTTGAAGGTAATTTTTATGAAGCTCTAAATTATATCACTTAAACTTAGTTGAAATGCTAGAAAGATCAGCTTAAAAATGTACACAGCTGTTATGTCAGCTTTTGTGCATAATTTGGATAGTGACAGGTGACTTATAACCATCTCAGTTAAACTGGCATTGTGGTAGGTTTAAAGCAGTTGTGACTTGGGATGGTGAGTAACCTAAAGTCTAAGTAAAGTTTGGTAAGGGAACCAGCAGGAATTAGACAGTGTGGTCAATGTACAAACATAGTCTAACGGAATAGAATGGATGGGGGTATACAGAAGGCAGGGAAGGGAAATGAGGCTTGTGGCCAGTCACATCCGGGCTTTGTCACTTACGATTTATTTACCTGTGTGGCTTCACCTCTCTGAGTCACTGAGCCTCAATTTCCTCATTTATGAAATATGGAAGTTAAACCAGCTGACTTCTAAGGTACTAAATCTACCCTGGTACCACCCAGGGCACTTTCAGTCCCTTATAAAACCAAATTTTGTCTAACCATGCCTCTCTCAACTGTTATTTGTGAAGTTAAATTGTTTTAACCCAGGTGTAAGACTTTAAATGTATCCTTGTCTGTTGAATCTCATCTTACTCAATTCAGCTCTAGCCTGTTAAGAGTTTTTGGCATCATGACGCTGTTATTTAGCATATTAGCTATCCCTCCTAGTTATGTGACATCTTCAGATTTGATCATTGTGCCTCCCAACAAGTCATTAATAAAGATGTTAAACACCATCAGGTCAAGCACAGATCCCTGGGGCACTCCACTGGAGACCTGTTTCTAAGTAAACCTTGAACCGTTAATGGCCAGTCTTTGAATTTAGGCCCTTCAGCCACTTCTGAATCTGTTTAACTATATTGTCATTTAGTCCACATGGCCCCATCTTTTTCACAAAAATAGTATTAGTCAAATACTTGACTAAAATCTAGGTCAACTGTGTCTGTGACAGTCCTGATCTCCTAGTTTAGTAACCCTGTCTAAAAAGGAAATGAGTTTAGCTTTCCAGAACCTTCTCTTGGTGCTGCCTTTCTGTGATCTCCATTTCCTTTTCTAGATGTTCACTTAATGCTCTTTATGACCTTTTCCAGAATTTCTGCAGGAATCAGAGTCAAGCTCAGTGGTTTATAGTTTGCAGACTCTGTTCTCTTCCCTTATCTGAAAATCAAGACAATTGTCATTTTGTCCTGCACTTCTACAGTACCTCACCTTTTCTGTCCAGTCTTTCTGGTGTCCTTGACAGTGGCTCAACCATTCAGTTACCCCAGGATGTAATTCTCCTAGACCAGATGATTTGAATTCATTGAGGACTGCTAGGGGCTTTCTTAGCATCTCCTTACTTACCTGGGTGTCAGTTCCCCATTGGCCATTTTAGTCCTGGCCTTTGCAGGCCAAAGATCATTTTCCTTGACAGAGAAAACAGAAACAAAATGAGAAAGCTCTACCCCCTCATTGTTATTGGTTACCATTGTTCCATCCACCCCAAGCTGAGATGGATTAAGATACACTTGTGGAATGGTCTGTTGAAAAAGTCCAGCCTCACCTTCCTGTCATCTCCAGGAGCAAATCCAAAGACCTTCATAACCTAGCCTCCTCCTACCTTTCCAGGTTTCTTGTACCTTACTCCCTGATATGTCTGTTTTGATCCAGTGACACTAGCCTTCTGCCTGTTACACAAGCAGGACTTTACATCTCTCATTGCTCAGTTCTGGGTATTTTCTCTGGCTGACTCCCTTATCTGGAATGCAGACCTCTTCATCTATGCTTGCTGGCCTCCTTGGCTTCCTTCAAGTCCCCACTGAAATTCCACCTTCTACAGGAAGCTGTCCCTAAACCTTCTGAAGTTTGGTGCTTTCCCTCTTTTAATTATTTCCTTATTATCCTGTATATAGCTCATTTTGTATTTATTTGTTTGCATGTTGTCTCTGCCTTTGTAGTATAAGCTCCTTGAGGGCAGGGACTATCTTTTGCCTCTTTTTGTATCCACAGTGCTTGGCACTTAATAAATATCGATTGATTGATATTTTGCCTTATGGTATAGCTATTTTATACATCTTACCCTGGGCGTCCTCTTCTTCCCACCCCCACCCCCCATCAGTTCCAGAAGGTGAGGGACTTTGTCTTATTCCTCTTAATTCATCTTTATATCTTCTATAGCATTTGGCACAGTAAACATTTAGTAAACATTTCATAGATCGTTGTCAAATGACTCATCTTTAGAGTCATTTATTTCATACCAGTTCATTCTCATTACTTTTATAGGCATCTCCTCCTTAAAGAAATTTTTTTAAATGGCACTATCCAGTACCCACCTTACCAGCCTTCTGGTCTGTTTCTGAGAGTCAAATTCACATTCATGGCAAATGTTTGTTGTTGATGTTGTAAAGTGAGTACTGGAGAGCTTAAGACCACTCTTTGTAAGAGCCCTACCAATGTTCCTCCTGTGCCGTCTGCAAGAGGTAGGGAGTGTTCAGAGAAGGGGATGAAAGATTTCTGAAGATGATGGGAAAGCTCCATGGGCCCTCTAGCCACTTAACTGTGTTTAGATTTTAACAGGGAGATTCTAACTTCAGGAGCATGAGCCATATCCAGACATGAAGGACAGAATTTGAGAGCTGGATGGGACCTCGGTGGCCATCCAGTCCAATCCATATGCAAAAGCAGTCCCCACTGACATACCCACCCCACAGGAGCAGGGAGGTACAGCCAATGCAGTGAAGAGGAGAGCCTCTTCAGGCTTGGAGGCCCCAGACCAATCAGACATCCCATCCTCTGTGATAAAGGGGCAGGTGTGTCTCCCAGTGTTTCAGCTCTACTTATCGTGGTGGGAAGATTAAACTAGTGGCTGGGTGAATGAGAGTTGATGCTGACTCTCATCATTCCCTCTCCTATTATTTTTTGTTAATTCTCTTCAGCTCCTCAAATGGTACTTGAAGGCTTGAAGAAGTAGGAAAACACAGCATGGCATCGAATGTTTCCCCAAGTGGGAGGGGGACTTAAGCTTCTGATTGGAGGATCCACTTTGACTCCTTAGAAAAGTGCTGCCATCCATAAAAGGGCGGAGCCAAAGGGGGAGTGGCAACTAGCTTTGATGGAGGTTGGCTGTTAGTCTCTGTATCCTCTGGTGTTGGGTGGTGCACTTGACTGTAGGGGGCTGTTGAAGAGGATCAGCACATCACCCCTCTCTGTTACATCTAGAAGAGTTTCTGAAATGTTATCCCAAATCAGTCATGTTACTTTTTGTCATGTCTTGTGTTACATAATTCCTTTCCTAGGTTTTTTTTTAGTCACACCTTAAAAGTACTAAGTTTGGAATGTCAGTTCCTCATTTCATTAGATTAGAGTAAAAGGAAAAAATAAGCACCAAAAACCAGAATGATCAAGGAAGTGTCAAAATCTGGGCTCAGTAGAGAATAGCATTCTCTGGCAACTGTTGGAAATATCAAGGCTTTAGAAAACATAGCTGACTAGTCATTGTGGGATGAATTTTTCTGGATTCTTCTATCGTGCTGTGACTACTTAAGATTACACCACTGGTACTAGGAACTTGATTTTTATGAATATTTTTTTTCATATTCCTCTCATATGGAATATAGTTTTGTTTAATTTGAATTTTTACAGTGGGGAGCATTTTACTTTGTATTAACTTAATGTTATAATTCTAGAGATAGTTTGTATCTTTTGCTCATCAGAGATCTTAGCTTTCTTTCTCTGATTTCCAGCCTCTTTCATGTAGTTAATCTGTAAACTAGTACAAAGGTCCTAGGACAGTGACTATTTACAGAACCGAGAAGAATCTTGCTGTAAAATGAATAACTAGTCTTTATATAATGCTTAGAACCTTAATAGTCAGGATTGTAAAGGTATCTATCCATAATTTGATTGTAGCAGAAGGTAGCTGCAGATCTTAACTGGGTTTTTATATCATCTGAACTTTAGCTCAACTTTAGGAAACATCAGCAAGACATAGTTGCCAAAATGTCTACATGGAGTTCTACTGTGTGAATCAAGAAGCAATAGCATTAGGCCAGAAAATCTGAAGCCATACCCTTCAATATAACAAATAAATTGTGTCAAGTTCAAGCTAAATGTAAATGAAGGTCAGCTCATTTTATACATGTCCAGTGTATTGTAGGAAAGCATGATGTCTCTTTAAAATAATTATTTTAATACCATCCAAAAAGAGGATCTGTGTTTTGAAATTAATTTAGGGGAGTTCAGAGTCTTTTGAACAGTAGTATGAAAAATCAAGCTAACAGTAGTAATATTTGTGAAATAAATTTACCAGGAGAAGAGTGAGACCATGCTCTGGTGTGTATATGTATTCTGCATTGAGCTGAATGTCACGTAGAAGGTGCTTCATGAAGGTTTGAATGGAAAATTGGTTTTTAATGGTCTCAGAAATCTAGGCTGCCTCCATCCCATACACACGCAGATCTTCTCTAGTGAGGCTAATCAGTACATGAAATAGTTTATTTAAGTTCAGTAGGTGTATTTTAGTTTTTACATGATCAAAGGTACTAATGAAGTAAGCAGAAAGGACTGGCATGAGGAGGTGGACTTACCCTGCATATTGCTCGGCAGGATTGCCAGGGTCCCAGCTGTGGGAAGAAGTAGAGCTGCTGGGGCCAGCCAGCCACACACACACCTGGGATTCTCAGGTCTTCTCTCACTTCTGCAGGATTTTCTTTTTCATTTCTCTAGATGTGGCTAAGTCTGCACCTGATGAAAGTGGGTATAGATGCCAGCTGTGCCCTCCCCAACCAGACATGGCTAGCCTTGGCACCAAGGCTGCACCAGTCCTGGCTTACTAGGGTGTTCACGCCTGAGAAGAGTCAGCTGACCTCACAATTTGGAGGACAAGTGCCTTCTCAGGCATCAGGTTGTTTTGTAGATAAAAGGTATTTCTCTTGCTTTTGATTGTGACTGTCATGACCCTTCAGCTTTGCCCGAATCTAATATTTGACATCTCAGAATTGCTGTGTGGCTCTGATTTTAGGCAAATGTTAAAGGATTAGCAGTATTGAATGAAGCAAACAAAACCTGTGTTTCCATAGTAAGTCATCTTTGCAGCTTAGATAGTAATAATGACTCTCAGGGCTTCTGGGAAATGAGGAAGTTTAAACATGACTATCTCAATCATGTTCTACTATTGAAAATGGAGGAACTCTGAGAGCTTGGGCAGGCCCTTTGAACTTACCCCAGACTGTCCCCTTCATACATACTGAGCTGCTAATGGTCTTCAATAATCAAAAGTGTTTGTGGCATGCTTTGCTGTCTCTACCCACAGACTTAATTCAATTTTGCATCACTTAAAATCCATTAAACTCAATCGATATTGATTTATATGTGCCCTTGTTTTTAATCAAGGTAAGGGTATCAACATTGAAAAGTTGTTGGCTTGACTTTTTCGTATTGTCACATACTGAAAAATACAGCATTTAAATCATGAAATAGAAAAAGGGGAGGTGGAGAGAGCTGGGGCTTCTCCTCACCTATGTCTACATTGCTATCTAAGGAAGTGAAAATTAGGCTTCCACAAAATATGTTGCCATGGATCCTTTTACTAAGGGAACATAGTCAAGTGGATGAACCTGAAACTTTCTCTTAAGGCTTAAAACAACAACAATGATAATGATAGCTGGCACTTACAGAGTACGTACTGTGTGCCCGGCACTGTGCTGTTCTCTCATAGGATCCCACAACAACCCTTGGAGGTAGGTATTAATATTATCCCATTTTCAAGTGAAGAAACTGAGGCAAACCAGAGATAAATGACATGTCCAGAGTCATACAGTAAGTTCTGAGGTCAGTTTTGAACTCAGGTCTTCCTGATTCCAAGCCCAGCACTGTATCCACTATACGACCTATCTGCGACTGTATTTGAAAAAAAGTCTGTTGATTTCTTACACTTGTAACAAGAGTCCTTACATTTAATAGATGTTTGTGTTTCAGAAATGGCTTTTTTAAAGGGGCTTTTTAAGAAAATCTTTTAGTGAACTTTATTAAAACTATAGAATTTGTTGGAAAACAAAAGCAATATTGTTGAGAACAGTTGATAGTTAAACTATTATAGTGGTAGTTTGATGGAAAGAGCCCTGAATCCAGATTCTGAAGACCTGGTTTCAAGCTCTAAGTTCTGCTGCTCAAGGGCCAACCTGTACAACCTTGGGCGAATCACCTGGCCAACTTCTCTCCCACTCAGTTTCCTCCTTTGTAAAAATAAAGCAAATTGGGCAAGTGATATCATAAGGACCCTTCCAGTTCTAAGTCCTTTGACCTGCTAAGCAATACAAATTATTCGTTGAGTCTTTGTCTCTTGAGCTAATCACAAGTGCTTCTAGTATTGTTTTTTGATTCACATTTTTCCTGGGTAGTCAGAATCTCTGCCTGTGTAAATATTTTAAATTCCCTATTTTGGTACAATTTCATTATTTTCAGGTAATAATGCTAGCTTCTATGTAATACTTAAAATAGGATTTCTCTGGGTGTAGATCTTTAGTCTGAATACTTATTTGTAAGTAGATATAACTGTATATTTGTAAGCAACTTCCGAAAAAAACTAAGAAATGTTTCTCCACCAATCGATCGGACCTGTGACTTCCTCAGTATAAAGCAGCCCCCTTAAAGTCAGCCTGGAGCACTGAGAGGCTGACATGCTTCTACTGTATGTCACAGGAAGAGCTTGAACTCACTGCCAGTCCAAGTAGCAGTAGTATTAAGTACTGGAAGTACTGTTAGCTAGCATTTATAGAGCCCATAAAGTCTTCACAGGGTTGTACATCTGTTATCTCATTTAGGCCCCACAGCAGCTCTGTGAGGTAGGTGTTATTACTATCCCCTTTTTACAAATGAGGAAACTGGGGCACAGAAAGGTTAAATGCCTTGCCCAGAGTCATACGGGTCTGAGGCCCAATTTGAACTCTGGGCCTCCTGACTCCCAGGCTAGCATTTTATCTGTAAAATTTGGTAAATATGTTTCCCATGGTCTGGGAATGTTCCATTTTGGTTACTAGGAAAGCCCCACATAGATACTAGTTTTCCAGTGTTTTTAAGGATTAGAATTATTAGGGTATTTTTAAAGCAGGTAACTTGCAAGGAATGACCAATTTTGGCTGAAAGAATGAATATCTTGTTGTTTAGAATTTTTCATTTCTTCCTTTCTTTTGCTTTTGACTTTTAGACAAATTATTTCTTTTAGTAGAATTGCAATTTGCCTGTAGGCTTCAGCCAGAAAACCTCTTAAGTGGCTTGGATGTCTCCTCCATTGAGTCAGTTCAATCCTTCAGACTTTCGTCAAGGGCCTCTGTGTGGGAGGCACTATTAGGTTCTGGGTATACAAAAGGCAAACCAAGAAAAATTCCTTTTCTTTGTGCAGCTTTTCTATAAAGTCTCACAAGTTCACTGCTTTGGCTCTTCAGCTGTGCCCTGCCTAGAGACTTCTCTGTGTTTCTGACGTAGATGCGGTCTGGAGGGATTAGAAATGGCTTGCTTGCGATTAATGCCCAGAGTAGGTTACCTGTAGGCTCTTGCTGTGGGGAGTTTTTGCCCAGGGAATAACTACTTCACTTGCTTTTTCAAGCGGCAAGATATCATAATCTATGTATTTCGCTGAAGGAAAACTGTACTATTAGCCAAAGCACTACTTTTATCTTTTATTCTCTTTTGTGTAATTACTTGTAGGTATGACATTTCCTATTCTTTCTCTCATTTTAATCTTATTATCTGTACGTCAAGGAATATTAGTATATTTTTATCACTTAGAGAAATCGAGTTCTTCTTACCTCATTCTGTGACTCTAATGTCTTATGTAGACATTAGACAAATAGCTGTGGCCTATGTAAATATTAAAAGTCTTTAAAGGGAATTCCAGGGATCTGAGGGTATTGCCTAAAGTCACCTAAAGGCCCTTGCCAGGGAAACATTTGCTGTGTCAATTCAGTCCAATATGTAAAATCCTTCCTCCTTGTAGTACTTAACTCTTGGTACTTTTTAGCATTATGAACTAGTCAAAGTATTACCCTGTTAATCGTTCTGGCTTACCCAAAGTTTTCTTCAAAAATTTTGGTTTTATACCAAACAATTCTAGTAGATGAAGAGAGACACATTTCACTGATGGGAGAATCACCTCTCTGTAAAACCATAAGATGCTTTAAGGTCATTGAAGATGGTAAGGGATAAACATGTATCATTTGAGTAATGATGACTGAAATTCTGAGATTTTATTTTAAGTGTATATAAAAACCAGAAAATATTAAAGGTTTCCATAAAAGAGCCAGTAAACAAATTGGCATTCAATAACCTTTGTTCATCAGAAGTTATTTTCTCTTAGAAAATATGTTTACTCTGTTAATTCTCTTCTTATGTCAATATGAAGATGACTTGGATTTTTAAAAATCAGTACTATGTGATATCCTTCAGAACTTGGGGATAGGAAAATGGGGAATTGAAGCTGTTGCTAGTTCATAAGTCCTTCTATTTGGTTGAAGTTAGAGATACACCTTTGGTTTTCAGTAGTTATGTAGATGAGCTTGTATGTACAATTGGAAGACCTTGTTTTTAGCATGTAATCAAGTTTTGTTTTGAATTAATTTTAACTCTAAGCCTTTTTTTCTTTTAGAAGCAATTATAACACATTTTGCCTAGAAGGTTTAGAAGAAAATTAGGATTTCATTGACTGTTAACAGCTGGAGAAGTAGGGTGGTTTTTGTTTTTGTTTTTTTTGAGTCTAGTAATTCTAGAATTAAGAACACAAATTTTATGGCGTTTGTCCAGAACAAAGCCTTCCCATTTAAACATACACATAAATATGTTCTGGAAGTGGAAATTTGGCCTTTGGCTTAAAAATTGCTTGTAAGGAGAAATTCTTTTCTCTTTGAACAGTACTGTAAGATATGTTAAGGATTGTTAAAGGGTCCCCTGAACTTGTCTTTTCGAATTGCCATACTTTCCACAAACACTGGACTCAGAGTGCGGTGTTGTAAACCAGGTTATAGAAAGGATTCAGAAAATAGTTGACAAGCCCCAGTCCTCTGCTAGGTACTCTGATCTCATAAAGCTAATAACCCAATTGAAATAATTTTATATAAAAAAGGAATGTTCCTATCTTACCTTAGCATCAGTTTACTGTTATCTCAAGTGTGGGATTATTGTTTCAGTGTAATAATGATTAGATTTGGGGGTCTTAGTGAAAATCCTTCAGCTAAAGATATGTGATGCAGAGTTATTAATGGAGGCTTAAGATTATTGGGCTGTTTCCTTAAACTGACATGTGTTTATGGAAAACTTGAACATGAGAAGTTATGTACCATTCCTGGAGAGAATTTGTTTTTACTCTAAACAACTTTTAGGCTGCCAGTGATGTACCCTTAGTAGTATCAAAAGTGTTGACTAAATGATGTTTTTATTATGATATTGAAATTCTAGATCAGAAATGAATGTGAAAACGTAGCCAAAATTAGAAGGAAAGCAGAAAGCTGGAGTGGGGAGGCATATTTTACACTAAGTTTCTCTGATAAAGGTCTCATTTCTCAAAATATAGGGAACTGAGACAAATTTATAAAAATAAGAGCCATTTTAGAGTTGATTGAAGGATGTGGACAGATAGTTTTCAGAAGAAAAAATTAAAGCTGTCAATAGTCACATGAAAAAATGTTCTAAATCACTATTGATTAGAGAAATACAAATGAAAACAACTCTGAGGTACCACTCCACACCTAGCAGATTGGCTAATGTGACAGAAAAGGAAAATGGCAAAATGCTGGAGGGGATATGGGAAAATAAGGATACTAATTTGGTGGAGTTGTGAACTGGTTTAACTATTCTGTAGAACAATTTGGAACTATGCCCAAAGGGCTGTAAAACTGCATACCCTTTGACCTAGAAATACCACTACTAGGTCTTTATCCCAAATAGATCAAAGAAAATGATCTTTACACACAAAAATATTTATAGTAAAGTAGGCAAAGAATTGGAAACTGAGGGGATGCCCATCAGTTGGGGAAAGGCTGAAAAACTAGTGGTCTAGGATTGTGATGGAATATGATGGAATACTATTGTGCTAGGAGAAATGATGAAAGAATGGTTTCAGAAAAACTTGGGAATACTTATGTGAATTGATGTAAAGTGAAGTGAGCGGAACCAGAACATTGTATACAAGTAGCAGCAATATTGTAACGATAATCACCTGTGAAAAACTTAGCTACTCTGATCAATATAATAATCCATGACAATGCCAAAGGACCCACGATAAAAAATTCTGTCTACCTCGAGAGAATTGAAGCATTTTTTTCTGCTTTCTTTATTTTTGCTTTTTTCCCCCTACAGCTAATGTGAAAATATGTTTTGCATGACTTTACGTATATAATGGGTATTGTATCATTTGCCTTCTCAGAAGGGGGCAGGGCTGAATAGAGGGAAAGATTTTTGAACTGAAAGTAAAAATTAAAAAAAAATCAGTGTGAAAGGAGGAAGATGAAGGGGTTTCTACCACCATTGTAACATGTTATGAATGCTTCAGGTTAAGGATTTCATATCTAAAATTGCAATTTGATGCATGAATTCCATGAACAAGATGGACTTCACCAATCAGTGAATTGTCAGAAAGCTTTCATCTCTGTGATAAAGACAGGCCTTTACAGGACTGTGGGTGCTAGCAAACTTATAGCAGCCTGTCCGTCTTGAGGTTATACTTTTAACAAAAGCTATGATTTTTTTTTAATATGAAAAAAAGAGACATTTAAAAGAACCAAACAAGTATTGGTTTATTTTTCACTAGCACAGAATGGAAGCTGCAGTTAATGGGATCCCACCTTTTACCAGGTTTCGTTGCTGTGGCTTCACTTAGTTCTCTAAATGACTTTAGGTGCCTGAACTTAATGTTTACTCTGGGCTTCTGAAGTCTTTGCACACAAATTCCCCTGTTGTCTGTTCCCCAGCAGGGCATCCCTTCCCATTTGGAATGAATGTCAGACCTCTTTCAGCAAACAAACAGACTGAGGTTATGATGCCTAGTTCTCTTCTGTGCTCTAAAGGGGGACTTAGAGGTTGTATAGTCCAAACAACTGACCTTACAAATAAGGAAGCTGTCCAAGATCATGTAAAGGTAGGATTCAGCGCCACATCTTTTGGCTCTGTATCTCACGAACTTGACACTGTCCCGTTAGCCTTCAGTTCATGGAGCACGAGATGAAAACAATAAGCAGGACATCGTCCCTCAAAGAATCTACGATCGAGTCCATTTCATTCCAACAAGAATTAAATGCCTACTGTTTGCAAAACATTATGTTGGGCCCTGAGAATACAAAGACAGAATAAGAAACACCTTATATGGGGGTGGTTATAACATGTAAATAGTGAAGCAAATAGTCTCTAACCCTAGAGAGGTAGGCAGGAACTATATTTCTTTTGAACGGCTTTAAATGTCAGCCTTAAGTGTTAGTGTTTTATCCTAGAGGCCAGAAGAAGCTTCCATATTGGTTTCTTGAGTGTCACGGTCAGATAGAGCTTTAAAAGTAAAATCATCTTGGCTGCTATGTGAAGAGTGAGTTTGGAAAGGGCAGAGGAGGTTGGAAGTTGGAAGTCCAATTAGGCTGTCACAGTAGTCCTAGGATAAGAGGAGTGCACAAATATGCATACAGTGACTGCTGTGAGGCTGCTAATGGGTATGCAGATGGAGAGATCCATTGGGGGACCTTAAGTAGATTGATACTTGTATTTCTGTAAAGGTAATAGAGGTCATTCCCAGTAAGGAAGCTTTTATTAAGTGCTGTGTGCCAGGCACTGTGCTAAGTGTTGTGGATGCAAAGACAAATAGGAAACAGTTACACCAGTTCTGCCCTTAAGGAACTTAGGTTCTCTCTTCACTATGTCTGTGGATAGATCATCTCCTGATGTGGGAGCTTTCACATCATGAACCTTCCATGCCTGCCAATTCTATGATCATCTTAAAGCCAGTTCAGGAGCTCAGGAGGTCCAGCCAGCATGGCAAAGGCCTTCCTCCAATCTCTCAGTATAATGCAATCATTAAAATAGTGGTTCAACATCTTCTAAATACCTCAACAGAAAGCTTCAAAACTTGGCATTGTAGGGAAGGGACCTGACTGCCAACTAATGTTTTGTGGAGATAGTGTAGGTTCTAATGTTTTCGGGGAAGAGGAGATGGGAGAAGTTTAGTCCTAATTTATGAAAACTAATTTTTTGTACTCTTTTTGGGGAACCTAGATCTTTTGCTGTCAGTTACATGTTTTGCCAAGAGTATTTAACCTTCTCTATCCCTCCCCCCACCCTACCCCAGGATTGAAATGTATCCTGAATGGCATTCCCATTCTGGTCTAAATAAATCCCAATTTAGCTGTCCTCGTTTTCTCTGAAACTTTGTGTTTCTGATACAGGATACTTTCAGTTTCCTCAAAGAAACAATTATGGCTAATAAAAATAAAATATAGCATCATATTTCAAATATATATTTCATACTGTTGATTTGGTTTTATCCACATTCTAATCCTCAACATAAGACTACATTATGTAACTTGTCCTTCACAAGGAAATAAAAAGTATGTGGATTTTCAAGATTTTTTTTCATTTGCTAATCTAGGTTGTATGTACTTTGACCCTCTTTTCCTTAAAGAGATTCAGTTAATGGGACCTTTCTGAGAGAAGCAAACAGGTGTCTGAAAGGTTGTGCACTATTCTGGGAGAAATCTGATTAATGTTGATGTGCTAAATTTATCAGGTCAGGATTGTAACCTGCTGTCAGATTACATAGTTCATGCCAAGGTCAACTGTAAATCTTGTATCAGTTTCACATGTTTTATATGTGAAGGACATTTAGAGATGAAACCAGTTTGCATTTAACAGCAAAATTAATTGTCTATCTTTGATTAGAAGTTGATTGAGAAGAAAATTTTTCCTTGAACAATTTGAAAACAGCGATTCAGATGGCATTCCCAAGGACTGTACTTGGACTCTTGTTTTACCACAAATTGCTGCATTCAAGTTATGTCTCTTATCATGGAAACAAGTGTCTACACTATAGCAAAACAGGAAAACCTCAACAGGAGTTCACAAAATTAACATCACTGCTTGAGAAGGTAGCAGTTACTGCAGTTCACCTTGTTCTTATGTTAATATAATGCCACCAAAATATCTGGATTGTTACACAGTTCAATAAACATTAAGTACCTATTCGGTTGCTGGAACAGTTCCTCAGACAAAGGAAAGATTGGATCCCATGGACTAAAATTCTGTAAGGAAAGTCATCCCAGAAGGGATGGAAATCTGATAAGACTAAAATTCTAAAGACATAGCAAAATAATCCCAGTGAAAAAAAGAAAGCTGTCATCTAAAGAGACCAGTGTAAACTAATGTGGATACATAGGAAACTCCCATTTAGATTTCAAAAAACTATAGAAAATGGCAATAAGGACAGGTAATAGGATGAATACAAGAGTGTGTTGTAGTCCTATAAGGACAGAATGAAGAAATGATAAATCTCAGAATTAGTTGAGAGTTGCGAAGTTAATAAAATAATTTTTCTGCTAATCTTTTCTTTTTGGAGGGGGCGAGGAAGGAAGGGCAATTGGGGTTAAGTGATTTGCCCAAGGTCACACAGCTAGTAAGTGTGTCAAATGTCAGAGGCCTAATTTGAACTCAGGTGCTCTTGACTCCAGGTCCGGTGCTCTACTCACCACACCACCTAGCAGCCCCAATAATTTTTCTTAAAATCGCATTGGTGAAAAGGTAGATTAAAGAAGGGCCAGGGCTGCAAGTTGGAGCAGATAAGATGCTCATAAGGAGCCTAAAAAAGCCAAGCTCTTCCATTTTTCTTCTTGCCATTGAGGATTGTCCTTGGACTGACAAGTCCATAGAAAGGGCCACTCAAGCTAGGAAGCCACTAGTAGGAGAGCCAGAGCCCCTCCCACTACGTACGTCTGAGATGACCTACATCCAAAAGTACTGAAGGGGCAGGTGTGCTTGAGCCCACTGTTCAGGATCTTTGGGAGATAAGGAACAATAGGAGAATTGGAGAAAGGCAGACATCTTAATTCTCAAGAGAAGGGAGTCTGCAAACTAGGCTAGTTAGCAGATGTTTAGCCTGCAGAAGAAAACACTTCATTGGGTGAGGCACACTAGCTGTCCACCAGTAGTGGAAGGGTGATTAGACATGTTCTGCTTAGGCCTAAAGAGCTGAGTGAAGAGCAGTGGGTAAACAGATTTGGCTGGTTATAGGACAAATAGTAACAATTAGGTATCCAGAAATGAAATGGGCTACCTTCAGAGGCGCTCTGGGGATCTTCTAGCAGAAGCTGGGTCGTTGCAGAAGGGATTCTTGCTTACTTGTCAATTGGACTAGACAACCTCTGAAGGGCCTTGCCACTCCAAAACTCTCTGATAAAGACTTAAAGGGTCTTTCCCCTGAGGGCCTTCCGTTTAAAAAAAATCAATTTCTATTGATAATCTTTTTTTTTGTATCACCTATATTTCCATCCTTCTGCTCCTCACTGTCTTATAACAAAATGTAAAAAGGAAAGGAAAAAAAAAACCAGTTGCGTAAAATTACCTAACATATTAAAAAGTTTGCCGTGTATTGCCCCACATTCATAGTTCTCTCACCACTGACTGCAAAGAAGTGAGAGGAGGTGGGGCTTATATTCTACTGGGGAATATAATAGGTCCACTAATATAGAATTGGAAGGTAATGTGAGGCAGAAGAACATTAACACCTGAGGGGATTATGGAAGGCCTAAGATATAGCCATCTTAAAGGCGAATAAATAAAGATTTTGAGAGATGAAGAAGAGGGACTGTATGCCAAGCACAAAGACAGCCCATCAGTAAAAATGTATCAAAGCACTACGTGCCAGGCTAAGGACCAGGAATACAAAGAAAAGCAAAAGATGGTTTCTGTTCTTGAGGAACCCACAAGCTAATGGGGGAGACAGCATATAGACAACTATGTACAAACAAGCTCGATACCAGATAAATAGGAAACGAGGCATTAGAATGTAGAGGAATTGACAAAGCCTTCCTGTAAGAGGGGGAATTTTAGTTGGGGCTTGAAGGAAGCAAGGAGGCTGAGATGAGGAGGGAAGAGCATTCTAGGCCAGAGAAAGTGCCTGGAGCCAAGAGAGAAAGTATCTTGTTGGAGGAACAGCAAGGGGGCCTGTGTCACTTCGTAGAAGATTATCTGGGATAGGGTGGATGTAAGGTAAAAGAAGACTGGAAATGTGGGACCAGGTTATAAAGGACTTTAAATGCCAAACAGAGGATTTTATATTTGATCCTGGAGGTGATAGGGAGCCACAGGAGTTTATGGGAGGAGGCGGGGGGGGGGGTGTTGAATGACACAATCAGGCCTTCCCTTTTAGTGGCTAAATGGACGATAGAATGTAGTGAAGTGAGATTGGAGGCAGGGTGACTTGCCAGCAGATTACTGTAGTAATCCAGGCATGAAGAGATGAGGGCCTGCATGGGGCTGGCAGCAGTATCCTTAGAAGGGGGAATATGTAAATGGCACAGAGGTAAAATTGACAAGCCTTGGCAAAAGATTGGCTGTGTTGGGGGT
Organism: Phalanger gymnotis; assembly: GCA_028646595.1. Lineage (NCBI taxonomy): Eukaryota > Metazoa > Chordata > Mammalia > Diprotodontia > Phalangeridae > Phalanger > Phalanger gymnotis. Next base: position 27,424,192 of record CM053622.1, read on the forward strand.
GGTGGAGGCAGGAAGAGTGATAGTAAGGATTTGAGGATGACACCTAAGTTGCAAGACCAAAGGACCAGGAGGATAGTGGTACCCTGATAGGGAGGCTTGAAAAAGACTAGGATTCAGGAGGAAAGATAAGTTCAGTTTGGGACATGTTGAGCTTAAGAGGGCATCTTAGTCAGTAGGACATCCAGTTTGAGGAGTCTTATATGTAGTTGGAGAAACAGTCAGCAGAGAGGTTAAAGATGAATAAATAAACTTGAGAATGATCAGTATAGAGATAATAATTGAATCAGTGGGAGTTGATGAGATCACCATGTAAAAGAGTATAGAGGAGGGCCCAGGACAGACCCTTGCAGGACACTTACCATCATAAGGCCTAATCTTGATGAGGATCTGGCAAAGGAGACTGAGAAGGGATTGTCAGGTGGGAGGAGAACCAGGAGAGAGGGGTGTCCCAAAAAACTAGAGAAGAGAATCAAGGAGACAAGGGTGAGCAATAGGGTCAAATGAGGATTGAGAAGATTGGAAAATTTCTACAAATACATGGACACAGGAAATGGAATGTTGGGTTGGGACATAGTATGAAATGAAGTAATGTGAAATAAAGCCAGAAGGAAATATTGGAGCCGTACTCTGACAGGCCTTAGAAACATTAAAGAGCCCCTGAGAGTTTTGGACAGGGTAGTGGCACGGCCAGATTTGTGCCCTTCGAAGACTCTTTGAGCAGCTTTATGAAAAATGAATTGGAGAGAGCCAGGGCTAAAGCTGGGAGACTATTGTAGGGGCCATTGCAGTGATCCAGATGAAAGATGATGAGGGCCTGAAGTTAGGTAGAGGCTGGGTGAATGGAGAGAAGAGAACTGATGAAAAGGGCAGTGTGGCAGTTGTCTCAGAGCAGGATTTGCCAGCTGCCTAGATGGGGTGGAAGGAGTGAAGGAGAGAGGCATCAAGAGTGAGTCCTGACATTTAGAAGCTGAAGAGCACTAGGAGAATGGCATTGCTCTTGCTAGAAGTAGGAGGTTAAATAGGGAACATAACTAATTCTGTTTTGGACATGTTGAGTATGAGATGCTGATGGCAGACATTCAAGGGGAGACACCTAGCTAGGTGGTAATAGGGCCCGGGAGTTCAGAAAAGAGATGAGGGCCAGACAGAGATGCTCAGATGCTATAGAATTTCACAACTTGGGATTCCCTGAGGCAGAAATTCTGCATATGACTTTGCCATATAAACAATGAGATTGAGATTGGCTTCTCTTACTGTGCTAGGAGAAGGCTCCCACAGACATATATGCTGACTATATGCCACTTCCTTGGCCCTGCCAATCCCCCTAAATGTTCCTCTGTGATTCTGCTGCCTTTTCTCTAGGGATTGTTTTAAAATTATCCTTTATGTAGCTCATTTGGACATAGTCGTTTGCCTGTTTTTTCCCATTAGACTGTGAGCTCAAGGGCAAGAGCCATCTTGGACTTTTCTTCATAGTCCTGGCCCTTTCCCACTAGACTGTGAGCACCTTGAGAGTCGGAACTGCCTTTTGCCTTTCCTAGCACAGTGCCTGGCATATAGTAAGGCACTTAATCAATGTTTATTAACTGACTATATTTCCCACCTCTGACTACAGTTCTTACCAATTTTATCACCAGAGTGGGAAAGCAGTTTCATATGGGTTCTTTTACTCATTAGGAACATATCTATGTATTAGGAGAAACTTATTTAAGAACATGCTGTGTTACTGGTTATGCATCTTTATTTTGCTACAACTTTACCTGTAATATTTTAAAGTGGACTTTCAATCTTGTAATAATCATTTCTCAAAGTTGACTGGACTTGGAGTCAGAAGAGATGCTGGTTCAAATTCTGGCTCTAACATTCCTAGTTTTGTATCTGAACCAGTCTCCCTCTTTTGGGTTTTAGCTTCCCCATTTGTGGAATAGGATTAATTTTTGGCAATACTGTTTCACTCGGTTGTGGTACAGAAAGTGAGCGGTGAGCTTCAAAGTGCTATATCAATGTGAGTTACTCATCTCTTTCTGTCTCTTTTCCCTTTTAGGGGTAGCAGATGGTGTAGGAGGCTGGAGAGACTATGGAGTCGATCCATCTCAGTTCTCAGGGACTTTAATGCGAACATGTGAACGCTTAGTAAAAGAAGGACGGTTCATCCCAAGTAATCCTGTTGGAATTCTCACCACAAGTTACTGTGAGCTACTGCAAAATAAAATACCTTTGCTCGGTAAGGAGAGAACACTCTTACACACCTTCCATTTTTTCTGTTATAACATGTGACTTAAACAGCAACAAAAACACCCCCTCACCTGCCTGGCTTCTCTTCTCTTTGCGCTAAGCTGGCATGATAAAGAGACACAGCTCAAAGTAACCAGAGATCAGCCAGGCTCTACCCTGCCCTGGGACTGCCTGCTGCCTCCTTACTTACTGCTGAAAAATAGTGGTGGGCAGGGAAAGGTCGAGAAAACCATCTCTTCCCGCAGAGTGCCGGGATCACAACCCATCCTGGAGGGCTCGATGGTGGTCTCTCTTCACAGCCCTAAGAGGAAGTTAGAGCAAGTACCATTATGCCTCATTTTACTGATGAGGAAGCTGAACTTTTGAGAGGTTGTGACTTGATTAGGATCTCTTAGCTGGTAAGTGTCTGCCATAGGTTTGGGATCACAGCCTGCTTACTTCATCTCCAAGTCCCCTGTTCTCATTCTCTCTGTCTCTCTCTCTTTTTCTCTCCTCTCTTCCTCCTGTCTTCCACTTCACCGTATTTATTCTTGGTGAATAATATTCTATTTCTGCATGAGCTTTTTAAAGTGCCATTCAAGTTGCTAAAAACCATTTGTTAGTAACTAGCATGACACAGAGGTGGATCCCCTGTTTATTAAAAAACTTCAAAAAGCATTTGCCCTGTTCAAATTGCCTTGGATTTACTTATTTGTATTCTCCAGGAGAAGGTAAAGTCTTTGACGGCAGGGATTGAACCTCCATTTTCTAGTGCTTTCAACAACTAATTTTTGTCTTGATATGATGGTTGGAGAATCACTACTTAAAGCCATGGCTTTGAGCTTATTCAATAAATAAATAATATGAACTTTACACTTGAAGGTATATCTATTATTTTTAATTGCTAACAAATTCCTTTGCCATTGAAGGGTTAATTTCTGGGTAAGGGGTGGGGGAGAGGTCATAATCAGAAATGAAGATAATAGAAAAACTTTGAATAAAAATATTTTTTAAAAATCTACCTTCTATAGTCATGTATACATATATATGTGTGTGTTGCTAATGGAAGATAGTCCAAACTGAAAAATAATTCTGAAATTTCAAGAGTAGGAAGGGATGCCCCAGGGTGCCACTCTGAGCTTCTTGTCTCTACATTAATTAAGCGCCCTGCTTTTCTCTGCTGCCCCTTGGCTCTTGTCTGATTGCTCTGTTTCCTGAGATCACTGTGGAGCACACACAAGGCTATAAAAATAAAACTGATTTGGGGCTTGGGCTTTGCAAGGGTTTTCACATTTTTCCTGAATCTTGAAGAATTTTAAGCATAAAAAACATTAAAATAGGACACATTTCTTCAAAGTACATTTAAAAAAGGGCTCTTTGCTTTGCTTTGTTGACACTTCACTCTGTAGGGCATGAATTCAGATGTGCCCAAATGCTACATAACTCAGCTTCCAGATCATTTAGCAAAGGATGCCTGCAAATCTCGGCTGAACCATGGCTTCCACCCAAAGTGGTCATCAGTCATGGTGGCTGCAGGAGGTTTGATATTTTGTCATACAGAGGCAACTGGTGGCTTGGTAAACAGAGCGCTGGACCTGGAGTTAGGAAGACCTAAGTTCAAGTCCAGCTGAGACACTGACTAGCTATGTGACTTGGGCAAGCCTTGTCATTCAGATCATTTCAGGCATGGCCGACTCTTTGTGACCCCATTTGGGGTTTTCTTGGCAAAGATGTGGGAGTGTTTTGCCATTTCCTTCTCTAACTCATTTGACAGATGAGGAAACTGAGCCAAACATGGTTAACTGACTTGCCCAGGCTCACATAGCTAGTAAATGTCTGAGGCCAGATTTAAACTTCCTGACTCCAGGCCCAGCGCTCTATCTGCTTTGCGCCCAGCTGCCTGGACAGGTCACTTTCCTCACCTGTAAAAAGGGGATAATAATGGTACCTCCCTCCCAGGGGTGTTGTGAAGATCAAATGAGATAATACTCATAAAACACTTAGCACAGTCCCTGGCACATAGTAGGTGCTATATAAATGTTTATTGGGACTGCCCCCCCATCTGTATTGCTTGAAACAACCCAAAAAAAATATGGAGCACATCACATTCCAGGGGAAGGCTAAGAACTCACCAGTTTTGTTTTTTTTTGAGATGTTTTAGCTACTATGGCCCAGGGTGGTTTCATAGACAAATGACCCATCTTACCTCAGAAACCCAATGAGGAGAATGCAGATCTTCTGAAGTCAACATATCCTAAGAATTTGAAAGGTCAGTCCTAACAAGGTTATCCCTCTTTCTGTTTGCTGCCCCAAAGACTTACAAAACTGGGGGCTGAATGACAGTTAAATACTTCCATCTCCGGGAGTAGGAAGGATCTTTCTGGGAGCTCCCTAATGCTTGGGCTGCCCTTGGATGCCCCGGAGTGGTCTTTTCAGCCTCCTTTGCTCTTCATTTGCCAGCTTGTTTCCTCAATGACAGTGCTGACTTCTTTCTTATTCAGAGCCTGCAGATTGGCTTGGGGGGAAATCTTTAGCTTTTGGTCATCAAGAATTGGTTCCCTCTGTTGCCTGAGCCCCATGTGCCTCCAGGAATGATTTGGGCTGGAGAAAGGTGTATCCATTCCAAACCAGATTTCATTTTGTAGGGTGAGGCCTTATTTTGTTGTTTGAGGCTTTGGGTAGTTAAGAATAACAGACATTTAAATGAGTCTGTCAGCTGCCTATGACCACAGGCATAGACAATGATGTCCTAGTTTTGCCAGTGAATAACATGACTAGAGATTTGTCTATCCCGCAAACCTTTCTTAACTTGTTGTCTTCAATAGATCTCTAATGTCCTCTCCTTCAGTAGGCCTTTGAGGGGTTGTGCATCTCACAAACAGATGGACCTACTTTGAAATGAAAGCTAGTTGATTGATTCATGGAATTTTGGAGTTGGAGGGAACCTTGGAAAGCATCTAGTTCCTTACGCCCACAAGAATGCCCTTTTACCACTTCCTTGGCAAGTGTTTATTCATCAGGCATCTGCTTGAAAACTTCCAGGGAGGGAGAACCTGCCCAGAGCAGTCCATTCTACTACTGGATGGCTGTAATTTAGAATATTTAGAATCCGAACTGTGATGTAATTATCTGCTGGATTATTAAAAAGCCCTGTAAATTACAGGTAAGCATTCTCTTCTTTGGAATGTTAGCTTTGCAACGATAATAGTTAGCATTTACTTAGCACCTGCTAGCACCAGGTCCTGCTAAGCACTTTGCAATCATTATCTCATTTAATCCTCATAACAAACCTGAGAGGTAGGTGCTATCATGATTCCCATTTTACACATGAGGAAATGGAGACAGGTTAAGTGACTTGTCCAGGATCACGCAGCTAGTCACACAGCCTTCCCCTGGATTTGAACTCAGGTCTTCCTGTCTCTGGATACTTTTGTATTCCCTTTGGAATTAAAGGTTTAGCTAATGTCCACATATAAATAAGCACGCGCACAGTCTTTTCTTCACATTGTAATGTGTTCAGTTCACTGAAGCTCTGTTAAGTGCCTGCTCTGTAGCAGTCTCTGCCCTCAAATGACCCCTATTTGAATATATGTCCCAGTTGCTGTTGTCAGTCTCAGTATGTTGAGAGGCAGAATAGTGGTATAGAAAGTACTCTGTTCTTTGGATCATGCTGGCCTGGATTCAGATCCTGACCCTTAATGTAAACTGTGTAATCCTGGGCAAGTCACCTCAGAGCCTCGGTCTCCTAATCTGTGAATGGGAATGACACCAGCAACACCTCCTTAATGGTTTGTTTTGAAGATCAAATGAGATAATGCATGAAAAGTGTTTTATAAACATTAAAAGTGCCACAGAAATGAATTATTTATATGGTAAAATTCTGAAGTGAAAGATTGCTTTTCCATTCCATACGCTACACATGAAGCCCTTCCTTGTCACCAACATCAGGTCCTCACAACCCCATGTGGAAAAATGTCTTCATGACCCAGCAGATAGAAGTGGGTTACTCTTAACCCTAATTTAAAATGTTGATTAAGCTCTGCCCTGTCTTAAATGTTACTACATCTCCTACAGAAGGCTCAGGTGCCAGTGATGCAAGAGAAATGTCAAGATAATAATGTAGCTGACCTTGTGCTGGTATTTAAATATCAAAATTAGTATCTCATCTTCACAACATGCTGACCTTTTGGACATTTTAATTGACCTCAGCTAGCTGCAATAGAAAGGTTATTTCCATATGAATTATATTTAGACTGAGACTGAGACCAGACCATTTATTTTTATTTGGTTTCATTTCAGTGTTAAAACAGCATGGTTCAAAACAGACATTTTTTTAAAAATGTGTATTATCTGGAGAAATTGTATATAAAATAAACTAGATGATCCCCAAGGTTCATTCTAGCTCTGAAATTCTGTGAATCCAACGAAAGAAACCGAAGTCATCATAGTCCAATATTTGTGGTACATCAGTCTCCAACATTGAAGTTGGAAGATTTTATACATTTGCTGGGCACTTAGGAGTGGGTGAGATGAAGCTTTTTGGTTAAACTATCAAAATCCATTACCTTCTCTTGCTGTTTTCTGAAAGGATTCTCTAAAATTCTGTACCCATTCCACTATGTTGGCAGCAATCAGCTTACTGTTAATACCCATCCGATCAGAACATAGGAAACAAAACAAGATCTGAACAAAGGAAATCCAACTAGGAAAATGCTTGTGTCTACCATGTGACTAAAATACATATCCAGAGCAAATGTAAGAAGAGGCTTTGGCCTGATGCCTGTTTGCTTCCTTGCTAGGAAGCAGCACTGCCTGCATCGTGGTTTTGGATAGGACAAGCCACCGGCTGCACACGGCCAACCTGGGGGATTCGGGCTTTCTGGTAGTGAGAGGAGGGGAGGTGGTCCACCGATCAGATGAGCAGCAGCACTACTTCAACACTCCATTTCAGCTTTCCATAGCACCTCCTGAAGCAGAGGGAGTCGTCCTAAGTGACAGGTGAGTCTCTTTGAGCTTCTTGGGCCTTGCCCTTCCTTTTGTGGCTTCTTGTGCCCCTGTTGCTGTTTCTTCTCTTTAGTATGATGGCAGTGGTCACTTTCAGTTCCCAGGTAAGGAACTGACGGGAAGATAAATTGACAGTGGTGGTTCTCCTCTCTGCAAGTTCACAGAAAGAAGAATCCTTCTTGTCCATCGTGCCCATTGTATGTGGACACAGGGCTAGCCTGGCAGTCAGAAAGACCCAGGTTCAAACCCTGCTTCAGATACTGACAAACCGTGTGACTCTGGGCAAATCCCTTGACCTCTTTTGGCCTCATGTTCCTCTAAAATGGGTAGGATAATAGCACCTACTTATGGAGCTGGCATGCAGAGGATCAAATGAGATTGGATAGAGAGCAGTCTATTCCACCTGAGCTGGATTCTGCTGTAACATGGATAACAGCGGACAGTGTTGTGAGAGCATTATCTTTAAGATTGTCATTTGCCAGATCCAGTTTTTCATTCTGACAACAAACAGCCCAGAATGATTTGTATCTGATTGTGCTGTTATGGAACCCAAAGGCTGCCCCTTTATGTTGCTCACATCCATAACTTGAGAGCAGGTCAGTAGCCCAGGCAGGAAACCTGAATTTGGTTTAGTGTTCAAACATGAGGAGTCTGGCAAAAGCCTTAGCCAGGTTTGACCAGAAAAAGGGAGTCAGAGGTCACTTGGGTCAATTGACCATTGTGGGACAGGGGAAGATGTACTTACTGCTTGTGTTTTTTGCACTTATTGAGGTGTTCTCCGCCACTCTTTTCAAAGTTAAACTTTAAATGGCCTAGAACCTACTGTTTATCTGTAAAGTGTTAAAAGATCTTAAAATGTCTCTTTTCCTAGCATGCATGTGAAAACTAGATAGTTGAGACATGGATTCCCAATTTCATGGTCATTCCAGGTCAAATTAGAGATGTTGTTCCTGAGAGAGAAGCTTTAGTGATTGCTCACTGCCCTTTACCTGCTGGTCTGGATAGAACCAGATTGTAAGGCATTGAACCAGTTCTTGTTGCTAGCATTTTAATCTGAAGAAATGGATCTCATGTACAGCTTTATCAGTGTGTAGAGCTTGCTGGGAACTTATGGAGACGTGAACTAGATTATGAAATAAGCATACTGCTGTGATTTTTTTTTGGGGGGGGAGAAATTATAATAAGGCTATTTGTAAAATTGGTTTAACCTGCCTAGGGGCATGAGCTGGGGACCTAAAGGCTAGAGACTCATAAGTGCCGGCATCACCATTAGCCAATAGCACCTGGGGAACATTGACTGGAATAGCTTTGATTTTTCATTTAGTTTGTGGCACCTGTTTCCATTTCAGGATCTGGCGGCTCTGTCATTTGAGTACTCTCAGGCTGGGGTGGAGGAGGTGGCCAGCCCGCCTTCAGGCCAGTGGCCGTTGCTTTCCTTGGCACTCGGGGCAGGTGGCCAGCATGTGATCCCAACTCATGGTTCAGTACGGGCAGGTTCCCAGCAGCACAGTGTGTTCAGTCAGAATGGGCAGAAACTGCATCTGGCAGAAGCCCAAGTTCATGGATGGGAGTGTTGGGAGAAGAGAACAAAACTGTCCAATGGAAGGAAGTCTCTTATAGGCTGAGCAGCAAAGGACACGCATGGAAAAAAAAAACCCACAACCAAAAGTTCAGCCTAAAACTGCCCCACTGGTCGTTGATCTTGTTTGTTACAAAAGACTCTGAGCAAACATCCAGAGCCAGTCCTTTCCTTTACTTCCACATCTTCAGGGTGGTTTTTAATTGTACTGAATCCCCTCTCCCCTCAACGTTCTTCTTTTTGCAATGTCCCAATTTATTCACAACATGCAACTTCAGCTGAAATTAGGAGTTTTCACCTTTAGTTACCATGGTCATTATGACCCTTGGTCAGTGTCTAGTTTCCAGCCTCACTGCACAGGTGGGTGCCTTTCATGCCCTGCTCCTTTATTCACATCACCAAAGGACTTGTATGTGGAGGCCTTGAGGTATCAGGAGCCGGTGTGAAATCTGATCTTGCCTCTTTCCACCTCTGGGACTCAGAGTCACTTGCCCTTCTGCCTCTGCGTGGTTTCCTCTGTGTTAAATCTGTGACCATCATCATCATAAATACTTGAATGTCACCTAATAGCAGTGCTTCCCTTTAGTAGCAGGCACCTTGGGGTTAGAGATATAGAACTTGAAGGGTCTGCAAAGCACCCGCCTTCTCACCCTTGCCCTTCAGTCTTACAATTAGGAACCCTGAGGTCCAGGGGGTTATGTGACTCACTGGATGTTGAGGTCACCAGGTGGTGGTGGGGTAGACAGGAGCCAGGCCTGGAGGCAAGAAGACCTGAGTCCAAATCCTGCCACTGACACTGTGGGACCTTGGGCAAGTCACTTAGCCTCTCTTAGTTTCCCTATCAGTAAGTTGGGGATCATAACAGCACCTACCTCCTGGGGTTGCTGTGGGGATCACTGGGACAGTATTTGTAAGGCACTTTGTGAACCCTAAAGCTTTGTGTAAAGTATTTCTTTTGCCCAGAGTCACCCAGGTATTACGTGTCAGAGGCAGGATTTGAACCCAGGTCCTCTGACGTCTGAGCCAGTGCTCTTTGCTCTGAAGGTCAGGAAAAGGTGAACTGGAGAACTTGTCAAATGCATGCCCCATGCAGATGGCAGACAAAGAAGCTCCTTTATAAAAGCCATCTCTTGGAAGGAAGTCTAGCAGAAGCCGGGCTTGAACAAAAGCTTTTTGTCTTTCCTTCCTCAGTTTAGCTCTGTTCCCCTTGTCCTCCTCCCGCCTCAGTCTCTTTGCCATTTCTTGTTGCCTAATCAGCCTCTAGATTTTTTCCCCTAAAGGCAATTTAAAAGGTCAGGCCCAACCTGGTGATCACTTTGAATCATAAAACATTAGGCCCATCCTGCTAAAAGACCTACAGATCCACCTTATGGGGGCCTTTTCCCATTCCCTCCACCTGCCCACTCCAAGTCTTTTTGTCCAGTCTCAAGTCTCTACTTTATTCCAGTTGTATTTTCCTGCCTAAAAAATTATCTCGGCTTTTAAAAAATCAACTTTTTCCCCCTTGGAAACTTTAAAAGGCTTTTTAAAGCTTTTAAAAATATATTCCAAATCAAAATCCCTGCTTCAAAGAGTCCTTCATTTAAATAAACTGTAGCAGTCGAGGCAGATGTTACAGCAAGGATGTTGCCCTGAGAGCACAAGTTCGTCTGGTTCTAGGTGTTCCCTAGAGACTCAAGACTCTAGAGCATGTACACTCTCGTACGTGGGGGGGAATTCTTGTCATTTACTTTGCTGGGCTGGTTAAGTCAATATCTTTTGCTTTGGGGGAAAAAAAAGGGAGAACAACTTGATGTTTGTTGAATGGGGAAAAAAGAATCTACCATCTCACGTGTTATATATACCTACGCACACACACGTACAGTCCATTCTTCTGTAGGACAGTGTAGGTACTTAACAGAAAATCATTGTGCAGAGTTTCTGTGATTTTGAACACTGGTGCTCACACAATATAATATTCTGGCTTCTGAGAGCCATTTTCTCTCTGCTCCAGCCCTCTCAGTGGCGATTAGAACTTGAGCTCTTTAGAATTAGGACATGAGAAAATGACTCATTTTAACCAGGAATTTTGAAGACCATTAACATGTGAATCATCTTAAAGCCCTTCATTTCTCTATGACCCACATGAGATTCAGTCTCGTGTCAGTCTTGATTTTTAGTTGGTGGTGTCTGTTGTCCTCTGAAAATAATCCATATTCCTAAAATATTCTCATTAACTTAATGTGCACTTGCTTCATCCTGATTTCCTTGTCCCACTAAGAACAGCCACCTTAACAGGAAATAAGCTAATTTTTATAAACTGTTGTAAAGTAGAAAGGGCTGTGGGTACAGGTGATGCAGCTTGAGGCCTGATTGTCTCTCTATGAAAAAGGAGCCTAATTGGACGAATTCTTTCCATCGCTTGGTCCAGATTGAGGTGCGTTAAAGTAGTCAGATCAAAGAAAGTTTCACAACACAAAGTGATTCCATTGATGCAAACCAAAAAAGTACATCTTTGGGAACTTTGTACCATGTCTGTAAATGATTTCCTTCCCTTTGTTGCTCACGACCTTGTCATTTCCACAGCCCGGATGCTGCCGACAGCACTTCTTTTGACGTCCAGTTAGGTGACATCATCTTGACAGCAACAGACGGGCTTTTTGACAACATGCCCGATTACATGATCCTCCAGGAGCTGAAAAAGTTAAAGGTAATGGATAGCAAAGCTTGCCTGCTCAACCCAGTGAGTGTTTCTCCCCAAGCTCTTGAGGGGCCTCAGCTGGGGTGGGGGGGGAGGGGTGTTGCGCACCTGTGCCAGCTTATGCACAAGCCATCCATCAGGAAGACAGGCGGAGTTGGGAAGTGTTAAGAGAATGAGCGGCAAAGGATAATTTTTACCTCATTTACCTTCCTACTTCTCTTTCTCTTCTTCTGGTCAAAACATATCCAACAAGAGGTGGGGATGACAAATTGCACGGGATCCACCCCAAGCTGGGTGCAGTTCAGGAATCCATGTCATCATCAAAAAGCTTTGTCTCTTAGACCCCAGAAGGAAATTAAGGCAGCTTTTTCTGTTCCTTTGGTCTCTACATTGTTACTCACTTTAGGCACATAGGGCTGTGTTTGTATTAGTAGCTGTTTCCTAAAGATTGTAAGTTTAAGAAGGTGGCTCTTTGCCTCTCATGCTGACCCTTGGGGGCAGGGAAGTAGGGAAGTCAGTCTCATACTAGCAGGAACACATTCAAGGCAACAGGCTTTTATGGAGTTCCTCCTGTGTGCCAAACCCTGTACTAAGCTCTGGAGATACAAAGAAAAGCTAAAAAAAAAAAAAAGGCCCTGGCCTCTGGGAACTCCCAATCTAGTTAGGGAGACCACGCGCAAACAATTTTGCACAAACAAGGCAGCACTAGGATTAAGGACTGAGAACAGCCTCTTGAGACTCAAAGGCAACCAGGAGGCAGAGATGTGGAAGGAAAGAGTTCCAGGCATTGGGGATAGCCAGAAAAAATGCCTGGAGTTGGGAGATGGAGATTTAGGTGGAGGACTAGCCAGCAGGCCAGGCTCACTGAATCCTAGAACACATGGACAGTGAGAAGTGTGTGATAAGAAGATTGGAAAGGTAGGAAGAGTTTGAAAAGGCAGCCAGAGGAAGATCACTTTGCTGGTCCAAGTGGAAAATGAACTGGAATGGAGGGAGGCCAGAGGCAGGGATGCCAACTAGCAGGCTGCCGTACCAGGAGCTGAGGAAGTGATGGAAAGGTGGAAAATATAGTTTAAAAAAGACTGTTTTTTCCAAGTAATGGTTACATTGTATTAAAAATTATGTCCCTTCTCGCTCTATGTCTGTGATCCTCTGTGGGTTAGTCCTTTTAAAAAGAATTCATTTGTCCTTCATTCCAGAATTCAAATTACGAGAGTATACAACAGACCGCAAGAAGCATTGCTGAGCAAGCTCATGAACTGGCGTATGACCCAAATTACATGTCACCTTTTGCCCAGTTTGCATGTGACAACGGATTGAATGTGAGAGGTAAGTAAGCCTTTGGAAGCTTTTGGAATTCTGGGGCATGGGAAGCGGAATGAATTTCCTCAGCAACAACAACACTGGCCTTTCCCTTCATTTGCTCCTCCCCTACCTGTGCCTTTGGACCAAGGTCACCGGGATAGTGACCACCTTTCAGCGCCCGACCCTGTTGGCTGTACAAAATAGGGATAACCTGAAAGTTGCCAAGTACCAGAACCTCATGCCTTGAACTGAGCTCAGAGGGCCTCTGGGCAAATCCAGGAAGAGACCAGGCATTCCGGGCAGCTTTGCCAACGTGTCTTTCACATGTTTGACATTCTGCTTCCTCTCTTACTTCAGAAAGGGAGACGATGTTAAAACTGTTTCTGGATGCTTGTAGATACATGGTACTTACTTTACCATCCTGATGGTAAAGCTCCCTTCTGGAGCTTCTCATCGAATGAATTCTTGCAGTCACTTGGTCCAGATTCATGTCAGTATATGTCTGCCACATTGGTGAGACTGGTGGGCTTCTGGCTGTTGCAGGGTCCTAGCATGCAAAGTAAGAACTCATGCCACAGCTGCTTTGCAGAAACAAGGGTTATCCACATTATGAGAAAAATCACTTAAGTAGATCATGGCACGGCTTTAGCCCTTACTGCCTTTGTGACGTTGGCCAAGCAGATGGACCTCTCCAGACCTCAGTACATTCAGTGCCTTCAAATGCTAAACCAGTGATCCTTCCATAAAGTATGAGAGGAGTCACTGAGGGCCAGTTGCTTCCTCTCATGGAAGGTGATGGGGAGAGGCTTGCCGGCTCTGGGAGATGCTGCCTTGGCTTTTTAAAAACCATACCATGCTCTGTCCCATGGCACTGTAAGGCAGAACCTGCCTCACCACAGTTGAAGCTTTGATGCTTTAGGCCATCTCTCTGCCTTCTTGTTTGGCTTTTTGTGGTAAAATGTTGTAATCCTTTTTCCTTTCAGGAGGAAAACCCGATGACATCACCGTCCTCCTTTCCATCGTAGCTGAGTATACAGACTAACTCACCTCAATGTCAACCTCTGACTTTCCTCTTCCTGTGTATGGACTGTTCCTGCTGGCAGGACCGCGTTTTCCTTTGCCGCTGATCTCAATGGCCAGTGATTTATGCCTGTCGCCTGTCTTTTTACAACCCAGTTGAGATCCTTGTTACGAACCACTACTGTCATACTACTAGCTCATGTCTGCCAGCAACAACTGAAGAAAACGCAAGACTTGAAGCTTGTCCTTCATCGCTATTTATCCTTTGCAGGGAGAGGTGGAAGGAAGACCTTCAGAGCCAAATAAATGGCTGCTACTTTCAGAATTCAGTTGGTGAAGTATTGAAAATGAGTAATGTTGGTAGATTGTAATTCAAAACTAGAATGTGTAAAATTTATTTTTAAAAAAAACCACCACAAATCATGTACTACTACATCTACTAGAAAAATGCATTACTCGTTGAAGGAAATGTTACACGTGAACCTTCACATGCATAGTCTGTTGTTGTAAGATGATAGAGTATGTCTGTGTGTTTCTGGTATAACCCCCTATTTTTCAGGGGCTTATAATTCTGCTGTAAAACATTGCTCTGAATTCATTTTAAGCTCTGGATTCAACTTAAAAGTCTTGAGCCCAAGAGCCCTTTTATTACAAAATTGAGAGAAAAATCAGTTTAAATTCTTTGGATGCAAATGTTTGTGCTTTTTAAAATGATGCTTAATTGTGCTCCAGTGACTAAAATTTTAGTAGCTCATTAGTCCAGATAAATGGGCTTTTGGGACAGTTTTGAAAAACTGAGAGGGTTAGGAGTAGGAGAGGCGAGCCACTCCTTGCCAAGTTTCATTGGAGGTCAGGGGAGAGGAAAGATTTTTCCTAAGGTTGTGAAACAAACTCTTCAAAGCCTGGAGATTTAAAATTATGGCTGAAACTCTCTTCATCTGTCTGAATATGTTATAGGGAAGTATGCCATTGTCTCTGTGCAGGAACGGGAGACTGGAGGGAGGGCCAAAGACTTGCAAATGCTGGCTGTGCCCTTGAACTGTGCTGGCTTCTGGTTACCTAGACCTTGTTAAGACCCACTTTGTGTAGCACACACTGCATCAAATTTAACTTGATCCATGTCAGCAAACACTTTTTGTAATGGCAAGAGCACTTAAAGGCCCCAGAAACAATTCTTTGTGAAAATCTGACATTTGCAGTTTCAGTAAAAGAAATTTAGGGATGTCAGATTCAAACTTAATGTTTACAGTTTCTTAATAGCCATTTTACAGCATACCATTTCCATTTAAATTACCCAGCATCCAAATTCTCCATTATCCGCAAGCTCACATTTACTTTTGAGGCTCATTTAAAAGTTGACTGCTGTAAAGATATATTTTTGGGTCAGTTTTCCTTTTTCCATTAACTTGGTGGTAGAAAGATATATACTTAGAAATCCTTAAATTAAAGCCATGTTTTATATATACATATATATAATATATATATATATATAAAAAGTCAGGTAACATTGGTGTTTAGATGAGAATGCAATTAAACCAGATAAGTATCTACTTGAGGAGAATATAGAAAGTCTGTTTTCCTCTAAGAAGATCTTACTCTGCCTGGTTTATTGCATTAAAACTGTTATGTTTGAGGTTACCTCAACTGGTTTTAAAAGATTTTTTTTTTGTGAAGTTGTACTGTATATTTGCAAAACTGTATGTCAGGCTTTGGTTTTATTTAAAAATTGTTTAACATGTACCATGTACATGTCATTACTATATTTCAAAGCATCATGCTTGTAACAGGCATTTCATTTATAATGAGAATGAGTTATTCATTTGTAAGCCATTCAGTAATTTATCTACTATTCCTAAATTGGCATAATGTTAGATATATATATATAGATATATATATATATTTTGAATCACCTTTAATTACATGTCAGAATGCCTTAACTACCCTAACTTGATAAAAATAGCATTCTTTGGTAGAGGGGATGGGGGGGCGGGGAGGGAGTGTTAGAATAATGAGAAATTGTAGTGCTGTGATAAAACATGGAAGAGTGAGTGTGGCACGTGGCGGGTATTTATTTTGCACAAACTATTTGCAGTCTATATGTTTTTAAGAAACAGAAGGTTGCATCCAGATGGATTTTTTTCGAAAGGAATATATTCATACTTAGGCTGATGGCTTAATTTCTTTTGTTTGGGGTTTTCAATTTCTTCTGGTCTGAGGCATTTGGCCTTATGATCTGGATGTTTTTGCATTAATTTTCCAATGCCTACAATCAATTTTGGTTCCTGGGAAGAGGGGAGCTGGCAAATTACTGGCTATTCTCTGCTTAAATTTAACCCCAAACAGTCTTTATAGAGCTAGAGAGGCAGTATTTTATACAGTTTACTTAATCAGTTTAAAGTCTCGCTTGACAAATGGTTGTTAGAGAATACAATTGACAATTTGTTCCCGTAATGTTGAGAGGAGTTCTACAGTAGAAATGCCCGAGTACTTGACCTATAATGACCCAAAGTCTTTTCTCACTCTTTATCCCTCCCTTCCCCCAGTCTTCTCTGTGCTATTATGTTATATCCACTCTTTTGTAACTATTAGGGGGTTATCAGTCAGCTTCTGCTTTCCCCCTTTCCCTCAGTGGTTCGAGATTGGCCCTTTGGGGGATCCTAGATCTTGGGGAATGAGTGTCTGAGCTGTGCCACTTCGTGTGACTATAAACCTGAGGTTTGTGCTAATGATAGCTTAAATCAAGCAGTATAAGTGAAGCCATTTGCCTCATGTAATGGACTTTTATAGCAAAAGAGAAAATCTGGATTTTTAATTTACAAATTAAAGATTATTTATCCCTCACTGGATGCACCAAAGACCAGTAAAGTTTATAGCTTTTCCATCTATATTTATAAAGCAATACTGTATTATAAAGAATTAATATTTTTATCACATGCTTGAAAATTTTATTTTGTTCTGTTTGAAAATGTGCACTCTAAACATATCAAAACCTTATTTCTTCCTATGAACTTAAGCTGCCTGCGCACAAAAAAAAATCTACTGAATGGAGATACAGTGGGGTCCATGTGCTTTTTTTTTTCTTTTTTTAAAAAAAGCCCAGGGTAGAGAGGAGAAGAAAAATAAGGGGAAAAACAGTAATTTTTTTTTTGTCCCGTAATAGGGTAATGTAGTGGCTTGACATGATTGATGGGTACTAAACCACAAAGAGAATCCATTCCAGGTATGTTTGTTGGAAGGTGTTCTTGCTTGTATAAAATATTAGGTTCAGTGCTTTGCTTGATGGAGAAAGTTTTCTCAGTTGAGGGAACTGTTTTGAAGTAAATATCCCACACCAAGTAACCAGACAGGAAGTGTGGGATTTCTTTGGGGAAAGTGTTAAGGATGTGTAGAGAAGATGGGCTTGGACTACGAAATGTCTTTGCTTTCAGATGTTAATGATTCCTGGTCATCTTACTTGCTGTCTTTTGTTCAAACTATCGCATCCAATTTCCCTGGGAAAAAGAAGTAATACATGTTTTGTACTTAAAGAAAAATTTAAAACATAAATCAGAATCTGATTCCATTTATAGAACTGAACACGTGAAGAGAGAACTAACATGAGATTTGGATTCAAGTTATAGGACATTTGGAAAAAAAGTTCTGAACTGAAAATCAGCTATTTCTGTTCAGAGATTACAACTATATCAAACGGCTTATGGCAAAGTTGGCTAAAATAACAAAGCAAAATTGAATCTGTACCTGTACTAATGAGAATTTTTTTTTCTTTTGAGACTATCATTACCTGTCTTACAAGAGGCAAGTACCTGAATTGGATGTCTGAAGTATAACTTATGCAGGAATAGTTCTGTACATACATTTAAATAAATTGTAAAGATATTTAATAAATATAGTATTTATACTAAAATGTGTGCACGTGTTTGTTTTTAATTCAAGCAGTAACTGAGTAATGTAGATACTGTTTCTTTGCCTGTGATCATACATTTTAGAGCTGGGATTTTATACAGCCTTTTTTCATTAGCCTTGTCATATTCTCACTATTAATTTCCCACCTCTTTTCCACCAAGTCAATTCCTCAGAAGTCTTGCACTCAAACAAATATATATGCGTTAGATAAAATAGCATCATTTGAAAAGATCTTAACTCCGTGCCTCCTAATTGGGTGAGATGAACCCACAGAGAGCTATATGTCTTAGCTTTGAACTTGGCATCATGGAGTAGGAAGAAGCCCCTTCTGACCATTCTATAATCTAATTTTAAAGTTGAAACTCTTAAGTGATTGCAAGTGGATAGCAATAGTCTAAAATAGTGTTTCTTTCTTAAACTGTGGGTCATGACCCCATATAGGAAAAATTTGGCAACAATAAAAGGTTTTTAAACATGCAGTGACCAAAAGTTAATTAAAAATCAAAGACATAATGAATCTGAGGTGTTTCTGGCAGAGCTTGCCCATATTGCATTGTGTAACTTCACTGCAGCCTTGGTTCTGAACACAAAACATTTGCACACTTTGCACTGAGCATGCCATCATGCCCACGCAGCACCAATGAATGCTGCTGAAACAGGAAAAGGAGTCGCGAGTGGAAAAGGTCAAAGAAACCTTGATCTGAATCCTTGTGCTGCTTGGTGAAGGCCTGCAATGTCATGGAGGACATAGCCATTCTTCCACATTTGAGTCCCATCCGCCCACTTAGGAGAAGACCTGAAACTTCTGCAAATATCTACTGAAATAGCCATAGGAAACAATTCTGTGTTCCTTCATCTTTCAGTAAGAATGCCCTCAATTTAGCATTGATTAATCATTTTAAAAGTTTTTTCCCTCTTCTAAGATCTGTTACCAAGGGTGGCTCCCTGGGTAGAAGAGTGAGTCTCACATAGGAAGGTCATGTAAAAACCAAAGCGTCCCATCAAGAGGTTGATGATCTCCCTGAGTTGATCTCCTGAGAAGTGAAAGGGGAAAAGCTCAGTGAGGACTTAATTTTGTTAGGCTGCTGTGACTAATTTCCCAGGCAGCGAGAGCCAGATCCATTCTGACTCCAGAAATCTGTTCCTGACTTGCTGCCTTTCTTTGTGGATTTCTCAAAGCATCTGCAGTTTCCTTGTATGTTAGTTGGTTTCTCAAAGACTTAGCAATAGGATCTCACAAAGTTTAGTTTGTCAGGTTCTAAATGACTTTCAGCTGAGAAGGGAGAGGCCAACCAAGGGGATGTTGCATAGCAATGTTTTTCTCTGTTCAATTTCTTTGGTTTGTAGGCAGGGAAAGGTTAAGGTCATTCTACCCAATTCCCACATCTAACCCAAATGCAGACTTTTTGGTAGTGATGAGTGCTGTTCTTCAGTGACATTTTGGGTATCAGCAACTTAAGTGAAAATTCTTCTTGGTCATACCAAACAAGATTACCCCTTTTCTCACAAAACTCAAGAGACTGACGAATGTAAAGTAACAGAACATAGGTACCCGCATTTCACAGATGATAAAGTAATTAGAATTTGTCTTTCAAGGTGGTCTCTCTGGGGCCTAATGAGTTAACCCTTAACTCCAAATTTCTCAACCCTACATTGAAGGAAAAGCTGACATTACAGTTTACTAGAGTTTGAATCTTTGCAGCCAAGTACCAACGTTGTCTCTGAATCAATCATAAAATAACATTGTATGGAAAGCTATGTTGACATATATTAAGGGTTGGCACTGGTTATTTAGCCATTGAATAGTTTAAATGCTTTAGTAAAATTGACCAAGGGCAGAAGTTCTATTGTGAAAGGGTTCTGACCTTATTTCTACACTTGGAGAGGGGAACTGAATACTTGTGGCCACAGACAGAAGAATGGTGACCTTGTGCCTCCCCCAAGACATCAAAGATCACAATAAAACGGCCTAGCCTTTACAACCAAACACATTTAATAACAGTTGCTATTTAAAGTGACACAATTTTCAATGCTATTAGAACTAAGTACTATGAACCCCTTAGAGGGTTCTCTCGTAAACAGAGAACATATATAGGAACTTATTATACAGATGCGTGTTTGAGAGCTGGGTCATCTAGTCGATGGTCTGGAGCCATCATTAAAATGTGTTAGAAGACTTGAGAGAGTGGGCCATTACTAACATCTTTGCTGTCACTCACTGTTGCCAGATTGATCCATGGGCGGTTGAAGTCGTGTCGCTTAGGTGAAACTGCTCCAAAAAACAGGGAACAAAACTGGTGGGGAGGAAGGGGGAAGACGAGTGAATCACAGAGTGTGAATTCTAGTACCCCAGAGAGACACCTAAAGGCCAGGACTCATTGCTACTGCTTCAGAGACCAGGGGAGGCATAAGGAATCAGGTCCAAGTACTATTCTCCTCCTCCATCCTTCTAGGGAAATTCAGGAAGTTGGTGTTACTACTACTGTTCCTAATAATGGTAGCATTTATAAAGCACTGAGATTTGCAAAGGGCTTTACATATGTTATCTCAACTTAGTCTTCAAAATGATCTTGAATACTGTTATCCCCATTATACAAAGAAACAGCCTCATGGGTTGTGATTTGCCCAATAAGTGTCTGAGGCAGGATTTGAACTCCAGGTTCAAATCCCAGGTCTAGAGCTCTGCACTGTTGGCACCTAGCTCCCTTGGATGGCAGTGGTGATGGCCAGACTGCAACAGGTAGGAATCCCAGCTTAGTCACTGGCATTCAGTCACCAATCAACAAGCATTTGCCAAGTGCTTATTAGGTGGCAGGCACTCAGGTGCTGGTGATAAAAGACAAAATTGAGATCCCTGCCCTCAAGAAGCTTATTTCTATTTGGGATATATGTTCACGTGAGTAAATAGAAGATATATAGATCTATCCATATATGTGCAGCTATAGCTATATATGTATAAATAAAATACAAAAGTGATTTCAGAGGAGGTGCTAATAACTGGGAATCAGGAAAGGTCTCTCAAAGAGTGAGCCTTTAAGGGAGCTAATGGTTCCAAGAGGTAAGAGTGAGAACATGTATAATGGAGAATTACTAATAATGGAGAATATTCCAGGCATGTATTTTATTCTAGAGAAAACAGACACTATTATATAAAGCTCCTTGAGCAGAGGAGTTACCTAGTCCAAGACTGTGCTTTAGGAATATCAATTTGACAGTTTCGTGGAGGAGAGCTTTTATAAGGAAAGGCTGGATGGAGGGAGACCTATTGGTTATTGCAATAATTCATCTTAACTGAAGTACTGAAAGCCTGAATTCAGCGTGGTGGTTGTATGAGCAGAAGGAATGCACTTGATGCCATAAGTTTTGTGAAGGTTGAGTGGAAAGATTTGGCAACTGATTGGGTATTCAGGATGAGTGAGGAAGAGCTGGAGATAGCAAACCTGGGTCACTTGAGAAAAATAGGAATGTTAAAAAGAGGACTGGTCTTAAGGGTCAAGATAGAGTTCTGTCTTAGGGAAGACTGACATCCAAGTGGAGCTCAGAAGAGAGCTGAGGACTGAGTACATAGATTTTAAACATCTGTTTAAAGATGATAATTGAATCCACAGAAGCCGATGGGATCATTGAGAATTTAGAAAGAGAAGGGAGCAGGGAATGCTGGGAAGATGGTGGTGGTGGAGTAGGTCAGAAAATTCAGATTTCCTCCACTAGTAAGACAGACAAGCACCTCGGAGTGAATATAGAGCAGCAAAAATAAATAAGAATTGGGGTAGAGCAATGGTCCTCCTGCAGAAGACCTGAGGGTCTTGAGGTTTGGCCCAAGTGAATTGCAAATACCTCCAGGCCTTCCCAGATGAAATAACAAACAACAAGCCCTTAAGAAAGCTGGGTTGAGAGGCAGCCTCAGCCTAGGCCACAGGAATTTTCACCTCACAGACAGTATGGGGGTCAGATATCTGAGAAGAGGAAGATTGAGGGACCCTCTGCTGTTGAGGGACACCAGACCCAGCTGTACTGACTAGATGTGGTCCTGAGCTGCAGCTGATGCTGAGAAGGAGCTAGCACATGCCTGGTGAGTGGGGTAGGGATGCTGCCAGCTGTGGACACTTATAGGACAGCTGAGTTCCTGGTTTCAGTTCCAGACCAGAGAGGAGAGCTGAAGGTTGCAGTGGCTGAAGGTCTGCAGGGAGCAAGAGCATTTCCAGCACAGCATAACTGAGAGCCCTAACCATGGCTTAGGAGTAGAGAGGAGGGCCCAAGGTTTGGCCTAGGACAAAGCTCAGAACATAACAGTGAGAAGGACCTGAGGCCTGGGGCACCATTCTCGACACCTTAGGACTAGAGCTCATTATAATAATAAGCTTCTAAAAATTAAAATGAGTAAGCAAAGGAGAAAGAATCCAACCACAGACAGCTACTATAGGGATAGAAAAGATCTGGGTTTGTATTCAGAGGAAGACACTAAAATTTTAAAAAGCCACTCCTAACCCAAAGGGCAATGTCAAATGGTGACAAGCCCAAAAAGAGTTCTTGGGAGAACTTTAAAAATGACTTAAAAATCAGAGAGAGAGAGGAAAAATTAGGGAAAAAAAGAGCAATCCAAGAAAATAAAGAAAATTGTGAAAAGCAAGTCAACCAACTGGAAAAAGATCCAGAATCTTATGGAAGAAAACAACACCTTGAAAACTAGAATGGGCAAGGGGAAGTGAATGATCTTACAGGATACCAAGAAATAACAAAAACAAAATCAGAAGATGCAAAAATAGAAGATAATGTGAAACATCTCATTTGAAAAACAAGTGACCTGGAGAACAGGTCAAGAAAAGACAATGTAAGAATTATTGGACTACTTGAAAATTATAATAAAAAAAAAAAGAATCTTGATGCAATATTACAAGAAATAATTAAAGAAAATTGCCCTGGAGTTCTAGAAAAAGAGGATAAAATAGGAAAAGTCCACCAATCACCACCTGAAAGTGTTACCAGGATGAAAACCTACATGGATATCATAGCCAAGTTTCCCAGATTAAGAAGAAAATGTTACAAACAACAAGAAAACAAAGAGTTTAAATACTGCAGTGCCACAGTCAGAATTATACAAGACCTAGCAGCTGCTATCCTAAAAGACTGTAGGTCTTGGAATACTATATTTTAAAGAGCAAAAGAGGTGGAGTTGTGGCCAAAAATAACATCTAGCAAAGTTAAGTATAATCCTGAATGAAAAAAAAAGATATTTAATGAATAGAGAGACTTTTAGGTTTGTCACAAAAAGACCAGAACTTAATGGAAAATCTGACATATAAGATCCAGGAGAAATATAAGATAAACATCAAAGAACAATTATGAGGGGCCCAATAAGGTGAAATGATTTACTTCTTATAACTTACTTATATGTGAAAATGTTATCAGTACTCTTAAGACTATCATCAGTACTTGGGTGGTTTGAAAGAAGGGTTGGAGGATGGGGTGATTCTAAAAAACAAAATTGGGAAAGAAAAGGTAAAAAAGAGCAATTATCTCATACAAATGAGGTATAAAACAAAAAACTGATAGAGGAAATGTGAAGGTGGAGGACTGGTAGTGCTGGCACTTTACTCTCATCAGATCTGGGTTAAAGAAGGAACAGCATGTACATCTAGAAAGGTATAAAAGTCTTCTAAATTTATAAAGAAATAAGAGGGCAAGGGGACGGCGGGGGGGGTGGTTAGAAGGCATGTAGTTTAAGATTTAGGAGGATAGAGGAGAGGAAAAGGGAAGGATTTTTAGAGGGGTGGATAGAATAAGGAATAGGATGGTAAGGGGAGAGTATGGGGGGATTCTTTACCAGGGTATGGATTAGAGAGGTAGTGATTAGAAGTAAACTAGAGGAGGGATAGCGTGAAAAGAGTGGCTGAGAAGGACAACAGTTAGGAAAAATAGGATGGATGGAAATACACAAATAGTAATTATAACTTTGAATGTGAATGGGATAAACTTACCCATAAAATGGAAATGGATAGCAGAATGGATTAAAAATCAGAATCAGCAATATGCTGCTTACAAGAAACATTTTAAAATGAGAGATACATAAAGTGTTAAAAGGCTGAAGTAGAATTTATTATGCCTCAATGGAAAAAAAAGGAGTAGCAATCATGATCTCAGACAAAATTAAAGTTAAAACAGATTTAATTAAAAGAGATAAACAGGGAAACCAATTATGATAAAAGGTATAATGAAGCAATATCAATACTAAACCTATATGCACCAAATGCTATAACATCTATATTGTTAAAAGAAAAGTTAAATGAATTACAGGTTGAAATAGACAGTAATACTATAATACTGGGGGACTTTAATCTTCCCCTCTCAGAACTAGATAAACCTAACCAAAAATTAAATAAGAAAGAAGTCAAGAGAGTGAATAGAATTTTAAATAAGCTAGGTATGATAGATATCTGGAGAGAATTTAATGGGAATAAAAAGGAATACATCTTTTTCTCAGTAGTATATGGATGGTACCTTCACAAAGACTGACCATATATTAGGGCATAAGAATTTAATAGTTTAAAGCAGAAATATTAAATGCTCCCTTTACAGACCACAATGCAATAAAACTATATTTAATAAGAGACCATGGAAACATAGAAGAAATTAATTGGAGACTAAAGTACATAATCTTAAAAAGAATGTATGGGTTAAAGAACAAATCATAGAAACAACATTTCATTAAAGAAAATGACAATAATGAGACAATATGTTAAAACCAATGGGATACAGCAAAACAGTGATCAGGAAAATTTGTATTACTAAGTGTTTATATGAATAAAATAGAGAAAGAGCAGACCAATGAATTGGGTATACAATTTAAAAAACTACAAAAAGAACAAATTAAAAATCTCCAATTAAACGCTAAATTGGAAATCCTAAAAATTAAAGGTGAAATTAATAAAATTGAAAGTAAGAAAACCATAGAATTAATAAATAAAACTAGGAGTTGGTTTTATGAAAAAATCAATAAAATAGATAAACTATTGGTTAATATGATTTTAAAAAGAAAACCAAATAACTAGTATTAAAAATGAAAAGGGTGACTATAGCACTGATGAAGATGAAATCAAAGCAATTATAAGGAGTTATTTTGCCCAATTATGTGCCAATAAATTTAACAACTTAAGTGAAATGGAAGAATATTTACAAAAATATAAACTGCCTAGATTAGCAGAAAGGGAAATAGAATATCTAAATAGACCTACTTTAGAAAAAAAAATTGAACAGGCCATAAATGAGCTTCCTAAGAAAAATGTATCAGGACCAGATGGATTTACAAATGAATTCCATCAAACATTTAAAATGGACCAATATTTAAATTTTTTAACATTTAAATTCCAATATTAAATAACTTATTTGGAATAACAGGCAAAGTCCTTTATGAAACAAATATGATGCAGATACCTAAACTAGGAAGAGTAAAAACAGAAAGAAAATTATAGACTGGTTTCATAAATGAATATGGACGCAAAAATCCTAAATAAGACACTAGGTAAAAGATTACATCAATAGGTTACAAAGATTATACATTAAGACCAAGCGTGATTCATACCAGGAATATAGAGATGGTTTAACATAAGGAAAATGATTTAAAATAATTTATTATATCAACAATAAAAGTAACAAAAATCATATGACTATATCAATAGATGAAGAAAAAGCATTTGATAAAGTATGCTACTCATTTCTATTAAAAACACTTGAAATTTTAATTATGAGTGGATTTTTCCTCAAATTGACAAGAAACATTTATCTAAATGCATCAGCAAGCATACTTGTAACGCAGATGAGCTAGAAGCCTTCCCAGTAAGATCAGATGTGAAACAAGGATGCCCACTGTGACCAATATTATTCAATTTGTACTGGAAATTTTAGCAATAGCAATAAGCACAGAAAAAGAAATAGAAGAAATTAGAATAGGGAATGGGATAATAAAACTCTCTCTTTTTGCAGATGATATGATGATATATTTGGAAAAATCTTAAATCCTCAACTAAAAAGTTAATTGAAATAATTTCAGCAAAGTAGTAGGATATAAAGTAAACTCACATAAATCTTCAGCAATTTCATATATCAGCAACAAGATCCTGCAGGAAGAGATAGCTAGAGATATCCCATTTTTAAAAACTCTAGACAGTATGAAATACCTGGGAGTACACCTGCTAAAACAAACCCAGGAAGTATATGAACAAAATCATAAAAAAATTTTGTATACAAATAAAATCAGATTTAACTTGAGAAATATTAATTGGTCATGGGTAGCCAAGGCCAATATACTAAAAGTGACAGTTTTACAAAAATTAATCTACATATTCAATGCCATCCCAATCAAATCAGTAAAAAATTAGTTTACTGAGCTAGAAAAAAATAATAAAATTCATTTGGAAGAACAAAAGGCCAAGAATATCAAAGAACTAACAGGAAAAATGTGAAGGAGGGAGGCTGAGTAGTATCAGATCTTAAACTATATTATAAAGCAAAAATTATCAAAACTATCTGGTACTGGCTAAGAAATAGAAAAGCAGATCAGTGGAACAGAGTAGACATACAACTGACAGCAGCAAACAAATATAGTAACCTAGTGTTTGACATGTGTAAAGAGTTGTTTTCAGGACAAGAATTCATTATTTGGTAAAAATTGTTGGAAAAGCTGGAAAAGCAGTCTGGCAGAAATTAGGCATAGACCAATGTCTTACACCATTTACCAAAATAAGTTCCAAATAGATACATGACCTAGATAGAAAGGGAGCTATTACAAGAAAATCTGAAGAACATAGAACATAGAACATATTGCCTATCAGACTTTGGACAGGCAAACAATTTATGAGATAAAATGAGATAAAGAGCACTGTGAGATATAAAGTGGATAATGTTGATTACATTAAATTAAAAAGGTTTTGTACAAATAAAACCAAAACAGCCAATATCAGAAGGAAAGTAGAAAGCTAGAGGAAAATTTTATAGAAAGTTCTTCAAATAAAGGTCTTATATCTCAAATATATAAAGAACTCTGTCAAATCTCTAAGAATATGAGTCATTCCTCAGTTAATAAATGGTCAAAGGATATGAACAGGCAGTATTCCGATGAAGAAATCAAAACAATTTACAGTCACGTGAAAAAATGCTCTAAATCATTATTGATTAGAGAGATGCAAATTAAAACTACCTTGAGATATCATTTTCCACCTAAAATGATAGAAGAGGAAAGTGATAAATTTTGGAGGGGAATGTGAAAAAATTGGGACCTTGATTCATTGTTGGTGGATCTGTGAACTGATCCAACCATTTTAGAGAGCACTCTGGAATTATGCCAAAAGAGTTATAAAACTGTGTATACCTTTTGACCCAGCGATACCACTATTAGGTCTGTTTCTCAAGAGGATTAGGGGGAAAAAGAAAAGAATCCATGTGCTCTAAAACATTTATAGCAGCTCTCTTTGTGGTGGCAAAAAACTGAAAGTTGCAGGGATGCCTGTCAACTGGGAATGGCTGAACAAATTGTGGTATATGTTTGTCATGGAATATTACTCCACTATGAGAAACGATGAGCTTGATGATTTTAGAAAAACATGGAAAGACTTGTGTGATACAACAAAGAATAAAATGAGCACAACTAAGAGAACATTGTATACAGTAACAGCAATATCGTTTTAAGAACAACTTTGAGTGACCAAGCCATTCTGACTATTATAAATACCCAAATTAGCTGCAAAGGTCCTATTAAGGAAGTAGGAAGTAGCTGTACATTCAGAGAAAGAACCGACTTTTATCTATCTATCTACACATACACATACACACATATATACATACATACATATATGATTTGTCTAATGGTAGCTATCTCTAGGATGGGACTGGGGGAAAGTTACACAATAACTTGCATATTTGAAAAGAGTAGTAAGTTATATAAATAATAGATCTGCAGTTTCAGGTGCAATTCTCTTTTCTATTCTGCTTTGTTACGGAAATCTTGTTTTATTTCTTAAGTTGAGAATTTTTTAAAAAAAATGTAAATTTTTAAAAATTAAAAAAAGAGAAAGAGAGAAGGAAGCCCGGGACAGAGCCCTAGACTCAGACAAAGGCAGCACATTAGATGGTCTTGAGAAGGAAACTAAGAAGGATCTGTCAGGTAGGAAGAGAACCAGGAAAGACCACTGTCACAAAACCTGGTAAGAGAGAGTATCTACAAGGGGTAGGGGACACCAACAGTGTCAAATGCTGCTTAGCGATCAAGGTGGATGTGGACTGAGGAAAGGTCTTTGGATTTAGCCATAAAAAGATTGTTGGTAACTTTGTCTCAGTGGACTGAAGGCAAAGTGAAAGAGTTATGATGTGAGAAAACCAGAAAAGACAGCTCTTTCTATTAATTTGTCCATGAATGGGAAGAGAGGTATAGGATGATAGCTTATGAGGATGTTAGGGTCAATGAAGGTCTTTTAAAGATGATGAGAAGTGACATGTTTGTAGGTAGCAGAGAAGAAACCAGTAGAAGAGGAGAGGCTGAAAAGTAGATAGAAAAAGGAATGATTTGATGGGGCAAGGCCCCAAAAGAGACAGAAAAGGATGGGATCAAGGGCAAAAATAGAGGGTTTACCTTCATCCTCACCACCATCCCCCTTTCAGCTCCCTTTTGTATGTTGTCTTCCCTCATTAGAATATAAGCTCTTTGAGGGCCAGGATTGTCTTTTTGCTTATTTTTGCAACCACAGCACTTAGCACAATGCCTAGAACATAAGTGTTTTAATAAATGCTTCTTTTCTTTCTTGCCTTGGCCAGCTAATTTTTTTTTTCCTGAGCTTCTGAATGGGATTTCTTGTTGAGACATGCCTCCAATAATTTCCCTTTACCTTATTATAGACTTGAGTCTTTGGCATCACCTTTCCCATGACACTAAGGTAGTTTTCTGTTGCTTCAGTGATGTGTGTATCCAGTCTTTTCACTGCAGGAATACTAAAACTTTCTAATTCAGTGGCATTAATCTCTCTCTCATTGTATGAAGGTCTCTTGGATGCTGCTTTGACTGTGGTCAACTCCTTCTCTATGTTTATTGGATTGCCTTCAGTGTCTGACTTTGACTTTATCAGATCTGACCTGGGGTATTAATAAGGATTAAATGAACCAGTTACTTTGGAATATGTCCTATGAGATTGATAGAGAAAAGCAAAGTGGCAATTAATAGCATTAGGTTTAATGACTATATGCATTCATTCCTAGTGTATTTTATACAAAAAATAATATGTAACCAATTGTTGAACGCCAAGAATCAGGTAGAATCCTTTTTTAAACTCTTCCAAAAGACAGGTTTTCTAAGTAAATCAAACCGATTAAATATATTGTGATATGGTAGTGCAACGGAGAGAAGCATAATGGCTGTCCCTATATCTCTGAGGAGAGCCAAATGTAGGGAATTTGGAGACCTACTTGTGAAGCTTTAATCTTAATGACTAAGGCAAAAATTGATCAAGACAGAAATGAGTTTTGGATGGCTAGCAAATGCCAATAAGGTTAAGCTGGTTAAAAATTTGTTAGAGAATAGAATCTGATGCAATCAATTTTTCTTATGATTGTGGCTAGTAGCTTACTAATTTTGCTACAGTTTTTTCTTAACTTGGAAAAGATTTCCAATTTTATAATGTGTACTTCATTTATTCACTAATTGAATGTCACTGATTATTTCAGAATAAGGCTGCGATGTTTTTTTCAGTCCTTTAAGAAAGAAATATCTTTACCTTTTCAGTCTTTGTGAAAGGCACAGTGAATTTGGAGATCTCTCACTTTGAACATCAGCTAATGTAGCCAAAATAAAAGTGGCTTCTAAGACCATTTCATCGATGCTGAAACCCACAGGTCTAGAATGGTAAAATCACAGCATGAGGGACACTTGCATCCTCACATAAATCACAGACATTACAAGTACAGTGAGAGATATGTAATTTTGGAACAGAAATAGTCAAGCAGAAACATCTTTTTTTTCCATTCAAGGTAAAAATATACAATGTAAGATTTGCTTTAAAAACTCCATATAGCTTTAGTTTTTTTTAAAAGACAGTTAATGCATTTGAGTCATGTATACAGTTTCCTATCATTTTATAAATTGTTTTAATTAAACACACTACAGAAAACTTTCTTTCAATGAATTAAAAAATGATATGCTATGATTTATTTTATTTTATTACTGTTAATGTTGGTGTTGGTATTATTTTGCGATTCGGTCAGCTGGAAGTGCAGTGGTCTCATCCCAACACAGATCAGCTGAAGCTTTCATTTACTCTATTTTTCATGAGCTGGTTGACTCCTCCTGAGGAAGGTCGGTGGGCTCCCTTCCCAAGGGCTCACTATGCTGGTGCCAGACTTAATTTGGACATCTTATCAGTTTTAACCACACCACAGCTCAGAAATCCCAAACTCAAGCAATCTACCAGCCTCAGCCTCCTCAGCATCAGTAACTACAGGAGTGTGCCACCAAAACCAGCTATTCTGGTTTATTCTAAAATAAAAATATTACTTTATAAGGGCCTAAGAATGATATTACAAAAAATTACCTTGTATAGAATAATCGGTGCTCCGTCAGCATAATGTAGTTTCTAGGCTAACTATTTTCAATATGAGATTCTAGAAGTTTTTATCACAATATACATCAATTAATATATTATTTATTTATAATTTATATATTTTTACATAAATAATAAATTATAATAGATATAATAAATTATAATTTGTTAATAAATTAGTACATTGCTACTCAATAATATGACAAGGGACTTACTTACTTTCCAGGAAGATCAAAATAAATAGATACAGGAGCAGTTATAGCTTCTGACAATGCCAGTAGTCCCTAAAAGAAAAAAAGTTGGATTTCTATGAAGTAGAAGTAATAATTATAAACTCTAGCATGAAGGAAATATGAGTTTTTACCCTCAGTTCTTTAAGACAAAATGTTACTTCAATGTCAACTCCAACTTGAAAGTAGTCAAATTCATCAGGATCGAGATGCATTTCAGTGTACATAGACTTGGCAAAATCTGTTCAAATATTAGGAAAAGCAAGGATGAAAGAAATCAGATCCATAGTCTCTGGTTGTCAAAGCATCCTCAGGAACATTTATTGACCACTACTAAGTTTTACTTTTGTGTTGGTAAGCAAAATGGCCTTTGTTTTCTTTGAGTAACTCAGTGTATTTCATTAAGCCTTACTAGGTGCTAAGCCCCAGGCCCAAAGCCCCAATAGGTGTGGAATCTATGTGGGTGTGGATTGATGACTGAGGTGGGGCCCAAGGTGGGGCTAAATCCAGGGAGGGCCTAGTTTACATGTCTGGGACAGCAGAGGCTCTTAGACCTTGGGTTTAAGTCTACCTCTTTGTGACGATTTTAGGTCATGTGGGTGAGTCGCATGTGTGACTCACCCCTGACCCTGAAAAAGATATAAAAGCCAGGGGTTGGCCTCTTCTTCCTTGGAGCTCTTTGCCAAAGCAGTGGTGGCGCACGTGACTCTGGGCCAGCCCTTGTTCTGAGCTCCCGGGCTA
>CM053622.1:27455945-27480634 GCA_028646595.1 Phalanger gymnotis
GTGGGAAGGGAAGAGGGGAGAGAATTTGGAACTCAAAGTTTTAAAAACAGATGTTCAAAAACAACAAAAAAAAAGTTTTTGCATGCAACTAGAAAATAAGATACACAGGCAATGGGGCATAGAAATTTATCTTGCCCTACAAGAAAGGAAGGGAAAAGGGGATGGGAGGGGAGTGGGGTGACAGAAGGGAGGGCTGACTGGGGAACAGGGCAACTAGAATATGCCATCTTGGAGTGGGGGGGAGGGTAGAAATGGGGAGAAAAGTTGTAATTCAAACTCTTGTGAAAATCAATGCTGAAAACTAAATATATTAAATAAAATAAAAAAATAAATGACATTAAAAAACTGACAAATATTTATTGAATACCAAAATCACTTGCATTGGGATTTTTTTTGGTACATCAATATAACAATAACCTAATCTGTTATTGCATTATTTAAGTAGGTAATGCAGGTACAATTCAATGTTTTTACTACTAGCATTTGGTCTAGAAGTTTGGGTTTTGTGGCTTCCAACTTCATTACTTCTTGGTATTTCTCCATCTCTACATACATACTAGCCTGAAATATTCTATTGGAATTGGGCAATCAACCAATAACTGTATAACTAAATTTAACAGGATGCATTTCAGACTGGTTTGTATATATGCAGAACCTGTGCCTCTCAGTCTTACTCGATGATGAAATAATTCTTTACTACTAACTAACTTTTTAGTGCTATTTTTCATATTAGTAAGGTTATCTGTAATGCAAAATTTTTGCATCATGAAACTTCACAAATTCAAAGTAACTTCTAATGCTAAGAATATTTAAGGCATAATGAAAATACTATAAACATGAAATAAGCTTAGAAGGACAATAAGTTTATGACCATACCTACCATGTTTGCAGAAGAGCTGAAAAATCACATGGCACGTATTAGCGCTTGTAAAAATATTCCACTTTTCCACATTTCTTTCAAGTGTATTCAGACATCTAAATATGGGCAGAACTGACTGTAACAAAAAAGTATATGTAATAAGAATTTTACATTTTATTATAAAGAAGATGTCATTTAAAAAAAAACTGTGAATTTATATTCCTAACCCCGTTATAGTCAATCCTGTGAACTTCCTTTTGGGGATGGTAACTAACAATTAAATGTAAAGTTCAAATGACATGTAGGTAAAATGTTACACAAAAGCAAATGAAGATTCTTTAAGGAATTAGCAAAGGAGCTGAGAAAACCCATTTTCTGATTAGGGAAAAGATAATTGAGGGTCTTTCAAAAAACCAGGGACATCATGCTATTGTGTAATTAATGTCCTTCCACACTCATTCGGATGGAAAAGAAGAAAAGGCTAAGAGCTTTGAAACAGAAAAAAAGAAGCTCAAATCACTAGTCTTCTTCCTCCTAAGAGAGAACAGAGTTTAAAAAGGGAAAATGAACATCAGCTCTTTAACTAGCTATAACAGTGTGTCTGGAATGGGAAGAAGTCAACAGGGGACTCCTGAATGATTCTCCCCGCCACTACCAATTTGATGAAATTACAGTATTTAAGGGGCAACAGAGACTGTGAAGTTTAAGCTCAAACCCATTCCAGACTTTCAGTGACCCATTTGCACCCTGTAGGGGACAGACAGCATATCCTGAATGATCTATTTGATTGTTAAAGGTTAGGAAATTTGGATGAAATCAGTAGAGAAATTAGTTTTGCTATGGGTATGCCTTTTCTCCTCCCACTCATTGAATGACCCTCTTCCTCCCTCCTTTCCTCTTTTCTCTCCCCACCCCCACATACATATACACACAAACCTCACACATGCAATTAAGACTATCTGATTAGAAAAAATACAGGCAAGGAATTTTGCTATTAAACTGGCCTAAGGCTTGAGGTATTAGCCTTAAGCATAATGGGAAGGCTTTCATTCTAATACAAAAATTCTGGTTGAATCGAAAGGGTCTTATTCAACCTTACAGATAAAAATAGGGTTAGATTAAGCAGTGATTAATAAAATTGAAGAATTAATAAGGCATCAAATTATGTTTTTTTCTTTAATAACTAGATCTTTAGAATGATCTACTTCAGTCTTTAAGTACAAACAATTCAAAATCCTGTAGCTTCTCCTTGCCCCTTCCCTCCACTCTCACAATTTATTCTTTCTCTTTGTCTAGCTTCCCTTGACTTGTGTTCATTCTAGCAAATTTAAGCTTCCTTGGAGGGTAGCTCTTATAATCAATCCTTTCAAAGACTAACCCTTGTGAGTGACTATTCCTACTAACACTAAAGCTCCCACCAATGTATTTCCCATTAGTAAATAGGCTACTAATAACCATTAACTAAAATAACAATTGAAAATGAAAAGTAACATAAAATTCATACAATATTCCATCCCTAAACCCAAATCACCATCTCCCACCAGTACACATAGCATCTGATGGAGTCGGTACACATTAAGTCACAGAGTAGTGAGGCACACATGTAGGAAATATGTGTAGCCAGGGATATTCACAACTCACAAATAGTAAACTTCAATATCCTCTTTCTGTCTCAGGAATTGTCCATAAAAGTTTCTTGATGAGTATATCTTCTGTGTGAACAAATGCTTCCACTGCTAAGCTGAGTTAATCCACCATTCTGGACTAACACCTCTCTAGGGAAAGCATCTCAGCTGGATTCATTGATCTGTTGGGTTGCTTCTCTGATGCTCCACTTCTAAGCTGTTCCTATGCTCAGCTGGGCACATTTCCTTATATCGCTATAGTGTCCATCATTTTGAGCATCAAGCTTATCAATGCCTTCAGGCTTAATGATGCCTTCGGTTGAATGATTGCTATGATCTTTTTGGGAAAGGCAGAAAGAAGTCTTTATCCCAATATTAGCAAAAACCTCTCCAACTCTGCTACCTTTGACAACATTCATCTTCTCCACTTCTCAGTAACAATAGGTACAACTCAGAGAAGTAACAACTTTGTTTTTTTTTTCAGCAAGAGCTGGTGACAGAGAGCAAACTATATTTTTTTCTACTCTCCTTTTCAGCAATTAGTCATATATTTTAAAAACGAGTAATTGCTCCATCATATGCAAACCAAAAAATGCTGTCTCAAAACACTCAACCACTGCTTTTCCCCAGAACACATAAGTAGACAAGCCCCAGACAAGTGAATTGTCAAGGGTTACCCTCCTTATAATCATAGGATTAACGGGTAGAAAATATTGATAATTTTTTCCCGCTCAGTTAATTTCACCAGTGGAAATTCTCACTCTCTCACCAATGGGAATTCTCTTCAAACCATGTTGCCATAACCAAGACACCACTACTCACCTGAGAGCAAATCCTAATTATAAGCAAGATATCGGTTAGAACTAATGAACTGAAGTTTGCAAAGAGGAAATGATCAACATTTTGAGTGGTAAATTCACACATTTAACTCTAATAAATTGACAGTAAAGTTATACCTAAAAATAATCAGCACAACAGTTGAATGAGCAGAAGACTATCTGCAGAATTCAAGTAGGCTAATGGATGAATTCTTTTTATAAAACAAAATTTTAGTGATATCTTTTGGTTTAATATCACCTACATTTCCAACTGAATCCTTCCCCTATTCCCTTTCAGAGAGGCAGAGCCCTTAGAATAAAGGGTGGGGGGGAGAAAGAAATTAATGGTCAGCAAAACTAAGAAATGTATTGGAAAAAGTCAGCCATTATATGTAGTGTTCCAGAAGCAGAGGAAGGGGAGGGGAAGGTATCTTCTAATATCCTAAAGTCTCTTCTTGGGGCCAAGTTTGATGTCAAAGAATTAATTTTCGAGTGTTTTTACTTATATTGTTGTAAATGTTGCGTATACTGTCTTCTTGGTTCTGCTTACTTCACTATGTATTAGTTTATGTAAATCTTTCCATGCTTCTCTGTAGTCATCATAGTCATTGTTTTTTATAGCACAGTAATATTATTGTGACCACATATATTTAGTCCCTCTCCAGATGATGGGTAAATACTATGTTTCCTGTTTTTTGCTGCCACAAAAGTATTACTAGCAATTCAAGGTGTCCCAAAAGTTTTAGTGCAGTTTAAGCTTAAAACATTTTGTGTTAAGTACTTGCTTAAATGTTATATCCCCTGTCTAGCCTATAAGTTCCATTCGAGTTGTTGACTCCTAGGATAGTAAGCTTACAAGAAGCAGGCACCCCTTTATAAATGACGTTGCATTGAATTAATTTAAACCAAAATATAAAGAATATATGTTTTTGTTCCACATATCAAATATTCCCACTATGCACTGGGAAAAAAAACCACACTGCCCTCAGTCCACTATGATTTACCTTCATTCCTAATTTACATTTTAGATGCAATGGCACGTTACTGTCACATATTTCAGGTGTAGCTAACCATTGGTACAGCTGAAAGAACGAAGTTGGGAATAAAACACTTGCATAAGCTGATCTAGAAGAATTCACGGACCGCAGAGCAAGCTGGAAAAAAAAAAAACAAACAAACAGCAAATGAATTTACACAAAATGATACGAAGAAAACGAATTTTTTAATATCTTAAAACTTAGGTAGTTGCATGAAACTATAGTATACATGCACTATACTCCAATAGTTCTATCCACATAAAAACACAATCTAGCACTAACCATAGGTGTCCCACAGGGCTCTGTCCTGGACCCTCTTCCTTTCTCCCTCTATACTATATTACTGGGTGATCTTATCACCTTCCATGGATTTAATTGTCATCTCCATGTTGAAGATTGTCAAATCTGCTTATCCAACCCTGACCTCTAACTTTACTTCCACTTTCTCATCTCCAACTACCCTTCACTCATCTCAGACTGAATTTCCAGTAGACATCTTAAACACAGCGTGTCCAAAACTAAATTCATTATCTTTCCCCCTACACATTCCCTCCCTTCCAAATTTCCCTACTGTTGAGGGCCTCACCCTCTTCCTAGTCCTCCAGGCTCAAAACCTAGGAGTAACCCTCAATTTCTCACTATCTCTCCCTCCTTCCCCCTATATCCCAGCTGTTGTCAAAGCCTGGTGAATTCACTTTTGTAACATCACTCAACTATGTCTCCTTCTCTTCTCTGATACTGCCACCACCCCAGTGCTTGCCTTCATCACCTCATGCTTGGACTATTGCAATAAATAGCTTGTTGGGGTCAGCTTGTTGGTTGGTCTGCCTGCCGTAAGTCTTTCCCTTCTCCATTCCATTATCCATTCAGCCACCAAAGTGATTTTCCTAAAGCACCATGTCACCCCCACATTCAGCATACTCCAGTGGTTCCCTATCACCTCCAGAATAAAATACAAAGTTCTTTGTTGTTCAAGGTTCTTTATAACCTACTTCTCCCCACCCCTCTGCCCCACACACCTTTTCAGTCTTTTTATACTTTACCCCCTTCCCCATACTCTTCAATGCAGTAAAACTAGTCTCCTGGCTCTTTCTTGAATAAGAGACTCCTATCACTTTGCTGACTCAGTCCTTGGAATGTTTTCCCACCTCATTTCCACCTACTGGCTTCCTTCAAGTCCTAGCTAAAACCCTCATATTCTACAGAAAACCTCTTAATTCTAGTGCCTTCCTTCTGTGGACTATTTCCAACTTATCCTTATATGTTGCTTGTTTGTACATATTTGTTTTCATGATGTCTTCCCCATCAGACTGTGAGCTCCTTGAGGGCAGGCATTATCTTTTGTCTCATTCTGTATCCCCAGTGCTTAGCACAGTGTCTGGTGCACAGTAGGCACTTACTAAATGTTTATTGACTAACTAGAATGGCTCAAGTTAGCTATATTTGGAGGGGGGGAATGGTTTGTTTTTTTAAAGATATAAAGAAAAAAGTTATAATGATAAAAGTAATTTTCTTGCATTTTCATCTTCTGGTAAACAATGAACTTGGATTAACATCTTTGAATGATTTCTTTTGCTTTTATATTTGATCTGTTAATTTTCACTTACACCTTTTTCAGTAGGGTCAAGCCACAGGTCCTCACTAATTCGAGCTAAAGCATGGATTGCTCTCCCAAACACTGTAGAGAAAAAGGAGAGTGGTTTTTAAGTTCTGTTCCTATCACTGATGATAAACATGAATACAGACCTCACAGACAAGGTGATAAATATATCGATTTAAATTCACAGATTTGTAGCACCCTGTTCATATTCAAGGGAAAGTGTCAAAAGGTCTAGTCTAGAACCAATCTCACACTGTAGATACAGAGACTGTTATGGAGGATAACTGTCAAACCCCCACCATATGTTTCCCTGGGCTCTGTCAGAGATGATCCTGGCCTATACGGACTCTCTTGAATTTCCTGAGTCAGGGTAGCATTATGGTTCTATGATTAATAATAAATCAGAAAGTAATTCCCTTTAAAAATCACTTTAAGTTTTGTAGTATTGTTTATTTGATACTGGCTAACATGACCCTGTATTTCATCTTTCACCTAGTTCATGGTTTCTCCGGATGCCTCCAAAGTAGGCAGCAATGGTGTGGACTGGAAGAGTTTGTCCCAAGTCTTCATTTAAGATGTGATCCTTAAGAACCCATTGCTGTGAAATACAAGCATGTTTTTACAACACTTTAAGGTTGACAGAGCATTTTCTTCATTAAAGACACAGAAATAAGTTGTGCAGGTCATATCATCACCATCTTACAGAGGATGAAACTAAGGGGATGAAGTGACTTGCCCAGAGTCATGCAAGTTTTATCTAGCAAGTGCAGTATTCAAATCCTGATGTTTGGAGTCTAAGGAGATCTGTTATAGGATATTTTCCTATCAAGTATGGTTGCATGAGATGGCTATTGAGGTTCACACTGACTCTAAAATTCTGTGATTCTGTGGACACTAGTGCTCTTTACATTACACCTTGGTGGATAGAGTGATGAATCTGAAATCAAGAAGACCTGGGTTTGAATTTGTCCTAAGACACTTGCTAGCCATGGACTTAGGACATGTCACTTAACCTTTCTCAGGCTCAGATTCCTCATCTGTAAAATTAGAATACTAATAATGATTACCTCAAAAGGTTGTTTTGAGAAGCAAATCATATGAGACGATAGGGGTACTTCTAGCATACTCCCTAAACTTGCTCTCAAATCTTTGCTCTGAGTCCTTAGAGAAGGACTACTATTTTTAAGTTTCTAGGGTATAGAATGTATAGCATAACTTCTAAAACAATAGCTCACAAATCCCCACCAGTATGCCTCCTTTTAACAATCAGCCAGCAGATACAATTAGTTCTTAGCAAAAGCATTTACTAAAATAGCATAGTAAGAATGTTGTTGTTTGTCCTTCATTCACGAAGAGGATCATAACATCAGGAAGACGATGCCATGACATGCAAGTGAGTTGGATTTAAGAGAGGGAGGGCTGTGCAAAGTCATCGGCCCCATTTTATCCTCCAAAGTCATATGGGTCCAGTGGCAAGACATAGATCAGGATGACTGGAGATGGCCCTGAAACAAAGTAAGAACAATAGCTACAAAACAAATAACACCCCCCACAAACCTTGGGTGCACAATTCTACAAGTACAATCAGCATCTTTGGAAGAATGGTTGTAGGAAACAAATCTAGAATTCCAGGGACTTAATGTCTTTTCTCTCCCAGTGGACCCTTCACAAAATTCTCCCTCCCCCTTCCTCCCTGGGCATAATGTCTCTGCTGAGCAGATTGCTCAAATCTCTCTACAGCTTAATTCTCAATTGCCAGGACTAGCTTTCTTTTAAGGCCATAGTTAGCTCTCTTCTTTACTACCAGATGCCCAATCCCAAAAGCTGCTTCTGGCCTCAAAAGACTACCTCTCTGTATCCATAACAGTCTAAAATATGTCTTTGCCCCCCTCAACTGTGTCCTGAAATATGGAACTGACTCTTAAACTGCTGGATAGGGTGTCTCTTTCTGGCCAGGGAGCTCTGCCACTAGATGCCAGGATTTGAAACCAATTAGCGTAATATATCAACCTTGTGACTTCATCAGTGTAGATGACTCCAAGGGTGATGACTCCTTTCATCCATTCAGATAAGCAACTGGTTCATAACTTTTAGCCTTAGAGAATTGCCTGGAAGCACTAAGTAGGTGACTGTCCAAGATCACAGGGCCAGTATTTGCCAGAGGTAGGACTTGAACACCTCCTGATGCCAAGGCTCAGGCCTCTATCTACTCCACTGTATTGTCTCTCCACAGGATTATAGGTTTATAGAATGTTAGAGCTGGAAAGAACCTTAAAGGTCATGGAGTACATTTTATAGATTTTACAGAGAAGAAAAAATAACTTTGCCAAGGAAACATGAGTTAGAAGCAAGGCCAGAATTCAAACTCAGGTCAGATCATCATAGACCATTAGAATATGATAGCACCTTAGATATCATCTAGTCTAATCCCTTCATTTTACAGAAGGAGAAATCAAGGCACGGAGAAGAAAAGTAACTTTCCCAGGAATATCAATTCTGATTCAAAAATGGTTGCTCTTCAGAGTTGAAGGGACCTTAGATATCATGGAGGTTCATTTTACAGATCAGGAAAATGAGGTATTACAGAGTAATTAGTAGTAGTATTACAGAGTATTATTATACAGAGTAGTATTACAGAGAGGTGAAGTCAATTGCCCAAGTTTACTATAGATGGGTGCACTGGGATTCTAACCTAGGTGTTCTGGACTCCTTTCCATAAGATTGTATACAATATGGTATAGCAGAGAGAGTGCAAATGACAAGACGAATTGGGTTTGAATCCCACCTCTCATATTTAATGGCTATGTGACTTGGGCAAGTCATATCACCTCTCAAGAGCTTCAATTTTGTCATCTGTCAAACTGGGATAATAATACCTGTGAGACCTCAAAGGATTGTTGGGAGGCTCAGAAGGGAAAATGAAACACTTAAAGTCTTTGGCAAAGGTCTTCTAACACCTCACTCCCTGAAGAGTATATATGGTCTTCCATCCAGTGACAATGACCTCTTGCCTGTTCCATAAAGAAGACACTGTAGGCATTCTCTGGCTGTCCCCCATGCCTGGAAAGATCCACTTTTGACCACTGATCTCCCTGATTTCCTTTAAATCCCACGTCCTGTAGGAAACCTTCTCCAACCCCTCTTAATTCTAGAGCCCTCTCTCTTTTCAGTTCAGTTGTTTCTCAGTCATGTCTGATTCTTCAGGACCCATCTGCCATTTGCCATTTTCTTGGCAAAGATACTGGAGTGGTTTACCACCTCCTTCTCCAGCTCATGTTACAGATGAGGAAACTGAGGCAGTTAAGTGACTTGCCCAGGATCACACAGCTACTAAGAGTCTGAGGCCAGATTTGAACTCAGGAAGATAAATCTTCCTGACTTCAGAACAAGCACTCTATGCACTACCCCCTTTTAATGATTTCCTATTTATCCTGTACATAGCTTGCTTTCTATACATTTGTTTGCATGTTGTCTCCCCTATTAGATCATAAGCTATTTGAGGGCAAGGACTGTCTTATGTCTCTTTTTGTATCCCCATGGATTAGCACAGTGCTTAGCACATAGTAGGTGCTCATATAAATGTGGATTGATTGAAATGACACCTATTATTATTCCTCAAGGACACACAGCATTGAGAGCAGAGGAAGGATTCAACTGTGGGATCCTAATTTAAAGTTGGAAGGGGTTATAAAAAAATAGAATCTATGTTCCCCCTCATTTATAGAGAGGGAAACTGAGGCTCATAGAAAAGAAGCCACTTGCCCAAGGTCAAACAGATCATAGGTAGGGTAGCAGACCCAGGATTTGAATCTGGGTCCTCTGACTCCCAATCCATTACTCTTTAGAGATGTAAAGAAGCTTATGGGTTATGGAAACCATGGGTCCTCCAAACCACTTTCCCAAGGACATAGCAGGGCAATGACGGAGCTAGAATCCCAATCTAGGTCAAGTTAAAGGGTCATTTAGTACGGCAGCCGACAGCTCATTGGGTCTGGCCCTCATCTTTTACAGAGGAAGAAACTGAGGCAGCACCCAGTGGGGCTGGGTCCCCTGGGCTCGGGAGGCAGGTGGGACGGCGGCTGCACCTTTCACGTGGTGGTCGCCCAACTCACACTCCATCTTCAAGGTAGGGTCGGGGATCTTGGAGCAGACACCAAGGTTGCGTCCTAAGAAGACCTCCTCAGCGCGAGCGACGACGCCCCGCGCGTGCTCAGAAGCGCCCTGGGCTTCCCGCTCTTTCCGAACCGGCCCCACCCCCGGACCTCCGGTCATCTGTTTCCATGCACGTCGCTGCTTCGCTTACCGGAGAATCAAGACCTCTCCGGGCTGCCGTCGCCGCTTCGGAGCTGGAGCTGGTTTTCATTGGCCGAGCCCTCGGTGGGCGGGTTCCTGGGGAGGCTGAGGAAGGAGGCGGCGGCGACGGTTGCTGTGGCGGAGCGGGGCCGGTGACAGGATGGTGAGAGCGGCGGCCCGCGAGCAGCTCCAAGCGAGGGGGGAGACAAGGAGAGGGAGCGAGCGGGAGGAGAAAGAGCGTAGGCCTCGGCTGGTGGGAGTGGAAGCGGAGGGGGGGCCCGGACTCGGTTCCGGCCGTGTCAGGCCCGGGCGTCCGAGCGGCGTGGCCCCAGGGAGCGGAGCTGAGGGGTGTCTCCCACTCGGCCTCGGAGCTGGCCCCGTGCACGGCCCGGGACCTAAGTGCCTCGACCGCCCCTCCTCCAGTCAGCTGTTCCTCCCGAGTCATGAGACTTGCGCCCCCACCCCTAGCCCGAGGGTCACTGGCCGGGGAGGCCAGACGCTGGGGTTCTCCGCGTCACATGACCACTCACCAACCCAAAGGCACCCCTCCCTCCCGGGGCCTTATCTGTAAAATGAACGGGCTGGGGAAGGAGACGGGCTCGGGGGCCTCCGGGTCTCTTCCAGCCGTGACAACCTCAAAATCTTGAAGATCTGGTCTCCACCGCAGGGACCACGGGCGAGTCCCTTCCCCACCCCGAGGCCTCAGTTTTCCTTCCAGTAGAATGAAAGGTCATTGGTTGAGAACAGGAGGGGGCTTTAGAGATAATTTAGCCCAATTCCTCATTTTGCCGAGGGAATCAAAAAAATTAG
This sequence comes from Phalanger gymnotis, assembly GCA_028646595.1. Classification (NCBI taxonomy): domain Eukaryota; kingdom Metazoa; phylum Chordata; class Mammalia; order Diprotodontia; family Phalangeridae; genus Phalanger; species Phalanger gymnotis. Next base: position 27,466,988 of record CM053622.1, read on the forward strand.
AAGTAGCAGAGCTGAGATTCGAACACCGAACCTCTCTGATTCCAAAGCCGGCGTTCTTTCCCCTGCTGGTCCCTTCCAGGTCTTAAAGGCCTTTTTGGGAAGAGGCTTCAAACCTTTCATATTCCTTCCCCCAAAAGTCAGTTTTGTTCGAAGCCTCCGAGATTTCTTGGATAGCTGAGTATAAGTAGAAATCCTGCCTTTTTCAGTTTTCCACCTGGGCCTTAAATTCTTTGAAAAGAGGTTCTTAGAGTAGAAGGAGCACTGGATTTGAGAAGATCTGGGATATGGTGACTCTGCTACTTTTTGCTTGGGTTAACTTTGGGCAAGTTCCCTTCTCAGACCCTCAGTTTGCTCACCTGTGAAATAAGGGATTTGGAACGAATCAGGAGTTCTTAACCTTTCCTGTGTCCTGGATTCCTTTGTGTGGTGAAACCTATGGACCCCTTCTGAGAATGATGTTTAAAAGTATCCTAAAGTAGATGATTCATTTGATTTTTAAATCCTGGGGTTATTGGGGATAGATTAATCTTTCCATTAGTTCATGCTTCTTCCATTAGAATTGCCCAAGTATTAAGCAGTATTAAACTCTGTTCTTCCTAAGTCAGTGTTTCATCCATGAACCACCGACAGGTCTGTGGATCTATTTCAAAGGGTCCATGAAGTTGGATGGGAAGAACATCACACCTTATTTTCACTTGCTTCTAACTCAAATTTAGCATTTTCCCCAATTATTTAAAAACATTCTGAGAAAGTGTCCATAGGCTTTACTAGTTTGCCAAAAGGTGGGTCCATGACACAAGAAAGATAAAACTTGTCTTAAATTGATAATTATAATAAATTGACAACTGTATACCACTTTAAGATTTTCAAAGAGTTTCACATACATTAACTCATTTGATTAAGAAGTTACAATAAGTCCTTGATTTTTTAGAGTCTGTTAAAGCAACCCTGATATCTTTTTTCCTTGTATCAGCATGAGGTTAAATTGTATCCCCCTACACATGTATAAGACTTGCATTTTTAAATTTGCTGAGATGTATGCAATCTACCTTGTTGTTTTTGTTTTTAAGTAGATTAAGGGTAGAATTGGCAGAGTTTTAAACTCAGACTTAGTAGGTCTTAATCCTAGTTTTGGTCCTTAAAATGAATTGCATCTAAATTTCTAGAAGCCTCATAATCATATAGGTCCTTTTTGGGTCTCAATTTCCTCTTTGTAAAATAAGGGTGCTGGACTAGTTGGTAGCAATTTGCATTATTTCTAATGACCCTCTCCTTTGATGCAAAAGGAAAAATAACATTGCACAATAACAATGAGCAAGTTCTCTTCACAGGAGAGAGGAAATAAGAAATAAACCATATTCATTTTTTCAAAGTCTTAAATCTAAGAACTAATAGCTGAGGATTACTACATCCACAACTACAGTAGATGTGTCACATTAATAGAAAATGAGCATATAGCATTTTTAGATAACTAAATTGGAGCATCAGTTTTTATTTGAAGCTACTGGGAGAATTAGGTTAATTGTAACCTTAGCCAGCACTTTATGTCTTAAAGCTCTTCATTTGCCATAGAGGATAGGGAAAAATCAGTAATCGAATAGATACTTGGTAAAGAATATTAGGATTCTGTGAGCAACAAGCTTATATGTGGGGAAAATTCCACTTAGCTAGACAAAATTTCCTTGTTTTTGTTATGATCTTCCTCCTCCAGCTCCCCCATCCCCACTCCATCAAGACAGGAAGAGATTGTTTATTTTTGCCTTTGTAGCTCCAAATACCAATAGAGTAACTTGAAAGTTGTGAATGCTTAATGCATGTTTATTGGATTGGATTAGATTCAAAAGGCATTTCAGTAGTTTTTTCCTGGTTTTAGAGGAATAGAGACTAGACCTGATTTTACTGGTTTAGAGAACTCTTAGGTAAGGAAACTCTCTCTATCAGTCCAGGTCAGCACCTTCTTTACAACATATAATAAAAGAGAATTGCTTAGAGTAGCAGTTCTCAAAGTGTGCTTCATGCACCCCCCAGAGTCTCCAAGGTCAAAACTGTTTTCATCTTAAAACTAAGACCTTGTTTGCTTATTTAAATGCCCCTCCCTTTTCCCACCACTTATGTGTGTGAGGCCTATTTTCTTCATAGTTTTACAAAAATAACATTGTAACAGATTGAATGTAGAGGAGATGTGATAATCCAACTGTCTTCTATTAAGGCAGACATTAAAAGTATTTACAAAAATATGTAAAACAATGTCACTCTTCTCATTAAAGTTTTTTCCATTTCAAATGTTATGTTAACATATAATGGGTTTTATTATTGCTCTTGATGAATTAGTAAACATTTTTAAAATTTATAGTTTTAATTTCTAAATTTCTAATGTAATAAATATCAATAGGTATTACCCACATAAAGAAAAGTTCTTTGGGGTCCTTCATAATTTTTAAGGACTCCTAAGACCAAAAAATTTGAGAACTGCTGGCCTAGAGCACTGAATGTGTGTGACTTGCCCACAGTCACATAGCCACAGCGCTGGACTTGAACCTAGATCCTCCTGGCTTTAAGGCCAGTGCCCATTCCTCTAGGTAACACTGCCTTTCATCACAGTGTGCATAATAAATGATAGAGATCTGGCAACAGTATAATTTGGCAACTATTAGAATCATATACCATTAGTTCAAGGTTACAATATTACTAAATTAATACCCTTTAGAGGTATAATTGATTACTTAGCACCATATGAATCTACAAACACAAGCTCCAGTTATGTGACCATTGATGGAAATGTCTCCAAATTTGCCATTTCAGATTCTAGATTGAACTGAAAGCTGAGGGCAATAAATCTGGACCACAGATCTACGGGATCATTGGGAGAGAATGTTGGAAAGAATTTGTATCATAGTCTTAAAAAGGAAAAACAACCCCCAGACTAGTTTAATAAGATTAAAAGAGTTTCTTTTGGTATCACTTTGAGTACAGTGTGAGCAAAGCTGATTTTTTTTAACATTTTCCTTCATAACACTCAGAATTCATTAACAATTTGCATATTTATTTGGCTAAAGGTTTTTAAATTTTATTTTCTTTTGCTTTCTTTTGTTTAACATTGGTCATGTTTCACCCTTTTTTTCCATCCCCCTGTCTGCAATCAACTTCTTCATTCCAATAAGGCTGGGCACAGAGTAAGTTTCTTCTTGTAGCTCCTACTAACATTGGTGGTGGGTGACTGACTCAGAGCTATTAGAGCATCTTAATGAGGTACAGATTTCTCAACTTTTATTGTTGGCATTTTGTTCTTGGGTTTCTTACCTTTACTGTATCTCTCAGGGAGAGGCAAATGACTAAATTCTGACACCTTTACTAATTGGGATTGTAGGCTGACATTAGCTCTAACTTCTATTTTAAAATACACTAGACTCTTGCTATAACATGACTTGCTGAAGTGTGAAATTAGGGGTAAGGTGAAACTCATTGAAGGATACTTTGTACTCAGAGTAGCAGAAATATACATTATAACATTGTTTCACCTACTGTGTCCCATATCATGGATTTAGGGGATACTGTTATAACAAGATTCTGGTGTACTTCCTCACTACTTTGGGTTCATCTTTTTGTATACTGTTAAATACTGTTAACCCCTTACTCTGGTCCAAGTATGCATACCCTGAGGATAATCCACTTCATTTTATAGCATATGCTAGTTTATTGAGGTCATTAATAAGGAAATTGTCATGAAGGCATGGCATTATTTTCAGTCTGTTTAAGGTAAATTCTTACCTAATACATATTTTTGGAGTGTTATGGGAGCATAGCCTTTTGTGATTTTTTTTTTGAGGAGTCTGGGTGTCTTTTATATGGCTCTTTTTTGTCATTTCTCAAATGCCAGTGTCCCACATTAACACTTCATGTATTTCAACTCTGACCTGAAGGGACCAACTGCCTGCTAAGGGTGAAGATTTTTGGTTCCCAGAGACCTCTGTATGTTCTTCAGGGAAGGCAAAAATATGCAGGTGGTAATTAGCCATTTGTGCACCAAGATCTGTATTGAAACAATTCAGCCGATTCAGGACATTGAGTTATTATACCAACTAAAATTTTGTTACTTCTCTTTTTCAAAAAGAAGCTTACTTAACAAAAAATAATGGCATGGAAATTTTGTCAACCTCTGTCACTCTGCTGTCACTCCCATGTTCTCATAACAGTTCATTTTGCTTTGCAGCCATTTTGATTTCTGTTGCATAATGAAATCCAGCTGCTTTCACTGATCATTTTAATTTGCATGAATAACTAATTTACAAAGTTTGTGGTGACAAAAGTGTTTGCACACATCTCAAATCTCCTACCAATATTTTATGCTGTTGAAAAGTTTAATATTCCCTTTAACAGCTTTAGAAACAAATAAAAAATTTGTCCTTTTTAGAAATAGTTATGGGAAAGGGGTGTGTATGTGTCAGTGTGTGTGCATGCACATACCCATATACATGCACACACCATATATATGCGCGTGTATGCATATTTTTTTTAGAGTTAGGATGTGAGAGGGTCAGACATTTGGTTTCCTTGTACCTACTTGAATAAATTAATGGCCCTATGGAAAACATCTAAATTTAACCTTTCTCAAAGACCTTCTTGGCAGTATTTCATGAAGGGGCAAAAGGAAATAATTTTTTGTGTGTGGAACCTTTGGAAAGCCAAAATAAAATTGCATGACTGTTACTATTATGGTGATTATTTTGTTACTTTTTAGTATTGTAATAGCAAAACTTTTCTTGTTATCCTAATTGAAGCTACATTGTAATTATAATCAATTTCTTTTGTAAATTAATAGCTCAACAAAAGAAAGTGGTTAACTTTTACGAGCTGATGTACTTGAAAAAATTGTAGAAAATGTTATTTTGTATTTAGGGACTATATCTGAGGCAAATGAGCAGATAAAACAGGTGAGAAGAAAAATGAAAACTATAGAGGAATACGATGTAAAAGGATCAGTTTGCCATTTGTATTTTTTTCATAGCCCTAGTATTAACAGATATTTTTATACCTTTTCAAAGCATTGTTATTAAATGGGTAAGATAATGAATAATCTCATTTTTGTCACCTTTTTCAATGAACCAAGTTAATTAGGAGAGCTTCCAGTATTTAATTAATCTTCTGTGCCATTTTTAAATCCTTTTAAAAATGTGCAAAATATGGACATCGTGTCCTACCAGCTTTCTTGTAAATTCATGCTTTCAAAAAATGCCAAATTCCACAACTAGGATTTTCATTCTGTACTTTTCATCTTCACCTTAGTGTAGAGTTTTTCAAATGGAGCAGAATAAAACTGCTCATTTTATTCACTGTACGAGGAATGCGTGCACTGTGTGGGCACACCTATTAGTGACAAAAACAAAACCAGCTTAATTTGGAGCTGAGGAGGAGCAATGAATTCCTTTTAATGGTAATTTTGTATTAAGTAAGAATGATTTTCTGCTTTCTCTTGAATTCTTGAATCTTTTTATTGTGTTTTATTTGTTAAAGGAGAATATTAGGTCTATGACAGTTGCTATGTATTGAATTTTGTTTTGTCTCTTATGACATTTTGTTTATTGTATGTTATTATTTCACACTCTGACACCTAATAAGTTGGTGTTAGTATTAGGAGATCTGCACATCCCCCACCGATGCAATAGTCTGCCAGCTAAATTCAAAAAACTGCTGGTACCTGGAAAAATTCAGCACATTCTCTGCACTGGAAACCTTTGCACCAAAGAAAGTTATGACTATCTGAAGACTCTAGCTGGAGATGTTCACATTGTTAGAGGAGACTTTGATGAGGTGATGTATTTTTACTATTTCTTTTTATCTAGTTTTTTGGACATAGTTTTGACTAAACTATTTTTAATTAATGTTGACTAAAAATGATTTTGCTTTTATTTTTCCAAATTTGCCATCATTTCTATTGTATCAAAATCAAATGGTTCTGCCAGAGAGTCAGCCATGTTCCAATAATGCCAAGAGTACCCCAACCCTTTCATGGAGCAGTTGTGTGCCCTTTGGTAAATGAGAGGCTTGAACTAGAAAATCTAGAAGGTCTCTTCTGGCACTTACATCTTGTGATGCTGATGCGAATAGTTTGTATTTCAATTTTCTGGAATTCATACGTACATTTTCTCCATATACAACTAAATGAGTGGCATAAGTAACACAATTTATTTGTATCAGGGAAAGTGCTGGAAGTGACTAATGACAGCATCAGTGAACAGTAGTGATTCATGCCTCTTTCCTGTTGGAGGAAAGGTGGCGGGCTGTCGAGGTGAAAATGAAACCTCTATAGTCATTATTCCATATGCAGATTGGATGGGTGTGCCAGCTATATCTTTGTCTAAGTTATTGTTAAAGAAAAATGTTTAACAGAACTGGGAATGGCACAGCTCTCTGAGGCACTCCCCTGAAGACCTGCCTAGTCAAGTATTGAACTTTCATGACTACTCTCTGAATCTAGTTATTCAGTCAGTTTGGAATAGCTCTGGTTGTACTGCTATCTGATCTATATTTCTTCATCTTTTCTACATGATTCTTTGTAATCGTGGTGTTTTTTTTTCTAGATATTCACTAATAACTGTGATACTATCATTCTAGCATTTTCCCAGGAATCAAAGTGAAGCACATTCGCCTATACTGTAGTTTTCTCAATCCATTCTCTTCCCTTTAAAAAAAAAATTGGGACTTTTATTCTTTGTACTTTTGTAACATTTTTATCCTTCCTGTATTTTCCAGTCTTTCAAATATTAATGACAATCATTTAGCAATCACATCTGCTGGTTCTTTTAGTATGTTAATGGGCAGGGCCTGACTTGGGCTGGTCCCTGGATAATTTAGGTCTGAAACTGGAACAAAGTGAGACACTTGTAATCAAATCTAACAGTTAACAAAAGAAGGTTTACTTGGCCATAGCAGAGGAAAGACAATCGGAGCAGAGAAGGGATCTTTATCTAGGCTTTATCTGTGATTTGGTTGAGTACATTGCATCCAAGCTGCTGGCCTCTGGTCACAAATTAGAGGAAGTAGCTCCAGTCCCTCCTTCCTTGGCTATTTTATATCCAGACATCAGGAAGCTACATCAGTGTCCCCTGAGCCAATTAAATCTTGATGCGATTTCAGTACCTTTTAAGGAAAAACTGAGCTAATTTACATGGGGGAAGGGGAAGGGATATTGGGATATTATTCCCACCACATTGACCAATATATAATTCATGTGGGCCAGATGACTGGAACGCATCATCAAGGGTAGCTGAGTGCTCTGTAATATTTCCTCATTTACATTGTCCATCAATTCTCTGTTAGCTATGTTTGTTGTGAGGGGGGTGGGGTTCCAATCCAAAAGTCCTCCCTGATAGAAAAAACAGGAACAAAACGGGAATTCATCCACTCATTATTCTTATAACCATCCAATCCACCTCAAACAGTGGGGTCCTATCCTTTTTTGGATTCTTTTCCTCTCTCCCTCCCTCCTTATATGGCTTTTTTAAACCCTGTTTTTGTCCTGGGCTTTTCTTGCCAACCTTACATCATTCTAAGCTTTAGCATCCCTGACATTGTTCTCAGAGGACCAGGTTATATATATATTTTATCATCTCATTAGCTTCCTTTACTTCCATATTCTGTACATTTTTTTATTCTAGTTAGTGAGTTGGTTAGTGAGTTATCTGTGCATTCATATTAGTCTCTTAACAAAACTCGTTTTCCTCATCAGAATTTTTCCCTTTCTGCCTTCAGAATTTCATTCTGGACAGTTTCCTAACCCTTCTGGGTTGACCTCCCTTGTAGAAAGTTAGCCCATTTGTAATATTCTCTAAACCTTTTTGAAATCTGCTCTCTTAAAATTGAATGCATATCAAAATAAACTATACCCAGCTTCACTCTCCTGTATCACAAATTCCAGGAGAGATTGCTTTCTCCCTCCAAGCTTTCAATCATTTCCACCCTAGCAAGCAATTCCTCACTGTTAGTGAGAATCAGATCTAGGATCGGATTCTTTCTTGCTGGTCCTTTACCTTTTTGAGAACTAAGTTATCATTAAGGTACATCATGAAGTTATATTAGATGCGCTTCTGGCATCTCCAGTAGAAGTCTGGATACTTAAAGTTCCCCATAACTACTGTATCTTTTCTTTGTGCCAGGCCTGTGATGTTTCCTGAACTGACCTTATTGATCTGCCTCAATTTTTTCACTTGAGTATGAATTCTTAATATACAATGCTACACCATCCACACCTTCCCCTTTTTACCTACCTTGTTTCTTTTGACTAAAGGGTGCCTATTCAGAGCCATAGCCAGGTGGGTCTTATCCCACAAGTTTCTGATACCTGTAAGGTCAAATTTGCCTTAGATTGAGTTTAATAGAGAAAAAAACAATGTAACATTCAAGTTCACTTTTCTAAATGATTTATCTGCACTTTCTGTGCTTTTTCCATGGAGACATCCAGCATTATAGGCTAATTTCTGTTAACAAACATTTTTAGATGTTAAAATTTTTTTAAATATTTAACTGTTTAAACAATAAACAAAATATATTTAGTGTCTACTGTATGAAAGGCAGTGTATCTAAAATATAGAAGCATGAGACATAATACTGTTAATTTATTGAAAAACAACTGATTTTTTTAAAATGTCAGTACTTCTAAAATGTATTTGTACTCTATGTTTCCTCTTAGAATCTGAATTATCCAGAACAGAAAGTGGTGACTGTTGGGCAGTTCAAAATTGGTTTGATCCATGGACATCAAGTAATTCCGTGGGGTGATATGGCTAGCTTAGCATTGCTACAAAGGCAGTTTGATGTGGACATTCTCATTTCAGGACATACACACAAATTTGAGGCCTTCGAACATGAAAATAAATTTTACATTAATCCAGGATCTGCCACTGGAGCATATAATGCTCTGGAAACGTGAGTAGTAATAATGTTACTTTTGATTCTCAGTGCTTTATTAGCATTAAACTGAAACTCTCAAAAGAAGAAAAAAATGTAACCAGCTGCACAACAGTGATCCTTCTTTGCTTAGAAAGTTAATTTTCCTTTGTAGAAATTGCATTTTTTTAATAAATTTTTATTGATACTTCTCCCAGGATCACTCCCGTATCTCCTCTCCCCCCCCCCCAGTAAACTATTTCTTATATGAAATAATATATTTAAAGAGAAGACGGGAAAAAAATCAGCAAAAGTAACCAATACATTGAAAAAAAATCTTTAAAAAATGCACTATACCACATTCATGAACCTCCCACCTCTGTAAAGGAAAAGGGTGGCAATGTGTTCTGGTATCCCTTCTTTGGGGACATGATTTGTTCTTTGTAATTTTACAACATTCATTTTTTATTTTCTTTTTGTGGTTCTTTCCATTTACATTGTTGTTGTCATTTTGTATATTTTTTACTTGGCTCTGCTTGCTTCACTGCATCAGAGACTTACTTTCCGTACTTCTTATATTCATCATATCTGTTGTTTGTTACAGCACACTCATAGTCCATACATTCATGTACCACAATTTGTTAACTATTCCTCAATCAATGGATATTTACTTTGCCTCCAATTCTTTGCTATCATAAAAAGTGCAGTTATAAATATATTTATATTTATATGGGAACTATATATTTATATGGTTTATATGGGAACTTTCTTCTTATTAATGGCCACCTTGGAATAAAAACCCAGTAGTGAAATCACTGGATCAAAAGGTATGGACATTTGAGTCCCTTTATTTGTGTTCATTCCAAACTGCTATACTGAGTCACAGCTCCACCAACAGTGTATTAGTGTGCTTGTCTTCCCATAACTTCTCCAACATCTTTGCAAATTTTTTGGGTATGAGGCAAAACTTCAGTATTGTTTTGATTTTCATTTCTCTTATTAGTGACATGGAGTATTGTTTCATATGATTGTTAAGAGTTTACAGTTCTTCTTTTGAGAATTGTTTGTCATAGCCTTTAACTATGCATATGGTAGGGCTGGTTACCTTTTTAATGTAAGGTTTTGCAATCAGATTTATCACTGAATACTATTTCTAAATTGTTAGCTTGAAAATATAAATCTGTAGTAATAGCGCTGTTTAAATACAAAACATTAACATGACTTTTTTCCCCTTTCCAGAAACATCATTCCTTCATTTGTATTGATGGATATCCAGGCTTCTACAGTTGTCACTTATGTGTATCAGCTAATTGGAGATGATGTGAAAGTAGAACGAATTGAATATAAAAAATCCTAAAGGAGGCCTCTTGGTGATGTTTTTTGTTCCATTCCCTTGTTCGAATCAAGTAATTAAACATTCAGAAGCCACAGAATTGGGACATTTTTAAAGTATTATGCATTAAAAACTAACATCTTATTTGGTGATACATAATTTGCTACAAGCTTATTGTAAACTATAAGAATGTATTTAGTTTATAGGACATGATTTCTAAGGAATAACTTGTACCACATGATAAATGGATGTATGTAAAAAAAAGTTAGCTCTGTAAATATCTTCAATGTTAACATGCAAGCCTTTGTTACCAACATAGTGCATGAATAGAAGAGTTCCAGACTGCCTCACTGTATACACTATCCTTCTCTTTATACTGTAATAAACACTTACCTTTCACTTATCCTTCCTTGATAACCTGTGTTTTAATACTCAAGCTTGAAAAAGATGAGGGATCAAACGAAAACATGGGTAGAGACTGTAGGACAAGGTGATCTTTACAGTCTCTTTGAGGACAAAGCCTGTATGATGTGACTCGGAGGAGTCTTTCTGGTGTGGACATAATTTCCTCAAACAAAAGATGTTTCTGAAGTATACAACATGATTATTTCCATGTCAAAGTTGCACTTTAAGTGACCATATGACTGTATATATTTCCATAGTATCTATTCAGCTTACTTAGGAAGTAATAGTCAAGAGGTCCAATTCAACAAACATTTATTTAGGATTTAGCACAGAGAGAAAAGGAATCATTTACAGCAGGATACTCGTGTAAAATTCACTATTTAATATAGCCTTTGGTAGCAAATGCTTTAAAGAAAACTAAAAGAATTCTTATTTTTCTTTTAAGTGTCATGAAAGGTTTTAAGTGTCTAACTACAAATGTGAGCTTGGATTACAGATAAATTTTACTGCACAAATATCACTGAAACACTGAACTACATCAAACCAGTCACATGTTCACGAGCCCAGTTTTGGAATGTTCCCAAACTAGCCAATAAGACAATAGTGAATAACATAGTACTGACCTAAAATTAGTTATGAACAGAATTCACAACCTCCTCCTTTGGCACATGACTTTGTAGAATCAATGACTTGGATTGATTTAGGCCAGTAACTGAAACTAGGACTATGGGACAGGAGTGTCAAATTCATATCAGCTTTTCCCCTTGCTCTTCTATCGACATTGACTGCATACACTTATTTAATAAATCTTCATCTCTTCTTTCTTCACTCACGTATGAGTCAGAATCATTTGTGAAAGCTGAATGAAAAAGAATGTTTAATTAAAAACAGCCAGCTGCATTTCATTCTGGAGTCTTAAGGACATTATAATTACAACCTTCAAAATGATTAGTTATGCACTCAGAGCAAAACCAACTTCTATGTGCGGGCCTAACAAAGGCACTCGACTACAAAAACAGGACTCCAGATACTTAGTGAGTGCTGCAAAATATGTCCCATTTTTCCATTGGCTCGAATTGCAAAATCAGAGATCCCTAAATCCTCTGGGGCTGAATACTTTTGGCCAAGAAGTGGGGAAGGTAGCTGTCAGCCCTATACCATGCATGGCATCTAAAGTTTTACCTGATAGGACTTAGTTTAGTTTTCCCTTCTGGAATTCTTGACTGGAAGAAGCTGTCACTTCTTCCCCTGAGGGTACAGAAGTTTTCTTCCTACTAGAGACTAACTATTTTTGCAGCTTCTAGCATTATGCTTCCCTATTCCTTCTCTTTTGTTTTATTCTCCATAGAACACACATTTATAAAGCATTTTAATGTTTACAAAGAGCTTTCTTCATAACCATTGTGTGAAGCAGGAAGTGGAGGCATAGATGTTTGTCCCATCAGCATTATCTTTTAAAGGAAATTCATAGTCTTTCCCCAAAACTTCTTCCTTTTCTAACTTCCCTATTTGTTCGTGGCACTGCCATTCCCTTAACCACACTTGAATCTTGAAATAATCTTTTGATTCCTCCCTTTGTTCTTCACATCTGGTCTGTTCTGTTCCATAAATACTAATTGCCTTTTATGTGTACAGCACTATGGTTCTTCTGGTCCAGTTTTATCAGTTCTACCTTGTTACCTCTTGTATTTGTGCCCTTCTGACCATGTCTACTGTCCCAGCCCTAGTCTAGGATCTCATTACCTTTCACCTACACTGCTGCAAAAACATGTATCCTCTAGCTTTTTTTCTTCCAGACAGCTTACCTGGCACTGTTAATTTAATCTTCCTAAGGCACATCTCTGATCACATCACTTTTTGGCTCAAAAGCCATCAAGGGTTTCTTATTGACTGCTGCATAAATTCTTTAGCCTAGCATTCAAGGTCCTCCAACATCTGGCTCCAATCGGCCTTAGCTGCTATTATTCTCCCTCACACATCTCCAAGCTTTGATGGTCTTCCCTTCTCTTAATGTTCTTGATGACCTAACTCTGGTAGACTTTGCTACCGCGCCTCAGCTGCCTTCTCATGATGGAAAATCCTTCCCTACGGCCTCATCTCCCAATGGCAAGATCCTCCTGGAACCTCCATTTTGAGGAAGGGCCCGGGTCAGCCATCCTTCACTCTTCTCTTTGTTCCTTTCTGTCTAGACTAAACCACTCCACCTCCTACTTTCTCTTTCCCCCTTCCCTTTTCAGCTCCCTTTTACATATGAGCTTTCTTCACCTTTTAGAATATAAGTTCCTTCTGGGCAGGGATTTCATTTTTGCTTGTACTTGTATTCCCAGAACTAAGGGCTGTGCCTAGCACATAGTTAGTGTTTAATAAATGTTTCTTGGGGGCGGAGCCAAGATGGCGGCTGGAAAGCAGTGACTGGCGTGAGCTCCCCACCAAGTCCCTCCAAAAACCTATAAAAAAAATGGCTTTGAACCAATTCTAGAACTGCAGAACCCACAAAGTGGCAGAGGGAAGCAGGGCTCCAGCCCAGGCCAGACTGGATGGTCTCTGGGTAAGGTCTGTCCCGCACGGAGCTCCCAGCTCCCAGCTGAGGGGAGGGGAGCTGAGCCCAGCAGAGCCCAGGGCCGACCAGACCGCAGACCGACAAGACCAGGAGCCGAGCGGAGAGTGCCCTGGCATCCTGAATTACTGAGCTGTGGCATTTACTAGACCTCACAACCCACAAACAGCAGACAACAGAGAAGGTTAGTGGGAAAAGCTGCAGGGACTGAGTTTGCAGTTCAGTCACCACCCCTGGGGCAGTGGAGGTGGGGCAGCTTTAGAACTACAGCTGCAGTTGCTTCTGGCCCCAGGCCCACCTGGTGGGAGGAATTAAGTGGCTGATCAGAGCAGGAGTGAAGAGCCTCCTGAAGATTTAAGCCCAGTCCAGGTAGGGAGTTCTTGGGGAAGGAGGAGTGCTGGTGAGGCAGCACATCTGCCCAAGCGTGGAACATAGAACTCTTTAGTGTACAAGCAGTCATACCCTGCTG
>CM053622.1:27481134-27538077 GCA_028646595.1 Phalanger gymnotis
ATCTTGCCCTACAAGAAAGTAAGGGAAAGGGGGATGGGAGGGGAATGGGGGGACAGGGGAGGGCAGACTGGGGAACAGGGCAACCAGAGTGTATGCCATCTTGGAGTGGGGGGGGAGTGGAAATGGGGAGAAAATTTGTAATTCAAACGCCTGTGAAAATCAATGCTGAAAACTAAACATTAAAAATAAATTTAAAAAAAATAATAAATAAATAAATGTTTCTTGGGTTGACTTCTCTCCAATTGCACAGGCACTATCCTAATTCAAGCCCTCATTTCTCACCTAGGCTGCTGTAATAGCCTCTTACTGGTCTTCCTACCTTGTCTCTTTCCACTCCAATCCATTCTTTTTTCTTTAATTAAATTTTTACTTTTTTCAATGACTAAAATCTTCAATCTCCTTCCCCTCTTCCTGATTCCTTTGAGAATGAAACAAACCAACCCTATTATAAACATGTGTAGTCAGGGAAAACAAATTCCTCCTTTGGCATGTCCAAGAGAAATAAGACTCAATCTGGGTAGCATTTTTTATCCTGAATCCTCTGGAATTATTGTTTTGATCAGAATTCTAACGTTTTTCAAAGTTGTTTGTCTTTACAATAATGTTATTCTATGCCCAAAAGCATATATAAAACAGTGCATACCCTTGGACTTGGCAATACCTGCTAGGTCTGTATCCCAAAGTGATTTTAAAAAGGAGGGGAGGGGAAGAAAGACCTGCATGTACAAAAATATAGGAGCTCTTTTTGTAATGGCAAAGAATTGGAAATTGAGGGGATGCCCATCAACTGGGGAATGAACAAATTGTGGTATATGATTGTGATGGAATTCTATTGTGTTACAAGAAATGATGAGCGGGATGATTTTGGAAAAACCTGGGAAGAATTACATCAACTGATGCAAAATGAAGAGAGCAGAACCGAGAGAATATTGTACACAGTAACAGCAATACTGTATAATGATCAACCCTCAATGACTTAGCTATTCTCAGCAATACAAAGATCCAAAATAATTCCAAAGGACTTATGATGAAAAACGCTATCCACCTTCAGAGGAAGAACTGATGGAGTCTGAATGCAGATCAAAGCATTGTTTTTACTTTATTCTTGTTTTTTGTTTGTTTTCTTACACAACAGGGAAATGTTTTGCATGACTGCACATGTTCAACCTATATCTAATTGCTTGCCTTTTCAATGAAGGAAGAAGGGAGAGAATTTGGAACTCAATTTTTTTTTAAGTTTACATGTAATTTGAAAAAATATATTAAAAATTTTAAACCCAATATTATCATACTATATAAATTGTTCTGTTTCTGCTCACTTCCCTTTGCATCAGTTCATAGTTTTTCTTTAACTGTCTCCAATCCATTCTCCATACAGCTGCCAAAGTGGTTTTCTTAAAACAGGTCTAATCATGTCACTCCCTTACTCAGTAAATTCTAGTGACCCCCATTTACCTCCAGGATCAAATGTAGTTCTCTGATTGGCATTTAAAATTCTTCACAATCTGGCCCTTTCCTACCCTTTCCAGTTTCTTACAACTTTACTCCCTCCCACACACTCTACATTCCAGGGATACCAGCCTACTTTGCACTGGCTGTACCCTCATGCTGGAATTCTCTCCTACCTCACCTGTGAGTCTTGACATCTCTGGTTTCTTTAAAGACTCAGTTCAAGGACACTTTCTGCAAGAGAACCACCCGGTGCTCCCAACCAGTTCTTCTATATGGATCGTGTATGTACCTGTTTATTTACATGTTGTTTTCCCTATTAACATATAATTAGTATTAGTTTTCTCTATTAGTATGTAAGCTCTATTAGAGCAAGGATTGTTTTTGTGGTTTTTTTCTTTATTTATATCCCTAGTACTTAGGCCAGTGTCTGGCACATAGTAAGTACTTTATACTTGACTGATTGACCAAATTGGATTTCTGTCACCCACTCACCCACTCACACACATTTGCCCCACCTCTGCCTTTGCTCATCCAATTTTCTGTCTAGAATGCCTTCCCTCCAAACTTCTGTCTGTTGCATCCCTAAAGTCCTAGTTCAAATATAATTTCCTCTATAAACTTTCCCCATTTTTTGTGCATCTAGTCATATTCCATTTTATATAATAGGCATCTGAATATATCTTTTATCTTTCTTATTAGGCTATACACTTCTTTAGGGCAGAGATCATTATCTTTTTTATATTGTTGTTCATTTGTTTCTGACTCTTTGCGATCCCATTTGGGGTTTTCTTGGCAAAGGTATTGGTTTGCCATTTCCTTCTCCAGCTCATTTTACAGATGAGGAAACTGGGCAAACAGGGTTAAGTGGCTTGCCCAGGGTCACACAGCCAGTAAGTGTCTGAGGCCAAATTTGAACTCAGATCTTCCTGACTCCCGGTCTGCTGCTAGTTGCTGTCATCTTTGTATATCCCTCTGTATCTAACATACCTTGAACATAGTGAGTGTTTGTTTGTTGGTGTTGTTCAGAGCCTAATTGTAAACTACAGCTTGAATAGTCCTAAAGCTTGAGGTTTCTGATTCTCTCACGGTAGTGTCCTTCATCACTTCGATAGCCGCAAAACTGTGGATATCCAGTTTATTTAGAATAAAGACTACCCATTTCTGCAAAAAAAAACTCTTAGCTGTTGACTCAGTGGGGTCCAATGACACTGACTCTGGTTTTGGGGTCAGAAGAGGAGGTCGACCTTCTCCCTCTGTCACTTATTCCCCTTGGGTATAAACTTGGGCAAGATGCTTCATCTCTCCCGACCTCAGTTTCCTTATCCTCAAAGTGAGGAGTTGGACCCAATGGCCCCGAAGGGCCCTTCCAGTTCTAGACCAATGATGCCGTCATCTCATTCTTGACTCTTACTCCTGGATTAGGTATTTTTCTTTTAAATGAAACAAAACCACATTTCATGTTTATTTTTAATTTATCGAGAGAGGCATAAGGAAATTAGATCCTAAATTCTGAATATATTACAGAAGAGAAGTCAAAGTATATTTCATTGAAATAAAAAATTTAAGACTCACCCCCCATTTTTTGTCCCAATGGCCATTATTTTTTTTAATTGGGTATTTACCTGGGTATCTGAAAGCTTTGTTGGGTCTTTGAAAAATCTTTAGTGACTTACATCTTGCTTTGGATAGAGGGCCACATTTTAACCTGTAAAAAACAGAAATACTTTAATTCATCCAACAAAATGTACAGCTACAAAGTGTGGATGGGAGCCAGAGCAGGCATTTTTTATTAAGCTGCCTGCAGCAATCACAGAAGCTCAGCCAGCCTAAAGGGATTTTTTTTTTATTATTCCAAAGCTCAAAGCTTACAGCTGTGGCAAAGGTTGAACACTAAGTCAGTCATCATCCCTTCTTTGCCAAACAAACCTGCTTTAGGGTATTGTCCTCTGTAATCTGATGAGGAGTCCTCTTGGGGCTCATTGCTTCCACTTTGTCTTTGGATGGGAGAGGAGAGGAAGCTTGAACACATGACTAGCGTCCCATCTTTTAATATCCAACCCGTTTTTGCCATTCAACTCTACATATGTTTATTAAACATATCAAACACAGCAGTGGAGATATGAAGACAGAAATCACCATCGAGGCGATCAAAGAAAGCCTAGGGCAGACCATGCCCTCAAATCTGGTTTGGGACAGAAGGACATGTTCTAGTCTGCGAACTAACATTTTACATCATAAGAAGGTTTCACTCTGCCTTTGTCCCACATTTTTCTGTTCTAACTTAAACAAATTAAAAGCAA
Source organism: Phalanger gymnotis (assembly GCA_028646595.1). NCBI lineage: Eukaryota > Metazoa > Chordata > Mammalia > Diprotodontia > Phalangeridae > Phalanger > Phalanger gymnotis. The sequence goes on from CM053622.1 coordinate 27,484,887, forward strand.
CTAGGCAGAATTAGGGGTTTAATCTACATTTTAAGGAATCTGATTCCTTCAAAGTAGGTGATGGCATACCCTTCTTTGTTCCTCCCTGGTTGCCAGAGGGAATACTGTATGGCCTGCGTTTCAGCTGATGGTGTAGCTATGATGCTAGAGTGCAGCGACTCCAACCTTTCCAGCTGGTGTCTCCACGTGGTACAGGGAGAATGCTGTTTCTGGGAATATCGTGGACTGATCTGACTTCTATGATGGGTAGAGATACCTTCAATAGCAATCAAAGCCAGGAGTTAGAATTGCCTCAGGCAACAGGTTAAGAGCAGGATAACTACTCTGTGGGCACTTGCCTGGCTTTTGCTTGTCGTGCTGAACCACGTGCGTGTACTGTCTCTTCATCAGCGTCTTCAAGGAATCTGTGCTATAGATTTTGGCGATGCTGCAGAGATAGCGCTTTTGACCTGTTGTGAGGTCTGGATGCTGAAATACAGAAATTTACAATCCGAGTTACTGAACAGAAGGTTAGCAATTTGGCTTAAGCAGAAAGGAAATGATCTCTGGTGAAGTCTTCCTCTAGTGCCTCCTTGTGGCCTGGAGGTGACCCTGGGGTCTTGAAGGCTATGCCAGCAAAACATGTCTTCTAGAAGGTGGAAAGGCATCAAGGCTAGACACACATGTCTGTCGCCCAAGGATCAGCCTAGCTAAGTCCAGAGATGCTCCTCATCACATTGGCTGCATGGTTTGGAATCTTTCACTAGGGCAAGTCTTGAAAGGGGGGAAGGGAACAAGCATTTATTAGGCACCTACTCTATGCTAAGAGCTTTACAATTACTATCTCATTTGATCCTCACAACAACCCTGGAAGGTAGGTGCTATTATGATCCTCATTTTACAGTTGAGGAAACTAAGTCAGAGGGTAAGTGAATTAATTGCCCAGGGTCACCGAGCTACTAAGTGTCTGAGGCCAAAATTGGACTCAAGTCTTCCTGACTCCAAGCCCAATGCTCTATTGCCTTACCTCTAAAATGGTCTTGAAGATCATCCATCTTTTAAGTCATAGAGGGATTATGATTGCTATGGACAAGAGGGAGACCCCCCCCACACTGATGAAATTACAGAAATATTGAAGAAAATGTGCATATACCCACATATATGTATGTGTATGGCTACAAACATGTGTGAATGTATGTGTGTATAGATACGTATGCATACATCTATATGAGCATTTGAATGGGATAATGCAGCAAACACTGCATGGATATAAACATAGAAGGGATAAATTGTCATCAGCCTAAATCTTCTACTAGTATCCTCACAAACATCAGGGGAAAGGGAGGAAGTCTCAGAGCACATTCAGTGGAGCTCCTGTGACAAACTTCTAGGACACGGACAAGAACTATAGTATACAGGCAGGGATAGATGGGTGGCAATCCACATCGACTAGAGAGAATATGTCCACATCAATGAGATCAGACAGCCACTTGTAAAAAAAAATGGTTCATTTAATACGAATGTATATGTAGAGCCTGTATCAGATTGCATACCATCTTGGGGTGGGGGGAGGGGAGGGATGGAGAGAAAATTTGGAACTCATATTTTTTTTTAAAAAAGCTCAGGCAGACTCCCCCAGGTTACAGAAATCTTCAGTAAATCTTCAGTAACCCTCTTTACCCTCCCAGCTACATGGTGGTGAATGTAGGTGACAGCTGGGAGCTTTGCTGATTAGCACAGGGCAAGAATTAAATATTATATCAGAAATGCTTATTTGCTACCTGATTTCTTGTCTGTTTGCTCCAATTTTTTGAGGGTCAGAGAAACTGAGCTTTAGTTTTCTTTTCCATCTATCTCTGTCTGTCTCTGTGTCTCTCTTTGTCTGTCTCTCCTTCCCTCTTTCTCTCCTCTCCTCTTCCTTTCCTCCCTCTATGTTTCTGTCTCTTGTCACTCCCTCTCTCTCTCCTCTCCTCTTCCCTTCCTCCCCCCCCTCCCCCACCCCTCTCTCTCTCCATCTCTCTCCCTCTTTTCTCTCTGTGTCTGTTTCTGTCTCTCTTTATCTCTCCCCTGCTTTTTCTCCCCTCCCCTTCCCTCCCTTTCCCTTCCCTTGTCTTTCTTTCCCTTCCCTTCCCTTCTCTGTCTCTCCATCTCTGTCCCTCTCTCCCTTTTTGTCTCCTCTTTTCTCTTCCTTTCCCTTCCCTTCTCTCCACCCCACCCCCCGCCACCCCCCATATAGCTACCTTAGACTTTTACATTGGAAACCATTACCTTCTCTGGGCATTTTGCCATCAGTAGGATACACTTTCCTGGGGCAACTTGAGCCCTGGTTCTAATTCCCCATTGAGAAAAGAAAAAAATAACTAGGATTCTCAAGGCCCAGAAGAAGCAATAAATAATGAGTCTTCTCATAGAGAAGCTACAGTGATGTAAGCTTTAAGGAATGTATTCATTTGAAACATATTTATTGACTGCCTGCTGTATGTATAGGATTCACTTTGATTCAACAAATATTTGTAAAGTATCTACTATGTGCAAGGTACTATGGTAGACATTACAGATACAAAAACAATTTTAAAAAACCCAGTCCCTGCCCCTCAGAAGTATATGCCCTTCTGGGTGCTTCAGGTTGCTATGCTGGGTGTAAATACCCTTCAGAGGGTCTGGTTCACTTTTTCCAGCACCTTGCCATTGAAATCCTCTGTTCTCTTTAGCCAGAAGCCCATTTGCAGGACAGAAGACAGCTGGTTTCTCCCAAAATTTTCCTTCCCCAGTAATCATACCTTTAGAAATGGTGAATTCATTGATTTAGGAATGTGAACAGTTTGGAGTTGCGGTGTGGTCCATAATTCCTGCAGCCTGGCTATGTGTGGTTCTACTTTTCGTTCTTCAATTCCATCTGTGGCCCAAGAAGATAGTAACATACAAATGTCATGGAAGAGAAAATAACTCAATAGTCTAATCAGCAAGACTTGTACAGACAGAAATACCACCGAGACCATTATGCTTGCCATCCAACTGAAAGGCATGCAAACAACTCAAAATGTACACAGTTGGACACTTAAGGAGGGATTTCTAAATCTACAGTATTCAAGCACGAGCCCTAGGCAATGAAGAACAATGAGGTTTCTGTCTAGATCACCCACAATGGGTATGGGAGGGGAGGGGTTGCTCTATACTCAGGGAGATGGATGAATTTTATCTTTATCATATAGGATTTGAATAATGAAAGTAAAACCTGCATTCTTGCCATAAATATTATGGGTAACAATTATACTTCCATTATAGGCTTTAAAGCCATACGACATAGCAATCCTTGAATGGCAAACTTCCTTACTATTTCCGATGCATGTTGATTAGCAGAAAAATTAGCCCCAGAAATAATTTCACCAGGAGAGTACTTGACATCAAGAAACAAAACAAAAAAATCTTAAAATCTTAAAATTTTAAAATTACCATACTACTTTCAAAATAAAAGGGAACATAAATTTGCTCTAATTCCCAAGAAAAAACTTGGAGAGCCAGGGGTGAGGTTCCTTTGGAAAAACCACCCCAGAATCATAGAAGACTCGGAGGGAGAAGAGTCTTGAAAGGCTATCAGGTCCAACCTGCGCCTGGCCTACAATATCCTTCACCAGTGAGCATCCAGCCTCCTCATCACTTGCCACATCTGAGGGGCGGGCAGTTCATTCCACTATGGGATACCTTTCATTGTTAGGAAACTCTTCCCTTCGTTAAGCCTGCATTTGTCCGTCGGCAGCTTCTACCCATTGGTTCTTGGTCCTAGCCTTGGAGGCAGAACACCTCCTTCATGTGACAAATATCTGAAGACAGTTCATACATCCTTGCTAGTCTTCTCCAAACTAAACAGTCTTGTTTCTTACCTGGGAGAGTAGACCATCAGTATATACGCTGAAAACACCATTTCTCATTTTAAGTGAACGGAAAAAAGCTAATCCCCACTAAGCACTCCTGTGTTTTGAAGACTCAGTTATCCCTTCCACATTTTGACTTTTCACATCTCTACTTTCCCCAAGGTTTCAATATCTCATGGGTCAGCATGAGAAATTAAATGGGAATTTGGGGGAAGTTTTGCAGAAGTTGTAGACTACATGCGAAGGCCAGCAGACATCACAGAAAAAATTCAGAAACTCAGAAATGCATAAAATATATGTATAGTATTATATAACATCACCATAGTTTATCTTTTAATACCATAATAGTTCAGACCCCTCTGGTACAAAGGGAGGGGCCAAAAAAATTTTATGTGGATTTTCCAGACTGAAGGGGGGCCAAGCCTCCTAGCCCCCAAGATGTGGAAGGGATACTGTACTCGATTGTGTATTTGTTCCTGTAGGATACAGGATACACTTGGCCTCTGAGCTTCAGATAATAAAACAATCCATTCTCTTTGGTTCCAGGCATAAACTTTTAAATATAGTATTTTTGGAGGGGGGGATTGGGGTAGGGAAGCAGATGTTGCCTGCCAAAAGCATCAGCAGAAAGGAAAAGACTCTGCTGGATAGTTCTTTAGCCTCTTAAAGACAAAGCTCCAAGGCTATTCTAAAGCACAGATTCAAAAACGAAAACCACAAAACCCCCAACTCTAGCCCATTGTGTGAGCAGTTACAGGCAAATTGTCCTCTTTGAACTATCTTAATTATACTTATTATCAGCTCTGTATGCTGTACTTACCAGGACATTTTGGATTCTGGTAACAAGGATGCCCAGCTGATCTGTTAAAAATAAACAGCATAAATAGCAGCATATAATCACCCCCGGTTTTGTAGGACAAGAAAAGGGAGGGAAAGGAAAGGAAAGGTCATTTGGTTAATTGTCCTTGCTGCTTTTTCTCTGGCCCCATTTTTCTTGGACTTTGCCCACTCTCCAATATTTTCTCAGCACAATAATTATCTCTTAGATGATAATGCTCTCAGAGGATCTTTCAAAGTGACTTGGGTGAGGGTTTTTTTTTTTTGGTTGTTGTTGTTTTTAACCAATCTTGTGAAATCTATCAATCAATAAGCATTTATTAAGCACCTACTATGAGCTGGCCACCATGCTTTTAGGCACTGGAGCTACAAAAACAATGCTGAAACAGTCCTCAAGTTAGAGCTTACAGTCTAGCCAGAGAGATAACCACATGCATTTCTCAGGATATACAATACACATCAAAGGTGATTTTGATGGGAAGGCATTAGAAGTTGAGGGGGAGCAGGAAAGACTTCATATAGAAACTGGAATTTAAGCTGGCTCTTCAAGGAGACTAGGGATTCTGGGAGATAGTGGTAATGAGGGACTATGCTGGAAGCACAGGAGACAAGCTGAGCAAAGATGGAGGTGGCTGCTATGTGAGAGGAACAGATACCTAGAGTTATCTCTATGATAAGTTATCTCTTATAGATAAGTTATCTCTATCTTATACCTCCATCACATATATCTATCTTATATAGAAGGCTAATTTGACTATAGAATGCAGAAAGGGGAGTAATATATAACGATGTTGGTAAGGTAGGATAGAGTTTAGCACAGTGCCTGGCACATAGTAGGTGTTTATTAAATATTTATTAATTGATTGATTGTGATGCATTTAGATGCCATTTAAAAGGCTTTAAATGCTGAATGGAGGAATTTATATTTGATCCTAGAAGTAATATTCAACCAATGGAGTTTATTGAGGCCAGACCTACACTTTAGGAAAATCACATTGATAGCTATGTGGAGAAACTTGAGGTAGAGAGATAAGTTAGGAGGCTATTGGAACAGTTCAGGTGAAAGGTGATGAGGGTCTGTGTGGGTGGAGAGAAGAGGACAGATGTGAAAGATTGTAATGGCAAGCAAAGTGGGACTTTTTGTTGGTTTTTGTTTTGGAGTACTTCTCAGCACTAAGGAAATCAATTGCCTTTGAGTCTCCCCTTTGTTCGAATCAAGTCATTGATTGGAAACAATATATATGATGTGTTAGTTGTGATTAGAGATCTTTCCTACACCCTTTTGCTAAGTAGGTGTTAAGTCCCAGGGCCCTAAACAGGGTATATATGCTCTGAGGTTAGCATTTTGCTTTGAGGGCTTACTCGCGGGAAGAGTATTTGTGTGATTTGGCCAGAGGAAACTCTGGGTAGCCTCCCTCCTTCGAACATCTAAATGTTGGTGCTTCTCTCTCTCTGGTAACTATGTATGTATTGTCTTGGTCACACAACTAGAAGCCTTCCTGTTGATTTGTGTAATTTTGCTCTGTTTATATAATTTCTGCTTGTAATTTCTGTTTGTGTTTTCTCTGAAGTTCAGGGTGCTGACTTTTCCCCCTGAACTAAGTGAATGACATATGTATGTTTAATTAAAGTGAGATCGTAAAACCTTTAAAGTTGCTTTCCTTAGAAAAGCAGATCAAAGAACCTGTGCTAGCAGCCCTCCTGGATGCTGCTATTATTGATCTTACACCCCCACAGCAGCTGCTAACAACACTGTTGTTACAAACATGTTGGGGAAGTAGAGAGGACAAGATTTGGCAGCTGAGTTGAAATGAGGAATAGAGGGTAATATTAAGGTTTGAATTTGGAAGACTGGAAGGTGGTGGGGTCCATGACAGGAAGAGAGAGGTTTGGAGGATGGAGTGGGAGTGGGGGGAAAGGTGAGTTCAATTATAGACACATTGAGTTTGATGTGTCTACAAGGACATCCAGTCCAAAATGCTTAATGATTTGGAAACATGAATCTGAGAATCAACTGTAGAAAGATAGCTAGAGTTATCTCTATGGTTACCTTTTATGGATAAGCTATCTCTATCTTATTCAACTATCATATGTATATATGTATATATATCTTATATAGAAATCATCTGGCCACATGTAGAGAGTTATACATGTGAATAGATGAGTCACTGAGAAAGAACATAGAGAGAGAAGATAAGAGAGCGCCCAGGATAGACAGGATAGCACAGTGGATTGAATGCTTGACCTGGAGTCAGGAACCCAGTTCAAACCCAGTTTCAGATATTAGCTGTGTGACCCTGGGCAAGTCATTTAACCTCTCTCTGATTTAATTTACTCATCTGTATGATGGGAATAATAGCATCTACCTCCCAGAGTTGTTATTTGTTGTTAAGTCGTTTCAGTCGTGTCTATCATGACACCATTTGGCTTTTCTTGGCAAGGATATTGGAGTGGTTTGCTGTTTCCTTCTCCAGCTCAATTTTACAGATAAGGAAACTGAGGCAAAGAGGGTGAGGTGTCTTGCCCAGGGTCACACATAACTGTTAAATATCTGAGGCCGGATTTGAACTCAGGAAGATGAGTCTTCCTAATTCCAAGCGCAGTGCTCTAGTCACTTCTCTAACTAGCTGCCAAAACTTGAAGTGTTATATAAATGCTGGTTATTCTTCTTATTGGCATTCCTACCCACAGATAGAAGGCAACGTATGAATGATGATCAAAAAAGGAGAAGAAGGAAAAATACCTATGGGTTCTCCCCCAAATGTCCTAATCACTCAGTTCCTCTCTACCCATGACCTACTCTACTACACCTCCTCAGCCACTCAGTTACAGCCTTGATCTTGCCATCACCAACAAATACACAACCTCCATGTTGAAGAATTCTGAAGTGCCCTTATCTGACCATAATCTATTGGCTTCCCTCCTCTCCTTCTGCCTTCCCTTACCAAATCCTACTTTTTGTCCACACCATGACCTCCAATTCCTTTACCCCTCAATTCTCTTCTAGGCCATGACCCCTGGACTAGCCACCCACTCCTCTTTTTGCCATCTTTACTCCTTAGTGAACCAGTTCAACTCGACATTATTCCATTCCGTGTGAGAGAAATGATTATTTCTCTCTTGTACTAATAACTAATTAATATGGAGAAGGAAATTCAGGGTTTTTTCCCTTATATTTCCTCATTCAGAAACCAGGCCCTGTAGGTTATTCAGCCAGTCTCTCATGACATCACCTTCTCGATGTCTTGGAGGACAAATGATAACAATCAACAATCTCTGAAGGATATTGCTGATAGATGATTAAATCCAGGGAAGCTGATGAGATCACTAAGTGTCTTTGCTGCTGTTTCTCAAATTCACTTATCCCGCTCGCCTCTCTGTTGGCCTCCAATCTTGCATCTCCAACTGCTTTTCAGACATCTTGAACTGGATGTCCAAGAGACATCCAAACTCAACATGTCCAAAACTGAACCCTTCCCACTTCAGACCTTCCCTATTACCATGGAGGGCCACACTATACTCTCAGTTCCTCAGGCTCCCAACCTAGGAGAAATCCTAAACTCCTCACTATTTCTTACTCCCCATATCCAATATGGTGCCAAAGTCTGTCAATTTTATTTTTACAACATTTCTCAAACAGGCTGCCTTCTCTCCTCTGACACTGCCACTACCCTGCTACAGGCCTTCATCACTTAATGGCTTGATTGTTGCTGTAGCCTGTGGGTGAGTCTGCCTGCCTCAAGTCTCTCCCCACTCCGGTTCATCTTCTGTTCAGCCACCAGAGTGTTTTTCATACATTGCAGGTCCAACCATGGCACCTGCATACTCAAGAACTCCAGTTTGGCACAGTGAGTAGAGCACTGGCCCTGGAGTCAGGAGGACCTGAATTCAAACGTGGCCTCAGACACTTGACACACTTACCGGGCAAGTCACTTAACCTCGACTGCCCTGCCTTCTCTCCTTCAAAAAAAAAAAAAAAAGAAACTCCAGAGGTTCCCTATCACCTCCAGGATCAAACACAGGATCTATCTGGTGTTCAAAGCCCTTCCTAACCGACCCTCCCCTGCCACCTCTCCAGTCTCTTTATACCTTATTCCCTGCCATACACTCTTTCACAAACTAGACACTCCATCTCTCTATTCCAGGCACTTTCTCTGGCTGTTCCTCACATGGGGAATGTTCACCCCTCTCAAGCACACCTACTGACTCCCTTGGTTTCCTTCTAGTCCCCGCTAAAATCCCATCTTCTACAGAAAGTCTTTTTAATTGCTCTTAATTCTAATGCCTTCCCTTTGTTGTTTCCTGTTTATTCTACACATGGCTTGTCTGTACATAGTTGTTCGCTTGTTGTCTCCACCATTAGATTGTGAGTTCCTTGAAGGCAGGAACTGTCTTTTAACTTTTTTTGTATCCCCGTTGCTTAGCATGGTACCTGGCATATAGTAGGCACTTAATATATGCTTATTGACTAACTGCTGCTCCCCTTACTGACATTCCATCTCCCATCTATACTAACAACAACAATAGCTAGTACTTCTATAGTGTTTTAAGACTTACAAAACACTTCATGAATATTTCATTTCATCCTCACTATAACCCTGGGAAAGCAGGGGCTATTGTTATCCCCATTTTACAGATGAGGATAATGAAGCAAATGGAAGTTAAATGACTTTCTCAGAGTCACACAACTAGGGAGTGTCTGAGGCTAGATTCAAACTCAGGTCTTCTCGAACCCAGGTTTAGCATTTAATCCATTGAGCCACCTAGCTGCCTTTGCTTGCTGTCCTTCCCTCCCCTTCTTAGAGTTCTCAGCTCTTTGCAAGGGTCATTCCTTGCGTCCCTTCTACAGAAGGCTTCACTGGATTTTCTCAGCCCATTCTCTTAAAATTACTTTGTATTCTCTCTCTCTCTCTCTCTCCCTCTCCCTCTTCCTCTCCCTCTCCTTCTCCCTCTCCCTCTCCCTCTCCCCCAATGATAGAATGGAAGCTCCTTGAGGGCAAGAATTATGTCACTTTTTGTCTTGGTATCACCAGACCCTTATCTCCTCAGTGCCTGGTGCATAGATGGTGCTTATGTAATATCAGCTAAGTTGGCTGTCTTTGATTGCGTCTTATTAGGCACGCTAAGCTGCAGGCCCAAACCCCTATCTATTAGGTGCTAAGCCTATGTGAGTGTTAAGCCCTCAAGGTCCCAAGGGGAGTTGCTGAGACCAGAGCCAATAGTAAGAGCTTAAGTTCTGGTCGCTGGGCTAAAGAGTGCATAAAAAGAGAGAATGGAGCTATTTGCTTAGGGATCTCACTCTTGGTGGTGTGCTGATGCAGTGACTCTGGGCAGCTGTAGTTAAGAGCCCTCCAGTTTGTAAATCCAGTTGTTCGGACTTTGTTAAACTCTGGTAACTATGAATAGAGATTTGAATCAGATGAGGTCTGTCTGTTGATGTTTGTAATTTGTTTGTATTTGCTCTGAAGTTCAGGGTGTTGGCTTTTCCCCTTGAACTAAGCGAATGATATTTGTATGCTGAATTAAAGATTGTTAACCCCTTAATGTTGCTTTCCTTAGTAAAGCAGATCAAAAGAACCTGGGCTTGCAGCATTCCTGTTGTTGGGCTTGTGTTGGTTTTTCACCCCCACCGCAGCTGTTAGCCAAATTGTTGAAACAGCTTACTATATGCTTATTGAATAAATGTTATTTATTCCATGAAAGGTTTACCAACACAACAGCTTCTTGGAGCAGACATCTCAAGTATCAGCCCCATTAAATAGATAAAGGGAGCTTAAGTGCAGAGTGTACACACACAGACCCACAGTCAGGAAGCATCTAAGACCTTTTGCCTTTTCCCCCTACATCACAGCTGCTGCTTAAGGGAAAGGTTGTTGTTGTGTCTGACTCTTTGTGACCCCTTTTGGGGTTTTCTTGGCAAAGATACTGGAGTGTTTTACCATTTTCTTCTCCAGTTCATTTTTCTGATAAGGAAACTGAGGCAAAGAGAGTGAAGTGACTTGCCCAGAGTCACACAGCTAGTTATGTGCCTGAGACTGGTCTTGGACTCATGAAGATGAGCAATTTTTAACAATTAGTAATTAAGGTGTGGAATGGACTTTTGGTTATTTTGTAAGGATGCTCTGAATAGCAATTCCAGCATTAGGGTGACTCAGAAAGGAGAAGTTAAAGTGGTAATTTTTTTATTTTATTAGGGAAGGTACTACTGAGTGAGAGTGTTACTAGGAAGTGATTGTTGACTCAAAACAAAATATAAAATGCTTTTCTAAAAATGAACAGTTGAGTTAGGATAGCTGCAAACTTTTATACAGATTTCCTCCTGGCTGAGTACCTAAAAAAGACAACCTCCTACCATCACTCCCACCCTGTTCTCTCTGAATTCAATCAGTACTTACTGAGCTCCTTCACCGGCCCCCCTACCCAGAATGTAAACTCCTTGAGGTCAGGGTCTATTTATTCTGTTTGGTGTCTTGGCATCCCCAGAATCTAGCACAATGTCTGGAACATAACAGCTACTAAATAAATGTGTTGATTGATTGATTAAGTGATCTATTAAGATCTGGAGGGCTGTACCAGCTACAAAAGAAATAGAAAATGTTATCCCCACCCTAAAGAAGCTTACAATCTAATTAAAACTTGCTCTGCATGAAGCAGTAGACAATAATTAAGAGCCAAACTGATACTGGTTGGATAAGTATGTGGAGTTCATGGCAGTGATGACATCAGTGTTGACTGAGACAGTCCCAGAATATCACCAAAGTATCTCCTTGGCAAACCACTCCAGTGTCTTTGCCAAAAAAAACCCCAACGGGGTCATGATCCAGTATCTTTGCCCAGAAAACCCCAAATGTGGTCATGAAGAGTGGGATGCCACACAGATAACCGAACAACAATAACGACATCTCTCCTTTGAGAAAGGTGAGAGGGGGCCAAATTGAAGAACTACCTCATAGCTCTTGGGAGATCCTTCTCAATAGGACCTTTTCCTTGCCCTCCTCAAAGTCTGAAGATTGCTGGCCTGAGGCTTTGAGCCTCATCAAAATGGAAAAACTGCATTTGGCCTTAGACTAGCAATCTACACTAAAAAAAATTCAAAATGGACAAGCAATCCAAATATAAAAGGTCATTCAAATAAGGCATTTTTTTTTAAATTTAAAAAATGTGGAGAATGGAAGGAAAAGCCTGTCACAACTACGGTCAGGAAAAGTATTCATAACCAAACAAGGCAAACAGAGATTATATAAGACAAAATGGATAATTTTGATTGTACATGTTTTAAAAGCTTTTGCACAAACAGTGCAACTTAAATAAGAGAAATGTAATGTGAAAAAAAAATGTCCTTTCACAAACCATAACTGATAAAATTTATACCCAATATGTATAGGGGAGACATATAAATATATGAGATTTTGTATGTGGATTTTATATATGTATATAATTATACATATGTATTGTTATAAATTACATGGACATATATACATATATGATTCTTCAATATATAAATGGTCAAAGAATATGGAATGGTTTTCAGAAGAAGAAATGAAAACTTAACAATTATATGAAAACATGCTCCAAATTAAATGTAAAAGAAATTAAAATTCAAACTTAGACCAGGGCCCCAGTCCTGACTCTCTAGACTTCCCTCTCTACGAAGCCAGAGCATGCTTCTTGCTCTGGAGAGACTTCCCACCATCCCTACAGCCTTCTGGTGCCATGGAGGATCACTCTACCCCTTCAGTCCCTTCCTCGGTTGGGTAGTTTTTACTGGAACTTCCATTTTAAGGAAAGTGCCCAAGTCTACCATGTTCATTCCTTCATTCCTCCCTTGGCACCCCTCCTTGAAGACAAGTACTCTGTTTCTGCTTGTATATTCTCAGCACTTAGCCCAGTGCCTGGCACACAGTTTGTGGACTTATTGGCCGATTTCACCTCATATCCATCAAAATGGTAAAGATACAGGTAGAAAATATTGGAGGAATATGAGAAGACAGGCACACTAACACACTCCAAGTGGATCTGTGAATTGGCCTAACTATTCTGGAAAACAATTTGGAATTATGCAAAAAGAAAACAAAAAGTCACTAAACTATTTGGAACGTTTGACCTAGCAATCTTCTATTTGGCATATGTCCCAAAGAAAGTCAGAGACAGAAAAGTCCCATATGTGCCCCACTATTCACAGCAGCACTTTCAGAGTCACAAAACCAATCTAAAGAAAGTAGAACCCATTGGCAAATGGCTAAACAAATTGTGGTATGAGAATGAGACTATTACTGTCCCATATATAATGACAAATACAGGGATTTAGATGGCCATGGCTTCCTAATTTGAACTGTATAAATTGATACAGAGTAAAGAAAGCAGAAACAGGAGAACAGTATGCGTAAAGACTACAAAAACACAAATGAACACAAGACATCAAGGTCCACACTAAATGCAGCAACCAGTCATGGTTCCAGAAGACTAATGATGAAACTAACACATTTCTCTCTTCTGAGCAGAGAGATTAGAGGTGCAAAATGTTGTGTAAAGTGTAAAAACAGTCACTTTGTGAGTTGATTTTGCGGAATTGTTTTTATTTTAAGGGAGAAAGGATCAACAAAACTTTAAAAAGAAGAAAAATACCTATAGGCCATGAAATGTGGAATTTTCTGACATTACAAATATTTGCATTTACTTTTAAGTTATATTAAAATGTATTCCTTTACATACGTGGGTTCATGCAGTCATAGAGGATGTCCAAATGGAGGAGGGATTCATTGCTTATAAACGGTAAGTTCCACTAGATTCTACTGTTTGTGGACAATATTGTCCTGATTATATCAAAACATGGAACAGTAAAACAAAACAAAAAGACAAAGACAAAACAAAACAACTCCCCCCAAAAAGATCCATGATAACTCAAAAGAAGTCAACATAATAATCTATACAGGAAAAAACAAATCAATGAAAAATGGCTATTGTCCAAACTGTGATATGCAGTTAGATGGCTAGTATATCTTGTATAGCAAGTAGAGATGGACAGTGAGCCAGAGGTGAACAAACAGGAGCAAGTGTAAGCTGCTACTTCAGTGTGGTAAAAGGGGAACTGTCTTTTTTTTATTCTTCATATCCCAGGGCCTGGAATATTATTAAATGCTTGTTGAGTAACGAGATTGGATTATATCTTGGAAATTCTAGTGTCTTAAGGATCTCAAGCTGCTCTCTCACACACACATATGCATGCATTCTTTCTCTCTCTCTCTCTCTCTCTCTCTCTCTCTCTCTCTCTCACACACACACACACACACACACACACACACACACATACTTTTTTTTAAAACACAAATGTTCTCCCAGAACAGAACAGTGGTGAATCTTGGAACACAACAACCGCTAATGAATCACAGTGGTTGGTGACTCCAAGGACAATGCAAAAGACAAACAGTAGGCTAAGTCAGTTGTAACATTAGGACTTATGCACAAAAAGTGGTATAAAGAATATAACCCAGGAAAAATATAATCAGAAAAGGAAATGGGCTAGCCATGTACTGAGAATGAGGAATGGACAACTCCAGCACTACCAGCGAAGAAAAAAATATTTTTAAAAAGGCCTAGAGGAAGACGTAGGTGGATGGATTTTCAGTCAATAAGCATCTATTAAGCAAATCTATGGAAGAGTATGGTACGGAGAAGAATCAGTTGAATGGGATGTTATCTATAACAATAGAAGTAATACTAACATCATTGAGGTAACAGCTCTAATTAAGCAGTGACATATTATAGAGTCTCACTAGAGCTGCTCCTAGGGACCTGAAGGGCAACCTAGTCTAACCTTCTCCATGACTATGTCAGCCTATGAATATAAAGGAATAAATTTCAATATGATTTTAAACATAAATGCAAATAAATTTAACATTGTAAAATTCCACATTCCATGACCCAAAGGTGTTTTTTTTTCTTTATAGGTATTTTTCTTCTTTCTAAAGTTTTATGGATACCTTTTGTTTTTAATCCCAGTCACTTATTTGGAAGGATGAGGACACTGAAGCTCTGCTCTCTCCCTACCCAGAAGCCTTGTCTATCCCTAGACTGAGCTACCTGAAGGTCTTAAAGGTCCCATGGGATGAAGGCAGGAATCATCTAAAAGTAACCTGTTTATTCTTTCACTCATTCAACAAACATTAAATGAATGAACAAAATATAATTAAAAGCTATTTCGAAAAGAATTCACCCTTTATTATCTCTTCTCTTGCATAAGGATTTTCCCTGTTTCAAGAAGGCAAAAGAAATACACATCTGATGTCACACAGCCCTCCCCAGGGATCAGAACCCAGGCATCTTGCCTTGCAGGCTATTGTCTTAAGTGCCTGCGGTTTTCTATACCACTCTTACGGAAGCTGGCCATCCCTGCCTTTTTTTCTGGGGAAGATGTAGCCTGGTGGCCCAGCGCCCCCTCGGGGTAGAAGCCTTCACCCTGGCACCCACCCAGGTGAGTCATTGCACCAAACGCCTCCACCGCTGCTGGGAATCTTTCCCCAGCCCCAGGCCCCCCCTCCGACCGTGAATCACGCAGTTCTCTCCCCGTCCTCATCCCAGAAGCAAAGGATGCTTGTCCGCCCTCAGCAAGAATCCCCTCCTCCCTCTTCTCCCGAGGCTTAACCATCCGTGGTCAGCTGCCCTCTCCGAGAGGGGGACTGTCTGGCCCCCGCCTCATCTCTCCGGGGAAGCCTGCAGGGCCCCGAGCCTCACCCGCCACTCCCGGCTGCAGCGTACAACTCCGATGCCCGGCCATCGTCCTCCACCCAGGGAGGCGTCTGCACCTGGCCCGGCATCTTCTCCGAGGCTTCCCCAACGGCGACGTCCAATGCAGGGAGGGAGTGGGGAAAGCTTCCCCCGCCCCTCCTCCTGGCTTGAGTGTGCGTGCGTCAGGCCCGAGAGATGCTGGGGTGACAGGGCGCTGAGCCTCCACCCCGGCCGCCTGCTTGCGTGGCCCCTTCCCTCCCTTCCACTCCTCCTAGGTCTCCCCTGGCTGGGCTTTGGCGGGGCAGCGGGAACGCTGGCTAGGCGCGGAACGCTAGCGAGGGGTACGGTGGCATCTTTCGGGGCTGAGGATGCCCCGTAAACAAGAGGAGCTGGCGCATCCTAAGCAGGCGATGACGCCCAGTGCATTCTAAGCACGGACGTGTAGGCACGCCTTTTTACGCGATCTCTTAGCTGGAAATATAACAATTATTATTACTATTATGATTGTAATTTAAAACATTTAAAAACCGCCCAGATAAGCTCTCTGTTCAGAACATCACCCCAAATAGCAATGCCCAGATTCTGCCAGAAGCCTGGCTAGGTGGTGGCTCCGGGGCAGTCCGAGGCGGGGATGCGCTTCCGCCCCTCCTGCAGGTGGATGGATGGATGGATGGATGCTTGGTCAAGGGAGTCAAGCTTTTATTCCTGGATCCGTCGTGGTACATTCTGCGCCTGCGTGCTTGGAGTCACTAGGCGAACCCAAATTGACCTCTGAGTCGTTCCCTACTCTTTAGGAAGCATGGCCCTCTTGCAGACCCGTAGTAGGAGGCGGGGCTGTGGATGATAGAACAGGGCGGGGACAGAGGGCGGGCCTTCGGCTTCGATTGGCCCTCCCGACCTCCGGAAGTCGAGTCGCGAACTGTGCACATTCCGAAGTTGCTTGGATGGTGTTGGCTTGCTCATTCTTCTCCGGTTCTGTTGGTCTCGGCGGAGTCCCACGAGGGTCAATATGCCTCGGTACGCGCAGCTGGTGATGGGCCCCGCAGGCAGCGGAAAGGTCAGTGTTGGCAGGAGACTCTTGGAAACGGGGCGGAATCTTTAAGGCTCTCGGTGACCCTCTGGGCGGCTGGGAGCCTTAAGATGGGGACACAAACCAAAGACACGGAGTTCTCCAGTCGCTCCCAGACTCGGGGGAGAGGGGGAGATGCCTGGGCTTTTGGGACAAGGACTGCCTTGTAGAAATGATGAAGTTAGACTCTATGGCCCCTACCAACTCAAAAGCCAAGGTCTATAGAATGAAGAGGTTGGACGAGTTGGCTTCTGAGGTCCCTTTCAGCTCCAGAACTAGGGTCCTGTGAACCCAGAGTTATTTCCATAACATGATGGCTGTAGAATTTAATCATTCAGCCTTTCACAACTTTGTAAAGTGCTTTCAGTACCTGAAAAGATTCTCTGTAGCTATTTTAAGTGTGGCATAATTGAAATAATCAATCAGAGGAGATCATAGAGGCAAGTATAAAAGAGCAAATATGAGTATTGCTCATTGGATTCAAAGCCAGAAGACCTTGGTTCAAATCCTGTCCCTCTTCTAGGCTCCCAACCTAGGAGTTATTCTGTACTGTCATTCTCTCAAACCGCCCCTCTATTCCATATCCAAGTTATTGCCATAGTTTGCTGCTTTCACCATTGCCACATCCCTTGTCTTTTTCACCTTAGCAAGATCTCTGGTCAGTTTTACCTTTTCACCACCTCTACTTGATTTCACCTTTGCAGCTTGTCCATTTCACCTTTGCAACATCTCTGGTCACTTTCACCTTTGCAGCATCTCTAGTTGAATTCACCTTTGCAGCAGCTCATGTCCATTTCACCTTTGTAACATCTCTGATTGACTTCACCCATGCAGCATCTTTCAAATACACCTTCTCTCCTCTGACACTCTACCCTGGTGCAAGACCTCATCACCTCACACCTGGACTATGGCAAAAGCTCCTGGTGGGTCTGCCTTCCTCCAGTCTCTCCCAACTCCAGTATATCCTCCACCCATCTGTTAAAGTGATCTTCCTAAGTCTTATAACATCACCCCTTACCCTGGTACAGACCCTTGTCACTTCACACATGGACTATTGTAGTAGCTGCTGGTCTGCCTGCCTGAGGTCTCTCTCCATCCTACTCAATACTAAAGATTCCCTTTTGCCTCCAGGATCGAATGCAAAATCCTCTACTTGGCATTCAAAGCCCTTCATCACCTAGCCCCTCCTATCTTTCTAGTCTTCTTACACCTTACTCCCCAACATGGTTTCTTAGGTCCAACAACACTAGCCTCCTGGCTTTTCCTCAAATAAGACACTCCATTTCACTGTTTCTTCAAGTCCCAGCAAAAATCCCATCTTTCTACAAGAAACCTTTTTCATTCCCACTTATTTCTAGTGCCTTCCTCCTGTTACTTACTTCCTACTTATCCTGTAAATAGCTTCTTTGTACATATTGGTTTGCTTGTTGTCTTCTCCATTAGACTGTAAACTCTTCGAGGGCAGGGACTGTTTTTTTTCCTCCTTTTGTATCCCCAGCACGTAGCACAGTGTCTGGCACACAGTAAGCACTTAATAAATGTTTATTGACTGCCGCATACTTCATTTTCCCGGGCCTCAGAATGTTCATCTCTGAAATCAAAGGTATAGTCTCCTTCATCTCTAGAGTGTATGGGATCCTATAATTTCAAGGCTCATTTCATCTTTTGTGTTCCCAGTGGTGAGCAGGAGTCTGGACAATGCCCATTTAAGTGCTGTGCTCAGGGCTGTGAGAGAAAGATGTGATTTTTTTTTAATCTCCTTTAGAGTCTGTCCCACCCACTCAGAACTTACTCATTACTTGGCTCTGAGTTTGCCTCCTGATGTTGTTTTTGGGGTTGTTTTTGTAGAGCACTAAGAGTTTATATTGTTATTTGTTTTTACAATTATCATTCCCATTCAAAAGATGAGAAAGCTGAGGTTCAGATTTATCCAAAGGCAGACAGGACTTGACAGATAAGTTTAACACCAAACTTGGGCCAGGGGATAGGGGGCGGTTAAGGGAGAAGGATCCAATTAAAAATGTAGGTGGTATAAAAACAAAAATCATTGTGAATTTATTTTTTAAAGGCAACACACCAAAGTCTCTACTTGCGGAGTCTAAGTACAGTTGGATGGAACTCTGCCCTATAGAGAAGGGCAGGGTTCATTGTGGACGGGAGAAGTCAGGACAGGCTGAATTGTGCCTGGCCTGGAAGGACCAGGAGCTTGATGAGAGGATCTTTGACCATGGCCGGGGCAGATTCATGGAGACCCAAATGAGCCTGGGTAGGGACTGTGGGAAGCCCTACCTGACCAGCATGAGATGAAGTTGGGCAGGTGGGTCAGGCCTGATTATGGTGGGCCTGCTGCATATATAGCCCTCAATTCAGCCCTCCATTGGCTTGTGCAAAGGAACAGAATGTCAGCTTCTTAAGATTAGAACCAGAATAGGCCAGGGATGGCAACTAGACCGATGATTTCATTGGTGTAGAGAACTTCCTAGTGAGGAAAGTGCATCCACCAAGGCCGGTTGGCGCCTTCTCTGCAACAGATGGTCATAGTGAATTGCCGAGAGCTCCCAACTTGTCTTGAGTCACACGGTCAGGATAGTGCCTATAATAAATGTTTATAATTGTTGGTTAAATGGATGAAGTCTCACACTGACCCTCCCTCCAGGAGCATGCAGGAAGTGGTTGGCATATGTCGGCGAAACTCGTGAATTCCACTGGACATTAGAGCTGAGGGCCATGACATTGTAGAGGAGGAGGGAGAGGCCTGGCATTCAGAGAGAGCCTAAAGGTTTGTCAGATTGTCCACAGATGTCTCACTGGAGCCTCATGGCAGCTGTACAAGGGAGGTGTACAAGGGAGATTATCATACCCTTTTTACAGATGAGGAAAGTCAATCTCTTAGGAATTAAGTGACTTGCCTGGGAATGCACAACTAGTCAGTATCAGGGTTGAAGGCAGTTCCGGCACGTAGTGAGCGCTTAATAAATGCTTTAGCTCATATGGGTTGGGTCAGGTGTAGAGAAGGGGATGAATTTTGAGCAAGGTCTGAAGGAATGACAGTTTGGTGAAGGAGAGAGATATTGGGAGCCCAGAGAGCAGAGCTTGTGGGGGCACCAGATAGAAGTCGTTGCAAGGGACAGTGGATGGAGTACCAACTCTGGAGGCCGAGGACCCAAGTTCAAATCCTGTCTCTGATACCTATTACCTGGGTGACCTCTGATAACTTCCGTAACCTTCCTGGGCCGCAGTTTGCTCAGCTGTAAAACGAGAGACTCTGATGCTCTAGATCAATAACAGTCACTAAACTTAAGGATTTAGACCTAGAAGGGACCTTGAAAATGATGTAACCCCCTCTCTCCGTGCCCCCATTTTACTGGTGAGAGTTGAGGGGCTTGCCCGGGATCACAGGCCTCCTGACCTGTCCAGGCACAGCACTGTCTCTACCAGCTTAGCCCCTTCATTCTGCAGATAGGAATCCTTGGCCCAGAGAGCCAGCCCGAAGCCAGCTGCTCTGAAGATCTGTTGCTTTTTACTAGGGATATATTTTTTTATTCCCCTTTTTTCATTCCCCAGTGAGCTGACCGACTGGAAGCTGTCCAGTCTACTCAAAGACCTCTTCCATAGAAAAAGGTTCTCATTGACCTACAAGGCCTCAGCTGTCTGTCTGCCTGTCCATCTATTTGCCTCTCTTTTATTTACCCTGGTCTCCTCTGTCTGCCCCTGTCTCATCTGTCTGCTCCCATCTCGTCTGTCTGCTCCCATCCCACCTGTTGTGCCTGTCCATCTGTCCATCCCTGTGCTGTCCATCTGATCCTGTCCCATCTCTTGCCCCATGCTGTCCATCTGACCCTGTCCTGTCTGCCCGACCCTGTCCCGGCCATTTTGATCTGTCCCATCTCTCCGACCCTCTTTTGTCTCACCCCATCCTGTCCATCTGCTTCTGTCCCATCTGTCTGCCCCTGTCCTGTCTGTCTGATCCTGCCCCATGGGGTTTGGATAATCGCATGTGAGGTTGCAGCCCTATGATTTCATCTGTTCCACCAGCAGCGACTTTCCTGTCATTTCAGAGCACATACTGTCACACCATGGTCCAACACTGTGAAACCTTGAACCGCTCAGTACAAGTGGTGAACCTGGATCCTGCGGCCGAGCACTTCAGTTACCCCGTGATGGCCGGTAAGCACACAGCAGCAGTGTCCTTTTCTTCCTTCACCCTGCAGAGATTCATTCTGCTGTCCCATCCCCCTGGCCCCAACTATCCACAGCTGCATCCAGCACACATGATGAATCTGCTGGCAGGGGGTGGTGAGAGGAAGCTAGCAACAAATGCATTTATTGAGTCCTTCCCGTGTGCGGGGCACCTGAGTTAGGAAGAAAAAGCAAAAGCAGGCCATGCCCTCAAGGAGCTTGCATTCTGCTGGAAGAGACAAGGTCATTATTCCCTTGGTTCCAAGTCTGAAGTCTGCCTCAAGTTCCTTCAGGAACCATTATCAAGCCCCTACTACATGCAGATAATAGCTGATTTACACCAGTTCAACAAATATTTATGAAGTACCTACTGTGTACCAGATACTGCTGGGTGCTGGAGGTAAAAGTTGTCCCTGATTCAACTAGGGGATACAGCACATAGAGAAGCAAATACAAGATAAGCCACTTGGAGCAAGAGACAGAGCGTCTGCCACCTTTGAGGTCTTTCTTCCTCTGCCTCCCATTGTCTGGGGGACCTGGGTTCAAGTCTGTGGGCACATGCTCCACTGGCCAATTCCCAACCCTTCTGCGCTTTCTTCTGGGGGATTCCAGGCCTTGTTCTTCCATAATGCTCCCTAGAGGATTGGCCTCTATGGGGGGCAGGAGGTCTTCCTGGGGGGTTTTTAAAGTGTCACGGTTGCCATGGCATTACCATCTGAGGGTCCCCTAGCCTGTGCTGCATCTCTGACCACCCTCCTTTGCTGGTCATACGTGCTAAGAGTTTCCTAAGGAGGCCCTGGCATCAAGAGGCAAGTCGTACATTCGGCTAACCCCAAAAACGCATTTGCTTTGGCCAAGTTGGATTTATGCCAGGCATGCAAGGTTGGTTCAGTCGTAGGAAAGCAGTTAATATAATTAATCTTGCTAAAAAAAAAATACATCTAGCTAATGGTTTTATTCAGGAAAGGCCATTGACAAAGTTCACAATTTATTTATGTTTTTAAGAAAACAAACACCAACTTACAAGGCTGAGGTACAGAAGGGTTGTTCTTTCAGATGATAAATAGGAGTAGCCTTTACACTGGAAAGAGCCCCAAGTTCAGAGTCCAAGAACCTGGATTCAAAGCCCAGCTTAACCTTTGTGACTCTGGACAAATCACTTAACTGTGGGAGCCTCACTTCCCTCACAAGACAAGCAGACCTCATTCTAGGTCACAGGATCCTCCTTCTGGAGCTGGAGGGGACCTCAGGAATCCTCCAGTCCAACCCTCTCATTGTTTGGATGAGGAAACCCAGACCTAAGAGATGTGGAGTGATCGGGACCAGTGTACCTGTCCAGGTCCACCTGTTACCAGGTCCAAGATCTGGCTGAGCTGGGATTCGCACTCCTATGATTCCTGTGACTCCCAAGTCCAGCCTTTTCCTGCTGTTTCTCAATAATCTTTGCCCATAACCCTACCCACTTACTCTCTCTTCTCAATTTCCCTCTTTCTGTCAAGGGCCCTATGTTAAAATTGTATCTGTCCTGGTCCCCCTGTCCCCACCCCCCACCCACTCTGGTCAGTATAGTAATTTTAGAAGTAGCCAGTATAAAAGGACAATCGCAGGAAGTAAGATTGCAAGGGGGAGCCTAGAAGTCACATACGGACCATCCCAGAGATCAAAGGAGTGTGATTTACAAACTGCATCATACATTCGCCAAAAGTCACGTCCTGGTAACATGTACTTCAGCAAGGGCCTTATGGTCCTATGGTATGCAAATGCCTGATGTTCCTGCCTTTTGCAGTAAGACCAAAGCTTGAAAGTTTTACCAGCAACTTTGAGATGATCTGTATATGTTAATGAGCTGGCTCCAAGGTGGTGCAAATAAGAGTTAGTCTTTTCCCCCATACCCTATGAAAATGAAACCTCAAACTCCATCCCACCCCCAATGCCCATCCATCTCCATTGAGTCCATGCTGCTAAGTGCTCTGCTTGCTAATCTATGGTGACATGAGTGATTCTCTCTGTACCTCCCCTTCCTCTTCTTTTTCCCATGCTGCCCGCCTTCCTCCACCACCCTATCCCTGTCCCTTTGCCATGTGCCTCTCTATCCCCTTTTGGCCACTCATCTCTGCACCTTCTGTTCACCCCTGTTCACCCTTATACTCTCTGTGCTTATTAAAGTGTGATTGAAGCCTCACTCACTGCTGTCATCATGGTCTTTCTTGATGAGTACCCAGAGAATCACATGTGCCTGCCCCGTTTGTTAATTTCATAAATTAATTAGCAGTTCAGGCCCCATGCTCCTCCCCCTCCCTGTCAGGTATGTTTGCAGCCTCAGTCATCCTCCAACTGTTCATTCTTCCTCTATTCCTCATATCCAGCGGTGTGGTGGGTCTTCTGAGTCCTCCCTCCACAGTATCCTCTAAGACATATCCCCTTCTTCCACTCCTAGTGTCCCCGCTGCATCCTGGCCCACCTCTAGCATGGACCTTGCAACACCTGGTCTCCCGATTTGTAGCCCCTCTGCTCCCAACTGGTCCTCCACAGAACTGCCAGAACCTTCTTCAGGGCCAGCATTGGCTTGACCATGTTTCTCCCTCACTCCATGAACCCTTTGGCTGGCATTGAGCAGCTCAACTACCCTTCCCAAGCCATGGGCTAGCCCATGGGGGATACCAGCCATTTCGTGTAACATCTCCTGTGCCTTTGCACAAGACGTTCCTCACACTGGAAGTGCCCTCCTACCTCATCTTCCCCTCTCAGAAGCCTTGTCTTCAAGACTCAGGTCATAATGCCAGCTCCTTGGGGAAGCCAGAGCTACTGCTTCCATCACCAGTGTTCTTGCCTTCCTTGGTTTCCTTGTATAAAGGCAGCCTGGCAATGGTTAGAGGACCAGCCCTGGGGTCAGGAAGTCTATCCTTTGATACCTGCAGGCTCTGTGACTGTGGCCCCCAGCCTCCCTAATTTCCTTTCTTTCAAATTTGCACTATTCAAAACTATAGTTACCTAAAATGTGGTCTCTAGTTCCAGCCCAGTGGAAATATTGAGTATGAATTTGAAGAACGTGACCACTTCACAGGATTCCTTGTTTGCAGTAATCATGACGCTTAGTGAATGCTTCTTGAGTGATTACTGATTACGGACTGTCACTGGCAGCAGTGACGCGTCCTCCGGTGGGTACAGTGCTGGCTTTGTTCTTTCAGACATCCGAGAGCTGATTGAGGTGGATGACGTCATGGAGGACGACTCGCTGAGGTTTGGCCCCAACGGTGGCTTGGTCTTCTGCATGGAGTACTTTGCTAACAACTTTGACTGGCTGGAGAGCTGTCTCGGGCATGTGGAAGATGACTACATCCTCTTTGACTGCCCAGGCAAGTGTACATTCCTCACTCCATGGTTGGGTGGGCAGGAAGGGCAAATGGACCGGACAAGTGCAGGTACAGTGGAGAACGGACACGTCCTGGGTCCAAACCTTGCTTCTGAAGCTTATTGCTTGTGACTTTGGGCAAGTCACTTAGCCCTTATGGGCCTAGATTGCCTCTGAAGTCCCTTCCAACTCCACAGCTATGATCCTGTCAATCAGCAAATTTGTATGAAGATTCTACTATGGGGCAGCTAGGTAGTGCAGTGAGTAGAGCACTGGCCCTGAAGTTAGGAGGACCTGAGTTCAAATCCAGCCTCAGATACTTAGCTGTGCGACCCTGGGCAAGTCATTTAACCCCGATTGCCTCAAAAAAATAAAAAGGAAAGATAAAGAATCTACTGTGGCCTCCAGCATCCTGTGACACGGTATTAGTTCACTCTTTCCCTCCTCCTCTTATCCTTCTTTATGCTGAATTTTCAGAGATTTGCAGAGTTGGAGGGGGTTTGAGAAGCCTTTGAGTGTAACTCTTATTGAAAAAGAATCCCCTAGCTAGCATCTTGGACACGTGGTCATCCGGCCTCTTCCAAAGGCCTCTAGTGAGAGGGAGCTTAGTCCCTCCCAACAGGCCCGTTCCACTGTTCCTGACATTGAGTCTAAAGCTGTCTCTTCTCAGCCTCCTTCTTCTGCGATTTGGGGTTGGACAGAAATAGCTGTGTCCATGTGTCACATGACAGGCCATCGTGTCCTTGAAGCTGTTGGGGTCCTTCAGGTCTTCATTAGGCTAACTATGCCTGATCTTCCTGTCCTGAGTGCCTGGCCCTTCCCTGTCCTGGTTGCTCTCCTCTGGACACTCTCTGTCTTATCAAAGTCCTTCTTAAACTCCCAGAACCGAACCCAGTGGACAGTGGGGCAATGATGTCTCATTTCTGGAATGTAGGCCCAAGGTTGCATTTGCCTTGTTTGGCTGACATCAGTCTGTCAGTCATCATTAATGAGGCACCATCTGTGTCAGGTGTCGGGGACACAGAGACAAAGAAGGAAACCATCCTAACTCTCAGTCAGAATCCATTCGAATTGGGGGGACGACACATACATATATAAGTACATATAAAATGAATTCAAGGGATTTAGGGAGTGAGGACCCCAGTCTTTGTGGGTGGTGGGGGTGAGAGATCAGAGAAGGCTTCATGCAGAAGGAGGTGCTCAAACTGTCTGGAGGGGAAAGAGGGATTCTGTGAGGCAGAGGTGAAGAAGGTGCACGCCAGGGGTAAGGGACAGCTGTGCAAAGGCATGGAGGTGCGAGATGAGGAACAAAGGAAAGGCCAGTTTGACTTGACAGTAGCGTAAGAACAGGGATAATATAGGATAAGGCTAGAATGATAAATTGGGGCTATAGATTGGGGTGGTGAAGGGCTTTAAAATCCAAACAGAATGGTGCCTCCCTGAGATGGCAGGGAGCCACTGGAGTTTCTTGAGTATGGGAGTGTCATGGTCAGATCTGTGCTTAAGGAAAATCATAGTATGGAGGATGTCCTGGAAAGGGGAAAGACTGGAGGAAGGAACTACAGTGAAGAGATTACAGCTAGATCAAATGATGAATCCATGCAAAGAAAGCCAGGAATGGATCCTGACCTCAAGGATCTCCCATTCAGATAGGAGAGACAATAGATCCTGACCTCAAGGATCTCCCAGATAGGAGAGACAGCAGATCCTGACCTCAAGGATCTCCCATTCAGATAGGAGAGACAGTAGATCCTGACCTCAAGGATCTCCCAGATAGAGACAGCAGATCCCGACCTCAAGGATCTCCCATTCAGATAGGAGAGACAGCAGATCTCAACCTCAAGGATCTCCCATTCAGATAGGAAAGACTAGATCCTGACCTCAAGAATCCCCCATTCAGATAGGAGAGACAGCATACAAACAACTATGTAAGTCCAAGATCAATTCAGGGTAAACAGGAGGTCATCTCCAAGCAGAGACACCAACATTAAGGGACAGTGGGAAAGGTTTCTTGGAGAAGGTGGTATTTTAGAGACAAGAAAGGGCCGTAAAGGTCAAGCAGAGGATCTGACACTTGATTCTAGAGGTAATAGGGAGCCCCTTTAGTTTACTGAGGAGCAGGTGGTGGCGGGGTCAGATATGTACTTTAGGAAGAGTACTCGGACAGCTGAGTGGAAAATGGCAGAGAGACTTGAGGCCTGCCTGTGTTTGGTGTGTGGGATTATGGGCTCGCACCCTGCAGGTTCGTGCAGTCAGAGGAGAGCAGGGAGGGCACAGAGGGGAAATGCACAGGACTTGGCTACAGCTCAGCTCTGATCGAGCGGGGGAGGTGGGGAAGGGGCCTGAGATCATCCTGCCGCGTCTCAGGGATCCCTCTGAGGTCAGATTTGTCTGCATTTCAGTGTCTTTATTTGATCTTGTTCATTATTCATACTTTTTGTATTTGTGCATAGTCGTCTGGGGCCCTGGGCCTTTGTTGGATTGGGTCACAGGTTTGCAGTAGATAAAACACTGGGCTTGGAATCAGGAAGACTTATCTATCTGAGTGTAGAAGGAAATGGCAAAGCAATCCAGTGTCTCTGCCAAGAAAACCCCAAATGGGGTCACAAAGCCCTGGACATGACTGAAACAACTGAACAACAGCATATATATACATGATGAATCCATGCAAAGAAAGCCAGGAATGGATCCTGACCTCAAGGATCTCCCATTCAGATAGGAGAGACAGTAGATCCTGACCTCAAGGATTGTACGTTAGTGTATACAAAATATTTTTTATCTGTCCCTGGCTAAATCATAGAATCACAGAGTTAAAGCTGGAAAGGACCTCGGAGGTCATCTAGTCAAACCTTGTCAAGATTGTAAACTTGAGGCAAAAGTCGACCTCACTTTTATCCTTGTACCAGCACATAGTAGGCGCTTCAGAAATGCTGATTGATTGATTTAGAGATGCATAGACTGGTATTTTTAAAGGTCTGGTCTTAGAACCACCAAACATAGGACTTGAGAAGGCGTAGAGTGGCGAGCTGGAAGGGGCCTCACTAGACCATCTATTCATCTCTCACATTCTAGAATTGTTTTTAACTTTAATCTCAGTAGAATGGAAGCTCCTTGAGGGCAGGGGCCATGTCTGGGGTTTGTTTTTCTTCAGTCTTGTTCCTGGCGCCTGGCATGCTTACGTAGTACCTTGCACTGAGCAGGGGCCTAATCAGTTTGCTGAATTGCGTTGATTTCCCATTCACGTCCATTTGCTAATTTCCGTGTGTCCTTGGTGCAGGCCAGATCGAGCTCTACACTCACTTGCCGGTGATGAAGCAGCTGGTGGAGCGCCTGCAGCAGTGGGAGTTCCGGGTCTGTGGAGTGTTTCTGGTGGATTCTCAGTTTATGGTGGAGTCGTTCAAGGTATGACTGCAAGGCCACAGGCAGCCCAGCATGGTGGCTAGAGTGCTGGACTTAGAGTCAGGGACACGTGGGTTCAAATCATACCTGTAGCCCTTAGCTAGCTGCAGATGCTTCAGGTCTCTGAATATCAGACAGCTCTCTAAGGCTATACCTTGTGGCTGGGGTATAATCTGCCCCAGCAAAGGGAACTCCCACCCAGGGAGTTCCCAAACAGGTGAAATAACAGGTTCCTTGACATGGTAATGCTGGGGTATAGGTAAAAAAAATAACCCCATGTCCTAACATGTGTAGGGTCTCAGTCCTGTAAATGCACCCACCTTCTCCCTGGTGTTACTTAAAGTTCCTACCTGTTTTTGTCTTTCTTTGTCTCCCCAGCACATAGCACAGTGCATGGTACTTTATTGTTGGTGGTATTCAGTCTTTCAATTGTGTCAGACCCTCCCAGGCCCCATTTGGGGTTTTCTTGGCAGAGACACTGGAGTGGTTTGCCATTTCCTTCTCCAGCTCATTTTACAGATGAGGAAACTGAGGCAAACTGGGTTAAGTGATTTGCCCAAGGTCACACAGCTAGTAAACGTTTAAGGCCAGATTTAAACTCAGGAAGATGAGTCTTCCTGATTCCAGGCTCACTGCTCTATCCACTGCGCCACCTAGTGGCATATATGGTACATAATAAATATTTAATAAATGCTTGTTGACTAACAGATTTGTGATGAAAGCAGATGAAAACCTAATTACCAAGGAAATAGGGCTGATCCAAATGTGGCATTCCATTGTCGATACCTCCATTGTTTTCTGTTCTTCCTGTTTCCCTGAGGAATTGCTCAGAATCTAGGTCCAGCTTACCTTTCTAGACTTACTTTATAGTACTTGTCCATTTATCATTAAGCACCTACTGTGTGCTAGGCACAAAATGAGACAGCCCCTCAAGGAGCTTATATTCTGTGGGAATGCAGATGGAGGGGGATGCGATATATACACACAGTAAATATATAATATGTCTGCACAAAGTTGTTGGAGGCTGTGGTGAGAGAGACCAGTAACCCCCCTTCACCCAGGCTGTATTCCAGACACCGGCCTCTATGCTCTCCCCTAAACCAGCCTTTCATCACCCGGGTAGTGTGTCTTACACGCCGGCCCCTCTCTTCCTCCTGAGTCTTAAATCCTCCTTTTCTCCAGTTGTCACTCCTGCAGGTGATGTGCTCTTCATTATCTTCCTTCAAGTGAGATAATTAAATCAATCAGATGAGCCACTGCTGGTAAAGCCCTTAGCTTGTAATTGGCTCTTAATAAAGGCACTTGATTATCTCTGTAAATGTTGGTAGAAGGGAAGCTCCTTGGCCTTTGCTATCCCCTTGTTATCCCTGATGCCTTGCAGCGGCCAGGACTTAGTAAAGCCTCTGGAATGGAATTCAGGTTGGGAGGGTCTGTGGCTACAGGGGAGGCCTGGATGAGCCTGCTCTACCCCCTAAAGGGAGTCCTAAGCTTCAAGTCGGAGCTGGGTTCATATCCTGGCTCTGCTTGGGAGGGGAACAAAGGTTTATGAAGAGCCTGCCAGGTGCCAGGCTCGGTGCCAAGGGCTTTGTCAGAGTCAGCTTGTTCGATTGATTTGATTACTGCACTTGAGGAAAATAGCAGATCACCTGCAGGAGGTGGCACCTGAGGATCCTAAGGGGCCTTCCAGGCATGTGGGATGAAAGGGTAGGTCTAGGGGAGGCTGGAACACAGTACTAGGTACAAGGGTGTGATTCTGGGCCCATCTTTTGACTCCGTGAGCCTCCATTTCCTCCTCTCTAAATAGGCACGGTAACTCCCTCCCAGGTCATTGCCCTGGGGCTGGCAGCTTTTCTGGTCACTGCTTGGTTCAGGAACCTGTGGCCTCAAGGCTACAGTCAAAGGGCTGCACTTGAGGACCTAGAGGGCTACAAGTGGCATCAAAACCAGCAGGTTCCCCACCCCTGCTTGGTCCTTTCTTCACACCACCTAACTGAGAGTAAGAAATAACAGTAGTAGGCTTTAGATAGTGTTTCAAGGTTTCTCTTAGGAGAACTTAGAAAGTGTGTTTCTCGATGGCAGGTCTTAGGAAAGATTTCATGAGAGAGGAAGTCAAAACTGTTGATGCCAGTGGACTTTTCTGGACTTTTTACAAATGTAGCTGTTTGCCAGACTCAGAAGCTCCATATCCCATCTCCAGGCCTTTGGCGAGGCTGTCTTTCATGTCTGAAATGCATGCCCTCCACATCTTAGGGCCCAGAGCTTTTGATCTAAGTGCCAAAGCCTCCGAGAGGCCTTTCCCGACTTCCTCCCCAGGAGTCATTGGTCTCACTGTCTGGTGGTGTTTTACTGTGACCTAGGGGGTGGGGCTGTTGTCTTACTGAGCTCTCCGGCTCCCACCCCTCACACCAGGTCTCACAGTATAGGCTGTAGAAGTCTCCTGCTCGTTTGGTACATCTGCACGAGACAGATTTACTAATGATCAAAATCCAGGTATTTCTGCTTAGAGAGAGAGCGCGAGATCTGCCCTGCCTTTTGAAAACCTCTCTGGCCCAAGCCATTTTTTGCTTACAGTTTATGGGGTTCAGGAGACAAAGACAGCATTCCACAGTGGGGATTAAACAGGGGACAAAGTTTAGGTCTGGGGTTTTGGTTTGCTTAAACAACAGTTGTAACTTAGCAACCCATTTCAGAGCAAGATGCTGACTTCATATCTCAGTGTTTTCCTTAATAAGGGAAAGGGGCAGAGTCTTAGTCTGCTTCCACAGTGGACCCCCCCCCCCCCATAACTGTGTGCTACATTTAATTGAACATGTTCAGACTTTCCCTGGGACTGAGAGGTGACTGACCAGTTGATTCTTTCTTTGACCAGTCAGAAGCAGAAGGCCCCCATTCTTTGCATTTACCAGTGAAACAAACTAGAGAAAGCCAAACATTTAATTTTTCCTTGTCTCTTTCCTTCTACAGTTTATCTCCGGGGTCATGGCGGCCCTCAGCACAATGGTGTCTCTGGAAATCCCACAGATTAACATTATGACCAAGATGGATTTGCTGAGTAAGAAAGCAAAGAAGGAAATAGAAAAGTGAGTTCTTCTATGACGCAACTTTTGTCCTGAGGGTCGAGGCTGCTGAAATTCAGAACCACCCCCTTGCTGCTCATACGTGGACTGCAGTTTCCTCATCTGTAAAATGAGAGATTAGACCAGGTCCTCTAAGGACCTTTCCTGCTCTGTATCTATACTTAATCTATATCTATACCTATCTATCTATATAGATATGTATCTATACCTATCTATATCTATGCTTATATCTGTACCTATCTATATAGATGTACATATCTATACCTATCTATATTGATAACTATACTTAAATCACTTCACCTCTGTGGGCCTCAGTTTACCTCATCTGTAAAAGGAGGAAGATGAATGAGAAGGCCCTTGACATCCTTTCCAGCTCAGAATCTGTGAGTCTTGGAAAAACCCAGGTAATTGTCCTCTCACTGACTCTCCCTCTCTCATTTTTAAGGTTCCTTGACCCTGATATGTATTCTTTGATAGAGGATTCTACAGACATCTTAAGAAGCAAAAAATTCCAAAAGTTGACTAACGCCATCTGTGGATTGGTAAGCTTTCCAGTTACTTTTAAACACTGACCTGGAAACATGAATCATAACACACATTGTGAGGCAGTGAAAGCAAATGGGACATTTTCTGTGTGTTTATTTGGGCATCACAGGTATCTCCGTTGCTGCTCTTTCTGTTTATTGCCCTTAAAGGATCAATCGTCCTGTGGGTCCTGAGGGGCAGAGGTGTAACCAGGGCTCAGGAGCCCCTCTCCTACACGAGGCTTTTCCACCCATCCCTTCTCCATACACACAGACAATATTAAATACTTAGTGTACGGTTTGCCTTTGCCCAGCTAAGGTACATGTTGTTTTTGTCAATAGAATCTAAGCCCTTTGAGGGCAGGGATTTTCACATTTTCCTGGATTTATTCTCCATGCCTAGAGCTGTATCTATGCTTTGTAATTAGCTTAGGTTCCTCTAGTTAGGGTTGGAAGAGGTCAAGTCTGACTACCTCATTTTACACATGAGGAAACTGAAGCCCAGAAAGTTAAATGACTTGCTGAGGGTCAAATAACTAGTAAGCTTTTTTTTAATTAAAAAAAAATTTGCCTCATTAGTTTATTCCCCCACCATGTAATAGTATTTTATTTTTTCAAATTACATATAAAGATAGTTTTTAGCACTCACTTTTATAAGATTTTTAAGTTCCAAATTCTTTTCTCCCTCCCTCCCCAAGACAGCAAGCAATCTGATATAGGCTATGCATGTAGCTAATAAGCTTCTAAAGCAGGATTTGAACCCTGATTTTCTTGACTCCAAGTTTAGTGCTTTATCCAGTATACTATGCTTGGTTACAACAAATTTAATAAATGGTTGTTGATTGATCCTCAAACTGGTGAATTCAGGGTTACTGTAGAGGCAGCCCCCGCACGTCGCCCCCCCCCCACCTCATGCTGGCCCTGCACAAGGAATCTCTCCTAGGCAGGGGTTCTTAACCTGGGGTCTGTGAACTTGGATTTTTAATATTCTGACAACTGAAGTATTTATATTTTATATATTCAGAAACATTCTGAAAAGGAGTCAGTGTAAGGTCAATGGGGAATAAGCTCTTCTGTGCCCATCAATAGGCCTCATGTGGAGCCCATTAAGGGAAGCTTGCTTGTAGGAAGGCTTGCACACCTTTTGTTAATAAGCTAATTAGGCAACGAGTTGGGTTGTGATGCCTTCTGGCTCTGAGCCTATTACCTGAAAGAGTATATGTTCTAAGAGGTAAGCTTTTGCTTTAGGGCTCGCTTATGAGAAAGATGTTGTGATTCCCTGGTTGAGACTCTGAGTGGCCATATGTTCAGAACCTCCCGACTCCTCAGGGGTAAAGGCTCTCTCCATGCAGTGGTGGATGTAAAGCTTTGATTTGGGCAGTAAAGCCCTGTCTGTTGGTCTTTATTTCTCTGCTCTGTATTATTCTCTGTTTGTATGTTATGTAATTTAAAAAGATTGTTGACCCCTGAAACAGCTATCTTACCTTAGTAAAGCAGATAAAAGAATTTGCCCTAGGAGCCATCCTGGGTATGCCAGTGTGGTTGCCATTATAGTCAGTCAGCAACATTTATTAAGCTCCTATGTGCCAGACACTGCACTAAGCATGGTCTTAAGCGAGATCATAATTGTCCCCTGTGAGGATCAGCCGGTCAGCTGTTGTTCTTCTCAAAGGTGGATTCTCTGCTTTGCAGATCGATGACTACAGCATGGTCCGGTTTTTGCCCTATGACCAGTCGGATGAAGAAAGCATGAACATAGTCCTACAGCATATTGACTTCACCATTCAGTATGGAGAAGACTTGGAGTTTAAAGAACCGAAGGTAATTTGGGAGCTTCAGTGATATTTTGTCAAAATGTTTAATTGATAACTTGAAAAAAAAAGATACGGTCATTTTCTGTTCCCCTGTGTTCGAACCCTCCATTGTAACAAAGAAAAATAGTTTAGCAAAACCAACCAATCAAGTGGCTGTGTTTTACAGTGTATAGGCATCTTCACCTACCAAGAAGAAGGGAATGTGGCTCATCGTCTGCTCTTTAGGACTAAGATCCAGCCACATGGTCATGGCAGTGGATCTGGCTTGTGGTGTCATTTTTGTTTATGATATCGTAGTTGGATGCATATACTCTTTGTTTTGCTTTCTTTGCTCTGCAGAAATTCATACTAGTCTTTGCAGATTTCTCGACTGCACAAAAATAATTCCATTACCTTCACATACCAGAATTTGTGTTGTTCTATCAGTGGGGGCCAACTTTGCATTATAGTTTGTGCTGCTACCAAAAACAGCTGCTAGGTTAGGGATTCTTCTATACCCCCAAAGAAGTCAAAGACATGAACAGAGATCCAAAGTATATCAAAATATTCATAGCAGCATTTCTTTTTTGAGTAACCAATTTCTCTCTCTCTTTTTTTTAAGTAATAATTAATTGTGGGAGGTAGAGAGTGAATACCCATCAATTGGGAAATGGCTGAAAAAAACCCCCATGGTATATGAATGTAATACAGCGTTATTGTGTATTAAGAAAGGATGAATAGGAAGAATTAAGAGAAAGATTGCAAGAGTTATACACAGTAAGGCAGAGGAAGTAAGTAAAACCAAGAGAATGGTATATACAGTAACCACAATATTGTTGTCTATGAAAAGATCGTCAACAGGAGGTTGGGTCTCTAAGCAGTGGACAAACTAGGGAGGATCCTTAGGGACTATGAGGAATATCTGGTACTGGCTTCAGAGAAGTTTATGTACACTAGCAAAGTCTCTGGCTCTGAGAATACAAGCAGCTTAGTGACTTTTCTCTAAGAATCCTCTCTTCAGTATCCATATTCTTCTGAAGAATCAAGACACCAGGACCCTCTTCATCAGATGCTTTCTGCTGTGTAGTATCTGGGAAATAGAAACATAAGGAGCCCCCATGATAGATGTTTGATTCCTCATTCATGAGTTCGCAGTCCCTTTCTAAATGATCTGAAGATTCGATACTAGTTCTGAAAGGGGGATTTACTTTTCTTCTTTGCTTTAGAAGTCAGTTCCCTGTAGGCAGCCGTACTTGACTTACGGCTGTCTCTAAGATGGACTCCCAGGATTACAGAAAGAAGAGTGGAAATCTAATTGTCGCCCCATTCCTTTGTGGGTGTTAAGAGGAGCGGTGTTCAAGGCGACCAGCAAGTCTCTATTAGCCTGCTTGGCTGCCTAGCAATCAGTAGAGATGAAGAGAAGAAAATCCTACTTCCTTGAGGTGTTGACAGTTTAATTTGCTGAGTCAATCAAAAAAAAAGATCATGATGTATATATAGACGTATACTTTTCTTTAAGCATCTTCTGCTGACTCCCTCATTTCAGCTCTGACTTAATGGGCCAGAGACCCATTTCACCTGTTATTTCTTGTCATATCTCATCTGGCTGGGACAAGTGTTCTCAAAGCTCTACTTTCTCAAATAGAAAAAGGAGCTGAACAAAACTGTGATGAGGAAATTACCTTTAACTTTCTCCTATCCTGTTCTTGTTTTATATAAATCACAAGCAGGCTAGCTGGAGAAGACTAAAAAGGACTTTGTCTCCCGTCCCTCCCTATGGCCTCTTCCCTCTCTTATCTTTACCCTGGAATCCCACACCCAGTAGACTCTTCTAGGTGATCTGGCACTTCTAGGATCTGTGCCTGGGCCCTCCCTACAAGGAACTATGTCTGTTTTAGTAGGTGGTTTGTCAGTTGCTTTGGCCCCAAAACATTGAATGTTTGCCAGATATTAGTCCATTATTAAACATCATCTGAAATATCCACCCATAAGTGCCACTATTGACACATTAAAGACATTTAAAAATTTTTTTTAATTAAACTTTGTTTTTTTTTCTTTCCTGGAAGGAATCTGAAGAAGAAAAGTCATCCATGTTCGATGAATATTTTCAAGACTGAAGGCATGTATTTAATTTTTCTGGTGTTTATTAAAACACGAAGAGCTTTGCAGGCAGAATCTTACAAAGACTCATGTTTAGACTCAGGGAGAAGACGATGGAGGATTCATCTTTCCAAAGCAGAAAGAGTATGGCTAATCCACAATCTGAACGTTGTCACTTCTCCTTCCCTCCTAGCCCTGCCAAAGAAGAAGGATAATTTGGAAAATCTACATTGGCAAATGTTTCCAAATGAAGTCCCAAGTTCTCTGGGACGTGTATTACTCGTTTAAGGGAAGACAAGCTCTGGGCTATAAAACATAGCCTGACTCAAGATTCCTATTTAGAAGAACAACTTGGATTTGTAAAAACTCCTATTTATTCATTGTGTACAGACAAGCCCTTGGTGCTGCTGTTTGTGCTAGGCAGGGGCCCAACTTACTTCCATTTTGGGGGAAGGATAGTTTGCATTGTGGTGTGAAAGTGGCAAAGAGGGAGGTTTCAGCTTGATGTCAAGAAAGAAAGACTTCCTGACAGCTTGAGCTAACCACACATGGTGTGGGGCTCCTCGAGAGGTGGTGGTCTGCCTGACTTCTCGCAAAGTCAGCCACGAATATGGTGGAGAGGATTTTTTTTTATAGGTTCAGGTTGGGCCAGATGGCCTGAGGGTCCTCCTCACTGAGAGATTCTTTCCTGTGGTTTTGCTGTTGGAAAAATGATTCCATTCCCTTCCCTCAGAATGGATTGCTTTAAAATTATTTTTGTAAAAAATAAAATAAAATTTTATGCCTGAGTGGTCCATAGCCCTTTCATATTCCAAATTATATTTTGAAGTCCCCCCCACTCCCCTTTTTAGTCCAGACTTAAATATCCTGTACCAGATGCATATTGACAACCATGTGTAACTTAATCGTGTTAATGAATATCCTGGGTTTCTTAGAGGTTAAGTGGCTTTCCCCGGGTCACAAAGCCAGCAAGTGACAGAGGCAGTGTTGGAAGCTAGGTCTTTCTGACTTCCCTGCCCCATGTCATGCTACCTCATCCAAATTCTTACCAAGGACAGTTCTTGGTGAATGAAAAGAATTGAAATTTAGTGATTCCAAAACAGTGAAGAATCATGGTCTTTGGTTGAGCCAGCCAAACACAGCAGACATTGCAAAACATCTAAACAATGCTTTTTTTTTGCTGTTTGATCTCTCTTTTAGACTTCCCTAATCTGGCCAGGCCATCAGCTTCTCTGGTTCAGGTGTTGTACTGTGCAAGTAAAAGTCAGTCCCAACACTTGGAGCTCAGATCTGCTGCCCCTAGGGACAATTGTAAATGGTAGAAGATGTGAAAGCAACCTGAGAAATGTGTCATTTTGCCCACAGTCTTCCAGGTCCAAGACTCAAACCCAGGTTCTCTGACCACAAATCCCATACTCTATGGTACACTTTGCTGCCCCCTGAACTCGTAGTCTGGAAGTGCAAAGCTCCCCTACAATTCCTTCTGAGCCTTTTTCCTGAACTTTTCCTAAGCATAATGTCCATTAGGCACATAGTGATATCACTTTTTTGCAAGGTGTCTTAATAGGGGTTATGTAGAGGACATTCCATCTTGCCCCGCCCCCCATTTTATTAATGAAGAAACAGGCCCAGAATGGTGGAGTGAATTCATACAGTTGAAGAGTTTCACATTTGGAGAAGGCTATGTTGGCCAATTGACCTTTTCCAAGGTCACATCGATTGTGCTGGGATCAGAGATTTGGAGCCAGGAGGGATCTTCATGGTCATGACTTGCCTCAGATCACACAACTAGTAAGCATTTTAGGCAGGATTTGTGTACCTCCCAAAGGTCCTTGGGGAGCACCTCGGGGAGCAGACATCAACATCCGGGTCTCCAGTTCCTTCCTAAGAAGAAAAATAGAAGATGGTCTGCAGCTCTCTCCTGTGCCCAAGTTATGAGGCAGGGGAAGGCTGTAGACATTTAAGGAGAACATCGTTTTTTCTCTTTTTAAATGCTCTTGTT
Source organism: Phalanger gymnotis (assembly GCA_028646595.1). Classification (NCBI taxonomy): domain Eukaryota; kingdom Metazoa; phylum Chordata; class Mammalia; order Diprotodontia; family Phalangeridae; genus Phalanger; species Phalanger gymnotis. Next base: position 27,521,795 of record CM053622.1, read on the forward strand.
CCTTAAATGAACACCCACTAGGTAGCCAAATTTTTATTTCCATGTTGTCCAGTTGTTTCAATTGTGTCTGAGTCTTTGTGACCCCATTTGGGGTTTTCTTGGCAAAGATACTGGAATGGTTTGCTATCTCCTGCTCCAGCTGATTTTACAGATGAGGAAACTAAGGCAGACAGAGTGAAGTGACATACTCAGGGTCATGCAGCCAGTAAGTGATGCTAAATTTTGAACTTGCGTTGCTGGCTCCAGGGCTGATGCTTTTTCACTGCTCCATATCCTTATATAACAATATCCTGTGTGTTTTGTGTCATTCAGATTTTAGGTTTTTTCAATAGCCAAGATAGTATGTTACCTAAATATTTTATCTAGCACATTTCAATGATCTGTAGTCTCATCAGTCCAGGTATCGCTTCCGCTGATGTCAAAAGCTGCTGCGCTATGATTTGGTGGTTGGTCTTTTGAGAGTTGTTGGAGCCAAAAAGACAACAACCCACCCAGTGGTGAGCCTCTTTTAATAAACCCCTGACAATGTACTTAAGAGACCATTCCAAGGACCATAATCAAAACCATCCCAGCTTAGCAAGGATCTACCAGAGCTCGAGGTCCTCTGGCGCAACCTTTAGAGGATCCTTAGAGGTCAAAGAGTCCAATTTCTTCATTTTCCAGTTGGAGAATTGAGGCCAAAGGATGTTAAATGAATCTCACAAGATCACAAAGCTAGTAAGTGACTAGGGCAGGACTCAGACCCCCATTTGGGTCCCCACTAGACGAGACTGAGACATCAGAATAGGGTCTTGGGGTGGTTTCTCCAGGATATAATCAATGAGGCATTGGGTTTTTTTTTCTTTAAGTCATGAGTCCTAGATTTTTTTTTTCTTATCTGGAATTTTGTTGATGTCTGTAAGACAGAAATCTACGCACTCTAAAATCTACCTTACTTACATTAAAATCCATCATACTTACAATGTCAAACTAGTAAAAAAAAAAAAATACAATCCTCTGTGACTTCATCCCAAGATAATATAATGGCCAGTCTATGTCTGGGATGTGTCATGGATCCCTTTGGTAGTGTAATGAAACCTATAGATCCCCTTTCCAGAATAATGGTTTTAAATACATAAAACATACAATAATACTGAAATATGGTTTTCATAATATTATAAAAGTTCACAGACCCCAGGTTAATAACCCCCTGGTCTATTGCATTAAAAGATGTTGACATTTTTAATTGTATATAAAACATTTTTGTTGTGTGCGAATATGAAGTGTTTTTTTTTTCATCCTACTATCAAGATGCATTGTGCATTTCAACATAAACTGAAAAACACACACCTAGGTTATGACTCTTGTGAATTGAGGACAATTATTGGGAAAGTGGAATGAGAGTAAGAGCCCCCTCCCCCCCTCCACAAGTCATGATGAATTGTGGGATGAGATGAAAGCGTTCCGCCCTCATCCCTGATTTTCGAAATCCTTTATTTCTGCAAGGGCTCGCCCCTTATCCAGACAGCTAAAATCTCATTCTCTTTCCACTAATTTTCCTAGAGCCTTTTGTCCTTATCTTTATTCTGCCTCCCAAGGCCCTCCAGTGCAGTTTTCAGTGCCCTTATTTATATTAGACTTTTATTTTAAATATATCCTTATTATAAAATTTTCACATTGTATTTTTTATACCCCAGCTACACTAAGAAATGAAGCCTCAAGTACTAAGAAACTTGTGTTCTCCAATGTTGACTTTATTAAAATAAGGAAATAAAACGCCCATTTTACGGATGAAAAAACTGACTTTTGCCCGGGCTCACCCATTCCCCAAGAGGTGGGATTAGAACCCAGACCTTCCTTTTCCCAAGGCCAGCGCAATGTGCCGCCAATTTATGTAAAACAAGAGAGGCTTGCGCTAGGCCTGCCCCGCCCACGGCTTTGTGGTGCGCAGCCTCAGTAGCCAGTGCAACGAGAGCTAAGCCTAAACTACACCGTGGCCAGCGTGCCTCCGCGCATGCGCCCGGGCAGGAGCGCGCGGGGCCTCTGCTCTGGCTCTCTGGCTCCCTCTAGTGTGTTCCTGGAGGCAACGCCGGAAGCGCGACCTTCTCCCGCCCCCGCCTCTTCCGGATCGTTTCCGGTTAGACCCCACCCGGCCGCCAGACCGGAAGTGCCGGGGTCTCTGACAGGAGCCAGTACCTTCTGCTCTACCGAAGCCCAGGCCCGGCCGCCGAGATGCCGGTGAGGCGCGGGGAGAGGCCGAAGAGGGCCGCGGGGCGGAAGGAGAGCGACCTTGAGGAGTGCGAAGGGGCTGGCGGAGGAGGCCGGGGTGGGGCAGGCGGAAGGGAGGAGGATGGGGTGGGGGACCAGCCCTGGGTGAGGGGTGTCCTAGGGCCCCGGCCTCTAGCGGTCTTGTCTGCGGGGAAGGACCCTGGAAGCAAAGACCTGTGAGAGCGAGACCACCCGTGTGATAGGCGGGGAAACTGAGGCCCAGCGCGGAAGCCCCCGACTCCTTCCTCAGAGTAGTAGATGTGGAGCTGGGGCTTGGAGATGAGCGACCTCAGCACTTGGCATACAGGGAAACTGAGGCCGGGGAGGGGAGAGCGCCACTGTTTTAGAATGAAGGCCGGTCCAGCCCTCCATTTGACAGGCGGGGAAACTGAGGCCCAGCGACCCTCTTTTGTAGGGTCTTAGATTTGGACCTGGGGCTTAGAGACCACCTGGCCGGCCGCCTCACAGGATGGCTAGGGTAACGAGCCCTCAGGAATGAAGGCGATTCAGGCGCTTAGAGATCCTCAAGCTCAGCTCCCTCCTTCGATGGGTGGGAAAAACAGGGCCACAAAAATAAAGGATATTTAAGATAAATTAGGACACACTAGCTATGTGACCTTGGGCAAGTCACTTAACCCCAGTTGCCCTGCCCTCCCCCCTCCAAAAAACAAAACAAAACCGAAAAAAAGAATCAATTAGAATAATTAGATTTAGGGCTAGAGAGTAAAGAATGCATATAAACGTATATGAAGAACAGATCCTTCATTTGACATACTGGGAAACTGAGGCATGGAGGAGTGAGCAGCCCTTTCTCATGGTAATAAAGAGTTAGAGGGAGATTCTCCTTCCAGACCCTTCTTTTTGACAGTTTGACTCCTTCGTCGAGGAGGAGATTTGGGGCAGTCCAGGCTCATCACTTTAAGGGGCTGGGGGCTGGAGAGGTAAAAGAGTGGCTTCTCCTTAATTGAAACCCAGGAGAGATTTAGAACCAGACTTGCTCCAGTCAGAATGTTGGCATTTCACACAGAAGCTAAACAGCTTCCCCAGAGCCAATGGAGAATCAGATGCAAATCAGGAACTTGGGGCCCTCTGACTGTGTGCGGTCTGACCCTGTGTCCCAGCTTCCCCCACCCCACACCTCATGGCTCTCCCTTCTCTGTGTCTGTATTCCTTTCCAGCTCCAGACTCCGATTGGATGGCTGAGCACCTCTCACTGTTTTCTTTCTCTCCCTCTCTCTCTCTCTGTCTCTCTATGTCTCTCTCTCTCTCTCTCTCTCTCTCTCTCTCTCTCTCTCTCTCTCTCTCTCTCTCTCTCTCTCCCTCTCTCTCCCCCCCCCCTCTGTCAGATTTCCTCTTCTGCTACTTCCCTCATTTCCAGCCCAACCCCCATCCCCACCTACAGCCTCCATGTCACTCAAAGTGGCCATGAGAGTTCTGTTCCTTAATGACAACTCCTGTTTTTGTAGGATTTAAGCTCTTTCCTCCAACAACACCAGCACTAGGATTTATAGACAGGCAGATATAAATCTGATCAGAGAGGTAGGTTGTGCACTATAGACTTGCATTAGGTGATTAATAAAATCACCTGTAACTCTAAATCCTATTGTTCGTATTTTAGCAACGATGCTCAGAGGCACCCAGTGTTGGACTGGGACTGGAACCAGGATCAGGGTTCCTTCAGTAACACTATAGCTCCTTCTGTAATCCTCCTTCCAGGGCATTTGGGTTCTATGATCACTAGTCTTTTCCAGCCCTAATAATTTTTCATTCTGTGAAGACATTTTAACCGGGAAATATCAGCAGATCTTTCTCTTAGATGGGTTGTCCCTTTTTCTTCATTAAGATGCATCATTGACCTGCATACAAAATGTCTTAACCACTGTGTGAAGAATATCTGGGGATTTTAGTGAACCACAAGTTCATTATCAGCCACCAGGATGACATAGCAGCCCAAAAATCAGATTCTCTTAGGCTCTATGTACAGTAAGTGACTAATAGTGTCTGTGACCCAGGAGAGTCTAGGTTAGCTGAGCCCTGCCCTGCACATTGAGAGCATGGGGTCTACATTTTAGAAACAACACCAGCAACCTGGAGAGCATCCAGAATAGGGTGACCCGAGTGCCCAGGGAACCTCGTCATGCAAAGTTCAGGGGGAACAATTGCTAGTGTTTAGCCTGGAGAAGAGCAGCAGGAGGAGGGCTGGTTTCCTTGTTATGTCCAAGGGGTTGTCACATAGGAGAGGTCTGTGATTTATTCTGTTTGGCCAAAGAGGTGGAAGTAGTGGAGAGGCAGACATTTTGTCAAGAAAAATTTCCCAACAATTCAAAGCTCCCCAGAACTTGAGTGGTTCCCTTTCACTAGAGAGAGCCAGTGGTGCCACAGTGCCCAGAGCTCAAGGTCTGGAGTCAAGAAGACCTGAGTTCAAATCCTGCCTGACACTTTTGAACTGTGTGACCCCGGGCAAGTCACTTAACCTTTATTTGCCTCAGCGTCCCCAACAGATGAGGATAATAATAGCACCCACCTCCTAGGGTTGTTATGAAGCTCAAATGAGATATTTATAAAGCACTGAGCACATTGCCTGGCACACAGTAGGTGGGGTATAAATGCTTGTTCCCTTTACCCCACTAGAGTGATGACCGAGTGCTGGGCATATTGTTGAGGAGATTCTCATTCAGGTACAGCTTCCACTTAATGGCATCTGAGGCTCCTCAGTATGAGATCCTGTGACTCTGTGGTGTTTGTCTCCCTGCACCTTTTTCATTTTGACATGATTGAAATTGCAGGCATACCACTCCTCTCTCATGGACCCCGACACCAAACTAATTGGAAACATGGCACTATTACCCATCAGGAGTCAATTTAAAGGACCAGCTCCCAGAGAAAGTAAGTTTGTGTTCTTTTTCTTTCATTTTTAAAATAAAGTAGTTTTGTGGAGTGAAGTGTCTAGGTCACCATTTGACCTTAGGAAATCACAAACATGGAAAATTTTTGCCTTCTTCCTCAGCTCAGGCTGCTGTTTGCACCTTCTGGCTGCTTAGAATGACTGTATCCTAGGCCTGTGAAGATGACTTTTAAATTCCATCTGCCTAATTAGAGACTTTATTCTCATTTCACTTCCTTGTTCAAAATTTCCTTGGGAGGTAAAAGGAAGAGAGTAACAGCTTGACTCCAGAAAAAGCTCATGATCCAGACTTCTCTGCAGACCACTGCTATGTCGTCCCTTCTTCCCCTTTAGTGCTGAAGCATCTTAACCGTTTAAAACCACTTCCTTGTCCAGCCTCCTCTTGGACCATCATTGTTAGCCAAGAGTATATATATCTGTATAGCTGCATTCGATAGCTCTGTAAAGGCCTTCTGTTAATGTTACTGAGCTCCAGTGTTTATTTTATGGTGGTTTTCCCCCTTTTAAAATGTTTTCTTTCTCTCTTGGCTCTTTAGTTTTGGGAACATAGCTTTGTGCCTCTCAAAGGCCCTGCTATGTTAGGCACTGTCCTGGGCTATCCTGAAGCATTTTGAGTTCCCCATGAAATATGCAGGGCAGTGCCCTGCCACCTGCTGATTTGTGTTCCATTCTGTGTTTCCAGGGTTTTGTTTGTAATCATCCCTTTTATTTTGACCTTGTCCCTTTCTTCTTTCAGGCTTTTTAGGTTGAAACTCCTCATAGTTTAATTTTAGTTTCAACACCAATTTGCTGCTCTGTAAACTTAGTGCATTTCAGTGAGTCATCCCTCTTAATAGATTTCGAGATGAAGGAAAAGGAAACAGATGGAAGATAGTATATAAAAGAACATAACACATTAAAAAATCGCAAAGCACTCCTATCGAGCCAGATTCTGTGAGAGAGAAACTCGGGCCACTAAAATTCCATTTTAGCATATTGAATAAGAGATAAGTCGTCAGTAGTGGTACAGAGTTAGATTAGTAGATAGCATTGGGCTTGGAGTGATGAACGGAATTAAAATTCTGACCACACTGTCGCTGTGACCTTCGAGAAGATCACCATCCTTTGTGTAACTCAGGCAGGCAGCTCATAGAGGGCTCTACCATCTCAACCGTCACACAGACCTTTCAAGTATTCCTAGGGCCATAGCTAGAGTAACCTCGAAGAGCTGTGACCACAGAGGCCTAAGTGTTAGAGGAAGGAGTTGGAGTAGAGAGCCCTCGGGATTTCAGTGACCCATCACTACCCTCCCTGGAGGTGGATTAGAATCCCACTGGCCCGACAAGTTAGGGAATGGAAGTGTGAGGTGAATGACCATTTCTTTGCCCTGCTGAATTATATTCATAGTGACTCTAGTTACCAGATGTGTCCTTGTGCTCTGAAGAAGCCAATGCAGAGCCTGCGTTCTTATTTTAAGCAAGAAGAATTGGGGGAATTTGGTGAAAAACACCTTGTGAGCCAGCAGCAGGTTCCTCTATAGAATTCAATTGAAATTATTCTCTACGAGATAAGAGATACTATAAGAGACTTAAAATGATTAGCTCTCTTTGCATTACTGAAGCCGGCTGCTAGGTATCAAGGCCCCAGGATTCTGACCTTTTAAACACTGAGAAAGTGAAAAGAACAAAATGGCCAAAGAAATTATATACCTAATCCTCTATTGCAATAGCATTGCTGGCTTTTCTCAAGATTTCTGGCTGCTTCAAAGGACATATGCACGTATGTTTTTAATCATGGTTTTTATAGGGTTGTGTTGCCATACCCTTTCATGGTTGCAGATCTTAGCCAAAGTTCACTTTCAGAGGCACAAAATAGATGCTGCCTATTTTGGAGAATATAGTTTCTCCAGAATTTGTATCCAAAGTCATCATATTTTAGTTACCATCTTATATTTTCTTCTGTTTGAAAACCTATTAGAAATATCTCCCCCCACAACACACACACACACACACACACACACACGTAGATATGCTGTTTTACTGTTGGTTAATTTTTCGTTTTGTCTCTTGCCTCTTAGCAAAAGACACAGATATTGTGGATGAAGCTATCTATTATTTCAAGGCCAATGTCTTCTTCAAAAACTATGAAATTAAGGTAAATCACAGATTTTAATATTATTGGTAACACTTCAAGCACATTCCTGCATCTCTAGACCCTTGAATCCTTTACTTGGAAGGCAGGTTGGAGGTGGGATTAAAGTGGTTATTACAACCAGTGACTTAAAGTTTTTAAAAGTCAAAATTTATACTTCCTGTGCTTAAAGTAGAATTTTTAAATTTTTCAGATTTTTTATACAGACTTTAGTCCAAACATGTGATCATGACATTCTCTATTCTGAATAGACTCCAAATAGTATGTTTATAATTTAGATGGCTTCTAATATTACTTCCTGCCCTTGTTACTTAACCCCGACTTGAATGCCTCATCTTGGCGTGGAATGACATGAGGCTCTCCAAAGCTCAGATCCTGTAGGTCTGATAAATTAAAAGGGTTTTGAGGGCAGACATCCTGAGACCAGCCCTGCTTATGGGGAGATGGGCAGTGTCACAAGATTTATCTCCAACTGATTGGGTTTTTTGGCCACAGCAACTTAAGAAAAGCATCTCCTGGGTTGGGGAGGGCTTGCAGCAGTGCAGTGAGTCTCCGTGCTGATAATAATCGCAGACCTTGTGAAGTGTTACAAACTTCTTCCTGCTCTTTAAAGATCCCATGGTGTAACAGATAGGCAGGATGGAGGGAGTGGGGACTGGTTTGTTTTTAAAGCTAAGCCAAAGTAAGACTTGGCTAGAGGACTCTCTTGCACAATGTGAGCATCCATTAGCTTTTTCTGCATTTTGCTTCTGGTTAGGCGAAGCTTGGGACTAGCTGTTCAAGAATGAGTCATGTGTGAAATAAATGCTTCCTCCTTAGAGAGGCAGGAATGTTCCTGCTCTCAGTAGGACTCCTGAAGAAAATTTTCAGCATTTGCCCAACATATAGGGGGCCTCTGAGCTCCTGGGAAGTGGCAATCACTCCTGCCCCCACGCAATGATGGGTGTTGGTTTCATGGTACCTCAGAAGCCTTTGGGGAATTAGCCTCTATTTAAGATGGGCAGAAGGGGGCTCAGAGGGATGGGAGGAGAAACTAAAAGGCTCAGTATGGAAGCAGTCAGCCACCTCCCCAGAAGTGGGCAGAAGTGAAAGGGGATTTTAGAAGTATATGAATTTTAGTGACTCAGTTTTCACACTTTCTATCATCATTTTCTGAACATGTCATAGATTGAGGATGCCATTACTGCCATTAGGTTCATTTTAAGTAGATAGTAGGTAGGAAATGCTTCCTTAATTTCATAGTAAAGTTGATTTATTTTCCTATTTTAAGAGTCTGTGACTGACTGCCTTCTGTTCCATTACTTTGTAGAATGAAGCTGATAGGACATTGATCTATATAACTCTTTACATTTCTGAATGCTTAAAGAAACTCCAGAAGGTAATCATACTCGGTTGACTTTGCATTGGGGGAAATTAATGGGAATCTGCTATTAGTTTTTGTCTTCCTTGATCGATATGGTTTTTGTTTCTTAGTATTTTAGTTGCTTTGGTTTTTTTATAGCACCTTACTTTCCAAATTCCTTTCTCCTAATCAGTGAGCCATCTCTTAAAGAAGAAAGAAAAAAGTCACAATTCAGCCCAACTAACCAGCACTGATTTTTAGAGCATATGCTTTGTTTCACCTCCATATCCCCCATGTCTACAGAGGAGGGAAGTGTATTTTCTCATCTCTTTGGCTAGATCTCATATCTACTTAGAAGTCAGAGGACAAATAAAAGACATCTCCTGACTTGAAGAGGCCAGAGTTTGTAGTAAAGCCTGAATGGGCTTCTCTAATCCTGGAACAGTTGGCCAAAGAAAAAACAGAGAAAGTAACATTATGAGGAGTCTGTATCTTGGATAAGTCTTTTAGTCTCTTGTGCCTTGTTTCCTCTTCTGTAAAATGAGGTTTCTCTAGGTTATTGGAAAGGTCTCCGCTAGTGACCAGTCCTGTGTAGGAGGCTGTTTCTTTGGATATAAATCAATATTTATAGATATAAATGCTCGTGGTAAATTTTTAGTTATTTAGATTTGAACGTCCTTTCGTGGACATTCATAAGTCCTGTAAAACCTGTGGTTTTGTTTTTTGTTTTCCAGTGCAACTCAAAAAGCCAAGGAGAGAAAGAAATGTATACACTGGGAATCACTAATTTTCCTATTCCTGGAGAGCCAGGGTTCCCTCTTAATGCAATTTATGCCAAACCTGCAAATAAGCAAGAAGATGGTAAGAACAGGGTGTCCACCCCTTTTTTTGAGGCCTGAACTTACTCATGCTAGAAAGGTTCATCCTCCAGTTGTCTTAAAACATACTTTGCACACATTGTCCCATCTCTTCTTTCCGTGGTACACAGATTGAAAGTGCATCCATTGGCATTCAGATTATTTTATTAGTCACACTTACAAAAGTCAGACGAAAGTTTTGGCAACAAGAGCAGTGGAATTTTCAGTATAACACATTTGTTGAGCCAGAGTGAAAATCCTTTCTCAGCAGATGTTTATTGTAATTCTGATTCCTTACCCCATGGGAATGGATAACAACATGTTACCGCCAAAACCAGGCCTCAGCATTCATCGCTTATGTCCCCAGTTACGTTCATCTAAGTATTCTTCATCCCATTTGTTTTTAGAAGTGATGAGGGCCTACTTACAGCAGCTGCGGCAAGAAACCGGGCTGAGGCTTTGTGAGAAGGTCTTTGATCCTCAGAGCGACAAGCCCAGCAAGGTGAGACACACTCTCTGGCCCAGTTGGTAATTCGACTTCAAGGTTTGTCTGGTGGCAACTCTTAAACACTCTCTTCCTTATGAATCCGTATGGCTCTTCTGGGATTTTCCATTAGCATTAGGTAATATTGAGCAGCTAAGTGGGAGAAGTGGGCACATGGTGGTTCTAGGTCTGGCCATGTGAAAAGTCATCACGGCATAATAGAGAGAAAGCTGGCCTTCAAGTCCTACCGTGGACACAGACTGGCCATGTGACCCTGCATAAGAACCTTCAGCTCTCGGGCCCCAGGGGACCCCCTGAGACTAGAAGTTGTGGAGCTGGTGCTGATCTGAGTCCTTTAGAGGGATGATTCTCATTGGGAATTCCCTGCACCAGAAAAATTTAAAAAAACTGGGATGTAGGCTTGGTGATGTATTCGTGGTCTGAGGCCTGTCCTTACCAAGTTCAGAGAGAGTCAAAAGAGACTGGCCTATGGGGGATGAATTTTTTAGTCACTGCCACTCTGGAAGCCCATCTGCTGAGTTATGGAGGCGCTGCAGGCTGTGTGGGGAAACAGAAGGCCCACATTGGTAACACGGCAGATCCTTGAAATATTGAAGTGAAGACAGAGGGCAAGACTTTAAGGTCCTTGCACCTTAAATTGAATGGTCTTTGTATGCCAGGCGCCGCCCTAGGTGAGGGAGGAGGGTCATCATCCAAGAGAACGGGGGTTTAGATTGGAAACGTTATCGTGAGAAGATACTATTTGAAAGGGGGGAGAGAAGACGACTTGATGAAGACGTGACCCCATCGTTCTCTGACTCTGCCTTTCTTTTCCCCTTCACCCGTGCTAGTGGTGGACTTGCTTTGTGAAGAGGCAGTTCATGAACAAGAGTCTTTCGGGGCCTGGGCAGTAACCGGGTCTTGTGCGGTCATCTCCACTGCAGAAGCATTCACCATCTGGCAGCGAGATGTACACAGTTCTTGGCCTTTGTTTCATAAAATTTTATACCTAGGAAGAAGAGACACATCCTTACTGGAAAAGCCCTTTATTAAGAATGTTGGGGTTTAAGGATCACTGGGAGTTTTTGCAATGTTAAGCTGGTGCTTAATGAAAATAAAAAAGATTTCTTAACATTTCACGTCAGATACTGTTTCCTTATTCTCTACGTCAGGCATGTAACTTCTGCAGGAGTTTAGTTGTTTTGGCAGAGATTTGATTCAGTTTTAAACCTTTGTCAGCTGTATTTTATCTTTGGCCAGGAATGTGTAATTTCTGTTCTCAGGTGCCAGCTTTTTTTGAAACTGCTAAGCTTTACTGATACCTTTTGGTTTTACATCAGTTGTTCCAGGATGTAGTGTTCCCCTCACCTCCCCAAAATGGAACCCACTCTTAACAGAGAAAAACATACACAGAAACAACCAATACAGTGACCTCTAACAGTTCATGCAGTATTCTGCTCCCATAGTCCCCAGCTTCTCTGTTGAGAGGTAAAAGGTAAACTTTATCATCTGCTACACTCTGAGAAACTGTGAAGGATGGTAGAAAGAACATTGGATTTGGAATTGGAAACCAAGAGTGCTGGGCCAAGCTCTCCTGCTTACTACCTTTGCGTGTGACTTTGGGCAAACTCATCTCTGTGGTCTTCCTGTACCTTACTTACAAGATGTGGGGTTAGATGACTTCAAAGGCCCTGCCCCCTCCTGTGATCATCTTAACCAGCTTTTCACTTCCCAAGTAAAGCCTTTGCCTTTGTTCCACATCTTTGGTGAAAACATCACCTTGGGTCTTCATAAAGAATGGAAATCCATAGGTGCCATCTACTCCAGTGGAGGGAATATCCACATAAGTCAGTTCATTTCCCCGCCAAGCATAAAATTACCTTTATAGGCTCTGAATGTTGGCCTCTGGAGTGTGATTTCAGTAGATTTGAGCTATGACACCCTATTCCAAGGTGAAGTATCGTACCCCTTCTGGGCTCACTCTCCTGATCCCCCATTGGCGTGGCCAAGCCCCAGAAGACAGTTGGTTTTGCAGCACGTGAATGATAGGATTAGAAATCCCACCCCTTCATGTATCCCCATCTGGTGAGCTCCCTGATGTCAGTCAACCAGGGTATTTGCTAAGAAGATACAGAATGGAAGGTAGTTACAAATCACCCCCCAAACTAAGGGCCCATTCTTCCCTTACATACACAAAGTGCCTAGAGGGGAACAGACTCAAGCTTAGGTCAGAGGAAGGAAAACGTGTGGGGCCCACAGCTATGCTATGGTTCCTGGAACAGGGAATAATTTTCTCCCTTCATAGAGTCCCAATATGGACATGGTGATGCTGATGGGAGAGTTTTTCCCTTGTCTAGCTGGGCTAACCTCATAGAAGGCATTGTCTTGGCTAACAGGTCAATCTTTTTGGTTGGCTAAAGCAGGTCTAACCTCAGCTACTGCTGCTACTGGCTCCTATGGTCTCTGCCACCAACTCGGCTTGCTGAGGGGTTCTCTGATGGCTCTTCTGACCTTTTAGAACTCACAAGGTTGTAATTAATCAGGTCCCTTCTAACTCCAGATACTCATTGACCTAATATTAGAAAAAAAAAAGACAAAACCAAATGCTGTATGCTTAAGGACATGTGACAGCAGGGTGGGAGAAAAGGCAGACTGCTTGTTCCCCACCCATTGACTCATTTCCCTTACTCTAAAGCTGCCAGAGAAGAGAGCAAAGATATTCCCCCTGAATGTTTGGATATACCCTCAGTTCTAGCTCCTAGGCCAATTAAAAGGCTCTGCATCACCATAACACCAGCCTTTTAGTCACTCATGGCTGGAAGGCAGATGGAAACTGAGCAGGGAATATTGTACATTCATTCTCTGTCTAACCCCCCCAGGAAGAGCAAATTCATGCATGTTTTAAGGACTAGGTCCTTGTTGGCCAGTTCCCCCACCATTGCAAAAGATTTGGTTTTGGAAAATGGGTGGAATTTCATCGTGGTAACCATGCTTTGTAAAGGAGAAATGTGACCTTAATTAAAATTTCTGGCCATCTATTATCGGCTTTGCCAGCAGGAGGAGCAAGAACTTTCCAAAAGCAACCACAAGGATGGATTCTAAAACACTCTTGAATGCAGATTAAACAAAGATAACTGAGAATTTTCAAAAGATTTTAGTCATTTTAGTGGGTTGGAGAAGTACTGTTTCCACAATCCAGCTAGCAGCTTCTGTGGGGGTGAAAGATCCACCCAAAGCCAGCACCCAGAAAGCTGCCAGCACCCAGAAAGCACAGGTTCTTTTGATCTGCTTAACTAAGGAAAGCAGGGGGAAGGAGTTGACAAGCTTACTTTAATTCAGCATACAAATATCATTCACTTAGCTCGGGTGAAAAAGACCAGCACATTGAACTTTGGTGCAAAATACAAACAAATTACCAACATCAACAGACAGACCTTGTCTTATTCAAATCCCAATACATAGTTACCAGAGTTCAACAAAGTCTCAGCATCCGGATTTGCAAGCTGGAGGGCTCCTTAGCTACAGCTGCCCAGAGTCTCCTCATCAACACCATCTCGAGAGCCCTGCACAAATGGCTCTGTCCTCCCTTCTTATGGGGCTTCAGACGTCATCAAACATCATCTGAATGACCAGAATTTAGCCTGCTCTGATTGATTCTTGAGTTAGCCCCTTCCCTTAGGACCCTGGAAGGTTCACATCCACATAGGTTAGGTTAACACCTAACAGGGCATGGCTCTGGAGTTAGCACCTCCCCTTAGCCAGCCCCACCTTGGGCCCCACCCCAGTCACCAATCTACACCCACATAGGTTCCACACCTAATAGGGGTTTGGGCCTGGGGCTTAGCACCTAGTAAGGCTCAATGAAATACAGTGATTTACTCAAAGCAAACAAAAGCCAAACTCTTCAAGGGCACTAAATGCTAAGGAGCCCATTTTGCTTACCAACACAAGTACATAATTTCTCTGATGCTCTCTACTAATTCTGATTCTCCAAAAAAAAGCACTCATTCTGTAAAAGTTGGTACAGTGAAGAGGCAAGGGTCTGTGTGTGCACAGGATGGTGGGATTTAGAGATGGGCAGGAACTCAGAGGGCAATTAGTTCAAGCCCCTAATTTTACAAATGAGGAAACTGAGGCTGACAGAAGCATCTCAACAGAGTTGGAATAACAGAAACCACACTGGATTTGGCATCAAAAGGCCTGAGTTTTGGGCTCTCCCTCTTACTAGCCATAATACTAGCAAAATCACTTTTCTAGGTCTTTTCTCTCCTCATTCTTAAAATTGGGGTTTGCTTGGATCATCAGTGGTTTCTGACAGTTTTGAGCATGGCTCCTTTTTAACATTAAAAAGGTTTTTTTGGATTTGGTCTCATTATTCTAATTCTCACTGTTCAAAGCAAAAATTATATGTAAAATGTGGTATTTAGTTCCAATGGAAATAGGCAAGGAAATTCAATTAATGCACCACTTAGAGTGAATTCCTTATTGGCATTAATCAAGACTAACTCTAGTTGTATCCACTGATTGAGAAAAGTACATGATGGGTTATGGACCCTGTGAAATAACTTGTGGTAAGATGATGCCTAGTGTTCCTTCTAAATCCTACGCTCTTTCATTCTGCCTGTTGCTAGGCACTGGACCTGAAATCAAGAAGACCTAAGTTCAGATCCAGATAACATGCAAACAACTATGCACAAACTCCAGATAGACGAAATTGGAAATAATCTCAGACAGAAGGCACTAGCGCTAAGGGGGATCGGGAAAGGCTTCTTGTAGAAGGTGGGAAGGTGGGACTTGAAAGAAGCCAGGGAAACCAGGAGGCAGAGATGAGGAAGGAAAGAATTCCAAGCATGGCAAGAGGGGGTGGAACAGCCAATGAAAGTGTCCCCCAAGGCTCTGGCCTAGGCCCTCTACTCTTTTCCCTGTGTACTCTCTCACTCGGTTTCTCATCAGATCCCATGGGTCCAATTTTCATTCCTATGCAGATGATTTTCAGACCTATATATATATCCAGCCCTAGTCTCCCTCCCAAGTTCCTGTCTCATATCACCAACTGCCTTTTGGACATTTTAAGCTGGGTGTCCTGGAGACATTTCTGACTCCACATGCCCCAAACAAGAATTTATTATCATTCCCCTCAAGCCCACTGCTCTCCCAAACCTCCTGCTACTGTCATGGGCACCATGACCTCCCCAGTGTTCCAGGCCAGCAGTCTTGGTTTTGTCCTAGATGCCTCACCTAGACTCAGCCCACATAACCAATCTTGATTCAAATGTTGTCTCTGTTTCCACAGTACCTCTCAAGTCTGTCCCCTACTTTCCACTCACAAAGACGTTACCCTAGATCAGGCCTTCCTCACCTCTCCCTTGGACAATTGCAATAAGCTTTTCATTGGTCTCCACACACCAATGCATCTCGCGCAAGGCCGTCAAAAGTGATTTTCCTAAAGTTCACGTCTCTTCTCCCTCCCCATCTCCTCCTCTTGGCTTGCCTAGCTTCCTTCCTTCCTCCTTGCTAAAACCCTGCCTTCTACAGGAAGCCTTTCCCCAATCCCCTTAGTGCCCTCCCTCTGTCAATTATTTCCTATTTATCCTGTAGGTAGCATGTTATAGTTGTTTGCATGCTGTCTCCACCATTATTAGACTGTGAGCTCCTTGAAAGCAAGGATGGTCTTTTGCATTTCTTTGTACCCCCAGTGCTTTGCACAGTGCAAGCACATAGTATGCCTTTAGTAATGCACAGAGCTGGCACATAGTAGCTCTTTAGTAAATGCTTGTTGATTTGACTTGTGTATTTATTCACATGGATGAAAACATTTATTAAGCACTTACTGTATGTCATGGTATGGCACTATGCTAAGCTCCAAGGGTATAAAGACAAAATCAAGACACCCCTGGCCTTCAAGTAGCCTGTATTCTAGTGAGGGAGACAACCCATATGGGGGAGTGGTGACCAGGGAGAGGGAGGTTTTGGTTTGGGATGCAAAGTGGAACAAGAAGGTGATTAATTAATCCTGCCCTTTCCAGACTCAATGGTTGTGTTTATATGATTCCAATTTTTAGAGAAAAAGGTAGAAGTCTGGGAGTTGGGGAGGGTATGGGTGAAATATGGAGGAGAAGACGAAGCTGCCTGGCCTTAGAGCAGAACAGAGTAGTTAAGCTAGCTCCTCTCCCTTGATGGAATGTTGTAGTAGGAAGGCCGAATTTATGATCTCAAATATAATCATGTATATGTTTGAATGGTCTGAAATCACAAGGTATGAGAGATTCTCTAAGGAGAAAACAACAAGAAATTTATTTAGGCCCCACCGCAGCAAAA
>CM053622.1:27538577-27753450 GCA_028646595.1 Phalanger gymnotis
GAGGAAGAAATTAAAGATATCTATAGGCATATGAAAAAATGCTCTAAATCACTACTGATTAGAGAAATGCAAATCAAAACACCTCTCAGGTACCACATCTCTCTTGTCAGATTGGCTAAAATGACAAAACAGGAAAATGAATGCTGGAGAGGATGTGAGAAAATTGGAACATTGTTACATTGCTGGTGGAGTTGTGAACTGATCTAGCGATTCTGGAGAGCAATTTGGAACTATGCCCAAAGGGCTATAAAAATGTGCATACCCTTTGACCCAACAATACCACTTCTAGGGTTGTATCCCAAAGAGATCACACAAGTGGGAAAAGGACTCATATGTACAAAAATATTTATAGTGGCTCTTTCTGTGATAGCAAAGAATTGGAAATTAAGGGAATGCCCATCAACTGGGGAATGGCTGAACAAGTTGTGGTATGTGAATGTAATGGAATACTATTGTGCTATAAGAAATGGGGAAGATACGGACTTCATAATAACCTGGAAAGACCTACATGATATAATGTTGAGTGAGCGGAGCAGAAGTAGGAGAACATTATACACATTATACATACAGATACATGGATTCTGTGATGACTAACCTTGATAGACTTCGCTCTTCTCAGCAATACAAGGTGCAAAGACAGCTCCAAAGGACTCATGAGGGAGAGAGCTATCTACATCCAGAGAAAAAACTATGGATTTTGAATGCTGATTGAGGCAAACTATTTGCTCTCCTTTTTTTTTCTTTTGTTTTTTTTTCGCTTTTTGTTTTTGGGGTTTTTTTTTTTGGTTCTGTTTCTTCTTTCTCATGATTCATTCCATTGGTCATAATTCTTCTTTACAACCTGACTATTGTGTAAATAAGTTTAATGCAAAGTTACATGTAGAAGATATATTGGATTCCATGCCATCTTGGGGAGGGAGGGAGGTGGGGGGGGGGAAGAAAATCTGGAGCTCAAAATCATACGGAATTGAGTGTTGTAAACTAAAAATGAAAAATCTTAATTAAAAAAATTGTAAGATGAACCGCACAGACAATAAGAAAGGACATATGGTTTAGTGGAAAATCAGAAAAGTAGTTTGGAGACTCAGTCAGTCACCAGCATTTATTAAACACTTACTCTGTGCAAGATGGGGTCAGGGAGGATGAGCACCACTGGTATGAGGATTTGCTCCTCTTTTCAGAGCTGCTCATCTGCCTTTGGTGTCCATTTCTCAACCAGCTCTCACCTGGGGCTTCAAGAAGCTGCCACTGCCATAGTGGCCACATCCTGCTAAACCATTTTGGCAGATGGGTTAAACCAGGTTGAGTGTAACCAAAGGGTCTCACACCTGTTGGTGAGTTAGAGGGATGTCTACCCCAAGCATGTGAAGACTTCCCCTGGTGGAATGGGTAGTCTGAGAACAGTTTGTTCCAAAGGCCATGAAGTCGGCTGAAGGAGGTGTGTGGAGTGCTTAGAGCTTGGTCAGACCTTGAAGATGCCAGGGTCATCCACTGCATCCTGGGCCATAGCCAGTCATCATGACTTCTGCCACTGGACTGTAACGACTCCGGAGGATCAAATGAGGCTGATGACTTTGTGCATCACTACCTCATTTAAATCCAATTCATTCAGGAGTCAAGACATTACCCCATGATGTCATCGGTCCTCTTCAAAAACAAAGAACAAAAACATGTGCCAGGTATTGTGCTAAATGTTAAGGATACACAGAAAGGCAAAAGACAGTTCCTATCCTTAGGGAGCTCACAGTCTCCCAGGGAGGCAACATACAAACAACTATGTACAGACAAGATATACACAGGAGATAATCTCAGAGCAAAGGCAGTAGGGTTAAGGAGGACTGGAAAAGGCTTTTTGCCAGAGGTGGGATTTTAGCTGAGACTTCAAGGTAGTGATGATAAGGGAGAGAATCCAAGGCTCGGGAGACAGCCAGTGAAATTGCTGGGAGTGTGGAGATAGAGAGTGGTGTTGAGGGAACAAAGAGGCCAGTGTCACTGGATCTTAGAGTACATGGTGGGGGGTGTAAGGTACAAGAAGACTGGAAAGGTAGGAGGGGGCCAATTTAGAAAGGGCTTCAAGTTGTAGACCCAGCTTGGACACTCTCTATTTGTATGACCTTGTGAAAGCTATTTGAATCCTGTATTTTAGGGATGATGCCAAGCTTGTCAGATTTACAGATGACACAAAGCTGGAGAGAAATCAAACTAATGACAGAGGTTTCCAAAGAGATCTCAACAGGCTAGAATCATGAGCTGAACCTAATAAATTGTGAGTGTAAAGCCATAATCTTGGATTTGACAAATCAACAGCCAAAGTCTAGTTTGGGGGAGGCATGGCTAAACGACAGATCCTTTAAAGAAAATGGCTGTTTTTAGTGGACTTCACACTCAATATAAGTCAGCATTGGTTCATGGAAGCCAAGTAAGTAAATCTGATTTTAAATTGCAATGAGAAATATAATATATAGCTGGTATTTCTATAGTTCCTTAAGGTTTGCAAAATGCTTTACAAATATGATCTGATTTTATCCTTATAATGACCCTGGTAGAGATTATTATTCCATATTTCACAGATGAAGTAAGTTCACCCCCTGGGAAAGGCTAAATAATTTGCCTAGGGTCACACAGCACTTAAGGTTCAGAGTCAGAATTTGAACTCAGGTCTCCTGACTCCAAGTCCAGGGCTGTTCCTCTGACTCCAAGTCCAGGGACTACTCCCACCTAGCTGCCCTTATCAAGCAATGGCTGGATCATCATGTTCAGCATAGGGCACCACATTTTAGGGTGTACATCGACAATCAGGAAGGCTTCTAAAAGAGAACCACAAGAGGATTGTAGACCATATCATGAGAAGATTGTTTGATGGAAGTAGGAATGGAAAAGAGAAACTTCTCAGTGGGAACCTGAAACCTGTCCTCAAATAGTTGCAGGATGATCATGTGGAAGAAGGGCTAGCCTTGTTCTTCATTGGATAGAAATTGCAGGGAAGCAGATTTCTACTCAATGTCATAAGAAGCCCATGGTCATGGGGGAAAAAAAGATGGGACATTCAAAGAAGAAGCTTCAAAGATGTCCAATGACAGCTCATGTGCTCCATTTAATATTCACACAGTGCCAATGGAACTGCAGCTGGTTGGGTGGATCTCCTGTAGTGGATATATGGGAGGATATTGACAGGTTTCATAGAATGTGTAGGCATGGGGGGAGGTGAGGAAAGGTAGTAGATTGGATAGAGTCAGGAATACCTGAGTACAAGTTCTGTCTCTAAGGAATTCTAGCTGGGTGACCATTGGCAAATCACTAAGAGGTCAGTGCCCCAAAGCTACTCGATGATTATAAGTTGGAGAGTAAGGAAAAAACTTCCTAAAAACTGGAGCTGCCCAAAGGTACCCTGGGAGACATAGAGTTTCTATCATCATAACTGGAGAGTTTCAAGCTGAGGTTTGATGACTGATCTATGGGTTGGATTAGATGACCACTGAGAGCTAAGCATTTATTAAGTGCTTACAATGTGCTAAGTACTGGGAATGTGGAATAGAAGCAGAAGACAGGTCCTGTCTTCAAGGAGCATACATTCTAATGGCAGAATACCACACAGAAAAGGGAGCTGAAAATCTGGGAAGGGGGAAGGTACCCTACTAGGGGCAGGGTGGAAAAGTTGTCTGAAGAGCTGGAAACTGAGCCAGGTTAAGAATGAGCAGGGTCGACTTGGGTACTTCCCCAAGTGGAGGTTCCTGGGAAGAATTTACCAACTAGAGGAAGGTGAAGGACTGTAGGAATTTCCAGTATGAAAAGCTTTGGGGGCTGAAAGGGAAAGGAAAGAGGTAACAAGTATTTATGAACTGCCTACTATGTGCTAAGAACTTTACAATCATTGATCTTCACAATCACCCTAGAAGGTAGGTATTATTATTATTCCTATTTTAGAGTTGAAGAAACAGAGGCAGACATCAGTGAAGTGGCTTTCCCAGGTCAGGAGATTCCTTCCAATCCTTGAAAGTCCCTGAAAAAGCATTTACTATGCAAATACATTATGCAAATACAAAAATAGTTCTTGCCCTCAAGTAGCTTATACTACTGGGGACATGATTAAGAGTTAGTGGTTGAACCAGTCACTGGCCTCCTGACTCCAGGGCTTTTTCCTTTACCACAGATTTTTTTCAGGTCCTTTCCCTGGCTCTTACATTAATTCAGCTTTGGATAGTCAGGGAGGTCATTGGGAGAGTGGGAGTTACTGAATCTCCCTCTAGAAGGATAGGCTGGTGTTTCCACAATCTGGCTAGCAGCTTCTGTGGGGGTGAAATATCCACCCACAGCCAGCACCCAGAAGCTGCCGACAGCACATGTTCTTTTGATCTGCTTAACTAAGGAAAGCAAGGTGAAGGGCTCGACAAGCTTACTTTAATTCAGCATACAAATATCATTCACTTAGTTCAGAGGAAAAAGCCAGCACCCTGAACTTCAGAACAAAATACAAACAAATTACAAACATCGACAGACAGACCTTGTCTGATCCAAATCCCAATACATAGTTACCAGAGTTCAACAAAGTCTCAGCATCCGGGTTTGCAAGCTGGAGGGCTCCTTAGCTACAGAGTCTGCCCAGAGCTGCCCAGCTGTCTCCTCATCAACACCATCTCGAGAGCCTTGAACAAATGGCTCTGTCCTCCCTTCTTATGGGGCTTCAGATGTCATCAAACGTCATCTGAATGACCAGAATTTAGGCTGCTATGATTGGTTTTGAGTTAGCCCCTCCCCTTAGGACCCTGGGAGGTTCACATCCACATAGGTTAGGTTAACACAATAGGGCATGGCTTTGAAGTTAGCACCTCCCCTTAGCCAGCCCCACCTTGGGCTCCTCCCCAGTCACCAATCCACACCCATGTAGGTTCCACACCTAATCGGGGTTTGGGCCTGGGGCTTAGCACTTAGTAAGATTCAATGAAATAGGCTGAATTACTCAAAGCAAACAAAAGCCAAACTCTTCAAGGGCACTTGTTGAACTAAGTGCTAAGGAGCCCATTTTGCTTACCAACACAGCTGGTTTTTGATTGGAGATAGAAGTTGAAACCCCTAAGAAATGTATCTATTAACTGGCAAACTGATGAGCCATCTCTCCAGCAAATATACTTTTAGGTAGAATTGTCATTTTTATTATATTAATTCAGCCTACTTATAAGCAATTGGTATTTTTCCAATTGCTTAGAGCTGACTTTATACGAAAAGCGTTTCATAATTGTGTTTATGTAGTTCCTGGGTTTGTCTTGGCTGGTGGACTGCCAAATATTTTATATTGTCTATAGTTATTTTAAATAGAATTTCTCTTCCTGTCTCTTGTGGTTGGGCTTTGTTGGCAATAAATAGAAATGCTTGTGATTTATGTGGGTTTATTTTATATCCTGCAACTTTGCTAAAGTTGTTAATTTTTTCATGTAGTTTTTTAGTTGATTCTCTAGGACTCTCTAAATATACCATCACATTATTTGCAAAGAGTGATAGTTTTGTTTCCTCACTGTCTGTTCTAATTCCTTCAATTTCCTCTTCTCTTATTGCTAAAGCTAAAATTTCTAGTACATATTGAACAATAGTGGTGATAATGGGCATCCTTTTTTCACCCTTGAACTTATTGGGAATGCTTCTAGCTTATCCCCTTTACCTATAATGCTTGCTGATGGTTTTAGATACTGCTTATTTTTTTGAAGTCTCCTCTTCATACAACTGCCATTTATTTCATTTCCAAACATGACAGCATCCCACAAACTTGAACAGTGATTTTCAATTTCAGTCTTTGGTGATAGTGTATAATACAAATAATCAGTTAAGCTGACCAAAATTATCCCACCAAATCCCCTCATGCAAACTTGTATTGTACATTTTCCTTTTCACAGGTAGACCTCTGTATGGTTTCTCTGTACGTACTTTGGTCCTTGGAAGAGCACTAGTAAATCCCATTAGTGGTGCCTAGGAATAGCTATATCTTTCTCTGGTTTAAAAAAAAAAATCTAAGTGTACCCTGCTGTTTAAAAAGTTTTATCTTTGTTTTCCCCTAGTGAGATGGTGATGAACATGCCTTTAATATAACTGTGAAGCAGCTACTGTCGCATATGAAGTCATTCAGGCCTAAGAGAAGCCAGCAACACCAGCCAAGCATGTTCAGAATTCTGTTTAGATGGTGAAATAAAATGGGAACCCAAGCATTGTTGCTTTGCTCTTCTCGTCTCTCTTCTTTAGCCCATCCATGTTTGCTCTTAGCGAGTTAGAATAGGCCATCTGGAATTTATTCACTTCTTTGGAGCTCACCACAGTGCTCACCTTCTTTTTCCCATCAGTAGCCACTTATTGTCTGAAGGCTCAAAGCCTTCCATGGAATGGGTTTGGTCCGACCAGCATTCTTTAGGGTGATGAACATGGTCTCTGAGGAGCAGCACTGCTGAAAGAGCCTGGTCAGCTCCATCAGGAAGTGCTTGCTCTCCAGCAGCAGCACGCACCCCCCCCCCCCCCACGCTTATCATTTTGAGGAAAACTTCATTTATTCTTATACTCTCTAATAGGAATGGGCAGCAAATGAACTTTTCAGATTATTTCTGGTACAGAATAGCTAGAAGAAATCTTTGAGATCATCTAGCCTGAAATGGACGGACCGAGAAAACACAGACCAAGCCAAATTAAAATCTTTTGAGCATCATTTAATAGCTGGCCAGCGACTGTCCTGTAGACTGAAAGTCTAGAGAGCAGCCCTGAGCACAAAGATCTGAAGCCTCTTATACCTGAGTCTAGTGCAGGTGCAAGCAAGCCATTACAAAAGCAGGAGATTGCAGTTAAACGAAGTGCATCGGGGATCAAACATATCTTAAGCAAGTTTTAATGATTTATGCTAGGTGTTTGATCAGTGTTGCTCAGTGAATCGTGTTGCTCCGGGGTTACAGCGCTCCAGTAAGTGGGGCACCGCTGGGGCTGCACGCCCCTGTGCAAGGGGGGGGGCTGCTCACCCCTGTGCAAGGGGTTCATTTCACAGCCCAAGCCCTCTCATTTTAGATCACATTTATATATCGTTTTAAGGTTCGTTAAAGTGACATCATACATATGCATACATAATTCTATCTCCTGCAATAAAGCTGTGAAGCTTTTTTTTTTTTAAATTTCAGAGGAGGAGCCAGAGGCTTACAAAAGGGACTTGCTCAGGTCGCATAGCTAGTAAATTTATCTGAGGCAAGACTCCAATCCCCATCCTTCTGAAGAGGTTAAAGCAAAATGAATGATAGGTATGGAACCATAGATTTCTAGGGATGCTCAAGGCTCCAAAATACCTACATACCAGGTCCTGCCGAAAGAATTTGACTCAAGTCTTCTGGGTCAAGGGAAAAGACAAAGTTTATTAGGGATTCACTATAGTGGGTTGTTTTAAGAAATCCCGCCCTTTGCAAAACCTGTTTTCACAAGCGGGCCAGATTCAATCTACTGAGCTAGATTGAATCTGAAAGCCTTCATGGAGGCAAGATGAGACTTATATACAAAGATTGTGGGAGGGATTGAGGGGTGGTCTGGGGTGACTAGAGGAGGGGTTTAGGGAGGGTCTTGAGAAGGAGTCTAAGGAGGAGCTTGATGGGACTGGCATGAGGTCAGACTCCAGAAACCAAGAGAATGGGATTAAGATTGGGAAGTAGTGGATATTGATAGTATCCAGGGTGGGAAGTCGCTGGACAATAAAGGGCAAGGCTAGGTAGAAATTTGAGCCTAATGATAATGCAAGGCTTATGGCCTTAGGGGAAGGCCAGATCTAGTTGGAAGATTCAAGGAGAGTTCAAGGGGGCTCCCAGAGACAGTGCCCTCATCACCTCCCCTCCCCCAAGTCAACTATAGGATGTAGCAGGCTCTGAGAGGGTCAGGGAATGACCTCCCTAGTCCAAATGATGCCATGGTACATGCCCAGGGCTTGCTTCTCTTCAATCACACAAGGTGGTGCATCACTTTATGGTACTGGGGAGTGGGGGGGAAGCTAACATTTATATGGCACTTTAAGGTTTCGAAAGCACTTTACAAATATCCTCTTATTTGATCCTTCCAACAAGGAGGTAGGTGCTGTCGTTGTCATCTTCATTTTAGTTAAAGAAATTGACGCGGACAGAAGTTAAGTGACTCGTCCAGGGTCACCCAGCTAGTCAGTATCTGAGGTGAGATGTGAACTCTGGTCTTCCTGATTCCAAGTCCAGCGCTCTAGCCTATGAGCTACCTAGCCGCCTGATTTTACAAATGAGGCAACTGAGGCAGACAGTGACATTCCCAAGGTAACACAGTTAGCAAGTGTCCGACGTCGGATCTGAACTCAGGTCTTCCCTGGAACCCAAGTTCCGCTGACCCACTAGGAGCCTAGATACTCGGTGGAGGAGGAAGGGTTAGGGGACGCTGGGGGCACACATTTGCCGAGCGGACCCAGAGCAGCAGCTGGACAGAGACGGGTAAGGTGGGAACCATGTGGAACAATGACTCGCGCAAGCGCGGTTAGCCCCGACGGTTGGGATTGTCTTAGACGCGCCTAAACGAAAATGTTTAATTTACTCGGGGAGTTGCCGAGGCTTTGTAGTTAATTTGTATTCCTTTGAGGAAGCAGAAAATTATGCGAACACGTCTTATTTGGTTAACTTTCGCGGTAGGAGCAAAGTAACTGCTCTTCCTTATAAACAATACGTTATTACAGCGCTCCCGGAAGGACCGAGGATTTTTTTTCCACACAGGCACCGCCCTAGACTCCCTCCCGTTTCAGCTAGGGGCCTGGCGAGGACCCCGGGCCGGCGGCCATTTTGGCCCCTTCGCCTAGGTGCCGCTCGCCGCGCTCGTCGCCGCTGCCCTCCCCTCCCCTCCCCCCAGAGTCCGCCGGTGTCCGGTCCCCGCCTCGGCCGCCGCTGGGTCCTCGCGGCCCCTCCGGGAAAGCAAAGATGAACGTGATCGACCACGTGCGGGACATGGCGGCCGCGGGGCTGCACTCCAACGTGCGGCTCCTTAGCAGCCTCCTCCTCACTATGAGCAACAACAACCCGTGAGTGTGGCCCAGCGTGAAAGGTCCGGTGGGGGGAGGGGAACGAGGGCCCCTGGGGGCGGGGTTAGGGTGCGCACCTGAGGGGGTGTGGCTAGGGGGGGGCGCGAGCCAGGAGAGGCGAGCGAAGCTGATGGGGGCGGGGTTAGGAGGCGCGCCTGAAGGGGCGGGGACTTGGGAACAGCTGAATTGGGAGAAGCAGAGGGGCCTGAGGGGCGGGGTTAAGGGTGGGGCTAGTTAGGGGGCGGGGTCAGCGCGCACCTGGGCCCGGAGAGGGGCGGAGCCAGTGAGCTGCCCGGATAATGAGAGGAGGTGGTTTGAGAGGGCGGGCCTTTGAAGGTGGGCGGTTGGGATTTGGACGCGCGTGCGCGCCTGGGGGCGGGGCTTAGGGAGTCGCGGTTTGGGGTTAGAGTTTTCCTGAGAGGGGGTGGAGCGCTGGAAATGGGAAATGATCAGGAAAGGGGGCGGGTCCATGGGTGTAACTGGGACCGGAGGTGGGACTCCGGGCAGGTGCATGGCTGAGGTGTTGGGGCCAGAGTTTGGGATAGCGGGTGGGGCAGGGCATGGCATGGATTAGATGCAGGCCACTGTACTCCCTTGGCATGAGTCTGGACTGGAGTATGCTGGGGGCGGGAGTGGGGCGGGGAGGAGAAGACTCCTGGGAAAGAATTTGGAATCTTTGGTTACTAAGTTTCCTAGACTGAATTTCCACAACATCTTTCCTTTTTTCTCCTGGTGGTCATACAGCCAGCACCACCCCCATGCCTCTTGTCTATAACATAAGGCAAAACTAATGCTAGCAGCAAAATAAATCTGAAAGCTCTACTGCTTTTTCCTTTGCAGTAAAACTACAAAACTGATTATTTTCTGGTCTTAGTAGGAAAAATGTAGAGTCTAACATAAAGGTACAGTTTCATGAGTTTTCTTGCACATATATTGTCAGCGACCTAGATAACATTGTGTTACCAGCTGGTGAAGAATGTTCTCGTGACCTGCCTTTAAAAGTTCGTCTGTGCTGCAGAAGTCTATTCGTATACCTAGTTGATGCTTTCTTTTTGAAAACTGTACTCTTCCAAAATTTATTAACATAATCTTTAACCTAGAAGAAAGGAAAAACATAATTCCATCAGCACATGAGAGAAATTGTTGAATGTAATATTCGAGTATTTTGAGGCTGCTGGGTGGTAAAGTGGATATAGCCCTGGCCCAGGAATCAGAATGACTTGAGTTCAAATCCAGCCTCGCACAATTACTAGCTCTATGATTCTGGGCAGTTCACTCGACCTCTCTCTGTCCCAGACAGGCCTCTGTCTGCGCTGGTTTCTTCATTTGTAAAATGAAGATAAAAGCACCTAGTTCCCAGGGTTGTTGTAAGACTCAAATGAGAAAATATTTGCAAGGCGCTCTATGAATTCTGGCTGCTGTTATTATTACAATAGCCTCCTAATTATTTTTCCTGCATCCAGTCTCTGCACTCTGTTCTAGCTTCCACTCAGCTGCCTAAACAGTATTCTCAAGGTGCATCCCCCATATCCTCTTCTAGCATCTTCTGTGGCTTCCGTTTATCTCTGAAATAAATTACTTGCTCATCATCCTGGCTATTAAAGCTCTCCATAGTCTGGTCTCAGCCAGTCTTCAGTTTATTTCACTTTCAGTGTTACATCGTTTTTGTTCCAATCAAACTGCCTTTATTGCTATTCCCCAAATTTGGCATTCCATCTCCCTTTTCCCTGCCCTTGCTTAGGCTGTCCTGCATAATATGGAATGGGCTCATTCAAGACTCAGTTCAGATACCACCTCATCAGCCTTTCCTGATCTCTCCATTTGTTAGTGCCTATATTTCCTAATCTGAGTACATATTGCATTTCCTTTAAGGTCCCTAATGGCAAGGCTTGTTTTCTTTTGTTTGTCTTTGTATCTCAACTTCCAAGAAGAAGGCCTTGGCTTGAATAGGTAGGAAAATGTGAAATGAAGAGACAGAAGGCTGGATTGGTTTAGGGAGAGCAGTGCTCTAGAGGTGGGTGGGCCTGCTCTGGGGACACTTGTGGCCTGATCAGGATCCAGGGGGCCTGGATATCCCAGGTGCGTGCTGGGGTACCACAATAGGGCAACAATAATATGATGTAGCGGAGAGAGAACAGCTCTCGACATTGGAGAGACCTGAGTGTGAATCCAAGCTCTGAAACTTGGTTTTGTGAGTTAGCTCATGTAGACTTGAGGATTATAGTACCTGTCTATAGAGTCTACCTTACACAGACTGTGCTAGGATCCAGTGAGATAAGAGGGAAATGTTTTGAGAACTTTGAGATAGATAATAGATATATTGATGAATATAAGCTCTTATTAATCATTCATTTAGTCAGGAAACATTAAATGTCTACTATGTGCTAGACATGTGCTAGGCATATGCCTGTGATGGGGATACAAAGAGTAGTGAAAGAAGGATCCCTGTCCTCTTGGAGCTCACATGCAAACAACCGTGTCTCCAAACAAGCTGTATACAGAGAAATTGGAAATAATTGCCGGAGGGAAGGCACTAGAATTAAGGAGGGATTGGGAAAGGCTTCTTGTAGAAAGTGAGATTTTAGCTAGGACTTGAAGGAAGCCAGGGAAGCCAGGAGGCGGAAATGAGGGAGAGCATTACGGGAATGTAGTCTGGTGCAATAGTGGAAGCATGAAGTGATGAGGGTCTGAGCCAGGACGATGGCATTGTCAGAGGAGGGAAGGGGATCTATTCCGAAGGTAAACTTGACAAGCTTTGGCAACAGATTTGCTATGAGGGGAGTTAAGGAGGAAGCCTTGATTTCAAGCCTGGGTGATTGGGAGGATGGTGGTATCTTCAGCATTAATAGGAGAGTTAGGAAGGGTTTAGGGGGAAGTTCAGTTTTGGACTTGTTGAGTTTAAGATGTCTACAGAATATCCAGTTCAAGATTTATAATGGGCAGTTTGAGATGCAAGACCATAGGTCAGCAGAGCTGTGGGCAGAATAAGTAGATTTGAAAATCATCTGCAAGGAGACAATAATTGAATCCATAGGAGGTGATAAGATCACCAAGAGTGACAGGAGAAGAAGGTCCAGAATAGAGTCCTGTGGGACACTTACTTTTAGAGAGCATGACCTGAAAGAAGAGCCAACAAAGGAGATGGAGAAGGAGTTGTCAGATAAGAAGAAAGAGACCCAGGAGAGAAGGTGTCTTGAAAACCTCCAGAGAAGAGAGTATCCGGGAGGGGAGAGTGAGCAGCAGTGTCAAAGGCTGTGGACAGGGCAAGGCGAATGAAGTTTGAGAAAAGGCCATTGAATTTGGCATCTAAGACATCATTGGAGAGAGCAGCTTTGGTTAAATAATGCAGTGGGAATCCAGACTAGAGAGTTAAGAGAATGAGAGAATCCTACCCAGTAATAAACAGGAAAGCCGGGAACTGAACCCACATCTTCTGACTTCAAACTCAGCCCTCTTGCCACTGCACCCTGCTTCTAGATTGGTTCAGAACAGGGGTGGGGAACCTGCAGCCTTGAGGCTTCGTATGGCCTCGAGGCCACAGGTTCCCCACCCCTGGTTCAGAGTGTGGAAAGACTCTAGAGTTGAGGCTGAGAGAATTAATAAATAGCTCATGTTCAGGAGAACTTTAAAGTTGACGCAACTTTTTCCTCCTAACACCATTGTGAAACAGATCTTAGAATCACAGAATGTTTGAGCTGGAAGGGAACTATAGGTGGTGATGTTAACAACTCTGATTTAATGATGGCAGAGAGGGTGTAGCCCAGCCAAGATACCGGATCAGCCAGTCCATACACATTTCCCAAGTGCCTGTTAGGTGCCAGACACAGTGTTAGGTGGTGGAGTCAGAATCACAAATGACATTGACAGGTTAGCAGTTTGGTTCAAGTTGAGTGAGATGAGGTTTAATAGTAATAGTCTTATTTAAAAGTCTTAGACCTCTTGTAAGAAAAAAAAAATCAACTGCATGGATATAAGATGTGGGAGCTGTAAGGGCTAGACAGGGGTGTTTGTCTGAAAAAGATCTGGCATTTTCAGTGAAATGTAAGCTCGGAGAGTTAGTGATGTCCTGTGGCACCCAAGTCAGCCAGTGTCATCTTATCCTGCATTTAGAGAGGTGCAGTGTCCCTGGGGCTGGGGGGTGATAGGCCAACTTTGCTCTGCCCTGGGTCTACTTGATCCAGAGTCTTGGACTGGGCATTGCCCTTTAGAAATGACATTGATGAGCTGGAAAGCACCCAGAGGAAGGCAAGTCAGCATGGTTAAAAGCCCTGGGTTTGCACTATACCAACATTATGGTACTATGAGAAGGCTTAGGAGAGAAGTGAGAGCTAGCTTCAAGTGTCTTTGAAAGGTTGTCAGAAGTTGTTGAAAAAGGATTTGACCTGCCTTTTTGACCCCAGAGGGCAGAGCTACAAGTGATAAGCAGAAGTTTCCAAGAAGCATATATTTGGTTTGATGTAAAGAACAGTTCCCCAGCAATCTGAGCTATTCAGAAATGGCCTGGGCTGGCTCAAGGAGTACAGAAGGCTTTACACCAATGTTTGAGGATCGCTTGTTAGGAATAATTCATGGTTAGTGATAGGTTGAAGGAGGTGGCCCTGGTAGCCCCTTCCAGCTCTCAGACTCCGTGATTTATGAGGCTGTCTTCACAGACCTGAGAAGTAGACAGTACTGGCCCTGTTTTAAAGATAGGGAATTGAGCATGATAAGGTTATACGTTTGCCTCTCATCGCAGCAGCAGGAGTGGTACCGTGAAAAGAGCACCGGTCTTGGAACGAGAAGTCCTGGGTTCTCTACTCAGCCTGGCCCTAGCCGTCTGACCTTGGGAAAGTCACTTCCCCTTGTTGGACCTGATATGTAAAATAGGTATAATAATCCCTGTACTACCTGTCTTGGACTTATTGTGAGGCAAGTGCTTTGTAAAAGACGAAGCGCTTTAGAAATTATCTTTTTTCAGATTCCTTCTACTGTTGTGCCGAAAAAAGCAAGCGAGACCCGGATATAAATTTAGATGTGGATTTATCGAAGTGCACGACTGTTCGGAGTAATTACTCAAAACGAACAGCCCTGAGCAAAGGGAGAGAAAGAGTATTTAAAGGGAAAGAACACAATTAGATTTCCGTGGAGATGAGGACACAAACCGGGGGACAAGCTGAGGCAGGATGGAGAAACTGAAAGGTGGGGAGGAGGGTATAACATTCCCCACTTTCTTTTCAAAGTATGTCAGTTCTTTGACACATTCTCAGAGGATCTGTCACAAGAATCAGGGGGACTGGGATTTACAAATCGGTAATAGAGATCCCTAATCAATAGTAGTTTAACAGAGTTTATGTGGGACTTGACAAATTGCAGAAAACGATTAATGAGGCAGGGGCCCACAACCAGAGCTATAATGAAGAGGAGGAGGGGGCCATCCAGGGTGTCACCAGGGTAGTGAGCCAAGGGGATATACGGAACAGGGACTGATACCAGTTCTCAGAGTTTTCCAGCTCCTTTTGTCTATTGGCAATATTTTGGAGTACCAACCTCAGACTTTCCCATACCACCCCAGAGTTGTTAGCATAGAAACAACAAGCCTCTCCCAGGGCCACACATAGGCCACCCTGCTTGAGAAAAAGAAGGTCAAGGCCTCTGCGGTTCTGGAGGGCCACCTCCGCCAACGAGTCCACTTGTTTTTCTAGGAGTGAGATGGACTGCTGCTGTATGTGGGAGAGGTCAGTGTTTACCTGTGCACTTAAGGCCTTATAGTGGAGATCCCCTTTGACTAGGGCTGCCATCCCAGTGGTGGCGGAGCCCACAAGCCCCAGGCCCACTAAGATGGGGATGAGGGATGGTATTGCTCGCCTTTGACGGTAACTTGGTTGCCCTTCAGGGGAAAAATAGTGCCAGCCTTCCTCACCCGGGAGGAGGGAAACCCGGGAAATTATGGCCACCAAGATGCACAGGGGGCCTTCTGGATGTTGTTGGTGTCTGAGGAACACAGTAGCAGAGACACACTGGGTAAGGCCATCGTGACATGCCCACCAGGCTCCTGCAGGGGCCGGGAAGTAGTCTGAGCTGGAGGCCTGAATCTTCTGAGTTTGTTTGCAAATGGAGCCATACTGAGAACTGGATAAAGTGGTGTTAGATGATGTAAGGCAAAGGCCTGTTCCTTATATATCTCCAAGGGTGAGCCGTGCTCACCGTAATCCATTTTGGAGGTAGGCATGATGGAGGCATTTAGTGCCACCACTACATAGTAAGGAGGCTGGGGCTTTACACAGATCTAGCAATTTTTGCCCAGTATGTAATTAGAGCTGTTAAGTGTCTTATGAACAGCTGATAAAAGGGCAGGCAAGGAAACCTGATAGGTGTGGGGTGACTGAGTAATAGGTGTTGGGCCAGGGATGGCTAGGTTCCCTAATGGGGCAGGGATGGCCTGGTCCCCTATTGGGCCAATGGGATGGGGACCTGGTAAAAGCTTCTTGGTCCCAGTCAGGGTCACCGTCTCTCCCACATGCGGAAACCCCATGGTCACCCAAGAGATAGGATAATGAGTCCCAGTACCCGAGAGATCGGGCCTCTCTAGGCAGGGTCAAAAGGGTTTAGGACAATGAGATTGAGTTTGGGGTGCCAGGGCTCGGACCTGATGGTATGGATATAGAGTAATGGGTCTGAGCCCCCGATGCTGCCTGCTGGGACACACAGGGAGTCACTAAGGTTAGTTGAGGGGAGGTTGTAGGCCGTGACAAAAGGGCAGGCACATGTGGTTGGGCATCCTGAAGTAGAACAGAGCAGGTAGCCTGCCTCTGCTGGTGGGGCCTGAAATGGGCTTGACTGGGAAAAAGGGTATTGAGGGAGCTTTGTGATTTTGGAAAGTCCAGGACTGTTTGTTCTCTGTAGTGATTACCCAAGTAGAGCTTAGCTTGGGGGCATGAGGATTGCCAGGGACCACAGAAGGGGTTAATAGGAAGATTAAGAAGGAGATCAGAACAGTCTTAGCTTTAGGGGGTTGTGGAAGGGCTCTGCCTTCCATTGTGCAGATGTAGCTGCTTTCACACAGCTGTGGCGGAGCCAGGCAGGAATGGAGTTAACCTTGAATGCAGATGGGGTGGTCAGGATGACAATGTAAGGGTCCTTCCACTTAGTCTGGAGACCAGGCTGTATGTTTGCAGACTAGGACAGAGTCCCCAGGCTGGAAGTGGTGGGGGTGGTCAGAAGTTGGAGTAGGCAGGGCTCCCCGGACAGATTTATGAAGCTGAGACCGGGTATGTTGCAGACCCTGTAGGAACTTAATGAGGGAAGCGTTAATAGGAGGGGGCCGCCCAAAAAGAATTTCAGAGTCGTCAAACCTAGTTTATTAGGGGTGCATCGGCTGCAGAGCAAGGTCAGAGGGAGTAGAGTGACCCAGTGCTCCTGGGTTTCCAGGACAAGTTTAGATAGAAACTCTTTAAGGGTGCGGTTTGCTCATTCAACCTGACCAGAGCTCTGGGGCCATGGGCATGCCTCAAGATACTTTGGCAACAAAGCTGGGGCCTTTATCTGAGCCAATGCTAGGGGGAAGGCCGAAACAGGGGATCAGTTCATTCAAGAGTTTCTTTACAACCATCGGGACTGTCTCTTTCTTCAGCAAGGACCAAGAGACATTTAAAACCTGCTACTGGTGGCTTGACTTCAGCAAAATCCATTTCCCAATGTTTCCCTGGTTGTGCTTCCCCAGCAGCCCCACCCCTAGCGGAGCTGTCTTTGTCTATTTGGCGTTCACTTGGGCGCAGGACCGCATCTGGTGAATGTGCTGGTAAGGATGTTGTCTAGGTGGGAGATGTAATATCTGTCTCTGAGTAGCTTCCCCCTCAGGGATGTGATCTGATGGAGTCTTCCCACCCAATCCCTCCCCAAGACCTCAGGAATAAAAGTTTGGCCGTTTCCCAAAACTCACCACCCAGACTCCTTCTCCCCCCTCCCTTTTTTTCTTTTGGCTGCAAAGGAGTCATCCAAGGGTGAATAGGAGGGGAGAGGTTCTGAAACAAAAAGAAGGGGGGCGGCTTCCTAGAGGGGTGGCCCGGGCAGCGACTGTGCGGTTGCCAATTGCTTCAGGAGGGTTGCCAAGTTGATGGCCCAGGCAGTGGATAGAAACTTGAGAGGAGAGCCAAATAGAGTCCAGGATGGTGAGGATCTCCCCCCTGCCTCTGACTGTCCCACCAGAAGATATGAGGGGGCCGCGTTCTTTGTAAATAGGGCAGAAGACTTAGAAAGGGTAGGGCAGGGGATGGTCTACCACAAAAAGATGAAAGGGCTTAGTGATGTCAGGGAGAGCAAACGCAGGGGCAGAGGTGAAGGCCCTTTTTAGGGCATCAAGGGAGTTTTTGTTCCGCTGGGGTCCAGACTAGAGGGCTAGACCCAGCAGTAGAAGAGTAAGGGGTTTAGCAAGGTCAGCAAACCCAAGGATCCAGCAGTTCACAGACCTGCTTCTTGGTAGTAGGAACAGGAATGTTTAGGATGGCCTGGATACGAGCTTGAGGGAGAGGGAGAGAGATTTCCAGCCTCAAGGTAGTACCCAATGTAGGAAACAGAGGTGCAACAGATCTGCTCGGTACCCAAGGGAATTTAAAAGAGACAGGAGAGAGTGAGTAGCTTGAAAGCAACCACCCGCAATGGATGTAGCTAACAAGAGATCATTAACATACTGAATGAGGGAGCAAGAAGGGTTAGATTCCCGGAAAGGCAAGAGATTTAGGTGGAAGGCTTCATAAAAGAGGGTGGGGGAATTTTTGAAACCCTGAGGCAAACTTGTCCAGGTCAGCTGGCCAGAGAAGCCAGAAGAAGGGTTGACTCAGGTAAAAGCGCAAAAGGGGCTGGCTTGCAGGAGCCAAAGGAATGAAGAAGAAAGCGTCCTTAAGATCCAAGACAGTGTACACAGTGTGGGTGAGTGGCAAGAGGCTGAGGAGGGTGTAAGGATGGCTTATTGACCTCCCAAAGATTTTGCACTGGCCAAAAGTCAGAAGTGCCAGGCTTTTTAACAGGAAGCAGAAGGGTGTTCCAGGGGGACCGGCACGGGACAAAGATGCCAGCCTCCTTGAGGTGGGAACTATGGAGAGCTACTGAGGAAAGAGAATGAATTCATCTGTAGGCTAGAAAAGCAGTTTTGGGTCCTCGGGGAGGGCCACTGGAGGAGAGAGAAGCAGAGAGCTATGCCCCTGTGGGCTTTAGAAGATATGGGATACTGATGAACAGAAACTGGAGAGGTGGTGGCTAGAAGCCAGGAGGGTTAGATTCAGCCCAAACCCCAGGGACCAGGGAAAAAAGGCGGTCCAAGTGGGGGCTGGCAGAAGCTGACTCGGTCAGCTCATGAAGGAGGAACTCAGCACAAGAGGGGCAGGTGGTGGTGGAGGCAACAGGAGGGGAGGTCAGGGCTAGGTCCAGGGAGGCTGACTCACAGGGTATCATAATTTGACAATAATAGCAGTTTCTGACAAATACCTTTTCTTTTTGAAGCTTTTGCCTGGACCTAACAATCAAATTTTAATTTTAAAAGAATATCCTAAAAGCCAATTATTAAAAATTAGTCTTACTGACTTTAAAAGCCATGTTCAGAGGTCAGCTAGTTTCTGACCCACTGTTCTCTTTTCTTTCTTAAAAACTTCCACTTCCAGGCTTTTCCCAACTTATTGTACAAATACGGATCCCAGTGCTGCTGCTACAAAACCTGGAGGTTTATAACTTCTTAAATTAAACTTCTTCAAAAGACATGGTCATATGAAATGACTTAACAGTTTCCTAAAACATTCATTATTTTTACAGTACAATTGTCAATCTAACAACACTTAGAGAAATTGTTTCTCTAACAACACAGATGAACCGAACAGTTGTTACCTAGCAACATGAGCTTAATTTGTTATCAAGAAGTATAACAAAATTTTAGAAATACAATATCATAAACAGATGTAAACCTTTAGTGGGATGTATTTTCACCTTCATCTTATCACCATTGACATAAACTTCACATTTGAGAAAATTCACATATGAAGCAATTCTATTTAACTTGAACGTTTGTTTTTGCCAATCAATATACTAAATAATTTTACAATTAAGAATACTATTGCAATTTGGAATCACCTGTTATAACCAGGTCAGTTTAAAGTGACATACTGGACCAATATTCATGTTCCATTTAATAGAACCTACTTACAGATCTAGTCCAAAGGATGGGTGGGCATAGTCCTCTTCCATCTCTCTATAACTTCATCTATTGGGTTTTTTAACTCAGGCTATCAAGCCTTTTACTCTAAGCTGCTTGCTCAAGATTTTAATTTACTTATCTTCCACTTTTATCACAGTCTCTCTTTTCCTTTTCCCATAAACTTTAGTGACAAGCAGTAAGTGAACTCTAATTTGTCTTAAGCATTAAATTAGGAATGACACATTTTCACTTTTCACTTCTTTTCTGGTTGGGTCCCATTACACAAAAACTTTTTCTGCTTTATGTAGGCGGAAAAAGGGTTAAAATACCTCTCTAGCTCTTTCCCTTTTGATCTATAGGGAGGAGTTAACCCTTCCTTATCTTGAAATTTTTAGTGCAGAGAAGTTCAAAGGAACTTTTCCCCATGTACCTTTAAGTTTTTCTCCTGAGTGGTTACCTTTAAGTCTTTCTGCTCGATAACTCTGCTACAGCCCTGAGAACTCGGTCTTAACACTTCTCAGCCTTTCTTTTCTCACATACCCTGTTTTCTCCCATCATCAACATAAATCAGTCTCACTCCACAACTTGACTTTAACTTATGGGTATTTCTCCTTACGGTGTTAAACTTTAACCAGACTACCGACACAGAGCCTGCTCAGCTCCCTCCTCAGGAATGCCAGTGTGATAGGGAGGGGCAAGGTGGGAGTTTGCTGCCCGCTGCTGCTGCAGCAGCAGCTGACAGGCTACTCTCATTCATTCACGGACACACACACGCACACGCACACGCACAGGCACAAACAGACAAACAAAAAACACACAAACACAAAACAGAAAGATACCCCGGGGACATATACCAGAAACTAGAACAGGCAGAGGCTGGACCGTCTCCAGCTTGCCTGGGAGACTGGTACTTTTTTTCAGAAGGTGGGCCTGTCAGACTAATTAGGTCTGTCTCAGCCTTACTGACAGCTAAAGCTGCTTTCGGCCCCAAATCTCCACCAGAATCAGAAGGGAATTCCCACCAGAAACCAGAAAACAGAAACCTGACTCAACTTACCCTCTGGGGCTCTGGAACGTCTCAGAGATGGATTCCCCTAGAGGTTTTGTTTTGCTTTTTTTTTTTCCTGATCCACAAAAGTCCCAATAGAGGGCAGGTTGGCATCGGGGGATGGGTTATTTCTCCTCCCTCTCGAGCTCCAGGGGCTCTGAAACGTCTGGCCTAAAAGCCAATTATTAATGTTTCAGAGGCTGGTTCCCCTAGAAATCGGGACAAGGAGACACCCACTACCCGAGGACAAGACCCTACCTGGCCCAGGTCTTGGGGGGTGTCACAGACCATCCCCAAATCTTGCTGGGGCCTCCAGAAATGTTGTGCCGAAAAAAGCGAGCGAGACCCGGATGTAAATTTAGATGTGGATTTATTGAAGCGCGTGACTATTTGGAGTAATTACTCAAATCCAACAGCCCTGAGCGAAGGGAGAGAAAGAGTATTTGAAGGGAAAGAGCACAATTAGATTTCTGTGGAGATGGGGACACAAACCGGGGGACAAGCTGAGGCAGGATGGAGAAACTGAAGGGGGGAGGGCATAACACTACTTCTAACATTTTGAGTGATCCTCTGACTGGTTTTACAGTATCAGAGGTCTCTTGTAATGCCCTTTATGTACACTGTATTCCAGACAAACCGGTCTGCTCTCTGTTCCCCATTCTCAACTCCTGCCTCTGCATATTTGCAGAGGTTACTGCCCTTCTCTGGAATGTTCTTTCTCTCTTGCCTTCCAATTCTTATCTCTCTCCTAGACTTAGTTCAGAAGCTACCTTTTCTGTGATCTCTTCAGGCAAAAGTGTTCTCTTCCCCCTCACATTTTCCTGGAGTACTTAATCTAACTCTCTCCTTTGTTCTCATCACATGCTTTGTTGTTCAGTCATGTTTGACTCTTCGTGACCCCATTTGGGGCTTTCTTGGCAAGGATACTGGAGTGGTTTGCCATTTCCTTCTCCAGTTCATTTTATAGATGAGGAAACTGAGGCAAAAAAAATCACACAACTAGTAGGTGTCTGAGGTTAGGATTGAACTCAAAAAGATAGTCTTCCTGAGTCTAGGTCCGGCACCTAGCTGCCCCTAGCATCACATGCTCCCTTGTATTAAATGTATAATAGTAGAATTCTAGTAAAATGTGAGCTCCTTGAAGGCAGTGAATGCATTAAAAAAAAAAAAAATCTTTTTATCTGTCACCAGTGCTGAAGAGGGCTGGCCTTGAAGTCAGGATGACCTGTGTCCAAGTCCTAATACTGACACACACTAGCTCTGTGATCATGGGCTTCAGTGTCCCAGGAAGCTTTTCAGGACTGCAGCTGGGAGGAGAGTGGCTAAAATGCATCAGTGGAAGGAGTTTTCATACTGAAACTTCCATATACTGATATACCCAAAGGTTTATACTGCCCTCTTCTCCCTCCCCCAAATCCTCAGTGCCTAGTAGTTTTTTATGTTGAATAGACAATAAATGTTGAATTGACTTGTCATCACGAATAACAATGAGTGGCTGAGCCAAGTATTATACTGCTCTTTCTGTGTCTCCACCTTGTTGTCTTCCTTGGGGGCAGGTTATGTTGCAGTGTGACCGAGAAACTTTTGTGGGATGAGCCTGGGAGAGGAGGGAAGATGTGTGAAAAACAGACTTTTTTTCTACATTAAAAAAAATACTAATTTTGAGTTCCAAATTATCTCCCACCCATCCTCCTTCCCCACCACTGGGAAGGCAAGCAGTATGATATCAGCTATACATGTGAAATAAAAATGAAGGAAGTGAGAAAATTATATGTCACTTTACACTCAGAATTTATCAATTCTCTCTCTCGAGGTGGGTAGCATTTTTTCATTATGAGTCCTTTGGAATTGTCTTAGATCACCGTATTGATGAGTGTAGCCAAGTCTTTCACAGTTGATCATCATTACAACGTTGCTGTTATTGTGCACAATGAGCTCCTGGTTCTTCTCACTTCACTTTGCATCAGTTCTTGCCACGCTTTTCTAACCTTCCTCCCCCACCCCCGGCTTATTTTCTATAGCTCAGTAGTATTCCATCACAATCATATGTCACAACTTGTTATCCATTCTCCAACTGATAAGTATCCCCTCAATTTCCAATTCTTTCCCACCTCAAAAAAGAGCCACTAGAAATATTTTTGTACATATAGGGCCTTTTCCTAGTAGTGGCATTGTTGGGTCAAAGGGTAAGTTTTACAGCCCCTTTTGGCTGTGGTTTGAAATAGTTTTCCAGAATGGATCAGTCCACAACTCCATCAACACTTTACTTTTGTGCCTATTTTTCCCATCCTCTCCAGCATTTGTCTTTCTAATAGATTGTGTGAAATGGTACCTCAGAGTTGTTTTAATTTGCATTTCTCTAATCAGTAGTGATTTAGAGCATATTTTCATATGACTATAGCTAGCTTTGGTTTCTCTTTCTGAAAACTACCTGTTCATAGCCTTTAACCATTTATCAATTGGATAATGGATCTCATTTTTATAAATTTGACTCAGTTCTCTACATATTTGAGAAATGAGGCCTTTATTAGAGAAACTTGGTGTAAAATTTTTTGATATTACTTCGTTTTCTATGGTACCTTTTAGCAAAACATAGTTTCCCTGATTATCCCTTTTAATTAAGAATGTTTTTGCTTTGTCTGAGGTCATTATTCCTACCCCTGCCTTTTTAACTTCAGCTGAAGCATATTAAATTCTGTTCCAATCCTTTAATTTTATGTGTGTCTTTCTGTTTCAAGTGTGTCTCTTGTAAACAATATATTGTTGGATTCTGATTTCTAATCCATTTTGTTATCTGCTTCAGTTTTACGTGTGAGCTCATCCCATTCACATTCACAGTTGTGATTACTGTGTATTTCCCTCCATCCCATTTTCTTCTGTTTCTTCTCTCTCTTTTTATCCTGTCCCTCCTCAGAAGACTGTTTTGCTTCTCACGCTACTTGCCTCCCTTAATCTCCTCTTTTATCATGTCCCCTCTTTCTCTTATCCCCTTCCCCTCCTATTTCCCTGTTGGGTAAGAGATTTCTATACACAACTGAGTGTATATGTTTATTTTTCCCTCTTTGAACAAATTCCGATGAGAGTGAGGTTCCAGCATTGCCTGCCACCTTCCCCCATTTTCCCCTCCATTGCAGAGGCTCTTCTTTGTAGCCTCTTTTATGTGGGATGATTTTTCCCATTCTGCCATTTCCTTCCCCATTCTTTCAGTGCATCCCTCTTTTTCACTCCTTTTTTTTCTTTGGATCATCCCAACATAATTGACCCACACCTGTGTACTTTGTGTAGACTCCATTTAACTGCCCTCCAAATGATAAAGTTCTTTAGGAGTTATATGTATCATCTTCCCATGTAGAAACAGTTTATCTCTATTGAGTCCCTTATGATTATTCTTTCATGTTTTATCTTTTTATGTTTCTCTTGAGTCTTGTGTTTGAATGTCAAATTTCTATTCAACTCTAGTTGCTCGAAAGTCCTCTATTTTTATTAAATGTCCCCCTGAAGGATTATACCCAGTTTTGTTGGATAGTTGATTCTTGGTTGTAATCCTAGCTCCTTTGCCTTCTGGAATATCATATTCCCAGCCCTCTGCTCCCTTAATGTGGAAGCCATTAAATTTTGAGTGAGCTTCACTGTGCCTCCATGATATTTGAATTGTTTTTTTTTTTTGTCTTGCTGCTTACACTGTTTTTTCCTTGACTTGGATGCTTTGGAATTTGGCTGTAATATTCCTGGAAGTTTTCATTTTGAGGTCTTTTTTAGAAGGTGATTGGGGGATTCTTTCCATTTCTATTTTACCCTCTGGAGCTAAGATACCAGGGCAGTTTTCCTGTATAATTTCTTGAAATATGATGTTTAGGCTCTTTTTTTGAGTGGCTTTCAGGTAGTACAGTAGTTCTTAGATGAGCTCTTCTTGACCTATTTTCCAGGTCAGTTGTTTTTTTTTTGATGAGATGGTTCACATTTTCTTCTATTTTTCATTCTTTTGATTTTGTTTTCCTGGTGTCTCATGAAATAATTATTTTTAAGGAATTATTTTCTTCAATGAGTTTTTGTACCTCTTTTTCCATTTGCCTTATTCTGCTTTTTAAGTGTTTTTCTTCAATGAATTTTTGTGCCTCTTTTTCCATTAGGCCAATTCTATTTTTAAGGTGTTATTTTCTGTTATTTTACTCTTTTACCAAGCTGTTAATTCTCTTTTCATAGTTTTCTTTCATCACTCTCGTTTCTTTTCCCAATTCTTCCTCTACCATGATTATCTTTTTCTTTAACTCTTCCAGGAATTCTTGTTGGACTTAAGTCCAATTAGCATTTTTTTCTTTGAGGCTTTGTTTGTAACTGTTTTCATTCACATTGTTATATGTTGCCACCATAGTAGCTTTTTATAGTCAAGTTCTTTTTTTGTTGTTTGCTCATTCTTTAGGCCTATTTCTTGATTTTGAACTTTATGTCAGAGTTGGCCTCTGCTCACCTGGGAATGGGGAGACACTGTCCCAAGCTTCAGACTTTTTTTGTGCTTCTATTTTCAGAGCTAGTTCTGGGGATGTGCAAGTTTTCAGCGCTTCCAAGGTGATGTGATCTGGGGAATGATGTGGTCACTGCTCCTCTGTCTTTGTCCAGGAAACTGCTGCTGTTGTTCCTTTGGCAGCCACCTCCAGGGCCTGCTGCTGGTGCTGCACCATATGCAGTCTGGGCCAGCTTCTACTCCAGTGTCACAGACTTCTCCTACCAGCCTCCTAAGTTGTCTTAGGCTGGAGAAATGTCTCACTCTAACCTTTTGTTGGCTCTGCTGCTCCAAAATTTGATGAGACATTATTTTAAAGTTGTTTAGAGGAAAATGTTGAGAGAATTCAGCTGGTTTGCTGCCTCTAATCTGCCATCAAAAAATGTCTGAGAGCTTTTGCTGAGCTTCTGAGGACTGGAAATGAATTGGTGCCTCTACTGATTGTCCTCATCCCCATTTGAAACCACCTCTTTTCTATTTTAATTTTTTCTTTCACCATGATTCCCTCCTGCCCCACTCTCTCCCAAAAATTTTTTAAAAAAAAACTTATCTATTGACTTCTGGTTCTTGCAACAGTTAAAACATGCTGAGCTCTCTATTTTTTTCCTTCACTTAAGTCATCACTTACTCAGATTCTCTCTTCAGGGTTGGTAGTATATATCTGAGACCAAGTCTGGCAGAAGAATCACTCGGTTAATATTTCAGTTTTAGGGTTGTGGGATCGGACGCCATTTTAAAACAAATCCAATTGAAATTTTTCAATATTTGTAACCAGCTCTGTGTAAATGGTGTCATATTTAAAATTCCCCATCATTGTTGGGTTAGTATTCTGGGACTGCTGCAATTTTGGAAGCATTTTGCTTACAAACAGAAGGATTACAAATGACTAAAAATGCAGTGATTGCCC
Source organism: Phalanger gymnotis (assembly GCA_028646595.1). Lineage (NCBI taxonomy): Eukaryota > Metazoa > Chordata > Mammalia > Diprotodontia > Phalangeridae > Phalanger > Phalanger gymnotis. The sequence continues at coordinate 27,564,224 of CM053622.1, forward strand.
AGCCCCTCATTTCCATTAGTGCACTTTGAGCATCCTGAATGTGAGGCTCACTTTCCCACTGTCCGCTTAGTGTTGACAGTGAGGAGACCTGGTTTTTGTCTGTCTTTAGTGTTTACTTTCGAGCATTTCATTTTGTTCCATGTGATTTATAAAGTATACATTTTCTACTAGCAGACATTTAAATCTAAGTTAGCTATTACTTTTGGTTCCTGAAGATGTTAAAAGATAGAACATCTGGAATATTCGATTACCTTTAACTAAATTTTGGTCAGACTGGTGGATTGATTAGGTCTTTGATCAAGTTCAAGACATTTCTCTTTGTAACTGTACTTTATTCATTCCCCCTTCCTGTGGACCAGGCCTCGGATTAGGGCCTGTACACACTGTGTTTAGGTGCTTCATTAGTTTTGAGGAAGAACTTATGGGTGGGATGTGTTGTTTTTATTCCCCCAGTGAATTATTCTCTCCATCTCAGAAGTACCAGCTTTTGGTCTACCATGCAGATTCTCTCTTTCATGATAAAGAATATCGGAACGCTGTTAGCAAGTACACGATGGCCCTACAGCAGAAAAAGGCCTTAAGTAAAACATCTAAAGTGCGACCTTCCACTGGCAGTGCTGCTTCAACTCCTCAGAGTCAGGTATTTGGCAACACAGATATGATGGTTTTTTTGTGTAACACAGGCCCCCAGAAAATAGAAATTGTAAAGCTGACTTCATTTCCTTTTCCTGGCACTTTGAAAATAACTGTCTATCATCGTCAGCAAGTTCATTTTTTTTCTTTTAATTCTAAAAAGATGTATTGATACATTCTGCTTTGACAACAGAGATACTTTCTAACACAAAGCCAGACACCCTTAAGAAGCATGTTCCCTGAAAAAAGTCAACAAGGTGAAGAGTCCTGAAACAGTATTTTTTTTTTCATCCCCTTAGTCAACAGTAGGAGAAAGAATCCTAGCTTAAGAGCCATGAGCCTTGACTTCTCATCTTAGCTCTGCTGTATATAAAGTGCATGACCTTGGATAACTCCCCTTCCTGCTGTAGGCTTTATTGCTCTCAGCTGTGGAATTGAGGGAGTCAGATCAGACAGTCTCTAAGGACCCTTCTGGCTCTCTATACCAGTTTAATAGCCCTCCCCCCCCAAAAAAAAACCCCACCCCATTCCCCTGGATGTTTTTACAACCTGAATGTTTCATAGGCATGTCAAACTTGGTGAGTTCTGTTTTGGACCTGTTCTTACCCCCCCACCCCTGCCGAAGGACACCTCCTAAATTCCCAATTTCTATCAAGGACATCCCCAACTTTCCACTTAGCCAGGCTAGCAACTTTGGAGTGAGTCATCCCTGATTGTTCACTCGCCTTCCATATGGAGGTAGTTGCCAAGTCTTATCAGCCTGCCGATTATCTCTTGTCTCCCCTCACCTTGCCACTCTAGGTCAGGGCCTCCCCACTTCTGCCAGAGCCACCTAATTGGCCTCCCTGACTCTAGACCGTCCCTTCTCTAAGCCGTCTTCCATATGGCCTCCATAGATATTCCTGAAACGCAGGGTTACTTTCTCCGTTCGAAAGCCTTTACAAGCTCCCTTTTCAGCCCCATGCCGCGTCAGTCCCCTCACTCTTTCTAGATTCTTGCCCGATGGACTGACTTGCACCTTGGGCCTGCAGCACTCTCCTTCCTTCTCTTCATGTCTTGGAATCCCTTATGCCCCCTTGGACTAAGTTTAGCGGCCACCTACAATGAGAGGCCTTTGCTTTTTCCCCCAGTTGTCGGTCTCCAGTCTGCCCCTCACAATTGGTTTGTATTTCTATAGTATTTACTTAGTAGTTTATATGTTAATTTTCCCCCAGTAAGCTGTAAGTACCTACAAAAAGGTTGGTAGGTAGTAGGGATTGTTTTGTTTTGTCTTTTGCTGTTCCACCTCCCAGCCCTTCAGAGATGCAGTTCAGATGACACCTTCTCCATGAAGCTTTCCTCCTCTCACCTCAGTTTCCCACAGCTGAGCAGTCTCTTCACTTATCTAATTCTCCATTGTATAATAGCTCTTGTTGCCCTTTCCCCTGTTGAACTGTACTCTTCTGAGGGCAGGGCTTGGGTTACAGCAGCTTTCACTTGTTCACTGAATTGAAATGAAAGTGAAATAGATTAGCATTTGGATTTTTCCCCCAAATGGCTGCTGCTTCAATACTATTTTGAATTCACTTATAATATTTTTGTCTTTGTCTTTCAATAGTGTCTTCCATCTGAAATTGAAGTGAAATACAGAATGGCTGAGTGTTACACGATGCTAAAACAAGACAAAGATGCAATTGCTGTCCTTGATGGGATCCCCTCGAGACAGAGAACCCCTAAAGTAGGTTGGTTTGATACATTTTCAGGCCTATTTCTGCTGGATGTTTTTCTGTTTCCCCTCTTCTCTTGCCTACGTTTCCTATGAATGCTATGAGTAAGGGGGACCCCTCTGCTTGTTTACACATGACTTATCCTGTTGCTGGCTCTACTGCTGAGGGGTTCAATTTAGGGTAATACAGGGAAAAAAAATTCCCTCTCCAAGTCTGCAAGTTGGGCTGAGGGAGATGTCAGCTGCAATGAATCACAAGAATCGTTTGTTATTTTGCTTGGTTTCTTGTCCAGTGAAATAGTATATTGCCAGTAGAAGTTTGGCAATTACTTTTTTTCTAAAAACTTTCATCTTATCTGCCAGTGGTTTGTTTGAAAATCCATACTTGCATCAGAATAACAGGAATTGGTTTGTTATCTCCTGTGCTAAGAATTCAAGAATATTGAGCCCTTTTGTACACACTTAAGATGTGGGATACATTTGTATTTTATTGTACAAGGCATCATTAATCAGTGTTTTTGAAAGCATTGTAATTAAAAGAGCAATGGGAACTTTTGCACTCAGGAATAAATTTATATTCATATTCAGTATCCCCACATCACGCCAAAAATCCACCAAGACACTCTTTTATTTTGTACATCTTGTTCCACTAACAAGGATTTGCATCTTAGGGTCAAAAAGAGTACATCTGGTTTTTTAAGAGAGGGGACTATTAAATCTTAGGGTTCTGTTATATTTCAGTTAGTTAGAGCCTCTGAGTCTGGGTCTAGACTAGGTTTATAACTTCTGGACCCCCAAAGTCGTCACCTTCCATCTCCTGTTTATATGATGTGAGTTATTCATTACTAAGCATAAAAAGTGGCTGATAAATATGATCACTATTTGTTTAAACTAATCCCAGTAGTTGAGAGGGATTTTGATAACTTTTGAGTCAGTTGTTTTTAAAACCAGCATAATATCTGGCCTAAAATATAACCATATTTACTACTGATAGCTCTTTTAAAAGCATATTAATTCTTTTGTACTATTAGCCCAGGAGAAAAGAAATCACTGTCTCCTTGCACTAAGTCGGACTTCCTAGAAATACCCCTTACCCCTACCCCCAAGAGGATATTGTTTTTCTTTTTTCACATAAAGTAGGATTTTTATTTTGTTCAAGAAAGGTATTAGTTATATTCAAGACTTCTTATTCCTTACAGAAAGGTGTTCGGGCTGCCAGTTTTGAATGATAGTATTTCTTTTTCAGTAAATAGATAAGAGATTTCTTCCTCGATGACTTATGGGGTTCTTGGAAGCTCTTGGAAAAAAGTGGTGAAATAGTTGAGTTTTGCAGGCACCTAAGGCCTTACTATTTTTTACCTTCCATTCTAGGCGGACTAGGTAATCAGTAAGGTTCCTTTTAACTCCCACATTCTATTACTTTTATTTATTTTTAATGAAATGATTGACTTGCAACACACAGAAAACTGGAACATTTTACTTTTTTCTGTGTAAAATAGGTTTACCTTGTGTTGGGACCGCCTGTCCTTAGTTTTGTAATAGCTAGGAGCAAACACAAAAGATATATTCATCAAATATAATATTTATACTTTTTCTTTCTTGTCCGTTAGGGAGTTAACTGGGCTTCTCAGTCTGTGTAAAGGACAAGGAAGTGAGTCAAAATGCATCTAAATGAACTTCTGTTAATGTATGGTAAACATCGCCACACATTCCCTCACCTTTTAAAGGAAAACTCCAGTGATAGGTTATAATAACTTAGTAAGTATTTTGTTCTCTTAATAGGAATACATCTGTCACATAAAGGTTTTTCATTTTGCCTTAGAAAATTATAACTGCCTGTGTTTGGAACTGTGAGATTTGTAATTATAATGAGATTTCCAAGGAAGGACTTGTTTTGAAGAAAAAGCATTGGCTTTCCCATTAGAAAATACTACAAATCAGATTGGCAGTGACGGTGAAGTAGGCTGAGAGTGTACAGAGCTGAATTGTGTCACACTCCACCAGGACAGGCCTATTGGGCTTTGTTTTGCAAGATCCAGTAGTTGAGAAGGTGCCTTTTATCCTCGTTTATTGGAGACACTAGCACTGGAGTCTTCCTTTAAGCATTCCCCTTTTTATCAAGTGTTACATTTTCAGAGAATTTAAAATGGAAAACCTAAAGTCAGGCAGAAGGTGGTTTGCATTAGTGCATGGCTTGAGAACGTGTCATACTAGATGAGTGTATATATAGTAGGCCTCTATTAAGAGCAGATGTCCTTTACTCTTTTGGATAAACCTGTAGGTGTTAAATTGTATGGCACAGTCGTAGAATACACAGCAAGCCATAATCTAGACCCAGAGAAGATGCGCCTTGCTTCTTCTTTTCCTTTTGCCCTGCCTACCTTCTCATAGGTCTATTTTGAGGCCTGATGGGATACTGAATGTGAAAGTGCTTTGTATAAAGCATTATGTAAATGAAAGCTACAAGATGTACATATTCATGCCCCAGTGGGACTGCCTAATTAGGTCCTTGATAATGGCTTTGCAGTCCTGGTAGTTTTTTTTTTTCTAATTAGGCATCCTAATTTTCCTTTGTGCAGTTGTAGAAAATATAAACACTGTTCTATCCTTTGCATTCTCTTCCTTTCGACATTTTTCTTTTTCTTCAGAATTCATTTTACCCTCTTGCATGTCTAGAAAGGTTTGTTTTAATAAGGCTTTACTAAGTCACATACTTGTGTGTTGTGCCAAAAATGTGGGAGTCTCTGCTTACTAGCATTAAAGAGTGTGGATGATCTGTGTGTGATTGTCACCCGGGAGGGGAGGTGTCAGCTCGAGTCTGTCCTTTGGTTCTTTTGGCCAGAGCAGATTGTAGCCATGGGTTATCCCTTAAATACTAGTCAGGCCAGGCTAATCATCAGAGGGAGACCAAGCATTCCCTCTCTGGGGAGATCAGTTTGACTCTCCTCATCTAGTCATGCCATTAGTTCCTCTTTCTTGTGCCTTAATTATAATTAGATATTAAATATAAAGATCCAGGCAACTGCTTGGGGAATTTTCTTGCTGTTTTGAGAACAAGAAAGAAGAAAAAATCTAACTAGCCATGGATATGATACTAATATTTTTTGAACGTAGTATTTTCCAGTTTTCAGAAGCAGGAGATTTGGTATTAGACTTGACTGAACTGTTTGTTCATGGTTTGGTCAGTCAGGAAGCCGTTGGGCTTCCCATGTAGATGAGAAGGCCCAGTGGACAGCCAGGGTCACTGCAGGGGGACAGGGAGGGAGCTGGTGTTTTCCTGGAAACTCTGGGGTTCTAGCTGATGATGGGGACTAGAACTCCTTTGTGGTGAATCTCTTGGTTTTCACTGGGTTTTTCTCTTTCTTTTTTTCTTGATGATTTTGTTGATTACAGATAAACATGATGTTGGCCAACTTGTACAAGAAGGCAGGTCAGGAGCGCTCCTCTGTGACCAGCTACAAAGAGGTGCTGAGACAGTGCCCGCTGGCTCTGGATGCCATTCTAGGTAGAGATGCTCTTCTCCCTCGTTTTGTATTCTGCTCACTTGTCTAGGGCTGCTGAGTCAAGTGTCTCAGGAAAAGTTTACATTGCTGTTTAAAATGAAATGTTCTAAGATCGGTTCAGGGGTGACAGGGGCACTTGACTGCTGACATTTGCCTAGTACCTTGAGGTTTACGAAGTGCTTCCTTACAACCTGATGAGTTAGGTAGCGCCAATGTACAGATGGGGAGACTGAGGCACCAAGCGACCTATAGCTTGTACGTGGCATAGGCGGGATTTGAATCTAGACCTCCTGACTCCAAATCTACTGCTCTTTCTATGACATTTCTCTGCTGCCTGATAAATCAGGATCGGTTTTATATAAGTGTATAGTGTCACATAGCACAGGAAAAAGAATAGTCACCTACTTATTGTATTTGTGAAAATGGACAATATCCCTCACCTCCTGTCTGTCTCTTTTGGGCTAGGTTTATTGTCCCTTTCTGTAAAAGGTGCGGAAGTGGCCTCTATGACAATGAATGTAATTCAGAGCATTCCTAACTTGGACTGGCTTTCAGTGTGGATCAAAGCCTACGCCTTTGTGCACACTGGTGACAACACCAGAGCTATCAATACCATCTGGTAAGAACCACAGACAGTTCATCGAATGTTCTTGAGGCCTTTCCCAGGTGGGAGTCCCCATGTGGCCAACCTGGCTGCCTAGCCAGCAAGGTGCTCCTTCCTCTAAGGGCCTGCTGCCAGCTGTGTGTCCCTGGGGTGTTGTCAGCTGTTGCACATTCTCCATATTGAATGGCCCCCAGAGGTAATCATCTTTGTTGGAGACTTGTTAAAATGTAAAATGAGGCTGACCAGGTTCAAGCTTGTACTCTAGCAAAGCATATCTGCTTATCAAGCTGTGCAGGAGTGGCAGGTTCGATCCTGCAGAGGACCTGCGACCTCTCCTAGCTAGCCTAGGCTGCCTCTGGAGACCGCAGGGGGGTGTGCATGCCTAGTGCTTCTCTGGGAAAAAAAAAACCAAAAGAAATTCGAGATTTCGAGATTAGTAATCTCATCTAGCTTTATGGCTGACTAATGAGTAGGTGTCACCTTTGGAAACTGTTGAATTACATTGTGTTGGTATGTCTTAACTACCAGCAAAATCAAGACCAGAAAGTTCATTTCAAATATTGCAGTGTTTTCCCCTTACATGTTTTTACTATTATTCAGTATAGTTAATTTAATATGAACCCCATTTTGTTTTTTGTAAGCTGCATTTTAAGTTAGGAAACCCACATATTTGATGACTTCTGTGTGTTTGTTTTATGTAATCTCGAATATTTTAAAGTTCTCTAGAGAAAAAGTCCTTATTGAGAGATAATGTGGACCTACTGGGGAGCTTAGCAGATCTGTACTTCCGAGCTGGGGATAACAAAAACTCCATTCTCAAATTTGAACAGGCCCAGATGTTGGATCCCTATCTGATAAAAGGTAAAGTCGGTTTAATTCTGGGAGAAAAATCAAGAGACATAGAAAATGAAGAGTTAATTGCTGCTAAAATTCTATGTAGAAATCTTCTGTAAACTAGACCATAATCACTTCTTAAAACTTCTCTTTTTGGTAATGATACTCAAGTATTGTCTCTATTGAAATGATTTTTGTATATGTTGTCTAAATTGAAAGTGATCTCTTTCAGTGATGATGACTTATTTTCATTTCTTTCTTTGTACCCGAGCCTCCCTTTGCCACTCGTTTAATGAGTGTCTGTAATGTTTACTGAAAGAATTTAGACTCCCAGGGAGTCACAGTGAGCCGTCTCACTGTACATGGCTGGTGGGAGTCCTTCACGAAGGCCTTAACACAAAGGTTACTAAGCAGTTGCAGAGGAAGAGAGCAGTTAGGCTCAAATAAGTACCTCCATCAGCATTTCGCCTCTGGTTTAGAGGCGAGCCCTGGTATTTAAAGGCTGTGCCTGGCAGGTTCTGCTGCACTGGGAAGGCTTTGAGCAGGGACCTGTGGACAAAGTGACCGTCCATCAGTCATTCTATGCCCAGCCTCGCTAAGCTCTGAGGCTCATCACTAGATTGGCTGAAGAGGTGACTCTGGCAGGGCCTACAGTTACCCAAGAGCCAAGATGGCCACCCTGATGAAATCACAAACCCATTTCCTGGCCTTAGAGAGAAAGAAGTTTGCAGAGGAGGATGGAGGGGGCATGCTCAGTCGGATACAAGGATCCAGTAAGGATAATGCATCTGTTGGGCACTAAACATGATCCTAGGACAACAGGAGGAGGAGAGCTATTTCACCTGTGATTGAGAGGCATGCCTGTTGTACAGGACAGCCCAGGCAGTCAGAGGGGGGTGGGATAGTGAGCCTAGAGTGGCCGGACAGGCTTTCGAAGAGCTAGGGCTGGCGCCGGACCTTTGAAGACTTTGATAGGGGAGGGGGTGGGAAATGAGCAGAGCCCCTGTGAGCTAGGAGCAAAGGCTTGTGCTGAGGAGCGTCAAGGAATGGCACAGGTTGGGCTGGGTAATGGCAGCTTCTGAGAGCCCAGCAGATGAACGCCAGGGAGTCATTTCAGGTGCCTGAGTAGGTGTGTCACAGAGAGTCATAATTTTAGAACTTTAAGGAGATAATTTTGACACCTAACACATTAATGTAGAGCTTTAAGATGATGAAGTTAATTCCTTAAACCACCTTGTAAGGTAGGGAGTACAAGTATTAATCCTTTTACAGATGAGGAAAAGAAGGCCCAGAGAGATTGAGGTAAAGGTAAAATCAACTGGCTGTGGTCACTCAGCTAGTAAGTGACAGAGCCTGGATTCTGGCCGTGGCCTCCCGTCTCCAAATCCCAGTCCTCTCTTTTTATAGGCCAGGAAACAGGTGAAGTGACTTGCTCAGAATCCCACAGTGAGTTAGGAGCTGGTGCCAATATCACATCTTGACTCCCATTTCAGCACCTTCTCGCCACACCTTTTTCAAAGTGGTTTGGAAAATCTAGTCTATCAGATATGTACCAGGGAGAATTGGGATGGGAGAGAGGTGAAGACTAGAGTCTGGTGCATCAGCTTTAGAAGGGTGCTGCAGTCTGAGTGGGAGGTGAATTCTCGTGGGAATGGTGACCAGAGAAGAGAAGATGAAAGACCTCGGACATCGTTTATAGGAAATTTTGTAAACGGGACAGCAAATGGACTCTTGAACAACTAGACCAAAGTAGCAGATTGCTTTTTCTAGAACTTTTAATAGGTTAACCTTTTTTTCTAAATGTGACTGGTATATTGAACACATCAAGTGTATACTTCTAACTTGTGCCTAAAGCTTTTGGCACCAGGAAAATGATGGTGTGCTTTCTTGAGTCTGATGCTTTTGCTGGATGTTAACGTAGCTATGCCTCACACTGTGGAAAGGGGAGCCAGTAATTCCTGAAAATAACAGGCAGGCATTGTGTCTGATCCTTTGGCTTATTGTATATGACTGTCATTTCTGTGATGCAAAAAATGGCATAAGGCAAACCAGCAGAGGAGAACATAGGCCTTAGCTCCTGCGTGGGTTTGGGTTGGGGGGGCAGGCGAGAGTGCAGGGGCTGGTGGGCAGGCAGGAGTGCAGGGGCTGCCAGCTGTTCAGCTCTGCCCATTTATCCTTTATGAAGATACATTATTTAAGGTGAGAATCCACTGAACAACTCTGAATGTTTATTTTAGGAATGGATGTCTATGGATACTTACTAGCACGAGAAGGACGACTCGAAGACGTTGAAAACCTGGGCTGCCGCTTATTTAATATTTCTGATCAGCATGCTGAGCCATGGGTGGTGTCTGGGTATGCCTTCTTGCTCTTTGTTCTTTTCCCTCCCTTCTATACACCAACAAGTCTTTAGTTTTAGATAAGGCTGAATTCTTAATACCAAAAAAATTGTCTGGGTTTACTAAATGAAGCATGTAAAATAGTAATAGCCTATAACAGCTCGCATTTATGTAGCGCTTACAGAGTACTTTGCAAATGTGATCTCATTTGATCCGACAAAAACTCTGGGAGGTAGGTGCTAGTATCCCTGTTTTACAGATGAGGAAACCGAGGCAGACAGAGGTCAAGTGATGTGCCCAGGGTCACTGGCAGATCTAGTAAGTGTCTGAGGCTGGTTTTGAGTTCAAGTCATCCTGACCCCAGGGCTAGCATTGCTTTCTGCACCACCTAACTGCCTCTAAAAGCAACTTTGTTATTGACACAGCTTTAAATTATTCCCATTTAATAGCATAAGCCCAGATAGTCTATTACCCCTTCCTCAAAGGATCTCTCATTTTGAGAGACTTTTAAGTCTTTGACAAGCCTCTTGGGTCCAAATCAGAGGTATAGATTATGGTAATGGGTATATGAAGAAAAGAGACAGCTTTATTTTTTTGGTTTGTAGATGAATTTAGAGCTTCCCCTTTGACTTTGGCCGAATAATTAATGAAATTTCTTCCCATGCTTCTGATAATTAATCTTTGTCTTTTTCTTTCTCTAGATGTCATAGTTTCTATAGCAAACGATACTCTCGGGCCTTATATTTAGGAGCCAAGGCTATTCAGCTCAATAGTAACAGTGTCCAAGCTTTGCTGCTGAAGGGAGCAGCCCTTAGGAATATGGGCAGAGTTCAAGAAGCCATAATCCACTTTCGGGAAGCCATACGCCTCGCTCCTTGTCGGCTGGACTGTTATGAAGGTAAGAGCAGTGAACGTACCCAAGGCCATTGGAGATGGAGGGAGGGGCCATGGCGCTGCTACCAAGTACTCCATTTACTTGGCTTCCTAATGCTCTGGAGTTCTGCTTCAGATCCCTAGGAATTCACCTTGCTTCCATTGTGGGCAGCTGTGCTTTTTCTTCTCTTTCTCTGTAGCGCTGTGGTCTTTTTGAGGGCTGGGAATGTTATATAGTCTTCTCTCTGAATACCTAGAATGGAAGGATCATTGCTTGCTACCAGGGCAGGGCTGGTGTGGGAACCAGGCAGTTCTCTGGGAGCCCAAAGTGGGGAGGGTTTGGCTCCCATTTTGCTTTCTTTTGAGATATTCAAGTTCATGTGAACTTGACTCCAGGAGTTCAGATCAGCCATGCCAGCTTCACTATCACTTGGTGACTCACCTCACAGAAATTCAAACATCTTATAAATGCACTTCCTCCCAAGTAGGTTTTTATAAAAATATAAAAATAGACTCAGAAGCTGAAGACTGGTCTGACTCTCACAGTTAGATGAGGAAAAACAAATCTATGGTGATAAAGCTTGATAGCTGCAAATCTTTTTTAAAAAAAGCTTCTTTTTAATCGCTCCTTTCACAGCTTTCCCCTTCCCCAAACATGCAGTGCCCACCAAACAGGGCTTTTGATGTATTACTACGCTATGTTCTTGGTGGGGAATTCTTGACTCTCCGTTTTTCCTGATGATGTTGAGACCCTGTGCCGGCCAGCCCATTTCCCTTCTGACGTTCCCGATTGCTTGATTATAGCTTCCTAATGGCCATGCTTCTTTCTCCCTGTTTCTCTCCTTTCTTTTAAATAAGCCCTATGCTATTTCCAGAACCAGATTCTAGTCATGGGTCTCATCTCTATGTGGTACACCTTGTTTGTTAACTACATTCCGTGCATTTGTGTCTAGACGTCTCAGGCCATGGGTTATGTTTACTGGCTCCTTTCTTCGATTTTTGTCTCTTATGACCTTCTAAGGGTGTTTACTGCTATTCTTCCTTCGGTGTAGTTACTTTATCTAAAGTATCTAGTTAGATGTATTGCTAATTTGGTGACTCCTGTATCTAGTTTGATGGGTATAAGTTAGCTTTTCTCCCTCTTCTTTTTCAGTTTAAAGTCTTTTTTATTAAATTTGTAAGACTCCAGGCAAATCCATTCTTATTAGCCATTTATCATAGCATTATAGGGTTAGAGCTGCAAGAGATCATCTGTTCAAAGCTTTTAATTTTACAGATGAAGAAACGAAGAGGTCAAGTGGCTTGGCCAAAGTCATGTGTCTTATTGGATGATTTCCATCACTGGCCAATTTGCTGTTCCTGCATTTCAGGTCATTGTCCAGAAATTCAAACCCCATTCTTTGACACCATCTTTTTAATCAGCCTCAGTTTTCATTTTTTTTTAAATATTTAATTTTGTCATTGAACAAAAATCTATCCCTCTCCTCGTTGAAAAGAAAAACAAAACTCTAGTAGCAAACATGCAGCATCAGGTTAAACAAATAGCTGCATTGGCCACGTCCAAAAATGATTTAATTTGTACTTTGAGCTCATTACTTCTCTAGTAGAAGCTGGGTAAGCAGACTTCATCCAGGGTCCATGGAATCGTGCTTGGTTATTGCATCGATTCATTCCAAGTTGTTTGTCTTTACAGTGTTGTTACATGAATTGTTTTCCCACTTCTGCTCACTTTGCCCTGGATTAGCTGCTATAATTCTTCACAGGTGTCTCTGAAACTATCTCCTCATTTCTCGTAGCACAATAGTCCATTCATGTACCATAATTTTCTCAGCCACTCTTCAGGTGATGGGCACCCTCCTTAGTTTCCAGTTCTTTTCCTCCCTCCACATTTCCTTCTGTGCAGTGTCTGCTGGGCTCTAGCATGGGGATGGCAATGCGACTTGCCAGCCAGGAGAGCTCGTGGGTAGAAAGATCGAACATTGCTCCATGGCTGATGAGAACATTGGCCTGTTCCCTGGTCACTGGGGTGGGAATCGATCGTGGGCCTTGTTCTGCTGGTTGGTTTTAGGTGGGGTACATTGAAGAATCTGCTGGTGACTGGGCAAAGCTGTAGGTCTGAGATGTGTTCTGTGCTTCGTGGTTCTGAGAGATGTGTGCCAAGGGGATTCTTCCCTTTGGCTGCCGCCATATTCATATGGGTGAAGGAGTGGACTGTTCTTAAAATGATCACATTAGGCATTTTACCATTGGTATGGGAAAAAAGTTAGGTAGCTGGCTAAGCACCGAAAGCTGTAGCCCCTGCTGCTGAGCAGCCAAAGGATGTTGGAGCAGTTGAATTTGGGAGCTCTGAGCAGCAGACAGACTAAAGCCGAGGAGACATCAGTACTTAGTCGGGCACCAAGACACTGAGCCCCTGGCATTGGAGGCACAGACCAGCCTAGGTGGGAAATGGACCAGGTCAGAGCTTTCATGCCAGGCAGAGTGGGCATGGGCCTGCCCATTCAGTCCGGGCAGCTAGGGAGACCTGCTCATAAAAAAGGGGGATGCAGTGGAAAAAGAAAGAAAAGAAAACTAGTTATATGATTTGAATCCGTTTTGGTTTTTTTAGGGAATTAAATATTTTTTTTCTCCAGTCTAATAGAACTTTCTCTGGCCCAAAACTGTTTCATGTCATTCAAAACAAAACATTTCATTTCTCCTAGCCTGACTAGGTCTTCTGCTTTGGCAGACTGTCACATTTGGCCTGATCTTACCCGATGGAGGCCAATTTGGGTTTGCCTTTAAACACAGGTCAGAGATAACTGAAAGCACGGCTAACAATCAGATACTTGTTGCTTGAGAGGAGAAAGAGCACTCTTCTTTTCAGCTCTTCTCTTGGTCACTTTGGCTCTCCCAAGCTGAATCTCGTGGTTGCCTAGCGAGCGCCTGATGGCTCTGGTTATGGAGATGGTGCCTAACACTCAAGCTGTACAATGCAGGCGTGACGGCTTTTTCTGTTTCCTTAGATGCTCGAGAGGGAGAAACCTCAGATATTCTCAGAGTCCTCTTTGGCTCATTTTATTCTAGAAGCTCTCCCCTCGTCTGCCTTTTCACAGGCTCCTAGTTTGCTGGTTTGTACACTGGTTTGGAATATTAATGCATTTGCCTCCTCTCCCACTTTGTTTCCTTCCTTAGGTCTCATTGAATGTTATTTAGCCTCTAACAGCATTCGGGAGGCAATGGTAATGGCCAACAATGTCTATAAAACCCTCGGAGCAAATGCACAAACCCTCACCCTTTTAGCCACTGTGTGTCTTGAAGATCCAGTCACCCAGGAGAAAGCAAAGACCCTGCTGGACAAAGCCCTGACCCAGAGGCCAGACTACATTAAGGCAGTGGTGAAGAAAGCAGAGTTACTTAGTAAGTTTGTCCAAATCCCAAAGACTGTTTAGCCAGCACTGACTGCCATGAAGCATCGTCATTCATGTTAACTAGAGTGAATGGCTGCTGTCGGCCAGAATTTGTGTCTGTGCCATGTATTTAGCCAGATGTTGTCACTAGCGAAGGACACGTGGACCAAGAAGGAGCCAAATCATTTTTTGTCAGAAAACCAAATTGTGTTTTGGCTTGTGATTTGAGCCAGTGCAGCAAGCAGTGCAGTGAAAGAAGGAGAAATGGAATTCTAACCCCCAGTGGGACAGGAATTTGAATGAGCTCTCACTTCTGTCATCACTGTGCTGTTGCCAATTCTAGAAATAGCTTGTCAGGTTGGGATCAAGGCTGTGGTCAGTTGGATACATGAGGTAACAGGGCTGAGATGGAAATGTCCTTTTCAGCAGACCCTCTAAGTGGGCCAATGAGGTAATCTTGCTCTCTTCAGGCAGAGAACAGAAATATGAAGATGGCATTGCTTTGCTGAGGAATGCACTGGCCAATCAGAGTGACTGCGTGTTACATCGAATACTGGGTGACTTCCTAGTGGCCGTCAATGAGTATCAGGAAGCCATGGACCAATACAGCATCGCTCTCAGGTAAGGCCCAGGAGAGGCTCGGGGGAGGCAGGTTTACCCATGAAGGACGAGCAGGATTGTGGAGAAATGATCTAGGGTGTACCTGTCATCTCTCTATGGCTGGAGAAACTGTCCTGAGGTGGCAGACAATTTTCTGCATCTATTATTTGCATAGAAAATGACAACATTTGGGGACAGGTATGGCCCAGTTTTGTGTGTGCTGGCTGCTAAGTGTGTTCCCTGTTTCTAAATAAATAGGAACTTCAGCATAAAGTCCCTCTGACTTCTACCAATCATCGAGCCACACAATGTCAGAACTAAAGTGGCCTTTGGAGATTTTTCTAGTCCAGTGTGGTGTGGTAAAACAATCTCTGGATTTGGAAACGGAAGACCATTGCCACTTATGACCTGTCACCTTAGGCAAGTCACTTGGTCTCTGTCTCTCTGGACCTTGGGATCCCCTCTCAATCAACAGGAGATGAAAAGGCCTCTCTCTGTGAGCTGATGAAATCACTTGCTCTCCTTGGGACACATTTTCCTCATCACTAAAACAGAGGGTTGGACTAGTTTGTTTCTGAAGTCCCTACCGGCTGTAACTCCAGGATCCTATGGGAGTCCTGGGGCCCAGATTGGTAAAGGGGCTTGGCCAAGCTAAAGGCCAGGTCTGTCTGGTGTCTGTCTGCTTGTTAGAATAACATTCAAGAGCTTTCCTCGGGTGTCTGACTCCAGCCTTGTCCCTGTCCTGCACATCTAGGAAATCTTAATAACTTGGTAGGACTGTTTATTCCATATGCTGAAACAGCTTCCTGTGTGACTTAACCTCCACATCTGTGATTTCAGACCCTCACCCATTGGATGGCGAGGCTATTAGTGATGGGCATCAGAGTGTACTTCTGTTTGACCATCCTCGACTGGTCATTCAGGTTAAGCCTTGCTTGGAATCAGGAATCAGTCCGAGTGGGCGATGAGGAAAATGAAGATTAGGATGCTCAGTGGTTGCAGATGTGGAGAAATTTGGAACTTTGGCATGGCGATGGCATTCTGTCTTCTGAACTAAAGAGGGGCTGGGCTTAAAGGTCATAGACTCACTGTATTTTGAGCTGGAAGGAGCCTCAAAAAGTCCTCTTAACTTTCTGGATGAGGAAATCGAATCCTCCAGAGGGAAGGTAACATGCCTAGCCTGCTCTCGGGGGTTTGAGTCTTTTGCTCCTCTGGTCTCCAAGGGGGAGCACCAGTAGGGATGCTGACTTACCAGGATGTTAAAGGATCAGAGTGTATGGAACAGGATGTGACTTAGGACTCTCTTCTTTCTTTTGTTGTCTTTTAGTCTGGATCCCAACGACCAGAAGTCACTAGAGGGGATGCAGAAAATGGAGAAAGAGGAGAGTCCCACTGATGCCACTCAGGAGGAAGATGTCGATGACATGGAAGGAAGTGGGGAAGAAGGGGACTTGGAGGGCAGCGACAGCGAGGCGGCGCAGTGGGCTGACCAGGAGCAGTGGTTTGGCATGCAGTGAGGCCTCTGAGATCCCCTTGGATGGTAGCAGCTCAGAGTGGCCCAAGCAGAGCCTGGGGCATCCTCGGCTGGAAAGAATACCATGTTAACTCAACGGGGAATTTGGTTTTCTCACTGTCTATTCTCAGTTGTAACTTCATTTTTGAAAACCGAGCCTGCCGAGCTCTCCGAATCTCTGTCCCCTTCCTGCTCTTACCACGAGCAGTCTGGGAAGCATGCAAGCGTGCTTGAGCTCTGGGACAAAAGATGGTCTTTGTGCACTTTGGTTCTAAGTCTGTGACTGAGTAAGATGCTTCATAGGGAATGTGGCGGTGCAACGGAAAAGAACACCTGACTCAGGGGAAGTGTGTGTGCCCTTGCTGGTTTCTGAAGGCGGTGCAGGTTGGCCCGTTCAAAAAATTTCCCATTTGCTAACAGCTCCCATAGGCTGTTCAAAGTTTCCCTTTTGATTTTGCTTCTTTCTGCAGTGTTGGTAATGCCTTAAACTGAGACTTGATATTTTGCAAACATTTTCCTATTTGATAATCTAGTGACTTGCCTGTCAAGCTCAGGCCATGATCTTCGTCATTGGCTATAGCCTATTACAGAGCAGTGAATGGGAGCCCCATTTCTTAAGATTCCTGGCTCTGCATTTGCTGTAATTATAGAATAAAACCATTTTTTGGGTACAGTAATGGAATTCCTCTGGCTGAAAATGAAAGCCGCTCTGCAGTTTTGGTTATTTCTTTTCTCCTGTTCTGTCTGGTCTCCAGGAATAGCTGGAGAATTAATTTTTTTGTTAAAGGTTTTAAAATGATGCTGCCTCATCTGCGTGTGGGTGTCATTGTGTGCCAGCTGCGCCTCTGCTGGCAGCTCCCTAACAAACTGGTTCAGGGCCAGAAATGTCAGCCACACAATCTCCATCTCCCCCCAGCCCCATGTCTTAAGTACCTGAAGTAGAAACCACCCCAAGCCACGGTTTGAACTTTCGTGCTTAGCTGACTTGCCTGTAACCTCATCTGCTTCATGTGGTAAAAGGATCCCTCTAAAGCAGGCTCCTCTTGTTTCTCAGAATCAAGCCGTCTGCAACCCAACCTGAGGTTCCTCCCAGATCTGTTCTTTGTCACTTGGGGTGGGGGGGTAGGTAGGTCTGCTTTCTTGATCTGCCCTCATCTGTCTCCAGATGTGAAGCGTGCATAAAGACAGGTGATAACGGCCCTTCTGGGCGAGACGCCCCAGAGTGGAGGTGCGCTGCTGGACTTAAATGCGAAGCTGATGGGGCATCCTTTGCCATGGTCCTTAAAGCTATAAGCTTGGCTCCTCGTGGGGCAAGCCTTCCTGCTCTTTCCTTCCAGGTGGTCCAGCACTAGGTGATGGATGTTCAGACCCCAGGGAAAGCTGATTGTGCTGGGCTGCTAGATGGGAGGGCTTCTCTCAGCTCAGGGCAGACATATGGGAGCAGCTCCACTTCCACCTTGTGTCTGGTTTGGAGCGCTGAGCAGCCTCCCTCCCTCTAATCAAAGCAGTGCTCCTCCTAGCCCCTCGAACACGAGCTCTCAAAGGCCTTTGGGAGTCACTTAGGGCCTCTTCTTGTACCTGTTGCTCTGTGGGCCTGTGACTCCAGGCCAAGGTGCAGCCTCCCCTTGATGCCTTGAGCCATTCACTGCTGACATCAGATGGGTTAGATCCCACAGACAAGCCTGGGAAACCTGACTTAACTAGGTCCCCTGGCCTCCGAGTGATCTCTGGGTAACTCCCAAGCGGCTCTTCTGGCCCCTGGGGGAAGAGCACTGTGAGGGAAGGGCCAGACTCAGGTTTTCCACTTCCTTTGGTAATCCTGGCTGGACGCAAGACCAGAGGAGGGCTGGCAGGGTACTAGGCAGAGTCTCCTGGCTGGCCGAGTTAAGTAAGTGGGCGATGGTGGGCTTGCTGTCATAGGACTCCCTGTAGAGTTCTGTGAGGTGGGCATGGCAAGTGCTGGCAGCCTCGTTTTACAGAAGATTGAGTAACTTGGCAGTGATGAGCTTGCTTCTGAGTGTTGAAGCTGAGATTTGAACCCAGGTCTCCTGATTTGTTGGCATTTACAAAGGTGTTGATGGTTCATGGTTTTTTAACTCTTGGGGCTTTACAGACCATATTGAAATGGGCCAACTTGATTGTATTTAGCAGTTTTTAAATTAGGCCAGGACAGCCAGCTCCTCTTAACCCCTCCAGCCTAACTTTCCCTTGTTTGTGTCTGCTCAGGGAACACACACCCATTTAACATGTCGCCAGGAAGGTCTTTGAGATGTTAAAGGTGCTGCTGGTGAGACAACTGGGCTGTCGGGCATTTTCTAGGACAGAGTGAGGCAGGTGGTTGCAACTCACCTATCTTCTCTTCTGGAAGCCCCACTTCAGCTCAGTGCATTTATCAGGTGCGTGCCTACTGTGTGTCTGACGCTGCTAGATGCTAAGAATACCAACCAACCAATTGCTGCCACTCCCAAGAAGTTACTTTCTACTGGGAGATAGTGTGTACACAAAGGACTAAAAATAAGACTGTAACTCTTGGAGATGAGGAGAAACGTCCCATACGTTCTCCCGTGAGTCAGCACAGCCCCTCAGCTGAGCCCAAGCAATGGAGGAGATGGGCGGAGGTAGAGCATCCAGGCTGGGAGGTCTTCCTGCGTCACTGTATGCAGGGTGACTGGCTGTGGGAGAGCAGGCACCAAACTGTAGCCTTCCTGGAGAGAAGGCAAAGTTTCTATCCTATGTGGCTAACCCCTTTAGCCCAGCAGTAGCCTACTAGGCCTGTGCCCCAAAGAGATGACAGAAACAGAGAAAGGACCCATATGTACAAACCTTGATAGAAGCTTCTTTTGTGGGGGATGTTGGAAGAACGTGATGCTACGTGAATGTAATGGAAGGCTCTTGCACGGTAAGAAATGGGGATGGGACCTGGAGACTCAGATGAACTGATGCGCGGAGCAGTGAGCAGAACCAGACAGACACTTTCCATGGTAACAGCACTGCTGTAAAGACCAAGACTGCATCATTGTGGGGACCGAGCCCGACTTCAGAAGACCGGGGACGAAGCAGGGGAACCTTCCTCCCAAATGAGACGTACACACCCTTTACGGACAGAGCCAATGTTAGGATTTGTTTTGCTTGACTATGCATATTTGTTACAGGGGTTTTTCTTCTTGTTTTGATTTTTTTCGTGGTGGGGTGGGGAGGTGGAGAGGGAAAAAAATAGATTTTTGTTAATTGAAAAAAATAAAATTAATTTTAAAAAGATTATTTTGGCATTTGTGGGCATCTTCCATCCTTGCTGGGGCTTATCTTGGTGGCAAAGTTGGTCAGAGAATGTTCTAGGGTATTAATAATAATAGTTGGCATTTATATAGCACCTACTGTGTACCAAGCACTGTGCAAAGTGCCTTACAAATATCTTTGATCTTAACAAAAACGAAGTGTTAGTATCCCCATTTTATAGTTGAGGAAACTGAGGCAAACAAGTGACTTGCCCAGGGTCACTCCAGCTGGTGAGTGTCTGAGGCTACATTTGAACTTGAGGACACTGCAGGCCCAGTACTCCATCCACAGAGCTCCATATACTTTCCCTCCTTTGAATGACTGAATGTGTGGCATCTATCCCTGCTCAACAGTAGAATATAAGCTTCTTGAGGACAAGATTGGTTGGTTTGGTAGCCTAGCATAGTGCTTTGCTCTTGGTAGGTGTTTAATAAGTGCTCGAATTGGATTAGAATTGGGATGAAGTAGTACAGGAGATAACCTTCAGCAGACAAATCAGCTATTAGTGGGCAAGTGCCTGGGCTATTGGTGTGCCTGCTCCCTGGGGGTGCAGGGCCATCTGTTCTCCCCATCCCCAGGGACCTCCTCTTCGGTGGTCCCTGCACCTCAAGGGGAGTGCCGCCTCTTGTCCACGTTCCCTTCTCTTCCTTTCATCTCTAGGGGTGGTGTTTTGGTTTAGGAATCAAGTGAGAGGGTTTAGGGAGGAGTCCAAGGCCTTTAAGAAACCAGAGAAGGAACCACAGGGTTTGGAGAGGACTTACAAACCTAGCCCTGATGCAGGCTGGCTTGGGCTGCTCTCCAAGGCTGGTTGGCCTGCGGAAGGATGAGGCTGACCTTTTGGGCTCAGTCTCTCCCTCCCCTCCCTACTGGGCTCATGGCCGAGGCTTCCCAGTCCTACCCCATGAAAACTGCCACCCTGGACTGGCCCCCTAAGGCCCAGGTTTGTCTTTGAATTCCAAATCAGATTTCAGCTAGAGGGTCAGAGGCCTAAAAGTCCAACCCAGCCATTTTACAGCCCCGGGAGACGAGATTCGTTCATCAGATTTAGTGCTGTCTAGTCACACGGGCAGTGAGCGTGAGGTTTGTTTCTGAACCCAGGCTTTCTCCTTTGAGAGCCAGTCTATCGTACCATGCTGCCTCGCGAGCAGGAGAATCCTTGTCCGATAGGAGAGGCCTGGATGAGGTAGAACTGGCTCCCAAGTTTGTCATATTGGAGGAAACTACAGATCTACCAATCTTGCAGATCTTCTGGCGGCCCTGCCTTGGGTCAGCCTGGGCCCAGTAAAGATACTTCATTAAACTGTGGCCTCCTTCCTGGCCTGCTCAGTCAAGTCAGTGGGGTGTGCGGATGGGGAAGGGGTGCAGACAGACTAGGCAGAGAGGAGGAAAGCAGGGTGTGGGGACGGGAGCCTGGGGCTAGTGTTGACTTTTCCAGGAGATCTTAACCAAAGGGCTACCTGTTTGGCCAGCTGGCAGGGACACACATGCCTGAGTGTAGGCGGGCCCCAGCATGTTGGGGAGGAAGCTTGCTACTTTAGAAGGCCCAGGAGAGGATCCCATTTCTTTATGAATGTGCATGTTCATTCACTTCGTGGGTTTCAAGTCTTCAGAGGTGGGACTAGGGCTGTTTCTGAGCTTCCTCCATTGGTAATGATTTTTTCCCCCTCTCCTAGCATTTTGCTCTTCCCACCCAAGAAAGGAGGGTCAGTTGTCTCTTGTTGAGGGTTCAGATCAGATCTATGCCAAGTGCATCTTTGGGGCAAGAAACACATCCCTCTGGATTACTGCTCAGCTTCAGATGACATCTTGCCCAGCTGCTTCCCTCTTCGTTCCATGCCTTCCCCCACCCCCTCCTCTTCTTAGATTATCATTGCTTAGAATCCTGAGGGAACCAGGCAACTTTGCCAAGATTCATGGGGAGAAATGGAGCCTTTGGTTTGCTTAGACTTGGGGGAAGGCTGTCTCTTGGGCTCACTGTGAGATGATTTCAGATGTCTCCACCCCAGGGTGCCTCACAGATGGAACATCCCTGTGGAATTCATCATGCTTGACTCCCCCCACCCTGCCTCCCCCAGTGGATTGGGAAACACGGACATTGTGAGGTTGGTGCTGTTTGGTCAGCTATAACCTCTTGGGGTCTCCGTTTGGGAGTGGAAGGGAAGGTACTTGGGGATTGCAGCAAGATTGAAAAGGGCATTTGAAACCTTATGGAACAGGGATACTGGCATTTTCAAGCAGCTTATTAGCCCCTGACCCTGCCTTGCGGGAAACCAGATAGGGGTAACACAGGGCAGGAATGTAGAGGCATTTTAAAATTGAGGTGGCCAGCAAGGATGGGAAGTCACTGTTTCTCTGACTAGGATTTGGGATTATACAGCTTAATTTGCCTAGAAAAACACTACCATAGTAGGCAAAGCCCTGGGAAGCCCAGAGAAGAACTGATAAACATTTTTTTAGCCTTTGCAGTAACTAAACATTTATGGCAGACCATCCTGCATAATTTGGTGATGTGGGTCTTAGCCTGAATTCTCCGCAATGCAAACAGTAAAAGAGAGGAAGCCTGGAGGCCCTTAGGTTTGACCCTCCCTCCTGCCTGATGGAAGGCTCATCCAATCCAGCCCAGTCATTTTGCAAACAGGCAGGGCCCAGGATTTAAACCCACATTCTCCCTCCAACCCTAAGTCCTCTGCACTGCCTTCCACTGAAGTACTTCCCAGCCAGCTTGAATAATTCTTGAGTTTCACTTAGGGAGAGCTCCCCACTGCTAACACGGATGGGTCTGCTCTCTCTACCTCTCTACCTGCTCTCTCAACTGCCCCCAAGCCAACACAGCCAATGCCCAACATTAGCTAAGTTTCTGGCAACGACCCGGCTTTCATCTGGCATAGGGTGGCATTTGCTTGGCAGAGGGCCAACTCCTCCCACCTCACTTGTCAGTAACATAGCAAAAAGGGCTCCGGATTGGGAGGTAACAGGCATGGGTCCAGCCTCGGTTCACCCAGCCATAGTGAAATTCATAAATAAGGGGTCTGGATAATGGTTACATTTAAAAATGATATGACTAAGTCAGATGCTATTTAATTATGGCTGACCTTGGTCTATGAAGAGAGGAAAATAAAATACCTCTCTTCACCAGGGGTGGGGGACCACAGGTGTGCGATATTTCAGTTATTCTGCCAGTTTTACATAAGGGAAGGTGCTTGTGTGTGTGCGCGGGCACATCAACCTTTCAAGCCAGGATGATGACACTTTGAAAACACACTCTAATTTGTAAGGGAAAGCCTTGGGGTCTTGTAGGCCCCTCGGCTCTGTGTGCTGCATGTTGACCCAAGTCCCCTCTTCCTCACATGCTCTCAAGCAGAGGCCAGTCGACGTTCAAAGCCTTTTTTAGTATATACACGCGGACGGGGCTGGAAGGGACAGGCTACCACGGGGCTACCTCCCTGCTTGCCAATGCATCGAGCGCAAGAAAGGTGGTCTTTCAGGATAGGCCAAGGCCACTTCCCTGGCCAGCCCTTCCCTCAGAGCTCTCGGGATGCCAATCAATGCCTCCTTCCTGGGAGAGGGGCCAAGGCCAGGCTCCCAGAGGCTGAGCTAATGGTCGGTCAGGCCATCGCCATTCAGAAAACAGTGCACCAAAGAACACCCCACGGCTGTATTGTAGAATAAATTTATTTACCTGAAACCATGATGGTTGTGATGCTTATCGTTCTGAGCACAGAAATAAACAACTCGTCTTTATTTACAGTCTCTAACGTCCAACATGCGTTTGTGATCCAAAGTGGACTTGTAGCATTAGGTCTAAGATAAACGCATCACGATATTTGTATTATTGCACCAACATCTGTCTACTGCTTGGATTTCCTTAAATAAGTTACATTATTACAGTGCAAAAGAGTTGTTTGCACACATTTAAAAAAGCCAACAACAAAACTTAAGTTCCGGACTGGAGGGCTGGCTATGAGTTTTCAACATCTGTAGTGTTTTCCATGAGTTTATAAATAAGCGTACTGTACATTGCTGTTCATAAAGTAGCACGTTTCGATGAGACCGTACAGAAGGTTGGCTACTTACAACAGAAGGCATGCATTACAATCGAGGATTTGTACATTATAGAAACTATGGCATTTTATCCCAGGGAGAAATATGGAAACTTGGCTGCCGGCTCCTAATTCTTGGTCGGCTGAAGTTTTTAACGACCCAAATCTCCATACAGCAAAGAACCGAACTTCCCGGGAGGGTTTTCGGATTTGTTGAGCTATATTGCACGTTTGTAAAGTAGTAACTGATTCTTTTTAAAAAGTGAAACCCCATCGGTAACACACGTCCTCCACATCACACACAAGGAGCTTTAAAGGAGTTTTTTTTCCTTTTTTTTTTTTGTTTTTTTCCCAACATCACACATGCAGAGGGCTGGTAGATGTTGCTAAAAAAACGCACATGCACGCAACAAAACAACCTCACACTTCTGCAAAATGGTTTAGGAAGCGGTTACTCCAGTATTGCTGAAAAGGAAAGAGAAAGGAAATCAGCCTGGTAGGAAAATGGGGGGAGAAAGGAAGTTATTCTTATGACCAAAATAAGATGAAAGACCAATAGCGACAGAGAGACAGTGCGGAGCTGGCTCTTTCCGGACCTCAGCTCACTGGCCGGCACGTTCCCATGATAACCGTCAATGGCCCTTAATGGGGGGATGGGAGACACCTGGACTACACTGCTGTTTCCAAGGCTAGCTGCCCTCACCCTTGGCTTGGTGTAGTTAGGAAACATCCCAAGAGGTGGTTAGTGGATGTGAAACCAGCACACTGGAGGAAGGAGGGTTAATGGTTAAAAAGAGCAAGTCCCGAGTGAGCAGTGAAGGCAGGCACTCATTCCACCGGGCCCAGCCACCTGCTGGCCTCCCATCATTGCTTGTGTTCTTGAGAGATGGCCAGTCTCAGAAATGCTTTAAGATGAAGGGAGAAAAGCCCCTTTGTCGTTACCCCAGAGAGCAGCCAGAGCCTGAGCAGCTTTAATGCCTAAGGTCATCCAACGGCCGAGAAGCTTGTTCTCCTTGGGGCGGTAGCTGTTGCCTTTCCCTGCTAGGCTGAGTTTATTTTAATGTGGGACTTTAATCAAAACCTGACTGGTCAGACTCTTCAATTCCTACATGGGAACACAGATTCATCTTTGGGTGGGGAACAGGCTAGTCTCTTCCATGTTATTCTAAGCTATTGCCAGAGTACTTGGCCCCCATTAGGGCTGCAAGGCTCAAATGGGCAGAGGACAAGATGGCATTCTCCCTGTTTTCCTGGTGGAGACTGAAGAGATGGGTGTTGGTCGAAAGCTCTGGCCCATCACGGGAGCAGAGCAAGGATAGGCACGCATCCGCCTCCCTCCCAGGATTCCTACCATATCCCACGGTACCAGCAACACACATGGCCACAGCTGACTTCAAAGCAGCGGAGCAAAGGAGGGCCTTATGGATGCAGGTATTGCCAAGGCACAAAAGGTGTCATGAGCTCCTTGGCATCGAACTGTGAGGTGCCGCAGACCAGGTAATAATGGCAGCAGCAATCCTCAGCCTATGCAAGCAGCACCAAGATGGCCCAGAATGAATGCTGGGAAATAAGGAGAGGGTCCTGCCCCATCCATACAGAGAAAGGAGCCAATCTGTCCACTGCCCTGGGCTGCTCCATCCTGTCAATCATCAAGGAAGGACAGCTCATTTTCCATGGCCAAAGACACTGTGCCCCTCTGTAGGGAATATGGTGGAAAGCTAGCCTAAGCTACACTGAGGTCCACAGTGGAAGGGCAGCTGTGTCCCCTCTCCTCCTCCAGGCACTTCAGACAAACATGACACTGAAGGGTGATGTAGGCCCAAGAGGGCACTGGAGACTGTCTGCTGCCTTCGTAGGGGAGGCCCCCCACAGATACCCCTCACTCCCTCAAAGGAGGGCTTGGGGGGAGAGCCTCGACTGACCTTCAAGACCAAACAACAGCTCACACAGGTAGCTAAAAATGGAAGGAACATACGGCCTTCTAAAATTTCAGTTTCCCTTCCCATTCCAGTCCTAGAATCTCTTGGCATTTTCTACAAGACCCTCCCTTTTTGTGATGCCTTCCCCTTCCCACAAACACACACACACACACACAGGAAGGCTGAGGGATGTGGGTCTAGACCAAAGGCTGCAAAGGCCACACCAGACACTCCTGGTACACCAGCTGACCCAGAGGGGATTTGTGGAAGGGTCAATGAGCATTCACCTAGTACTCTGGACAGGATTTAACCCTTTCTCCCACTGTCATTTATCTTTGATGGGGACTCAACTTCCTCTGTGAAGCCAGCCATCTGACTACTGACTGGATAGCCTTGGCTGACCCAGAAACAGACTAAGGGGAGGAGGCTGTTGAGATTAACTACCTAAAATAATGGATGTGGGGAGGACACTGATTCCAGAGCTACAGACAGTCTGCCAGATGGACTAGCTCAGTCTATGGCCTGCCTGCCCTCTGGTGGTTCCTGGGGCCAAATTCTTATCAGAAGCTTGCATGGCCACTTGGGGCAGGTGCCCAAAGGGTGAGAACCACACAGCACAGCAAGGGAGCGTGGGACCAAGGAAGTCATCATTTATTCATTAACAGCATACAGTAGACTATTTTAAAAAAAAAAGCAAAGTCGCCCCTGGTTAACAACAAAACAATACTCACTTTAGTTGATGAATGTTGGAAGGCATTGGAGAAAAACACCACAGTTAGGACAGTTAATGACTTACACGCTGTCGGTATCAGACTGAACTTGAAAACATGCGCAAACATCAACCATGATAATGACAGTGGTGGTTAGTGCCACAGAGTAAAATAAAAATCGTTCTATACAGTATGTCCATTTGGTCATGTGCTATTTACAGATTTTACAAAACACGCGCACGCACACGCACACACACCCACCCACCCACCCCTGGAGCTCACGTTATGTCTCTATCGGAACGGGCACTAAGTGTGTCTAGCAGATGACATCTCATGCCCTCAGACCCAACTTCTAACTGTGCCAGGCTCTTGCCCCTCTGGATCACAATACCAAGGCTCTGCTCTAAGGCCTTGAAGGGAAAGGAATAGACTTTATCGGGTTCGTAAGGAGTCCCAACTAGGCTTAAGCCACTTTTAAGAGTTAAAACGAGACAGGTCTTTTCCTCTGTCCATTTAAAAGGTTTTATTTATTTCTTTTAAAACTAGGTAAGTGCCGCTGAAGTGGGCAACATTGGCAAAACAATGTCTGTTACAAGAAAATACATTAGACGTTTAAATAAATAACCTTAAAAACTACATCGGGGAGATGAGTCCAGGAGAGTGAATCTGGAACAATGTTTTCTGCACAAGCGAGAATAGGCCTACCTCTCATTGAGACGGATGTAAACAAAACCATCGGCATCTGAGAGCCAAGAAGCCAAGAGGGAGTGGGGCAAGGGCAAGGGGTGGTGCTGACAGTGAGGGACGGGAGGGGCGGCAAACCAAAAATACTGACTGAGGTAGCAGTACTCTGCTCAGTGCAGAAAAATTGGCTTATGAATAAAAAATTAGACTGTGACGTCAAATTAAATCCAGGTGATCATGCAGAAGACAATACATGCTACTTAGTTTTAGAAAAAAACCACACACATTCATTCCCTAAAATCTGCCGCCAATTAATTTGCTGACAATGTCTGCTGGCTCAACGATTTCTTTATACAAGGATGAGACTATTAGACAGAACACTGTACATGCTTTTTCATCTACAAAAAAATATTTGCATAAAATAGTGTTAGTTCTCTGTACATGTCAATGGACACTTTAATTATGTGTATAAAAAAGGAAAATCTTGCCCCACTGGAGTCAGAAAAAGCAAAACAAAACCTAGAGTATGAAACCTCCTTCACCAGCAAACACGTTCAGGGGAAATTCAGCAGAAATAGACAGTTGCTTTAAACAATAAAAAAAATTAATTGATTAAGTTAAACATCTTTTAGGTAAAACTGCGTCAGTCAAGACCAGAACATGTCGCTAAAGTTAGTGTCTGTGCTATAAAGCCAGATAACCAGGGGCATAATGATCAGCACAAACGGCCAGGAAATGCCTTCGGTGCAGGCTGGGAAGGAGCACGTTTTGGAGGCGGGCTGTGCACACTCTTTACCAGGTTCCAAGTAGTTACGGGCCACAAACTTCAGGGTCTCGTCCATGAGGATCACGGGCAGGGAGATCTTCAGCACCATAAGCCACTGCGTCACATTCAGAGGCGTGATCTGGAAGATGAGCTGAAAAAGGGGGCCGTGTCACAGCGGTGCTTCCCCATGGGGGCAGAGGCTGGGCAGAGAGGGACCCCTCGAGGCCCAGAGGACTCACCGGTAGGGGTTCCACATAGAGGATGAGGAAGTGGAGGGACATGGAGAGGCAGATGGAGCCCACCAGCCAGATGTTCTCCCAGGGCGGCATCCTCAGCAGGGACTGGTTTTCCGATAAGCTGCAGTGAGACAACGACGGCACACGCGCACACATCCCATTACCCATGTGGAAGAGAACTAGAGACTAGAGACTTCTAGAGGACTACAGCCATCAGAAAAGAAACGAGGATTATGTTCCCAGGCTGCCATCTTTCCAATGGTCCCTGACCCAAACCCTGGCTTCATTTGTCCTATCTCCACAGGGGTAAAGAAGAGTGATCTTCCTGGGGGGGTGGTGGGGGCAGCTGAAGCATCTTTCTCTGCTCCTCCAATTTCAGCAATCTCCAAGTTCTGTTCCCTTTCCCCTCTAACATCTCAAGCAATTTAGAAATTTCTGTTCCACCTGGACAGTAACCAGTCACCCCAACAGCAGGAGCTACTTTGTGAATTAAGGAAACACACGTCGGGGTTCGGAGATGAGGCCTTCTCGCTCTCCTGTCTGCACGGGGGGGCCCCTGCCCTGCTGCTCACAGACTTGCTGAGGAAACCATCTTGTAAACAGTAAGTGCTACAGACACGTGATGATGGCAGCTGTTTAAAGGCAATGGAGCCTCTCACCTGTTGAGCGCATTGCACATCTCAATGGTCACCAGCACAGAAAGCGCCATTGTCATGGGATATGGTGACTCAAAGACACCGCAGTCCACGCCCTCGAAGTCTGGGTTGTCCTCTTTACACTGCAGGAAGTGACTCTGCAAGCAAGAGGGCAGGGTCACGCCTGGCATCTCTGCCGCCCTCCCCGCCACCCTTCAGCCCACAGGATGGGGTTGTACCAGCTGGTAGAAGGTTATTCTCGGACCGCCATCAGCAGCAATGAACCACCATGCGGCTGCCCCGACGGTTGCTGCTCCGACATAACCTGGGGACCGAACAAATGGCGCACATGAGGGAGGCCCGGGCCTTCTCTAGCACTTAGGGGAGGGACGCTTGGCGTGGGCCATTTGGGCCAGGCGAGCCACTCACGGCTAAGAGCCAAGGGAGATACCTCTGGCTCTCCGTGGTGCTGTTGGCCGCAGACACCCAAGGTGCGTGAGCCTCCAGGGCACGCCTCTCCTGCCAATGGGAAGAAACGCGAGAGTGCCCTCAAGCCCACTTCCATGCCATCCATGAACAAAGTTTGCTAATAAATATTTGTAGAATAAAAGTAAGACCATGGGGGAAATGTTTAACCTACCAAGAAACGATTTATTTTAAAAGGTTTCAGTATGTTCCTTGATTTATAAAATAGCGTTACTGACAAGTCAACGGTTCTTTCAACGCTGGCCCTTAGAAGCGCTCTGTGGCTGGCTGGCTGGATTTATGTAAAGTCCAGTTCTTAGAAATAAAAGTAAAACCCCAGGATTGCTCTAAAGATTCTGCCCCTTCTCCCCACTCCGAAGCTGAAGTCAGGAAGACCACGTGTCAGACATGCTAAGCATGTTGCCTCATCCTCCTTCTGTCCCTCACAGCGCAGCTAGAAAGACCCAGCGACATAACGTTCTCCGTGGCCCTCTGCACGCCACCATCGTCTGGTTTACCAAGGGGACATCTCTCCTGGTGACAGCTGTAGGACGTTGAGTGATTAACAACTAACTGGGAGATGTTCTGAGAGCTGGCTCTGGAGCCCCACGGTGAGTCTAGGACCACCCCCTTGGCTAACTGTGTGTGTGAGCATGCACACATGCGCTGGGACTTTAGATCCTTCAGAGCCTACAAGAAATCAACTTCTGAGGCACAGTTGCATTTGCACACAGGTCTCATTCACAATGAGCCAATACGTCCATTCTGAGCACCCTTCGTGGTGCACATGGCACTTTAGAGGAAAAAAAAAAGGCACAAAATTCTGTGCCTGGAGGTGCGAAGGTGCTGGGGCTGGGGGGAGAGAGAGAAGGATGTGATGGCATAAACATGTACATGGATACTTCCAGGCCTAAAACAAGTAACATGAGTGAGTCACCTTGACTCATCTGCTAACACTTCATAAGGCACTGACAAGAAGAATTGCTGTCCAGTGTCTACTCACATCCGATGGCCAGGTAGCGGAAGAAGAGCCAGCCGCTGATGAGGGGCTCTTTGGGATTTCGGGGTGGCTTGTTCATGATGTCCAAGTCAGGAGGGTTGAAGCCCAAGGCTGTGGCTGGGAGACCATCTGTCACCAGGTTTACCCATAAGAGCTGGACGGGGATTAGAGCTTCAGGAAACCCTAAAGCAGCAGTCAGGAAAATACTACTCCCCAAAAAGAAGAGAAGGACACATAGTAGGACCATTATTGTGGGCCACAACTTTAAATAAAACAAGAGAAAATGAATACTTTGGGACTGAGGCAGAAACAAAGCACAAACTTGTATTCTAGCTCATATACAATTCTTCTGTTACACAGAGATCAGAATAAACAGTTAATTTTTAGAGCACAAGGAACTGGTATATAATTCAGGGTTGCTTAAATCTGACCATGCTTTGGTCCTCCTGATGCCCTTCTCCACCCGGGGTCCTGCTTCACCCTCACTCCCCAAGCCCCAACCCCACTCCAAGACTCCGTCTCCCCTTCCACCATGCGAGTCACTGTTCCCGTTAGGACGATGATTACTTTAAGCAGCTCATCCCAGACCAGTATGCCCGCTCACAGCTGTGTCCCAGACACTCACCACACAACTTCCCCCACATTGGAAGAGATGAGGTAGCGAATAAACTGTTTCATGTTGTTGTAGATAGCGCGGCCTTCCTCAACAGCTGCCACAATGGTTGAGAAGTTGTCGTCTGCCAGCACCATCTCTGAAGCGGTTTTGGCCACTGCAGTCCCAGACCCCATGGCGATGCCAATCTCAGATTTCTTCAAGGCCGGTGCATCGTTGACACCATCCCCAGTCTAAGGGCAGGTAGTTTGAGAGCAAACCATTAGACTGTGAGACTCGCTGGATCAGACAATGTTCCAGCCTTTGCTGCCATGTCCCTCTTAGGCCAGCCAGTGAGTGACCAGAACCTGGGCCTGCAGACCCCCACTACAGGATGTCGCCCCCTATTCTTACAGGGAAGCCAACTTGAATACGCATAAAAACAACAACAGGGCTCGCTTGCGTCCCAGAGGAGGACGACACGCTTTTGGATTTCTCTCTGTCATATGGCCTGTCTTTCTTCCCCAGGAGATTCATCACTGGGAAATCTCCTTCCCCTGCAAAATGGTCCTCCCATGTCACGTGAGGGCAGGGACGTGAACTGCAGGGCCCCTCTCTAGAAGGGGGCTTGGCACAGGCTGCTCCTCATTCCCCACCAGCAGCACTACTTCTGGCCTTCTTGCCCCTGCAGAGCTATCTCTTCCTCACTCTCTTTAGCTTCTTTCCCCTATTAGACTATAAGCTCCTTGAAGGCAGGGGGTGTCTTTGTTTTTATTTGCATCTTCAGTGAAGCTTAGCAGGGTGCTTAGCACATAGTAGGCACTTAATACTTACTGACTGTCTCTTTGGAGAGACTCCAGTCAAACAGGAGGTACCACAAAAACATTAAGATGATCACATAATACTAATCTCTAAGCACTTAACAGGAAAATGAGAAATTGTGACTTGGGCCTGTAAGTATGCCCTCTGCTAAGAATGGCTTCCTTTGAACAGCTTAGCTGTCCCACAGGGTAAGCTGCTGCTGCTGTTTGGCTGGATGGGATGCTGTGGTTAATGCCTAACCAGAATCCCATGCAGCTCAATCGTCCAAGAGAGTGGCTCCACCAGCTTCACCCAGACCCCGCCAACCCACACCCCCTCTCTGATTCCATGCCAGGGATCTTCTCGCAGACTCACCATGGCTGTAATCTCATCAAAGGACTGGAGGAACTCTACAATCTTGGACTTGTGGGAAGGCTCCACCCTGGCAAAGCAGCGGGCATTGAGGCAGGCATCCCTCTGGGCAGAAGGACTCAGCTCATCAAACTCACGACCCGTGAAAGCCTTGGCAGTGACGTCTTCCTCATGCCCAAAGATGCCGATCCGACGACAGATGGCCACGGCAGTGCCCTTGTTGTCTCCGGTGATCATGATGACGCGGATGCCAGCCTGCCGACAGAGCTTTATCGACGAGGCCACTTCAGTCCTCGGGGGGTCGAGCATGCCCACGCAGCCAACAAAGGTCAGATTGGTCTGCAAAGGACGAGAGGTAAGTGAACTTCCTGGCAGCACAATGACAGAGATGTGTCCCAGCCAGCCTTGGCTCCAAGGCCTTCTACTTGTATGCTGTGGTCTTGCACTCGCCCACCCACCTGCAGGCCATTCCCTCAGCCCCCAATCCTGGCACCTCTCAGGCCGGGCCTATCAAGCCAAATGAATGTTACACAGGATTACAAGCTATGACAGCCAAATCACTAGCTTCCCAGGGCCTCACCTACACTCTGAAATGGGCCAAGAGACAGATTAAAAGCCTCACAGACCCAAAGACCCCAGCATCTCCAGAACTAAGAGCACCCACAGATGGTGAACTGTGAAGACGGACTCAAGCCGAGGAAGCCCACTCCACTCCCTCCCACGGTGCTCCATCCCTGTTCAAGAACTGCAGGAGCCAGAAACTGAGGCAGCAGGAAACTCACTCCCTGGCTCCATCCTTTTCTGAAGATGCCTTGCCCAGAGTCTTCTCAGCCACTCATCATAAAGCAGGCAGCCCAATAAGCTACCTAGCCTTGGCCCAACCCAGTCCAGTCTTCTGACAGAATACGCAGGATTTCAAAACAGCAAAAATGACGCATCTACTGAGAGCAGAAAACTCCTAAGCCATAACCGGCCATCGGCCTCTGGTGGAATAAGCCCCGTCTCTTTCTTGGGGAAAGGTGGAGTCGTGTGACCTCGGAGCTGGAGAAAAGCCCTTTAAAACACAATGATATGGAGGGTGTGAACGAAGAATCCCGGCTAACCTCGTATTTAATAAAGTTGGCAGAGTCCTCCAGATTCATCTCTTCTCTTCTGGGAGGATTGTCATGGGTGGCCAGTGCCAAGCAGCGCAGCGTATCTCTGCCAGTGCCCCATTCCCGAATGACCGTCATGATCTTCTGCTTCACCCCAGGAGTCATGGGAACTTTGGTGCTCCCCACACGAATGTGTGTGCACCTGTCGATGACGCCTTCGGGGGCTCCCTGGAAAGAAAAGGACAAGACATCTGGGTTACCAAGTGGGCTCTGAGTCACCTCCATATTGCAACAGTGAGATGAAGCAGATCAACCATTTTTGGCTTTATTAAGGCAACAAGAAGCTTTCCTTCTCATCACTTGCCTTAACAAACATCTTGCTCATTGACGTCCGGCTCGGTTTATTCGGCGTACAATAGACAGACATTGATTTTCTGTCTCTTGAAAACTCGAGGGTGAATTCTTTCTTCATCAGTTGTTTTATAACCTAGAAGGACCCCAAGAAGCAGAGACACTGTGAGATGAGACACAGCACCCACAGGGTGCCCCCAGCCCCATCGTCCTGAGGACTGACCGAGTTGCAGGCGTTGGCACGTTCGATTCTGGAGAGGCCTTTGAGCTCTGTATCAAAGACATTCATCTTCTCAACCAGACAAGTGAGGGCAGTCTCTGTGGCTTCCCCGACTTTTTCATATACTCCTTTTGCCTTTATTTTAAAGAAAAATGAAGGAGAGAAAAAGGTGAAGGTCGTTATCATGGTAAAGGTTCTCCAGTGCTGGGACCAGCCCAAAGTGGAGCCTGGCTGGACAATCTCTGCATTGTCTTCTTGAGGCTCACTGACAATTCCAGTTTGGTTTTGAAGGATGTGCTTTGTAAATGCTTTTTAAATTGCCCATGTGTGCCGAGCTTCTCTCGATTTGGCTGCTCCCTTCTTGGGGGCGGGGGGGAGAGACCAAATATTTTCATAATCAATTCTACTTTGACAAAGTTTTGTGTTAAGGCCTTCGTGGTCTCAGCCTATTGTCTCTAAGACAGGATCCTGCCATTTCTGAAGCAAGACGAAACATGTGGCATTCTCTGGGAGGAGACGGCTGGCTGTGGCCATGTGGCCCCAAATCAAGAGAAGCCTAACAACTCACTTGCATTAGCTGCTCCAGCCATGTAAACTCACAGATGTGCCGTTTACAGAACTATGATGAACGGCAGTAAAGGGAACCTGAGTGATGGATTTCAAGTGTTTCTGGCTGGATGCAGGATGCCTCTGATAAATGGAGAACATAAAGAAAGCTCGGCCCTCTCCAAAAGGTAGGAAGGAGGCTGGGCTCTAAGACCACCCACAGGGCCCTTAAAGAAAAGTTCAAGTAACAAGAACTGGAATACTAGTGCCAGCCGGCCAGCGTGGGGCCCTGACCCATCAGGCGGGTGATCCTCACCTCATTGTAGTCCAAAGCAGAGTCATTACAAAGGGCACAGATGGTGGCCAGCTCTACGAGACCATCATACTCATGACACTTCACTTGTTTGTCATCTTTATGCCTGTCAAAGGAAGAGAAGACAGCGAGCTCAGAGCACATCCTTTCTGACGGCTTGGGTTCTAAGGTTAGGTGGCTTCCTTTTTAAGTTTCAGTTCTCTATTAATGACCTTTTTTATTCCAAAACTGATGGGAGTGATGACACTGTGCCGACTGGACAAAAGACATATTAAAATGGGGGTACTCTCCATTTACTTGTCTCCCCTTAAAGTCAAATGCTACATGGGGCTCCATCTAGTCTGCGACAGAGACCCACACCTTTACACCCTCTAAAATGAAGGAAGACCATTCTTCCCACAGGACTTCCCTCCTCTGACCGGCCAGGCCCATCCAGTACAGGCCCTCAACTCAAGAAAGTCTAGAACGACTTCTGGATAGAGAGGTTTGTAAATATACAATGTACAACTCTCACAGAAGATAAATGATTGATTTGTTCCTGGAGTCTCTAAGACAAGAGGCAGAAGATTAAAGGGGATATGTAAAAGGTCTTTTCCTTGTTTCTGTTTTAAGTACCTTATTTAAAATGAAAAAGAAATGTCACTGTTATTCAATGACACAGTGGGAAGTGGGTACAGGGATATGTGAGAAGATGGAAATCACGGAAATCTTTCTTTCCCTACCTATGGTATAAGCTACTTCTCATTCACAAAATAATTTACTTTGGATTAAAATGTTAGATTTACAACCTTTTCTTTTAAATATCATTTGACTTTAAGTCTGTAAGCAGTCACCCAATCATTACCTTTAGAAGGGAGCTCAGAGGATCCCATCATTTGAGAGTAAGAAATAACTTTATTTCTGCCTTGAGAAAATGAACTACTCGAGATCACAGGAGAAGACAATTTACCTTCCATTAAAATGTTTCAGATCCACCAAACGCTTAGATTTTTAATCTTCCTTAGAAAATCCACCACCATCTTCATCCGGTCTGGTTCGCCAGTGGCCCCAAGCTACCTTTTCAAGGCCTCTCTCCTACAGCGTGTCCCAGACAAGCCCAGTCCCCACCACGCCTCCTTCCTCTATCTCGGACTAGTACAAATCAGTACTACCTTTTTAGGCCAGGGCTGATGTGCGTATGCCATTTTTACATCTGTAAAGTGCCTTCCACACAGTCTCTCTCGATCTTCTGGGAGGTAGGCAACCATCGCTAAGATGCTCATTTTAAACCTCCTTTACTTGAGGCCCCCCTCCCACCTTCCCAACTCCTTCCCCTTACCTACAGCTCCTTCTCTATTGCCCAAGTTAAAAACCACCATTAGGAGCCTGCCAGGCCTCAAACACCTTGAAAAGACAGGTGCTCACACGCTCTCTCCCCCCAGTTCTCTTGCCTGCCTGCCCATGTTTTCTCAGTCTCCTTTGATGGCCCTGGGATGGAGCATCCTGCCCCTGAGGCTCCATCCTAGGACTGCTTCTCTCCTTTCTCTCTACACTATCTTCCAGGGTTTCTCATCAGCTCTACACGGATGACTCCCAGACCCACCGATCCAGCCCGAGCCTCTCTCCTGAGTCTAGCCGTATGTCACTGCACTGGCCACCTCTCACCTTCAACCTCTGTCCTAACGTGCTGGAATTCCTGGTTTCCTTTAAGAACATGCACACACACACATGCAGGATCTGGTTAGGACATAAGTTAGCTTGAGGGCAGGCCTGACTTCACTTGTGTCTCTGAGCCCCTAGTGCCTAGCACACAGCAGGTGCTTACTAAGTGCTTGCATTTGTGACAAGTGATTATTTGCCCAGAGCTGTGGCCAGAGGTAGAGGGAGAAGCTGGCCCTCCCGATGCCGTGCCGAGCCCTCTCCATGACAATCAGGCTGCTTCTGGGTGAGTGGGTGGGTGGCTCAACCATGGACACACTACTTACACTTCTCCCATGGGCGCATATGTTGACCCAGTAATAGTAAACTCATTCAAGGAGCAGCTGTCCCCTTCAACCCGGTCCAGAATAAACATCTGTGGAAGAAAATGGTAAAACAGGATGAGCTTTGGGCTGGGTAAAAATCAATTAGCTGTGTCAGCCTGACACAAGAGTGAGAGCATTTGTCTTTGACCACTTTGGTGGAAAGTCGACGTGAACCAAGCTCATGACGTGATGGCCAGCAGCAGGCCCCGGGCCTCAGGCAGAGGGCGGCTGCTCTTTGGTCCAAGCCAACGGGCAACCTCCCCCACACCAGTGGAAAGATTCGTCTGACCTGAATGGAGGACCCTGCTTCCTGCCACTGGTCACCTGTGCTTGTCACAAAGCCAAACCTCATCTTCTATAACATTAATTATCATTCTATGATGTTATTCTGTAACACCACTAAGAATGAGGCTCAGTAATCAGCATGCAAATAATGTAGAGAAACAACTTTACAAATAGGGCTGGGAGTAAAGAAGGAAACTACTGCAAGAGAAAGATGGTGGAGGAGTGGTGTCCACTTTGCCTGCCCCACCCCCTTCTGGACTAGGTCCTAATCCTTCTGTGAAGGGGATGTGCTCTCTGAAGCTTGGATTCAGAGGGCCACACATGGCCTCGAGGCTGTGGGCTCCCCACCCCAGGAGCTCTCCTCCCAGGGGCCTCTGAACACCAACAGTTAAGATTCTAGGCACTTTCCATTTTCTCAATACTAGAAACCACAGCATTTCCCATGGAAATTAGGATGAACACAGTCACAATCATTTTTATCTACTGTTTTGCAATATGCTGGTGGCCAAACATTCAAGACCTAGGCACCCTGATGTTCTTTCCATGTATCAAGCACCAACTGCATGCACAGCACATAACAGCATTAGCCTGTAGGAGGTCAGCCAAGAGACAAGACGACCTGGTCAGTCCTTGCCTTGGGTGGCTGCTATCTAAGAAGCACATTGGGTGAGGAAGAAATCAATGAGAACATTCCTAAGCAGTAAAAGCAGCAGCATTCAGAACTGATGGATCTCATTATGAGAAACTTTCAAAAGGTTGGTCACAGAAAGGAAAATGTCATCACCTTGAAAATAGTGATGCCCCTATCACAATAACTATGATGACAACTGTAGCCCTGACTACATGTCAGGTACTGGGCTAAGTGCTTGGCAAATATCGATCCTCACAACAGCTCTGGGAGGGAGGGGCTGTTATCCCCATTTTACAGATGAGGAAACCGAGGCACACGGAAGTCAACTGACTTGTCCAAGGTCACACAGTGGGTATAGGAGACTGAATTTGAGCTCAGGTTTTCCAGGGTAATTCTGAGGTATAGAGTTAAGTAAAACACATACAATGTGGAAATTCAAGTATATTCTTAAAAAACAGCTATTCCTAAAACAGCAGCTATTTTCCAGGGGCAATACTTGCTTGCTTCTCTATAGCAGAGGAGTTCCTTTGTGATGAGATTTCTCGGAAGTTGTCTAGTTTGTAAATGTCTATAGAACCTAGATCAACTCACTAGACACTGAGTGCAGAGATATCCATTTTTACTCTGTTTTCCTAAATGTCTTGGCAGAGTGAGCTAAGAGGGGACCCTTTACTTCTAAACTGACATTTCAGGAAGACTAAAGCATTTGATGTTGGTTATAATTTAGCACAACGAGGTCTTGACTCGTGTTCCCCTCATTTCCTTCAAACTCCATTGGTGGCCGGGAGGAAGACAAAACCATGGTGAGCAGGACGGCCGACTGCACTTACAAAGATAGATGAAAAAATTTAAAATTCCTAAGATAAAGCAGCCTCATGGGTCTATGGGGGACATAAACATTTTCACAGCATTTAAACCAATACATGTAAAGGGCAAATAAAACCCTCATTAAAAGGGAAAAAACATGTCCTATGGGTGATTAGAACTACACCCATTCAGGTCACTTACGTTTCTCACTTTAAAAAGCCTTCATTTCAGGAGCATTTCTTGATCAAAATAAATAATTGTGGCTAGCACTTATATTGCCCTTTATCCTGAGGGGCCAACACACCATCTTGCTGGCTTGTGGCCTAGGGTTGCCGAGCCATCCCACAAGCAGGGAGGCCAGTGCTCTCCTAGACTCACAAGAACAAAAGCCAACAAGCCTCCAAGCAGGCACATACATAGGAGAAAAACTAAAAAACTAAACCCCTGCCATGGTCCACTCCAGCAAGGTTTCAGAGTGAGCTCTTAGGAAGGAAGCCTAACTCTCATCTCAAACACTGTTCTCTCCAAGAATGCTGGAAAAAAAAAAAAGCCGCCTTCACAGAGGCAGCAGCAGTGTTATTCTTTTCTAGAGAACTACGTATTTTAGGCATTCTGACCAGGCTTTGCCAGGAGGGTAGGTGGCACCAGTGGATAGAGCACCAGGCCTTGAGTCAGAAAGACCTGAGTTCAAATCCAGCCTCAGGCACTTCCTGGCTAGGTGACCCTGGGCAAGTCGCTTAACCCTGTTGGCCTCAGTTTCCTTATCCTTAAAATGAGCTGGAGAAAGAAATGGCAAACCACCAGTATCTCTGCCAAGAAAACCCCAAATGGGGTCACTAAGAGTTGGACGTGACTGAAATGAACAAACAGGCTTTAATAAAGGTTGGCAGCTTCTACAGGAAGAAACGGGGTATGGTGTAGATCATGCCCTCACCCCCCAAACCACCCGTGCACCTAATCGGCGTGGAACTACAACAGCAAGTGTGGTCGTGGGACGTTGTTGTCTCCTCATCAGACTTATGTTGCCCTGTGGCTGTTTACCTGGCTAACCCGGCCAGAGCACCACCAGCCCACCTTTCCACAGCCAGTGTCAACCGTGTGCCCATAATCCTCATCGCCACCAAAGAGACCAAGGAGAAGTGAGAATGGACCAAGGCCAACATCTCTCTGCTGGCACAGAACATGAGGACGGCACATCTGATGATACAAGGGGCAGGACAGATACCCAGACCCTGCCCCTCCACTATGGAGAAGGCCTCACCTCCTGCTCTGACAGACAGGACAAAACCAAACCACAAACTCAAGCAGGCAGCAGTCCAATCGGGCCTGACAACAGAGGAGGCCCCACTGGAACGCAATCATACCCAAGATCTCCCCACAACTCCCAGGCTCTTCGCCCAGCCTGGAATTTTTGGGCCATTGACTTCAAAGAGGTGGTGAAAACCCCAGAGGGAGGGGTCCACAGGCTTCCTTCAATAGCCACAAACGGGCAGATCCAGGGACCTTCCAACCTCCCCTGAGGTAGCCCTGGAAACTGGCTCAGAGCTGCTGAGAGGCTTGCTCAGGGTCCCATACCAGGCATACATGTAAAGCAGAGCCAGAATGGGGAGTGGACTGGCGGCCCACACCCTGGCTACAGAGTCTGCTACACTGAGCCTGCCTGGCCCACTCCCACTCCTTGCATACGAGGCGGCGGGAGGGAGAGCTCCTTACCCTGCACACGGACATCTGGTTGGTGGTCAGAGTGCCGGTCTTGTCCGAGCAGATGACCGAGGTGCAGCCCAGGGTCTCCACAGATGGCAGGCTCCTGACGATGGCGTTCTTCTTGGCCATTCGGCGGGTGCCCAGGGCCAGGCAGGTGGTGATGACGGCGGGCAGACCCTCGGGAATGGCCGCGACAGCCAGGGCGACTGCGATTTTAAAGTAGTAGATGGCGCCTCTGATCCAGGATCCCCCGTGCACGGGGTCATTGAAGTGACCGATGTTGATCATCCAGACGGCGATGCAGATGAGGGAGATTACTTTGGAGAGCTGCTCCCCAAACTCGTCCAGTTTCTGCTGCAGGGGGGTCCTCTCTTGCTCAGTCGCCACCATTTCATCACGGATTTTGCCAATTTCAGTGTTCACGCCAGTGGCGACGACCACTCCCATGGCTTTTCCAGCAGCAATATTTGTACCCTAAAAGAGAATTTTGGAAGGAATGGGGGCAGGTACCATTTTTAAGTCCCTTTTTCCCTGGGCCAGCTCCATGGCTTACAGCACCCATGACGTCCATGAGCTCAAGAGCTGCCATTTACTCAGAAAAATGTTCCTGTTTTTCAGAACAATTTCAAGTTCTGGAAACTTTTGGAGTGCAATGCCTATTTGCTAAGCAGGGTTCCCTTTAAGCAATCTGATTTGTGGTCAGCTTTTGGTTATTCATTTTAAGATCTAAGATTCCCCAAGACCCATAACCCTGAGGGCTAGCTACTCTTTCAAGAAATCCTCAGTGTGTTTGGAAGTTTTTCACAAAACACAGAAAAAGTGAAAATGGGCTTTGAGAAAGTACTTACAGAAAAGAGCATATTCTTCTTATCTTGGTTGACAGCCCGGGGATCAGGCACAGGGTCCGTGTGTTTAATAACAGAGACAGATTCACCTAAATTATAAGCATTAAAATGGAGATACTGAAATGGATGTACCCTGATGACGAATAGTCAGTAAGCTTAAAGTTGCAAAAGCCTAATACCTTCCATGGGAAAGACAGATCACCAATTAAAAGCAACTGTCAAATAATACAAAGAGAAAGGAAAAAACCCAACGATTTCATGGAAAGGCCAGCAACTGCTGAGAGCCAGCATGGCTGACCTGGCTCTCAATGACCCGAGCCTGCCTGCCTCAAGGATTGCCTTGCCCTCCCTGGCTTTAACCAAGAATTACATGTTAATCGTGTTCTTAAACACCTATTAGCCAAATCCTGTTTAACTGATGCAGATCTTTTGGTGGCAGTGCAGTTTTAAAAGGAAGATTTCTCATTTTTCTGGAGTCACTTTTGAAGTTTGCTTTCTCTTCAATCAGAATTTTGCACTGAGTCATTAGCAGATTCACATTTTAGGGGCTCTGGAGGCAGGCTTGCTACTCAAAGATTAGAGAGGACAGAGCCTGACGTTTTGTTCTCACAACGCAGTCAAGACAAAGATGGGACAGGAGGAGGTGAAAAAGGCCTCCTCACCCTCTGGCTCTCAGGCTCCAAGCTACAGAGTCAGGACACTTGGCCGCCTCTCAGGAGACCAAGCCAGTCCTGACGACTTCTCCGAGAGCTGC
This sequence comes from Phalanger gymnotis, assembly GCA_028646595.1. Lineage (NCBI taxonomy): Eukaryota > Metazoa > Chordata > Mammalia > Diprotodontia > Phalangeridae > Phalanger > Phalanger gymnotis. Next base: position 27,605,266 of record CM053622.1, read on the forward strand.
TTCTGTGTTCAAACAAGAGAGGCTGCATCAGAGGATCCTTAGTTTTCCAGCAGCAATATTTAGAATCTTGAAAGAACCCTACCTCTGTTATATAATAAAGCATTCAGGTACCATGCAGACATGATGGGGCCAAGAGGAGAGAGCTCCCGCTCACATTTCCTATCTCTTGACAAATCAATGCTCAGTTTTAGCTTCCTTTATTAACAGTTTCTATTTTCAAAACCAGATCTGAACAGCTTAGAAGGGATTCCTATTTTTCCTTTCCAGACATATGCATAGGCTTCACTTACGCTGGTAATGAGTTTACTTATGGCCTTTGGGAATTTTCCTTTACCATAAAGAGTGGTCAGAAAGCTGCCAGCCAGCCTGGGCTATTGTTGTTTCTACTTTTCTCACATCACCTCCTCTATACAAGCAACTGCTTTACAAATTAATAATCTGATATAAAATCTTGATAACCTTTACAATTTTTATTTTTATCTACCAATCTGTGGGTTTTACTTCAGGTTTTCATTGTTTTTTGTGTTGCTCTTCTGACACCCTTCCTTCCCCGGGTCCTTCCAGGGAGCTCTCCACCCTACCCCACCCGGAGCCTTGGCCGAATAAACAGGGCAAAGAAAGGGCCACTAGCAAGCTTCCAGCTTCAGTGCACAGAGTCTAGGTAGAAGTAGGGCTTATTGTGAGGCCCGCTTTTATTGTTAATCATGCCTGTTTGGTAGGTGATTGCTGTAAAGTAGATCAGATCAGAGATTAGGAGATTAGAAAGCACCAAGCCTGCAGCCTCAGATTCTACAAAATGAGGCATTGTTAATAACAATCTAAGACTTTTTTCTCTTGAGGCAAAAAAAGATGGAATCAGGTCTGGAAAGGTCCTCTGAGAACATTTCAACAATTTCTACAGATAAGGAAACTGAGGCCCACTTTCACAAAACTAATCAGAAGCAGAACAGGCACTTCCTGATCGCTAGGAATGAAAATAAGGTCTTATAGGTCGTTCATTATTGACCTTTCATCAGACCATACCGTTCCCCCAGATTCCAGCTATCCCAGATCCCACTGACCACAATTACATAAACATGTATGCATTACCATAGTCTTTTCCTTTACACCTTTCCCCTCTCCCCCAGGCTTTGTTTAAAAATAAAACCTTGAGAAATGCTTGGCTAGAAGTACTTCAGAAAGGACTATTTTCTGAAGGATGGAAATGGTACAGGTTCTATCTCTGAACGGGGGCGGGAGAGGGGGTGGTGTGCCTGGTCAAAGGTGATCTCCATCACTGATTCCATTCTTAAATCCTGATCTCAAGGGCCTGGACCAGGCCCCCTTAGTGCTTGTTAAAAGCTCTGGACCCAGTACCATTAACGGCCATTTCACTTTGGGAGAGCCCTTTGGCAGTTTCATAGTGACCTGAATCAGGTGCCCGAAGGCTTTCCACTAGCACCAACAAATTACCTGTGAGAATTGACTGGTCCACTCTTAAGGTGGTAGACTTGATGGATGTCAACCTTATGTCAGCAGGAACTTTGTCACCAACTGTATTAAGAAAGCAAACATGCGAATCAACAATTAAAGCAGCAAATCCATGCTTACCATTTTAGAATGAATCATATAGAAACCACGAATGTGAGGGGCCCTTCACACACACACATTTCATCCATCCCTCTCTGCAGGTACAACCATTTTTCAAACAAGCCAACTACAATGACTCAGAACAAGCACACCTTAATTAATAATCAATAAATATTTAAGTACCTACCATGTGCCAGGCACTATGCTCAGGAGGTACAAAAAGAGGCAAAGCATGATTCTTGCCCTCAAGGAGCTCACAATCTAATGGTTATTCATCATACTGGTGCTCTCCCTAAGGCCCTGAGCCTCTCCCTCTTCTCCCCATCCAAGGCCCCCAAGCAAGTGTGCCAAAGCATTCATAGAGAAAATCTTCAGGGTCCAACAGAAACCACACAAAATTTCCTTGGAACACAGATTCATCAGCAGCCCAATAAACAGGTCCTTCGTTGAGTGCTTTCTGCTTCTAAGACTATTCATTCATTAAATGTCTGAGCATCTCCTCTTGTGGGCACTAGCAGATCCTTGGAAGTTTCTAATCTCCTCCCTCCAAGCCAGTCCAGCCAGGGAGCCTTTATTAAGGGCCTTCTGTGCTACACACCAGACACTAGGCATTCAATGACAAACAAAAGCAAGGTGATCCCTCAGGGAGCTGATATTCTAAGAGGGGAGATAAATCTGTACATCTACTAAATGTTGAGAAAAAGGACCATGAGCTGGCGGGGAGACAGAAGGGAAATCAGCAAAGAAAAAAGGAGGCCCTTTTGAACCAAACTTTGATGTGGACTATGACCCTGAACTCCAGGCAAGGGGGACATGGCCATGCAAGGGCAGGGGGTGGGAAATGCAGGCCAGCCACATACAGAGAAAAACAAGATGGTGACCAGCACATTTAGCTTGACCCCAGATGGTGTGAATGAATAACAAGGCTGGGAAGGTAAATTAGGGCCAGTTGGTAAAGGGCAGCCATGTGGAAAGGCTCAAGGCCAACAGAACACCTGGGAGGAGACTACAATGGGCCAGGCGAGGGGTGACAAAGACCTGAGCTCAGAGGGACAAGATCTGGCATCTAACCATACCTGGGTTGAGGGAGGAGGAAGGGATGGAACCAAGACAGAGGCTGGGGGTGCTGGGTTGTATCCTCAACAGAAAAGGGGAAACTCAAGAGTGGGAGAGTTTTGGGAGGAAAATGAAGAGACTGGAAGACAGAGGGCACAGGAGAGAGGGGGGAAGTGATGGAGCCAGAGGAAAGAAAGGCAGGTTCCAGTGAAGAGGGAGGAGCTCCTGGGTTTGTTTGTAGGCAGCAGAGAAGGAACCAGCAGCTAAAGCGTGGGGTGGGTGATACTGGGGCCAATTGCCAGGAGAAAAAAGGATTCAGGGCACACGTAGAGGGGTAAGCCTTGGGGAGAAGAACTGGACTTCAAAGGGCTGAGGTGTAGAAGAAGAGGGAAGTGGGGGCTCCAGCAGACAGGCCTTGATTTCCTCGGTTGTGTGCAAGGCTTTCATAGCAAAACTGTTCCCAAGTGGACAAATAGCCAAAAGAAAGGAACACTTAATCAAAGTCAGAAATTGTAAATAATGCCCAACTCTTGGATGATCAGAGAAATGCAGATTAGGAGAACTTCGAGGTACTACCGTACCTTAAATACCTGAGACTTCAACCTTTGTGACTTGGACATACAGTGGGAGTTTCTATGGACTCATGTCTATTTATTATTACTGCTAATAAAGTTGGCAAATCGAGTTTAAAATGGCAAAATTCACGGTCAAAAGAGATGTGGCAAAATAAGCACTCTCTCACATTACTGTTGTAATGGTACAATGATAGAATTTTAGCAGAGTGCAACCTAATGTTGCAGAGTAAGTTAGAAAGTAGACTCTGCCCTAGTGATCTCACTAATACAGCTTCACCTTAAGGAAGATATTCTAGAAGAAAAATAAAAAGGGAATTCTGAATAAAACCATTCACAACTATTTGTAAAGGCAAAAAAAATCCCAAAACAAACAAACAAAAAAAATGACAACCCTAGAAGAAACTCCTATATTCAAGGATCGGTAAACTACCAAGCCAATTGTGGGTTATCAACAGAATGGAAACTGCAACATTAACATGACAAATGTGGAACATAAATAATGCAAAGCAAAGAAAGCAGAACTGGAAACACATCCTGGGACTACAATGACATAAAACCTCAAACCAAGCCTCTGAACATGCAGGCCAAAAATGGCAGAAGGGGATACAGGTAAATACACTGCCACTGTTCTGATGAAAATCCAGACTTTTTTCAAATGCAAATGGATCCTTTGGGATTTACAACTTTGTATTTGCATGTTTATTGAGCTTATGAATGTTATAAAAAGGCCTACTCTTTAGTTCCTCATCAGGTGCTTCCCCCCCACCCTTCACATCCTTTCAGGGAAGAGGCCCAAACCAGAGGTTCCCACTTATTTGGCCTATCAGCCCCTTTCCAAAGAAAAATTACTCAGTGCCCACCTGGAAATCTTTCTTTAACCCTTTAACTTTTTTTTTTTAATTTGCATCATTTCCAAGTACACACACACATACACACACACATATGATGCATCTTAAATTTAATAATTTATTGTAAATTTGTGGGCCTTTTCCTACATTGAAATTTTGGTGACATGATACTGCATCGTGTAACCATACAGTACTGCATTGCAAACAAGTCATTACATGCACACATTCCTGCAGATGCATGCTGGACTTCCTGACATCGCACAACAATTATTGCTCGCCGACACTTGCTTGTTAAGACCTGTCAGCGGACTTGACCTGATGGGTTACAATTTGCATTTTGTGTGTTTATTTGGAAAATAACATAATCACTACGACTTTAACTCTGTTATACAACAGATGAAACTTGTATGAACCTTTTTTTCAAAATTTTATCTTCTCTTTTTTCCTTATGCTTCTGCCACCCTCTTATTTTTATTCAATACCAGTTACTACACCCAAGGCTACTACTGCCCCCCTCATCGTTCCAGTGCCTCCAAGGGGGAGGTATCACCCACCTTGGGAACCTCTGCCCCAACCAACACTTCGTCACAAAGAGTTGAGAAGGGCAGGGTGACTGACAATACCACATAGGTCCTTGCTACTCAAGATCAAACCTGTTTTGTATGCAAGTTTAGGTGGTAGAAATATATCTACAGGTTAACTTGATGGAGATCCAGCATTCAGTTTTCTATTTGGTTTAAGAAAAATTCCCTTTACATATCTGGCAATACATTTGACCTAAATCTGCCTCAACTCCGCAATCGTCAAACCTTCCTAAGTGAGAGGTGATTAATTCAATCACTGCCTAAGAACAATACCAGAGGACCAGAGGATTTCAGAACAGGAAAGGATGTGAGCGGGTCCCCTAGCCTCAGCATCGTGGGTTACACGCCTGAGGTCCAATAAAGGCTCAAAAGAAGTGGAGCAGGGCTGCGATTCACACCCAGGCTCACCAATCCCTGATCTGTAGACCTTGTAGTTGGCTTTTCAACGTGCCTCTAGAAACATCTATTCCTTTTCTGTAAGACCAGAAAAAGAAGGGGAACCAATGGCTTCCCAAACATTTTCAAAATGCATCAAAATAGCCAAGGAAAAAAGTGGTCAGGAGAATAAACACAAACAGAGATAAGTGTGTATCCTATCTCCCAACCCCATGGACAGCTGGCTGTCCTAACCTTCTAGCCTTGAAGCCCGCCAAGCAGCTCAGTGAGCTGGGTGGGAAAGAACAAGCAGGCATGAGGGAGCTCAGCAGCCCCTAATACAGATACAGGAAGCAGGGAAAAGTGTGCTACAACCCTACCATGCCCCAAGGAATGTTAGACTGCAGGACAAGTAAAGAAGGCAAAGGCTGTATAGGGACAATGAGCATGGAGGGGCCCTCTGGCTGAATCTCACCTCTTCAGACAAGATGCCCTTCCTATGGTAAGCTCCTTGCTGCCGTGACTGACTTCTCCTCCCAAAGCCTTCCTCTAGAAGGGAGAGTGTGAGCTCTGGGGCTCACTTGGTCTGCACCTGCTGCCTTGGCTGGCATCACCTCCACACAGCAAGATGACCCTGAACCACTGCCCCCTCCGCCCCCAACCCTGACCCCAGTGCCTCCTTCCATTGGACTGTAAGCTTCTGGAGGGCAGGGACGGTCGTTCTCTTTACTAAGCACATCCCCAGTGCCTAGCACAGTGTCTGACACACAGTAGGCACTTAAGAACTATTTACTGGATTAGGTGGGTCAATAATGTCACACAATGGAGAGAACTCTTGAACTCTTCACCTCTGCCTTCAGGTGACTCATCTGGGCTGTTTTCTCTGCCGAAGAGAATGAATGGTCTTTGCAAAGGGGAGAAGCATGGTAGCCAGCAGGGAGACGATAGCCCAGGTAAATATGGAGATAGAGAGAGTACCGAGTTGCACTTAATGAGTAAATCACTTGATGAATGACACCCTCTGGCATGGAAAGAAATAGCAAAGACGACTCTGGGGTTACTCAGGGTATTTTTTTTTTCCAAACATCATACAGAGCTAGACCAGGCTCACTGGAGTAGAGGGCAGAGGGCCTGATTTTCAAAGGGGACAAGACTTTATCTCTAAGCCATCAGTTAACAAGCAGACTTCAATACATTCTGGTCTTTGCCAGGAATTGAAGATAGAGGGTGAAGATCTACAAAAGGGCCTAGCCCAGGGCATCCCTGGCACAAGCTGAGCAGGGCTACTCTATAGAAGCACTTAGTACCTTGAGAGTAGGAAGGAGGCCTGAGAAGGCAGAACGCCAGTCAAGGGGCAGAGTTGGTCACTGTCAGGTGACAAACCAGGCCTTGAAAAGGCATCCACAAAAGTAATGACAGGGTCATTGCCTTTACGGGTGCAAGCAGGCGCCATCATGAACAAAGTACTGGGCCTGGATTCTGGAAGACCTGAGCTCAACTACTGCCTCGCTTACTAGCTATGTGACCCTGGGCAAGTCACTTAACCTGTCAGCCTCAGTTTCCCAGTCTATAAAATGGAGACACCACCCCCACCTACTTCTTAGGGTTGTTATGAGGATAACTTAGCACAGAGCCTGGCAGTCAGCACTATATAAATCTTAGCTGCTATTACGAATGGCCAGAATCAAAGATAAGTCCATTAATAATTCACTGCTAATTTGGACGCTCTCCCCTGGAGCCATCAACACCCTATGTGGGGTCCTATGATACTTAATACTTTTATCAATGATTTGGATGAAGGCAAAAACGGCATCAAATTTGCAAATGACACTGAGATGGAAGAGACAGCTAACACAAGGATGACTGAGTCAGGAGTCAAAGTGGTCTGGACAGGCAGGACCTTGGGCCAAAGTACACACGTATAAAGTGAGGTTGGCACGTCTGGACCACAGATGGCAGAAGGTCCAGTGAAGCGCCACAGAAGAGCGGCGGCCAAGGAAGCTAAGGCGAGCTCAGGTCGAGCCCCTAGGAAGGTGACAGAACTCAAGTCCAAGTTCAGGTGACGGCTCCCACCTATGGGTGAGTGAGAGTCAAAGCTAGGAGGCTGGGAGAACGCTGAGAACCCTGACAGGATCAGGGGGCAGAGCTTGAGATGCCCAAGGACTCCGACTTCAATGTGTTACTTCTCCCCATCTGCTCTACCTAAGGAGCTGAGGACCCACCCCACGCTGCATCTGCTGCTCTGCCTGGTTTCAATTTCCCAGAACAAGCTGCTCATGTACCAAGCACCCCCTGGTCTTCTCTCCACTCCTGCCTCCTCCCATTAGACTGTAAGCTCCTTGAGGGGAGGGACTGCCTTTTCATTAATTGTATCCCCAGTGCTCAGCACAGTGCCTGGCACATAGTAGGTGCTTAATGAATGTCTACCGAAGTATATCTAAAAGGCAGTTGGAGATGCAGAACTGAAGCTCAGAACGGACACTAGGGCTGAATATACACAAATGTGGGTATCAGCTATGCAGGGATCATAACTGAATCAGTGAGAACTGCTGAGATCAGAGAAGCTCAAGATAGCAAGAAAAGGACACAGCCTTGGGAAACAGAGTTGGGTGGGCGAAAAGAGGAAGATCCAGCAAAAGAAGACTCAAAAAGAATGGCGAGAACAGGGAAGCATCATAAAAACCCCAAGAAGGATTCAGCAGGAGGAGGTGGTCAACAGGTCAAGAGAGACAAGGTCTGAGAAAAGGCAATTAAGAAAGCTCGTCAGGAACTTTAGAGAAAGCAGATCCGGCAGATGACAAAGAAGCCAGATTGTGGAGGGCTTTTCCAAGGACATCACCAGAAGGGATAGAGGGCCATAGCTCATGGGGATTGCAGGATCATGTGAGGGTTTGGGAGGAACAGGGAATACAGGTGTGTTTATAGGCAGCAGAGAACGAGCCTATGGAAAAGGAGAGACTGAAGATGACTAAGCACAAATAATGGTGCTGGTAATCTGGTGGAGACGGGCTGGTAAGGTATGCCAGAGAGAAGCCAGCAGAGCAAGGGCCTGAAGTTCACACCATCTGAAGACTAGCTGAAAGATGTTCAGCTCCAAAAAGGCAGAACCCAAAAGCTGCAGCATTCAGGTATTTGAAGGGCCATCTTGTGGAAAAGGCACCCAATGTGAGCTGCCCCAAGATAGAACGGCTTTCCTCAATGCTTATTACCCAAGTCACTCTATGGGTATGTTGTAGAGGAGATTCTTTGGACCAATGTGGTTCCTTCCGGCTCAGAAATTATTGGACTTGATGGGAGCTACAGCCAAGCCATCCACATTCAACAATTCTCTACCTCCTGTCCAAAGGGAGCTTAATTACACCACAGAACTTATTCCAACTCTCAACTCTATTTATTGCCCCACTTTTGACTCATGAACATTCAGTTGTGCAGAGTCTGGGCTGACTCTTTAAATCGAGTTCCATTTCACTAAAGGTTACAACTTAAACAGGGCAAGTGATCATCGCTAGCCAGCGTAACACGGAGACTGGCAATGCATAATCTCAAGAGATAAAAGTGCAGCCTTTCACAGAAAGAAATTCCTTCAGGAAATGCTTATGCAATAAGTAGCAATATCTCACACCTAATAAGTCCCCGAGTCTGAGAGATTCTGCTCCCGCCCCAAAGAAGAGAGCTGAGGAGACAGCTTGAGAGAGTGAATTATCCATATTCTAATACAGTTCTCATACCCCAAAACAAGAGACTCAGTGGTCCGCTACCACTCACGTTACAAAGAATCAATATTAAAAATGATCCTGCCTCCCGTTAACATTACTCATTGCTCACCAAGAGTAATCCACCCCATGTGTTCCCTTGAAAGACTATTAGAGAATTAGGCTAATAATGAGCAATGACCCCAATAGGAAAACTACTAGCCAACGCTCCTGCTGTAAGGTCAGGAAGAGGTTTCTGGGGAGGCACACGGAGGCTGATGGCCTCTAGCTATCACAGCTGCTGGCACAGTTGACCCATACCTCAGCCTCAGCTAGGGTGGCCTAGGCCCAGTCTACAAGTTCTAATGTAGGAGACATTTAATAATACTATGCAGAGAGCTAGAACCCCTTAATTCTAAACATGGAGTTCCAAATAAATCTTTGATCTGTATAAATACTTTTTACAATAGTTTCTGACTCTTCAGAACACTCGTATAAATACATACCTACCCACAATTTTTGCCACACTTAAGCTACCGTGTCAAACCTCCAAGTACAGTGCCTGGCACACAGGCGCTAAATAAACACTAGCTGACTTGCCAGATAGCAAAAAAACCTCACTTGCACTCTATCTGCCTCATCTCCAACTTCTTAGAATCTCAACCCTGACCATCTCCCCTCCTCCAGGGAAGTCTTGAGCGATGATGGTTCTCTTTTGTCCGATAGTCAACATTTTCTGGTGAAGCTATGTAGCACGGCCTTCAGGCGTATCTGAAAGAATGCCAGGGCTGGAAGGGACACTCTCCTCCGATGGGATGTCACCTGGCCCGGGTTCCACAGCTAGGCAGCCAGGCAGAGGTCCTTTCTGTGGTCTTCAACCATTAATTTCCACATACCAGGAACTCTTTTCCTCCATTCTCATAGTACTTTTCCATTCAAAGTTAAGCAAAGCCAGCTAATATAGCAGCTGTGATTTACAGGAGAAATAAAATTCTATAAATGAGATCTTGATGAAAGGAAAACATCTGCAGGTATATAATGGAAAATAACACTGATTCCAGTGAAAGGCAGTATGGCCTAGTGAGCTGAGTGCAGGCCTTGGAGTCACAAGACCTGGGTTCAAATCTCTGCCTTGGATATTTATTAGGAAGGTGGCCAAGGTAATGTCTCTAAGCCTCAATTTTCAATTACCTATCAGTTGGGGATAACATCACCTATGGGGTGTGTCTCATAGGGTTCCTCTGAGCATGAAATGAGAAGGGAGGGATGTGAAACGCTCTGCAAAGGTTAGCTCTCACCACCATGATTCATACTATTACAGGCTTCTCCAAGGGATGGGGAGTGAGGACTGAGTCGCTGGAAGGAGACTGAGGTACAACCGTCATCCCAACACTCTCTGGACTGGTATGGATGGCAAGTCAACTGTGCATCTGGAAAATCAAATATCCACTTTTTTCATGACCTTGAGTTTCCTGCCTTCTCCTAACAGACCCGCCACCCCAGGGAAGAGAGCAACCAGCAGAATCTTCAACAATCCTGGGGCTCGTCCCCACCCTCACCCATCTATGTAACTGGCCAAATAACTTTCCTTAAGGACAGCCCGTCCATGAAACTCTCCTACTTGGCCAACTCCAGCATCAAAAAGAAACACACTTTACCTTTAAAGCCTCAACCGCCCGGGCCCGGCCAATCTTTGCAGCCCCTTTCCGATGCTCTGAGATCTAGACACGTTGGTTTTCTCTGGCTCGTCACATATAGCCCGCCTGAGGCCACCTCGGTGCCTCTGCCTTGGCTATCTCCCTCGTGTCTGGAATCCTTTCCCTCTCCTGACCACTGTTTCCAAGAAGCCCTGTCTCCAAGAGTCATCAAGTTTTTCCCAATCCTCACACGCAGTCCTAGAGCCCTCTTCCTCAAAACCCTTCTTTGTATGTATTTGTATTTAAGGGGGTGTACACTGATAGATGCCCTTGTGGTCTCCAATGTTATACTACAAGTTTCACTCTTGGTACCTGTATCCCGAGTGCCTAGAGCTCAGTATGTGCTTAATAAATGCTTGTTGACTGACTGGCCAGTGAGGGCAGATAATGCATCCATTATTCACTAAGTGGGCCTGGAACGCGTGCCCGGCGGGTTACTTAGCCTCTCAAGTGTTCTAGGCAGATAAGACCAGAATGGCTAAAAGGTTGCTAAAAGGGTTTTTCCTCCACTCCAATAATCCAATTAACATTTATGAAGGGCCTACCAGTCAGCCAGGGTGCTGAGTGCAGGGGATACCACTAATTAAAAAGACAGTCCCTGCCCGCAAGGAATTTACAATCCAAAGGGGGAAAGACAACACAGAAAAGGGGTTGGGGGGGGAGGGGAAGGGGACAACAGTGGGCGTCTTGTCCCAAGGGGCTGACGCTAGGCAGAGCAGCAGATGCAGGGTGAAGAGAAGTCTCATATATGGTGGGGTTCCTTGTCCCCACGGAATCCCATGTCCAGGACCTGTCCCCATCTCCTGACTGTGAATGCGTCTTCACCTTGGTCATTCTTTTTCCTCAGATTTGTTTACCAAGTTTGAGCGGGGAGGGTGCAGTGCAGAGAGCTTATGTTTTCAGAAGGCACCTCTCTGGGAAGCAATGAGGAAGACTCTGAGGTGTAGACAAGAGCTGAAGGGTGAGAAGCAGTTTTTTACTATGTTCATGCCATCCAACTTTCCCCAAAGGCAGATCTCGAGGCAGCATGGAGTGGTGGTGCCAGCCTTGGAATCAGTAAGCCCTGGGTTCAAATCCAGACTGACACATATCAGCTACATGACCAGATGTCCAGCACCCCAGCCTCTAAAAGTTGCAGATCAGCGATCTATCAACATTAAAAGAGAATTTCCACCATGGGAGTTCTCTAAACTGATGCTACCATAGGTCTGGCCCCAAATTGAAAGCCTTCAGGGAATCTCCTAGAATGCTAAGATCCACTCCAGAATCACAATGCTGTCATCATATATGAGCCATTCCCTTTAAAGCTTTCTCCATAAAAGCCAAATGAACTTTAAGGGGGACAAAAACTGATCACACCAAGAGGTAGAAAGAGACTAAATGTTTAAGACCCCACAAAGGTGGCATCACTGGGGGACGCTTTTCTTAGGGGAACCACATACATCAAATAAGTGAAGAACTGCAGCTGAGATGGGACCCATGGCCTTAGAATTTGCAAATCCTACAGCTGAAAGCTACTGAGCTCTTCCAAATGGAAAGAGGCAAACAACTTTAAGTCATCCATCCCAAAAGGCCTGGACTTAAATCATAAAAGTACTTAAGCGAAAGGAAACCAAGAATTATGGCTGTGGCTAGAGTCTAACACGGTGGTACTGCCAGCAGCCACCCCTGGGAGAGCCCTGCTAAGGGCTGAAGGGCTGAAGCATATCCAGCACCCCACACTGCCCCCTCCAAAAGTCCAGGGGAGCCCATTCAGCTGATTTTATCTTGGCTGAGCCTCACAACAGTCCTGGGAGGTAGGTGGTATTATTATGCCCATTTTCCAGATGTGGAAACTGAGGCTCTGAGGCAGGATTCAATTTCAGGTCTTTCAGACTTCAAACTTCAGTAGTCTAGTCATCCTAATATTTAGCTTCTAGGAGATCAGGAACATTTTTATCTACAGACATGCCTATCCCCCAAGTTTCCACAGCCCAGCAGGGAAGTTCTAGTCTCCTCACCAGCAGCTATTTTTAGCCTCCAAATGCAGGACTTCTGCCAACATTAAGTTGATTACTGTCAGTGCCACAGAGACAGCCATTTTAAGCATGACCAGTCCTGACAACGAGATGGTGCAGAGAATATGGAAATGGTTAACCACCAAGGGACAAGATGATGCCTGCTGAAATGAAACCTGGTAATACTATTTTTCTTGCATATTAAATGGCAAGAAGGCAATAAGCCTTTATCCAGTGCCTACTGCATACTAGGCACTGTGCCGGGCATTTTATGAATATATCTCATTTGCATATTAAATTTATTTTGTTAACAAGATGCCTATAGTCACAAGACATAACTCAAGACACTTTTGGGGGCGAATTAACTCCCACATAAAGTTAATACCTGTAGAAAGAACAAGGCTCAAAGAAGGAAAAGGACCTTTGCCGGGTGGGGATGGGACAATGATAATGGCCAACATGCCTCTTCTCTCACACTCCTTCCTTAGAAAATAACGAGATTCATCCCTTTCTTTCTCTTTTCTAAACCGGTGTACTCTTTTTTCCCTACCATTCCCCTCCTTCTTCAAACTCTTAGAAAAGGCCCAATCTACTCCCAAGGAGAGCTAGTTTAACTCCCTCAATACCCTTAAGGTTCTAAAAGGACATTTGTTTCTTCTCTCCCTATTAGAATGTTAGCACTTTATCATCATGCAGCTTTTTATTGCTCAGATAAATTTACCTTTCATTTACCTACTCAGCTCTGATCTTTTAATCAGAAATTCATGAAAAGTCCTCTACTCCAAAAGGTTAATTTTTTTTTCTTCGTAGGATTATATTCAGCTTGGCAGCATAAATTATTTTTGGTTATAAGCCTGTTATCTTTTGCTCTCTGGAATGCTACATTCCCAGCTCTCTCCTTTGCAGTAGAGCAGGGCTGTCCAAAATGTGGCGATTTTTGCAGCCCGCCTACAAGCATAGAAATTTATATAAATGCTTTAGTAAATGAAGCCGAGCTACCACAGGGCTCTCACTTAAATGGCAAATCAAAATATATTGTCTATTGTTTCAATAAAAACCTAAGGTTGGATAGCCCTGTAGTAGAGGCAGGCAGATCATGGTGACCTGATGCTGGTTCCTTGACACTTGCACTGCTTCTTTCTGGATGTTTACAGTATTTTTTCATTTGATGCAGGAGGAGCTCTGGATTTTGGCTAGGACATTTCAGTGACTTCTGAGGTTTCTTTCAGGAGGTGATCTGTGGATTCTTTCTACCTTCACTTTATCTTCTGGTTCTAACAGACTGGGACAATTTAAACTTATTTTTTAAATTGGAAATACAGTGTCCTATTTTATCATGGTTTTCATGAAGTTCAATGATTCTTAAAGGATCTCTCTCCCTGACCTGCTTTCCAGGTCAGTTGTTTCCGATATTATCTTTTCTATGAATCCGTTTTGCCATCTCATGGAGTCACTGATTTGTTTCGTCTATTTCTGTTTCCAGGGCATGTTCCTTGGCTAAGGTGTATCACTTGGTGGACTATTTATTCTCTCCCCAATTCTTTCCTCCCAAGTTTTTGGTTCTTTTTTTTTTTCTCCTGCTTTATTTCCTCTAGGTAATTCATGTAGTCCTTGTGGAAAGTCCTTTTTTCTTCCCCTTTGAGACTCTATTTGCAATTGTTATGAAATTACTAACTCCTTCTCTAGGGTAGGGAGCTCTAGACAGACAAGGATTTTTGATACTGGCTGACCAATTCCTCTCTGGCTTTAGCTCCTGAGTTGGCATTTTAGGCTGGGCCAGGCTTTGCCTGCACTAGACTTCTGCTTGGCCTTGTGTTTAGTCGGCTGACCTCCCTCCTGCTCCCAGGATTAGGCCTCCCTGCTCCTTAGAGTTAGAGCACAAGGCCTTCAGAGCCCTCTTCGACCCTGTACGACAACCATTAAGAGTACAAAGGCTTTCCAGGTGTTATCTCTTAGGTTTACAAAGAGCTTTATCTGTGTTAGAGCTTTAGATCTTCACAACCCTGACAGGGAGGTGCTATTGCTAGCCTCAGTTTACAAATGAAGAAATTGAGACAGAGAGGTTAAGTAACTTGCCCAGAATCACATAGGGAAGAACTGGAACTCCAAGTCTTTAAGTAAGAAGCATTAGACGCTGAATATACGCGGAGGCCCCTTGAATGGCCTGGGCCCAGGATCTCTCCATCCGAGCAGTTCAGCTACGTTGGCTGCTGCCACTCCCGAGGACTTTCCTGAAGGACATACATGCTGGTGGCCTGTCTCTAGGAGGCTGCCTGGCCACCCTGCACTCACGCAGAAAGGCCCTCTTCCTACTGCCCTTGGCTGACTCTTGTGCACAGTGATGGGTGGCAACAGTCACTCAAATTTCTCAACAGTTTGGTCTGGTGTGAACGGCAGTGTTTTGTTGGGAGCAAGGTGAGAACTGGGGGGATGACAGGGGAGGGGAAATCGGCCTCCTCTTCGGGCAGCCATCTCGGCCCAAACTTAGCTACGGCTCAAAGAGCTGTTAATGGTTCGATGTCTAAGAGGCAAGAGGTTTCCAAGAGAGCGCCCCAGGGAAGTGCACTCGGCACTGGGCTGTTTAACATTCTAATCAGTGGCTCCGGGAAAGGCACGCGGATGCCAGGTTTAGGGCCACAGATGGCGTCAAGCTTGGAGGCAGACCCAACACACCGCATGACAAAGGTAGGATACAGAGCAACAGGAATGAACCTAACAAGATGAAATCCAACAGGGTAAACGTCACCTTGAGGAGGCGTGGCTGGTTGGGAGGACTGGGAGGAAGAGCAGGCAGGGCAGCAGGGCAGCCTCAAGCTCGCCCTGTCCTGGGCAGAGCTTTCCAAAGAGGGAGACTGTGGTACCCTCACCCTCTGCCCTCCTCAGACATGCCTGGAGGCTGGGCAGAGTTCTGAGCAACGCAGTTTAAGAAAGACTCTGACAAAGGGAGAGTGTCCAGAAGGGGGCAACCATAAGCACTTATACAGCACCTGCTGTGTGCTGGGTGATGTACAATTATCTCATTTGAGAGCTGAAGAAACTAAGGCAGAGGTTAATTGAGTTGCCCAGGATCACACAGCTAAGAAGCGTCTGAGGCAAGATTTGAACTCGGGTCTTCCTGACTGCAAGTGTGGAACCCCCTCTATGGCACTGCCTCATTGCCTGAAGAGGGTTCTGGGGGCTTGAGTTCACGTCACATGAGGATTAATCCAGAGAAGAGAAGACTCCAGCAGGACATGATGCACACTGCTCGCCCCAGAGCGGGCCGAGCACCGCAGAGGTGTGAGGCAGGCATTCCTCTCACTGCGCACGTTCAGATTCTGGGATTCTGACTGAACAGAAGGAGCGAATTCACTTCTAGGAGCAAGAGATGCATGCTCAGAGCACACCAAGCATTTGACGCAGGCGGCCACAAGCCCTCGGGCCACGGTGAAAGGTGCTGTACGAAATTCACCCTGACAACCAGAATTTATAACGTGAGAACAAAACATACTAATGACCAAAAAACCCCACACGAGACGGTCAAGTGGTATGTGCTTTATGAGCAGAAGGCTTTATGTAAAAGAAAGGCGGTCCTGCCTGAACCCTACTATTCTCAGCACCCAGAGTGTCTGGCACACTGCAATGCTCAATGCCCATCTGCTGGACTGACAGACGTTTGGTGCGACTGTGAGCAGGGGAGATGAGTGGATCTTCGGGGAAGGTTTCAGAGCAGATGGGCCGCTAGATGGGACTCACAAAAGGATGGAGCGTGTTTACAACAAAAATCATTATTTAATAGCACAAAAAACCCACGATTTAAAACCTTATCAATGAAGGACCCCCATAATGAGCACCCACTAATCAGGTGTCTTCTGGTTAAAACCAATAAAAGACAGAACCATCGCCGATAACCGAGCCCAATCACTAGGCCTCCACTGGAAAGACATGCAAAAACAAACCAAAAACCACTTTTGCTAAGTTACCAAGATTATGAAAAAGCAAACCCCTCATCTGCCATGCGCACACGTGAAGACTCCTCTATGCAAGAACGGCGGCTTCATATTAGATTACCGTGACTTGAATATTTGGTCCTGCACAACCACTAATAAATCTTATCGATTCTAATGAGCACCGTGCGCTCTATAGAGAACTCCAACCTAACAGTCACACGAACACGTGAGGAGAACCTAAGAGCCCTTGGAAAACACTCCTCGTTTGTGCTCATGCTGGATTTCCTCACGGGGGCAGCAGAAAGCCCCAAACCGGGGTTTCAAGGTGACCGCGTGCATGTGGTCCTGGCCAAGTTCAGGCCCTCAGGTCCTTCGGTTTCCTCAACTACAAAATAAGGGATTTGGAGTAGAGATCAAGAGTTCCTAACCTGGGGTCTGGAAACTTGGTTTGTGGTATTCTGCTAGCTGTATTTTAATAGGATTGGTTTTCTTTGTAATCTAATGTCTCTTATTTCATGCATTAAAAAAAAATTACTCAGGGGGCCCCCAACCTTCAGTCTGCCAACAGGGTGTACACAAAAAGGCCAAGAACGCTTGGACTACATGTACCCCAAGAGCTTGAAATTCTCTGCTAATTAAAAGTTGGTTGTACAAATATTTTATTAAATATTGTATCCATTTTATGGATAGTGAAACTGAGGCCAAGTAACTTGTTGAAGGTTACTCAGCAAAAGCGAAAGCCAAGATTCCCATTCAAGTCCATGCCACCTTCGGCTTATTCCGTGAGAGTTCTCCTCCCATCTAAATAATCTGAACTTAACTGTCAGGCAAGCGTTTTAATACAATTACCAGTTTGGGCTGTGATGCTACTACAGTCAGAGTGGAAGGAGAAGACTGCTAATATACATTTAAAGCCTCAGGGACAATGAGCTAAATAACTAAGGGAAGGAGGAGCTGTCCAACAGCCCTGCCATTTCTGAGGTGGCAGTAGCAGCGGCAGAGACTATGGGTCTGCCAAAGTCACCTTGGTTGTCTTTCCTGACTTTTCAGCGACCCTGATGGGAGACTTCTCCTCACCAGACTGGATTGGGCCAGCTGGCTCTACACAAAGGGTAACCCTCAAATTCCAGTACTGGGGGCTGTGCTCACCTGCATTTTATTTGGAAGAGCCCCCATTCTAAGGAAGCTGACCTCTCTTACGTGCAGATAATTTGCTATTCGGTTCAATGGTTTTGTCGATGATCTGGAGGGAAGCCAAGATGGCGAGCTTTTCAACTTGGTGGCTGACATGAGGCCTGGAGATATGACTGACACAATGGACAAGAATCGAGCTCCAAAAGGCAAGACCGACAAAACCAAACAATGGGTCAAGTCCTGTAAGATCCCATTTTCTGACTGAATAGTAAGCTCTATACCAGGGTTAAAAAAATTACTATACAACTACAGGATTGGGAAGGGAGTGGGCAGCAACACCTGCCATCTCAGTTCCTGTGGGGGGAAAAAAAAGAAAGGTCATGCTCAGGTCCCTCCTATCCCTGAGATAGGGTTTCTTGAGTCTGCAAGCCCTCCGGGCTTTCCCTTTCCTAAGCACACTCCCAGAGAAAGCTGCTGACCCTTGATGTGCTCCTTTCTCCTCTCCCCATTAGTCAGAATGCTCCCCAGTTATCAATGTCTGGAACTGCTAAACTTGATTGCCTTCTGACCCAGCTGACCCCACTCCACCCTCAGGGATCCCTCTGCTCCCCAGCACCGCTCTTACCTGGTTCTCTTCCTTCCTGTCTGGCCGCTCCTTCTCAGTCTCCTTTGCCAGACCCATGCACTCAAACCCATGGCCTGCACACCTCCGAATCCCGAGTGGACCCCCAGGGTCCCCTCTTGGGCTTGCTTCTCTTCTCTTTCCTTTCTTGAGAACAAGAGTTTTCCATTGCTTCATTTTTTTTCCTACATAGATGATTCCTATCTCTATACGCCCAACTCAAAGGTCTCTCTGGAGCTCTAGTCCCCTATCACCCATCAGAGTCTGCTACATGGATGTCTTGTAGACTTCAAGCACATGTACAAAAAAGGACTCACTTTTCTTCCATGAACCTAACACCTCCTCCCTGCCCCTTCTCTCCCTCAACTTTTCTATTTCTTTTGGGGGGCATCATCACCTTTCTAGACACCAAGGCTTGCACCCCTGGGTCATGCCTAGTAATTATCGTGTATTGAAAACATATATACACACCCATGCCTACGCACACTGTCTTCCCCCATGATCTAACCTTGTGGCCAAACCTCATAAACCTACCACTGTAAAACCCAACCCTTACTCTCTGATCATAAGGCCAGCCCCTGGAGTGCACACAGGACAATGCTGGACATGCTACCAGAAGCCCTGATACACATCCCAGTTCGGCCAGTCAGTGACTAGTGGTTGGGTTGGGGGTTACAAATAACCTCCGCAGGTCTCCGTCACTTCAGCTGTAAGAAGAGGTGGTTGCACTAGATGGACTTCCATTTGTACACTTATGATCCGAAGGCTTCCCCTGGCTTACTCCAATAGCCTCCTCTTCACTGGTCTCCCTGCTCCCGATCTGTTCCTTCTC
The DNA here is from genome assembly GCA_028646595.1 of Phalanger gymnotis. Taxonomy (NCBI): domain Eukaryota; kingdom Metazoa; phylum Chordata; class Mammalia; order Diprotodontia; family Phalangeridae; genus Phalanger; species Phalanger gymnotis. The sequence goes on from CM053622.1 coordinate 27,624,176, forward strand.
CCAACCTTACACAAAGCAGACAAATTAAAATTCCTAAAATAGAGACCTGATCATTTCACTCTCCTCAGTAACCATAAGTGGCTCCCTACTACCCCTAAGATACAAAATTGCTTTGTTTAACATTTGAAGTCCTTCGTTGGCTTCCACCTAATCTTTCCAAACATGACCTGTGCCTCATCTCTCATCTGTGTGCACTGCCCTCCACCTCCATTCAGCCTTCTTGTGTGTTCTCTCCCCACTAGAGGGTAGGCTGCTTGAGGGCACTAACTTTCTTTTCTGCATTTGTATCCCCAGTATTTAATCGAGTCCTCGGCACATAGTAGGCGCTAAATAATTATTGCCTGACAATCAGTATTCCTGTCAAAGTGGAATGCCACCAATGGCATACACACTCAAGTTTACGATAGATAAATGCACATGATAAACCAACAGTACGATCCTCCTAATCCTGGGGTTATTTTCAACTTCTGCCAGTACAATCTTGCTAATGTCATCCCACTGGTTAGTGGTTAGTGATAAGGCTCCGGAGCAGACCCTGTCTGGGACCTCTGCACAGAGGTTCCATCTTTCTGCTGTACATGACTGCTTGGGAAAGATGGTTTCCTATACGGGCTGAATGTGGAATGTGTCACAAATGTCTGCCATTAGACAACATTTTGCTCCTGATACTCAACTATTTTAAATTGGGTTTTTTCGTCTTGAATTAATTCTGAAGCTGCCACTACTGAATATCTAGTATTAGATTTAAGGTCAAACATAAAGCTGAAGTTCACAAACTATAACCCCTTTCCTAAAATGTGTTTCTAAAGTGAAAGCAATGAAGTGTACGTTAGCAAAATGTATCATCTCTAAGAGATACAAATTTTTATCTTAAATAAAGACTGGCTCCAGACATTCTGCAAACCATCTGTTTCCTCGTTCTGTGGTGAACAACCCTACAGACCACAGCCTCGCTGGGGTCGCCCAAGGGTGACTGACCTCAGCAGCACACCCAAAATCCCATCAATTCATAAGCCTAACATGAAGCTTCTGGGATGATCTCATCTTCCCTTATTCCTAACATGCAAGGAGATGATCCTGAAAGCTTTTAAAACCCCACGTGTTCATTTCTCACAAAATGTGGTCTGTTTTTTGCTTTCTCTGTTTATCATCCATGAAGGGAGATGTCTGTCTGGAAGGTATCGGCTAAAAGAGTGCCAATCTTAAAAAATAAACAGGCATGGTCATGGTCTTGTTTTATCTGCCAATCTGTTTCCTTGAGTGCCTTTGCAGTAGCTATTTCTGAGACTTGTTTTTCCTCCTTTTCTTTTTGTTTTGCCTGTTTCTCCTTAGAAAGAATGCTAGAGCACTGTCCCCAGCACACCTGGTCCATTAGGAGAGGTCCTCAGGGGCAGTGTAACAAATGGTCCTCCCAGTCTCTGGCCAGACTGCAGCCACAGATCGATTGGCAATATGAAAAGCTATCAAGCTTATCCCCACCCTTCTTAACCAAGGACTACAAAATGGTCTCTTTCCCAATATGGATGATGTGGACCCAAAACAGCAACGCCCTCCAAAGGAGATCACTGAGAATGTGTACAGAACAGTACAAGAGACCCAAGTTCTAGCAACTAGCTGTGGGCCCTCTAGGCATTAGGAGTCTGTGATTCTTCAGTTTAGAGTTGGGTAACTCAAGAGATACATAATTTCTAAAATGTCACACTTCTGGCAGAAAGGCAGCAACATTTTATCAGCTTAATCCTCATTCAATTTATTACTTTGAATCACATAAATCAAAGATTTAGTGTTATCTTTATTTAGGAAGAAAAGACATTTGTAATTAACTGCCAATATACTGTATCCAATTAAATTATTCTTCTTTATTAACAGCAGAATAAACGGGGGAAAAAACCCTAACAAATTGAAGTGAGATCATATTAGATTATATGTAATCACTTTGTAAATCTTGAGGCACTACAGTTTCAAGCTTGAGCTGATATGGCAATCGGGTGAGGGGAATTAGAATGGAAATGGGAGACTCTGACATACAAATATCACTGACTTCTTGCCTAAAAAATTCATGCTTCAATAGGTATCCCAGGGAGAGAGAGATGTTCTATCAATTCCTTACATGGTCAACTTTTTGCAAACGCCAAGTCAAAGGCTAGCACTCGCACAGAGTTTTATTTCCCGGACTGGATAAAGCTGGCTAGCAAACTACATATCGCCCTTCTCTCTGCCTCAAGCATTCAGTTCTCCTTTGGGCAGTTCATAACGTGAATATATTTTTCACAAAACGCACAGAAGGTATTCTGAATGCCTCAGCACGATATCGAATATGACAGAGAGACAGTACATTTCAAGGGATACTGCCGTCTGTCTGATTTACTTGCCCAGCTTCAACATGAATGACCCCATAGATACTATTTACGCCAATGCTTAGGGAGGGAAAAGCCTTTAAGTTGTGGCCTGAGTGCCAATAAACCAAAGATAATTAAACTACTTCATATGCTTTAAATGTACACAAACTACTTCATCTAAAGGGAATTTTCTAAACAAATAAGCCATCAATAGAACTTATTTGAATATGCATATGGCACATTTTTTTGGTCAAGTACTTCTTCCTACCTACCACACTGTAAACTTTGTAGCACCAAGCAAGAGCTGTTAGTCTTTCATCCATTCAATAAGCACTTATAAGCACCTACTAAGTGCTAGGTACTCAGATACAGAGCCTAAAATACAAGTTCCCTGACCTCATGGAGTTGACTTGGGTGGTGGAGGTGAGAACTACACTGCATGTCCATAGAAAAAACTGAAATCTATTCACAGTAGACACAAAGCTGTTTGTGGGAAGAGGGCGCTAACCATGGGGGTAGGAATCCAGAGAGACTTCCTGGAGGAAATGGTGAGAAGGGGGGGGAGCATTCCTGGAGGAAATGGTGAGAAGGGGGGAGCATTCTAAGCCTGGGTGGCAGCCTACACAAAGGCCTGGGGTTGGATAGGAATGTGGTGCACAGCAAGGATAGTCTGGCTAGAGCATCAACCAATATGCATTTAATAAGCGCCTCCTCTGTGCCAGGCTCTGAATGCCGTGGACACCTCCAGTTTATCCCAGAGGGTCAGAAATGTGGCTTTAATAAATCAGCAGCTATGTGGAAGGTAGACAGATGACAGGCAGAGATCCAGGCGCCTTGTGAGCAGAGAGCGGGGATCCCAGGGAGGTTGGGGAGCAGAAGTGACAAGCCCTGGCATGAGATTGCCAACGAGAGTGGAGGGAGAAGTAGGAGTAATAAAATTACCGAGGGCTTGAGAAGTGAGTGTGACCACCCCAGGGGAACCTTCACCAGAGAAACGGGCTCCGAGGCAGGGCTGGGTGGAACTCATGAGTCTCCCCCCGCACCCCCAGACCCAACAAGATGGAGCTGGTCAAGAGGAGGCAAGTGGTGACGCAGGCCTGGAGCCGCCCACCTGGGGACAATGCCTGAACTAAAGGGACAGAGCTTCGGGGCGCTCCTCTGCAGAATGAAGAGAGTGAGGAGAGGCCAGATCACTGGAACCCGGAAAGGAGAGGACCCATGCCCAGTGCCGCAGTGAGGCCAAAGGACTGAAAAAAGCCCAGAATCCGGAGATCAAAGACTTCACCGGGAGCCTTCAGAGTCACCTCAGTTGAGGACAAGGAGGTGAGAGAAGAGCAGCAGATTCGGCTTTTTCCAGGAACTTGGTTGTGAAAAGCAGAGCCAGGACAATCACTGGAGGGGATGATATGACCAAGAGAAGGCATTTTTTTTTTTTTAGAAAAAGATGGGGAAGTCTAGATGTTAAAAGCAGGGAAGGTGCCAATGAATAAGGCGAGCATGACTTTTATAATTACCTGAATTTACCTCACAGATATTAACAGAGTGAGACCACACGTGCTTTTAAAACATTTTTAAAACATGGTGAGTAATGAGTCTAGAAGACTAAGTGAGTTTTGAGAAAAACATCTAGAACATGCCTCAACAGGATACTCACGCCTCTTGACTCAAGTCCGGTAAGGCCATAGTCATGGAAAAACAAAACCAACCCCACACATACGTGCCCCAACATCAAAATATCCCACTTTCTCTCAGGGATGGGTTAGTCTATCATGAGAGATGTTTATCTTCTTCACGTCAGACTTTAGAATGAAGGCCTCAGGAAGAGATTAGAAGCGAGTAAGAGGAGGATTCATTTCAGGACCCAGTCAAATACAACCTAGAATTCACAAATTCAGAAAGCTAGAAAACCACCAAGGCAAGGTCAGAGCCCCAAACCCAGGGAGTCTAAGATTCTATGACCTGAAGGTTGAATTCCAGAAGCTCCAACCCGCCCAAGGCCAGCTGTATACTGATGGCTGTTCCTTTCACCCCCATCTCACCCTCTTGTTCTTTTCATCTGACTGTACTGTACCCTTCGAAGAGATCTGAAGGGAAGAAGACTACATATGGATACACTGAAAACTATATTCAAAATACTGACCTGCTTGTTAGAGTATATTTCTTTTTTACCTAAAAGTAAGTCAGCCTTTTCTATATCATAGCAAGTTAAAGGCCCCACTGAAAAGCCAGCACCAGTTAGAACGGAAAGGCCACATAGTTAGTGGAAGTGTGTCTGCAAGCTGGGCCGCTTTCCCTCCAAAGTGCGACACTGTGAGAACTTTGGGGGAAGGGGACTCGGGATGGGGCAAGACTGGGGGAGGGGGAGGCTGCCCTGGGGATTCTTCAGGACTGAACAATTAGAGGTGATGGAGGCTTCAATGACCCCCTAGCTATAAAACTTGGGTCAGGAACAGAAGCACTACCTGCTTCCCTTACGTTGCGGCAATGAGGGAGTTGTTGCTAACGCTTCTGCTGGGGAGACCCGGCTGATCAGCTTCTTTTAGGGGACTGAGAGGATGAAAACCTACACCACCCTTACTAGTCAGCAGGCCCAGACGAGCTGCACCAAGGGCAGCTGGTGAACTACAGAAGACCGCTGAGCCGCTCCCGGTGACGTGGAAAAGAATGGAACAGAACGGGGACAGAGTCGGTGAGCTCAACTTCAATTCTCTAGCAAAATTCTAGAACATCTAACTGAAGACAAGAGCCAGGGAAGAGTTAAAAAAACACCAAAAAAACCACACCAAGCGGGATCACAAAGGACCAAGATGGGTGTCATCAACAATGAGTCACACCACAATAACCTCACTCTCCTTTCTGAAAGGGTTACACGGAATGCTATGGATACAGTTTACCCAAACTTCAGAAAAACATCTTCGTAAATCTCTAATAGATTTGTAGAAGACAGAGACACACGAGCTCTCTCTCTCCCTCCTAGTACACTTAGGTGAATTTTAGACTAGTTTAATGGCCAGACCCAGAGAGGAGTCATGGGTGGTTCAACTTCAGTTTGCTAGGGCTCCAGGGGAACGAATGCCCCTGGGATCTTGGCTTTGCCCCAGGCTACCTAATGTTCTTGGTAGTGACTTGGGATAAAGGGTAGACTGTCCACCTCTGCCTACCTGTACCTATCCCTTGTGATTCTCATCCAGGCCCTTCCAGAAATCTGCCCTAGTGGGTCCACCCTAAATGTTAGAAGCCTCCCGTGCCTTCTCCTGACGTAGCAAGGACACCAATGGAGTACCTGAGCTGTCCAACTGTCGCTCCTCACCCCTGCCATGTGACAAGTCTAATATATGTCTTTTTTGACACCCTTCAAGCCCGTTCCTTTATGAAGCATCTCATTGTGATTAGACCCACCTACCACACACCTCTCTCCTGCCCCATATTCATTTTCACCTCTTTGGAGGCAGTAAATCAGCAAGCATTTATTGTTTGTGGGGCAGTCACCTATTTTACATATGCCCCCCCCATGACATAATCAATCTCGTAACATAATATTCTGGCACAATCTGCACCTTCTACCACATGGTCTGTATTAAAAATACCTCTTGTTTTTGATAGAGTGCACACAGGCATTTTTGCCACTTTTGGCTTTTCAAGGTCTCCCTCCCTCCATCTCTTGCCTCAATCAGTGGTAACTTCGACATGGAAGGCTGGTGTCCCCCAACTATTCTGCAGAAGATTTTTTAAAGATAGCGATCACACTATGAGCTGCAGCAGGGCCCTGCCCAGGGACAGAGAAAAGGCAAACAGACCAATCTTTAGTGACCACATGCCCTATGGTGTGGCATTACTTACTTTGCTATTAGCGAGACAAATGAAGTGACTCAACCCCAAGCTGAGAAGGAACAGAAAGACAAAAGGATGTGAAAACATGATGTTCTATAGCAGCAGCTCATTTCCCGTCCTCACTGTTCTGAGAGTGTGTTACACACACATACACACACGCCCCTTGGTTAAGTCCTCTTACCTCCTTCTGTGTTCTCATCTGCAAAGTGAAAAGAACTGGACTAGATGTGAAGGTCCCTTAGGACAAGTATGACGAGAGCCAGGGTTTGAAAAGATAGACAAGGTGTCACCACTGCACTGAACTGAGTGAATCGCATTCATCCTTATTTACTTTCAAGTCTTCCTATGACAGTTCAAAAACCCCACTTGCTAAGTACAAAGTGGGGGAGGCAGCCAGACGGGGGACTAGGTGGAAAAGATACAGGGGCTTTAATGAACGACAGACTTGCTCAAAGCCGGCAACACAGCATGGCGCCCCCAAGAGGATGAATGGAATTTTATGCTGCATTGAGAGGCAAGGTTGTAAGGAAAATGGAGTTGAGAGAACTGGTCTACTCCAGGGCCTGCTCAGAGCACAGGTGGAGTCTGTTCTATCTGGGATGCCACATTCTAAGAAGGAAATGGACAACCTGGGGAGGAGGGTAATCAGCATGGTAAAGGCCTTGAGTTAAGGCCATTTCAGCCATCTTCAGGCTAAAGAAACGGGATGATTAGAAAAGAAGACTTTAGGGGGAACATAAAAGTCTCTTCAAGCATTTGAAAAGCTGTCTGTCCTCTGGGGAAGGGATTATACTTGATGTCTCTCAGGCCCCAGAGGGCAGAAACAGGAAGGAAGAGAGAAAGCTGCAGCGAAGAGGCGAAATTTAGGCCCGACCTAAGAATCAATGTTCCAGCAATTCTAGTGGCTGTCCCCAAGTGGAGTGGCCTGCTCCACATTTTCCCTTCCTTGGAGGTCTTTGGGCAAAGGTGACTGATCCTGGCCACTAGACAGGTGGTCTCAGTAAAGGGCCATGTAGTTGAACTCAGAGGACTACAGCTCCACTGCTGGCTCAGGAACTTAACACTTTGGCCCTTTGCTGCCCAGAGAGCCTTGAACTCTCAAATTCTGCTACTCTGTGACTCCCTACTCTTGCTGCCAATCAGCTCCAATTTCCTAGTGCCACTTCCTTAAATGACATTTTTTTTCCTTATTCCACTGAAAAGAACCCAGTCCTCCCTTGTTTATTTACCCCTTCAAAAAAGATATTCAGAACGTTTTTCTTCTCCCTTGCCCTCTTCTGTGATCTCTTGAACAATGCCATTTACTGATGCAAATTAAGAGCAGTGGCTCACTGATTCAACGTCAGAATGGTATCTCCAGCTAAGACTGGTTAGGAATTAGAAATGGCTTAATACTGGGAGCAGAGCAGAGGCCAGAGTGGGCTATGCCGAGACCAACCAGACTGGAAGTTGGGCGAATCAGGCCCTAGCGCCCTGAATCAGTGAGCTGTGGCAGTTACCAGACTTATCAACCTACAAACAGCAAAGACAACAGAGAAGGTCAGTGGGGAAAAAACTGCAGGGACAGAGTGAAAGGAGTTTGAGGTTTGGCCCTGGGGTCGGTGGAGGTGGTACAGCTACAGAACTACAGATGCAGTTGCTTCCCACCCCAGGCCCACCTGGTAGGAGGAACTGAGTGGCAGGATCAGAGCAGGAGTGCAGAGCCTGCTCAGATCTGAGTCGTGGTCTAGGTTGGTGGTTCTTGGGGGAGGAGGAGCACTGGTGTGGCAAAGCTTGCTGTATAGAAAAAGCTCTGAAAACAACAGTGCAGCCTCTCAAGCTTGAGACAAAGTATTCTATACTCTATAAGCAGTCATATCCCCACTAAAAGCTCAAGGGTCAAGCAGTTGGCTGGGAACATGGCCAGGCAGCGAAAACAGACTCAAGATTCAGACTCAGACTTTGGAATCTTTCTTTGGTAACAAAGAACACCAAAACATACAGCCAGAAGAAGTCAACAAAGTCAAAGAGACTACATCAAAAGCCTCCAAGAAAAACATGAACTGGTCGCACGCCATGGAAGAGCTCAAAAAGGATTTGGAAAAGCAAGTAAGAGAAGTAGAGGAAAAACTGGGAAGAGAAATGAGAGTGATGCAGGAAAACCATGAAAAACAAGTCAATGACTTGCTAAAGCAGACCCTGAAAAATACTGAAGAAAATAACACCTTAAAAAATAGACTAACTCAAATAGCAAAAGAGCTCCAAAAAGCCAATGAGGAGAAGAATGCCTTCAAAGGCAGAATTAGCCAAATGGAAAAGGAGGTCCAAAACACCACTGAAGAAAATACTACCTTCAAAATTAGATTGGAGCAAGTGGAAGCTAGTGACTTTATGAGAAAGACAATATGAAACAGAAACAAAGGAATGAAAAAATGGAAGACATTGTGAAATATATCTCATTGGAAAAACCACTGACCTGGAAAATAGATCCAGGAGACATAATTTAAAAATTATTGGACTACCTGAAAGCCATGATCAAAAAAAAGAGCCTAGACATCATCTTTCAAGAAATTATCAAGGAGAACTGCCCTGATATTCTAGAACCAGAGGGTAAAATAGAAATTGAAAGAATCCACCTATCACCTCTTGAAAAAGATCCCCAAAAGAAATCTCCTAGGAATATTGTCACCAAATTCCAGAGCTCCCAGATCAAGAAGAAAATACTGCAAGCAGCCAGAAAGAAACAATTTGAGTATTGTGGAAACACAATCGGAATAACCCAAGGTCTAGCAGCTTCTACATTAAGAGATCAAAGGGCTTGGAATATGATATTCCAGAGGTCAATGGAGCTAGGATTAAAACCAAGAATCACCTACCCAGCAAAACTGAGTATCATGCTCCAAGGCAAAATATGGACTTTCAATAAAATGGAGGACTTTCAAGTTTTCTCAGTGAAAAGACTAGAGAATAGAAAATTTGACTTCCAAACACAAGAATCAAAAGAAGCATGAAAAGGTAATCAAGAAAGAGTAATCATAAGAGACTTACTAAAGTTGAACTGTTTGTTTATATTCCTACATGGAAAGATGATGTGTATAATTCATGAGACCTCAGTATTAGGGTAGCTGAAGGGAATATACATACATACATACATACATACATACATACATACATATAGACAGAGGGCACAGGGTGAGTTGAATATGAAGGGATGATATCTAAAAAAAATAAAATTAAGGGATGAGAGAGGAATACATTGAGAGGGAGAAAGGGAGAGATAGAATGGGGTAAATTATCTCACATAAAAGTGGCAAGAAAAAGCAGTTCTGTTGGAAAGGAAGAGGGGGCAGGTGAGGAGGAATGAGTGAATCTTGCTTTCATCAGATTTGACTTGAGGAAGGAAGAACATACACACTCAATTGGGTATCTTACCCCACAGGAAAGGAGGAAGGGGATTAAAAAAGGAGGGACAATAGAAAGGAGGGCATATTGGGGGAGGAGGTAATCAAAAGCAAACACTTTTGAAAAGGGACAGGGTCAAGGGAGAAAACTGAATAAAGGGGGATAGGATAGGAAGAAGCAAAATATAGCTAGTCTTTCACAACATGGGTACTGTGGAAGGGCTTTGCATAATGATGCACATGTGGCCTATGTTAATTGCTTGCCTTCTTAGGGAGGGTGAGTAGAGAGGGAAGAGGAGAGAGAATCTGAACTCAAAGTTTTAAAAGCAGATGTTCAAAAAAAAAGTTTTTGCATGCAACTAGGAAATAAGACATAGAAATCTATCCTGCCCTACAAGAAAGTAAGAGAAAAGGGGATGGGGGGAGTGGGGTGACAGAAGGGAGGGCTGACTGGGGAAAGGGGCAATCAGAATATATGCCATCTTGGAGTGGGGGGGAGGCTAGAAATGGGGAGAAAATATGTAATTCAAACTCTTGTGAGAATCAATGCTGAAAACTAAAAACATTAAATAAATAAATAAATAAATGGAAATGGCTTAATATGCTTATCATTAGGGCTGACAGATGTGTATTCTGCCAGGAAGCTGAAAAGGGGTTTGCTTATTAAAAAAAAGTCAGAATAATTCACAAACCCTTAAATTATGCAGCGTGACTTCACACACTCTACCCACCACTTTTCATACAAAAGCATCAATGACAAACACTTTCATTTCCTTTGCTAATAGATGGCGCCTCCACAGAGGACTAAGAAGTCCCACACTTCATGTGGGCAGACAAAAGAAAGGGCCTGGGCTTCCTACCAGCCGTGTGACTTTGGAGAAGACACTGGAACTCTCTGTGCCTTCGTTTCTCTTCCATAAAATGGAGTTTATAGACACATCACCTGCACCTTGGAGAGGTTGGGAGGAGTGCTCTGTACACCACAGTGCTAACTAAAGAAATGTGAGGTTGTCATTTTTAACTCAAGACAGTGACTAAATCACTTCCCTTTCCTGGCACCCTTCATTCTGGTACCTCTAGTACTCAAGTCACCAGTACTGGTTAAATATTAATTGTACTGACTTTCTAATGAAGACAGATGAAATTATCAAGAAAACAAAAGTAAATTAAATGGTAAACTCCCTCTGAAACAGCAGGAGCTATCTCATCTTTGCTAATCATAGGGGAGATACACAATGCTGGCCATTGATCAATAAGACATTTATTAAGGACACAAAAAGAGGCAAAAGACAGTCCCTGCCCTCAAGAAGCTTCTAATCTAATGGGGGAGAAAACAACAAATACACACAAGCAAGCTATCTCCAGGACAAATAGGAAATAATTGACAGGGGAGGCACCAGAATTGAGGGGGTGGGAAAGGCTTCCAGTAGCAGATTGATCTCAAGTGCCCATATAGGTGACTGAGTGACCAAAAGGGCACAATGAAATAAAGTGGGCCGGACATCTTGGGGGACTCTGCCTGAGGGTTCTGCCATCCGCCGAGGACCAGAGGATCATCGATCCAGAGACAGAAGAGCCCTCTGAGATCTCGAATCCAACTCTCATTTTACAGATGAGGGAATAGAGGCACCGAGGTTTTCTTAGTAACTTATTCTCCAAGACAATCTTTATTTATGGCTCTTTTGTGAGAGGAACAATTTCTAAGTGGTATCTTGTCCCTTTCAACCTAATTCTCATGGGTAAAACCAAGAATAAATTTTTTTTAAAAACATGTACAGAGGATGAAAACAAAAAATTCACGTCCTTTATTTTCAAAGCCTTCAAGTGACTGCTACGTCCAAACATAAAACATTAACAATTTCAGCATCATTCCTGATTATCAGTATTCTAGCACAAACAGCATACATAAACCAGACAAATACAGTAATTCAAACAAATCTTGTACAGAAAACTTTAGTAGTCAATGTGTAGGGGAAGATGCCAAAACACTTTGAAACATATAATTCAGAAAACAGCAAGGCTCTGTTTTGATGCTGGCCTACTCCTAAAATGTGATAATAAGATAATTCATATATGCAAGGGCGCTCATTTAGGTGTAATTACAGATAAACACACAGACTTAAGTACAACAAAACACTACAAAGCAGAATGCTTAGATGTGCAATCTGGAAAAAAAAAACAACCAACTACTCACCAGCTATTTCCACGATATCCCCAGGAACTATGTCTTTGGCTTTGATCCGCTGGACACTCTTCCTGTCCTGCCGATAAACTTTACCCATTTCAGGTTCATATTCCTTAAGAGCTTCAATTGCATTCTCAGCATTTCTTTCCTATAAGAGAAAAATAATATTAAATGCCTACCAACTAGCAGTTAAAAACAAATGGAGGAAAAAAAGACACTTTAAGATATGTTAGTGATGGCAATATCATCATTAATTAACAAAGTGAAGTCAGATTATGAACTATTGATCTCTTACTGTCATTTCAGTGGTGAAGTCCATTTCTAGGCCAAAGAGCCAATCCAATTTAAAACCACTAAATTTAGTTTATAGTCTGGAAGAATGTCAGACACCTGTGCGCTCAAGGTCACTCTGTGGTTCAAATAATTCACAAATGTCAAGGTCGTTCTGATGAAAATCAAGTTATTCAAGACTACTCGGGATCTTACAATACAAATAGAAGCATTTTATGATCTGGTCAAACAGACTGAGGACAAGAAAAAAAGAGAAAGCAGCAGCAGTCCTTGGACACCCTTGGCGGCCCCGTTGTACATTGAGGCATTTCAGGAAGCCAAGATCCATGTGGTGTCCCCTCAGATCACACAATTGAGAGCTGGAAGCAACTGTAGAGATTATCTAGCTCAGCCCTATTATTTCACAGATAAAGAAAGCGGCCCAGAGCCATTAAGAGACCTGCCCAAGGACACACTGACCTTTCAAGAAATCAATTTTAGAAATTTCTGCTCCAAAAATGCTACAGACAGCTTCTGTTTATCATAAAATGACCCAATTTACCACGTTTGATATTAAGCTTAGTGTTATAAAGCACTTGTGTCAGGGATCTCTATTCTACACACTATCCCCAACATGGCTTTCCTTAAGCATAGATCTCAAACTGTACTGGTTCTCTATTGTGAGTACAAAATATGTAACTCCTCTGTTTAAGATTTAAAGCCCTTCACTACCTGGACTCAACCTAATTTTCCAACCTCACTGGACATTCCTCCCCACTGGCCAGAGCTTTCTGCTCCTCCTGTCCTGTCTATGTACTTTTGCAATGCCTATGCCCCCATAGGATTACTCTCTTCCTTTAAGATGGAGCGGAGGCACCATCTACACAGTCTTCTCTGACCTCTCCCCTACCTAACTGCTAGAGTACCACCTCCCTAACTACCTTCTATTCTTTACTTTATTCTGTATATATTTGAATATGTAGTTTATGTCTAGCTCAGGACCTAGCAAAGAGTAGAAACTTAGAATAAATGCTTGTTGGCTGACCAGGCCCCTCTTCTCTCCACACTCATTTGGTGACCAGTTACCATGGGTTTAATGATCACTTCCATGCTTGCTGATAACTACCAGACCTCCATATCCAGACAGTCTCCCCTTCCAAATTCCTAGTCCTGCGCCAGCAATTCTAAACCTGCCTATTGGACAGTTCAAACTCAATGCCTAGCGGCACCTCAAACTCAATTCATACAAAAGTCATTCTCCTATTTCTGTCGAGGGGTACCACCATCCCTTTTGGTCACCCAGCTCTGGACATCTGTGAAATCATTCTTGCTGCCCCCATTCCACATTTCCAAGTAGGGGCCAAATCTTGTCATTTCTACCTCATGCCCATGCCCTCTTCCCTGAACTCCTGACTTAGGTCTCTCCGCAAGACAACCCAAGCTGTCAAGTGATTTTCCTAAAGGAGAGGCCTGACTACATCCTGCTTCCCAATGCCCCTGCCGCCCATTCAGATGACTCCCTATTGCTGCTGGGCCTGGTTTCCAAAGGCCTTTCCAAGCCTGCTACACATCGCTTCCCTTCCAACCCTCTGTGGTCCATCGACATTAGTCTTCTTGCCATGTTACACAGGACATTTCACCTCCTACACCATGCCTCGGTATTTGATGTCCCCCATGTCTAGAATGCTCCTGACCTTCCTTCTCCTGTGACTCTTAAAAGCCCTTAATAAGACTCAGCTCAAGCACCATCTTCTACATGAAGCCTCTCAAATCCCCTAGCTGTTAGTATCTCTCCCACAAATGTCATTGTATTCATTTTGCATAAACATCTCTAAATGTATCTGCCTCCCTGACTGAAGAGAAGTTTTTGTGGGCAGAGACTGCTTCATCTTTTGTCTTTTTATCTATCCAGCATGTGGCACATTTGATGTTGTTCAGTAGTGTCCAACTCCTTGTGACCCCATTTGGGGGTTTCTTGGCAAAGACACTGGAGCAGTTTGCCATTTCCTTCTCTAGCTTATTTTACAGATGAAGAAACTGAGGCAAACAGGTGATGTTATTTGCCCAGGGTCACATAGCCAGTAAGTGCTGAGGCCAGATTTGAACTCAGGAAGAAGAGTCTTCCTGACTCCAGGCCCAGTGCTCCATCCATCCACTGCTCCACTTAGCTGTCAATAACAAAAGCACCTGACACACAGTAGGTGATTAATAAATAGCTGTTGATTAGGTATGCCAATTTATTAATCTACAGCAGGGCTGTCCAACCTTAGGTTTTTATTGAAACAAGAGACAATTTATTTTGATTTGCCACTTTAGCGAGAGTTCTGTGGTAGCTCGGGCTTCCTTTACTAAAGCATTTATGGCAATGTCTACGCTTGTAGGTGGGCCGCATAAATTGCACTGCAGGCCACACTTTGGATAGCCCCAATCTACAGGATCACAGACATGAGCTGGTTGGGACCTTAAGAAGGTATTAAAAGGAACTGAAAAGGCACCCCCCCCCCAATATACTAATATATTAAAGTTATGCAAAACTGAGATAAACTAAATTTAAATGCAGGAAGGTATCTTGCAATTTAAAGTAGTCTTGCACAAACACTAAAAAGCCAATTTAGACATTCATATATTAGATTTGCTCAAAGTATGCATAGGTGGAGAAGTCGTACACCTGTGCTTCCGTGCAACAAGGCAATCTGCTACATAGCCTGGATTCCAAAGACCAAACCAATAAAGTCACATTTACATGACCCTGTGCCCTCCTAGGGAGTTTATGCCTCACTGAGGTTTGGGGAAGAAGTGTGAGCACTGATGCTGCTGGGTGCTAAGCAAGTTTAAGAAATTTGGGGTAAATTCATAGAGCCACTTCCCTTTGCCTACACACTGGGGACATGTAGGGCAAAGAGCTTCACCAGACAGCTAAAATTTTAGTAGACTCCTGAGAGACAGAAAATAAGTCATGCTTTAACCATATCCAACATACCAAAAATGAGCACAGAAGCTTCTCAATAAGAGCACGGAAAAGCTCAACATTTCAAATTTCTAGAAACAAAAGGCCCATCACAGCCAATTAACACTTTGATCTTTTAAAAAATTGGAGGAAAAAAATGTTGGTTTTGTTGTTTGGGGCTGGGAATTAAGGATAGAAACAAAGAAAGAGGAAGGAGAAAAGAGAAATCACTGTACATACAGTTTAGCCCCTAATTATCTAAGTCAATTGAAGAATTTGGGTATAGGAGCTTGGCATAAATGAATACAAGCCAACCTTGCTTAATGGAATGGAGAGGGAAGAATGTCTAAAGACAGGGGGTTGAGGTTCAAGAATATATGCTGTAAATGTAAAGAATGCTGAAGGGTTTTTTTTTTTTAGCAGCATTTATACAATTTTGGGGTAAAGTGAATTGTCATCGAACCAATCCAATGTTCCTATGCAATTCTATAACAGAAGTGGGTTCTCTAAGACACATTTTCATCCTTGAATGACAACTGTATTTGAGAATATAGCAACATTTAAAAACATGTGTTACTATTTTAAATGTTACCAGAAAAATCAAATCATGTTATTAGTAATAGCTACATTTGGTTCACAAAGTAACTTACAAATATGATCTCATCTGATCCTCACAACAACCCTGAGAGGTACTGGCTATTACTATCCCCATTTTACTGACCAGGAAGGTAAGGCAGACAGAGGTTAGGTCACTTGCCCAAGGTCATGTGGTCTCTGCGCCTGAACTTGAACTCAGGCTTTCTTGACTCTGGGTGCAGTGCTACCCACTGTACCACCTGACTGCCAAGGTCTGTCAAAGCTCTCATTGGTAATGTCCAAAGGTTCCTTTTGGGAAAGCAAATCTTTGAGGGCGGCCTCAGGAGCTGAGATTTTTCATGGCTGCCCCGTTACAGAAATGCTGAAGTTCAAGAATTTGAGCCCAAGAGTCCTGACTCCGCCATATCGCGATCCCTAGCATCGAGACCATGGATCCCCATTATTCCCACTGTGCAAAGAGAATAGACAGCCCTGCAAGACTTAGGGGCCCGGTAACGTTGTCCAGGCCCCACCATTTCTCCCCAGGCACCATCTTGTTGCTTCCCTCCCTCTCCTGTCTCCTGGACCACCTCACTTTGCTGTCCCCTTTTCAAGACATCTTTACCAACAATATCCTTACTTACCACCTCAGCCCAAGAAGTTAAAGATGAAGGTGGAGAGAGAAGCTTGACCCCAATGTCTTAGTGAAACACGCACAAAGGTCAAGTCCTATGACAATAAAAAAAACTGCCAAAAAATATTGTACAAAGTTTGTGAAGCCAGGCTCCACACCCCACCATGCATGAACACTTGCTCTACAAGAAAGCAAGCTGTGAGCGAGTGCATGGAGTGGCCCCCAGCCGCTGTCCCTCCACCACCAAACCGGTCTCCCATTTCTTTCCTGAAAACCACGTCTTCCTTCCATTTTCCTCATTTCTGCCAGCTCAGAATGGCTTTTGGACATAGGAGACAAAGACCAGCTGAGCAGCCAGTCGGTCTTAGCAAATAAGTGATCAAATGTGGAAGACCATCGCTTTGCACCCTTGAGGGCAGGAGTCACTGCCTCCCATCCTAGCCAAGCTTCTGCAAGAGCTTCTCTGGATCCCCAGACCCCAGCCACCCCACGCCACAGCTCTCTCAGTAAACTTCAGATACCTTTGGGATGCTGATTTCTCCAAGCATATTAACGTCTATCTGGAATACAGGTAAAGCATTGGTCCTGGAAACGCTGCCAACCCATCTGCTTTCATTACCGTCCGAGAGCACTAATCCTTACCTCTCCCTGACCCCCTAGTTATACTTGCTGTGGGGTCTGAGCCTAGCTCCACCCTAGACACTGCAGGGGACGCGTGGGAAGTATAAACAAAACAGAAGACATTCCACGTTGACTCTGAAACACAGTATATCACATTTTTGTAGTAGATAATTGTCTTATGGGCCATTCTAAGCTTATTTATTACTGTTGTTGGTTTATTATGTATTACACTCTCCTCGAGGGGAGGGACTTTCTCATCTGTATCCCCAGAGCCGGGCGCATAGTAGGCTCTTAATATTTACTGAGCTGACTTGATTATGATCCATGAGCACAAACTGGCTGAGTGATTAAAGGGGAAGAGAGAGGAGCATGCTATAGGAGGATGAACGATTTCCCGAATTTACTCCAAGCTGATGCTGAGGTCCTAAAACTGCTGCCCGGGAGTCAGGAAAGCCTAAGAGAAAAGATCTAGCTCGCTGGTAAGCTAGGTGGCCTCTTAGCGAGCTACCTGAAGGAGAAAATGTAAATAAGAAAATCACAGGAGGGGAGAGAAAGAGACAGTTTTGCTGCAGACAAAAAGAAAAACCCAGACTGCTTCTTTTTACTGAATCCCTACAGAAGATCATAGATTAGAATGGAAAAGAGACATGCTTATGGAATTAATGTGAGAGGACGGGTTAACATCGTCACCCAACAGTCACACTGCTAGGGTAAACATTCGGGCTTACCTGCCACACGCCCACAATGGCATTGGCCACTAAGATAAGGAGGATTACAAACGGCTCCACAAAAGCTGTGATTGTTTCTTCACCTTCTTCAAACCAGGCCAGGACCTGCAAAGGAAATGACATTTGCTGCAGTCAGTAGAGCAGGCTATATTCCACTTCGAAGTGCCACACGATTTTTCTTAACGTCCCTGGAAAGAGCCCAAGAGTGGCAGGGTGTTTGCAACCAGCACCAGGCAGTTTATGACAATTCATGGATATTCAAAATGTCACCAAAACCATCTACTGAGTGTCGAGCATAAGCCGAAAATACAATCACGTTCAATTTCAAGGTGGCCAGAGACATAGGCTATCCCCATCCTAGTTCCTGAACCCTCATGTGGATTGTTCTAATGATCTGTCCACCCTACAGTCTACACGGTCAAATTAATCTCCAACAAAAATATCTCTAACCATACCTAACCTATCCCCTCTTGCTAGAAAACCAAAAACAAGAATCCTGTAAAATCTCAACAGCTCTCCACAACCCAAAAGCACAACCCACTACAGTTGGTGCCCAAGGCCTTCCATGACTGGACCTCAACCTATCACCCCTATCTTATCCTCTCTTTATCTAGGCTCCAAACCAACTAGCCTCCTCACTAATACAAATACATCCTGTGCTTGATGCCTCCTGGCAGAACTGGACAGAGCCAGGAGTGTAGGTGGATGGTCCAATTCTGCCCATCCTTCAAGGCTCAAATCAGCCATCTTTTTCGTGAGCTCCTGACTCCTCCCCCGCCCCCTGCCCCAGGCCCTCTTAATCCAAGAAGGATCTTTTCCTTCTCCAAGTGATCATAGCACATTGTACCTCTTAACCCTTTCAATGATTAACATATTAATCTTAAGCGTCACAAAGCACCTTCTTCACAGCCACCAGCAGGAGACAAGGAGACTGAGGTGCACAGAGCAATTAACTCACCCAGTCACAGAGCCTGACATTCACTTGCTGTTAGATTCTACTCTCCTTGAGTACAGGGTTCAAATCTTATTCTTCTTGGGAGTTCCCAGGATTTACCAACCACTAGCTTTTAAGAAAAGTTTTAGATCTAAACCAACAACACCTATTCCTAACTGAACAGCCAGAGGGGCCAAGAACTTAGTAAAGAAACAACCCAGCTCCTGGTCTGAAATCGTTTGAACCAGGAACCACTGGTTAATATAGTACCTTGTACATAGGAAGCAGAAATGGTTGCTAAATTAATGTGGATGATAATATACTTTTCAAAAAGAAGATGAAAGCTAAATATTACTATATTCTCAAAGCAATTTCTAGAGTTCAAATTACCATTCAAGAACAATCCAAAGAGGAAACAAGTAATGAAAATTATGCTAATGAGACCAGCTAATTAAAAGTTATTTAAATTCCCTTAAGTAGTAGACATGATCATGTGAGATATGGGAACAAAAGCAACTAGTGATATTTTAGAATAACTGGAATTTTTACCCCAAGTTTATTTTTCAGATTTCTTGAAAGCTGGTTGAGAATTAAACTACTCCCAAGTAGTGCAGTGAATAAAAAAATAGGTTTTGTTGACATCCTTTCTTTTTTACATCATCTGCTTTCCCCCCTGTATCTTCCCCTCCTAGAGAGCTGGCCCTTATAACAAAGCATTTTTTTTTAAAGAAGGGAAAAAAATGAGCAAAAATCCTTTTTTAAAAATCAGACATTTGCAGTATCAGACAGAGCATTTTTCAAGGGTATTCAGATACGTAGCACAACCCCAGGGCGGCAAGAATGCACAGTGGATAGTGTTGGGCCTGGAGTCAGGAAGATCTGAGTTCGAATTTGGCCCCAAACACTTCCTAGCTGTGTGACCCTGGGCAAGTCACTTCAGTGTTTGCCTCAGATTCCTCATCTGTAAAATGAGCTGGAAAAGAAAATGGCTAACCACTCCAGCATCTCTACCAAGAAAACCACAAAAGGAATCGCGAAGAGTTGGACATGACTGAAACGACTGAACTACAGCAACAGCCCAAGTTCAAACATTAATACAGGATTCCAATCACACCAGCTAATGATGGGATCGTGTTAAGAAGTGTGTGCCACAAAACTAAGACCAGCAGACATCACCCTAACCCTGCTGGTGCCAAAGTCAGCATTACGAGGTCTACCATAACTTTAATATAACATAACATGCTACTACCTCTTTAATTGAGTGACAGGTGGAACACAAAGAGTTCAAATGAAAGCATTCCACTTTAACTAGAACAGGTTCTGACGATGAAGGAAATACATTCCAATATTTTGGGACACAGATTCTGTATTTTAAACAAATACTAGTAACAGTGGCTAATAAGTTAAATGGATCTAGTTAACAGTCAGTGAACATATTTTTGAACATTTTTGGAATTAATGGCAATAAAAATACATCTGGCTAGAATCCTAGTCACAAGAAATGGATATGGTCCTATCCAATGGGTATTTCACTGCCTACTATTTAATAGTGGTAAGGGCAAGGCACAGAGACAAAAATGAAGAAAAAATTGGAATACAGCCCAGTTTCCAAAGAGATACTACAAATAATGAGGAGGCAAACCCCAAGGAGAGAACGAGAAAGGGCTGGGCTGGGCCTAGGAGGGCCCAGACAGTATAAAAAGAGGCCCTCCCCCTTCCCAGAATCACTGACAACCAGCACACTACCGCAGCCCCTGAGGATCAGGCCTAGCGCCAAAAAGACAACTTCTCTGAGGAAGTGATAAATTGTGATGGATGCAAGATCGCAGCTGCTCTGGTGCTAGCCTTCCAAATGCTTGCCAAGGAGAGCATATTAGAAATAGGAAACTTAATTCTCCAGCTAGGAAAAAAAAATGTTGGACTTGAGGAAGAACAAGGGCCTTTCTTAAAGGTCAGTGAGGCATTAGCAACTTGAAGATAAGCTTCGCACCTTGTTAGAGAGAGGATGAATTTCCTTCTTGGCAGCCGGTCACAAGACACACATTTAAGTAACAAACTACAGGCCTTTCCCAGCTTCCCCAGCTGCTGATGTCTTCTAGGCTAAGGTTACCTTCCATCTACTATCTATGTAACTGTCTTTTGAGTTGGAGTGTAAGCTTCATGAGCACAGGGACTGGCTTATGTATTGCCAGCTTAAATAAATGCTTGTAGCCACTGATCTTTTCTCTTTAGTTTGAGAGCAAGACCCCGTTAGTTCGATTAAAAAAATTTTTTTTCCATAAAAAAAGTTTCATTGTGTTTCACCTTCTGATATGAATCTAAGACTTAACGCAAAAGACTATTAGATGAGTATTCTGGAAGAACAGAAAGGATCTACGAAAAAGTACTAACTATTGCCCATAGTAACCCCATAACAGGTTTACCTTTAAGTGCAGAAAGTATCTGCTAATCATTTCTATTACAAATAAAATAAGAAAAAAACTAATAATGGAGCCTTCAGTATAGCCAAGGATGGAAGAACACACCAAAAGACAGTCAACCGAGTATGGTTTATAAGTTTGAACAGAAAAATAACGTTGATTTCAGACTATAAACCCACAGGAATCAGCATCATTAACCACACTAGAAGCCGACCACATACAACTGGCGAGTCCAATCAACCCAACTATTTCTTTGAACCTGCGTACAGTCCTCTGTTCTAGGCCTGAGAGGAGAGGAAAGGAAGGAGCCACAGAGAAGTATCAGTGTTGGCACATTAGAAAGGGGAAAGGCTCAAGAGGCTCAGGAGAAAGGCAAACCAGAGTCTGGGAACAGAACTGGAAATAACCATAAAGTAAGAAGTTTATGAAGAGTAACTGGCTTATCAGAAGCTGGACTAAATAAATCCATATAGAAAAAAAGAAAAAAAATTCCTAGCACTTTCCCACAAATAAAAAGGTAGACAGCATCGAACAATGACCTTAGAACCCCAGGGTCACTCCATTTATGTTCTTGTTCTCTCTCTCTCTCACATACATACATGCATAATAAATCTATGTTGAGGGCCTTCCCAATATACTCTGGTGAATATTACAGCTAGGTGGCGCAGCGGACAGAGCTTTGGGCAGGAAGCAGGAAGATTCATCTCCCTGAGATCAAATCCGGCCTCAGATACTTCTTAATTGTGTGACCCTGGGCAAGTCATTTAACCCTTTTTGCCTCAGTTTCCTCATCTGGAACATGAGCTGAAGAACAAAATGGCAAACCACTCCAGTATCTTCACCAAGAAACCACCAAATGGGGTCACAGAGAGTCAGACACAACTGAAATTTAAACAACAAATCCCTAAAAATCACCAGTGTAAAAATAATTGCAATTTCCTATATTCTGCTATAGCAGAATATTAGCCAGAGTTAACAGTTTACTCTCTGGTTTAGCACGTCAAGTAGTCACAAGAAACATCCTGTAAATGTTTAGTCAAGTCTATTTATTTTTTACAATCTAAGGAGACCCAATTACACAACACATATTCCCATCTCTATCAGACATGCATCAAAATTATAGTTACAAAATACATTTGTTAAAATAAGGGAAATAATTAAGCATCATTAAAAAAAAAGCTAATGCAATAAGAGAAGATTAGCACAGTTTTTCTTCTGCCTCTTTATATCTGCCTTGTTCAGCCACTCAAATTTAACCAACTTTCATTTTCAAATTGTTTCCCAGTCATCTTTTATCAAAGAATCACGGGATTCAGAATCAAAAGGGACTTCAAGTGTCATCATCCAAGTGAGACTCCTCATTTTACAGAAGAGAAAAAATAAAGCTTAGAGACTAGTTCACTGGCTCAAGGTCACACAGTTATTAAGTAACAGAGCTGAGATTCGAACGCATGACAAGACTCATTGTGCTGCAACCCCCAGAGAAATCAAAATTCAAAAAAGATGACAGTCCTGGACAATTCCCAGTAACCACCATAAGATAAGTGGGTTGGAAAGGTTAGAGAAGATGCTGCTCGAAATACTCTGAAAATGAGTACGTGAATTCCCAGAAACCATAAACTCTATTAAAATTTCACAATACTATCCTTTTACCATCCATCATATGCTAAGGTTTAAAATATACTATACAGACAGACTCCCTTCTCTTTCTGTATAGATATGGGGTGGGGTGAAGGCAGGGAAGATAGGGAGAGAGGGAGAGAGAGGGAGAGAGAGGGAGAGAGAGGGGGAGAGAGGGGGAGAGAGGGGGAGAGAGAGAGAAACAAACACAGCTCATTTCAACAGCTCAATTAAAACTTCCAACACTGATCTCTCTCTGTCTTGGTGTTACCAAGATCACCACTCTGAAGCTAAGATTAACTTTGCTTCAATGTATACACGACCAGGCTTCTGATGTTACATTTCAGTGGTCCCAAGTACAAAGCTGTGTTGGTCCAGAAACGAGATTTAAAATACCATTTTAGCCATCTAAAGGCATAAGACATTCACCAGTCTAAATATTCAGACTGCCTTGTTTCATGAAGTTAAATCAAATTCACATTTTATTCTACTTCTCAACAAATTGCTCTTAGTTCAAGGTAAGGCAGCAAAGTCACCTCCAACGTGCTTTGGCCGCTTACTGTTTATTCCTTCTGTAAACTATTCAGGACTATTAGCAGTTACTTAGTCCCTGAATGAATCCACACAGTATTTGCAGTTAAAAGCTCAAGTACATGTTGGTGGTAAAAGGCTGCTGATTCTTCTAAAATGCAAACTGATTAATCTATATCAAAGAGGATTCTCATTTTCTCAGATATACTGGAGTTAAACTGCGTAATTTAAGTTTAAAAAACATGGGAGAAAAGAGCCATATCAGGAGGTTGGGAGCAATTCAGTAGGCTCAGCAAATTGTTTGTTGTGATATCATGCCTCAATTTTCCTCCAAGAGAAGAATCCAAGGGCCAGACCCTAAAGGTAATTAATGGCACTCTCACAGAAATTATGACGTACACCACACTCACTGGGGAAAGGCTCATTGTCAGGTTACACCACTAAGGTTGTTGTCTATGAATGTTTGCTTCTCTTAGATCTACCATTTGGAACTCAGAGGTCTGCTGTTCTAAGTCAACAGCTCCGCCTGTTCAAGTCTCCTTCTGCTAAAAGATAAGACAGAGGAAAGACGAAGGTGGCCCCTTGGGGCAGCTGGAAGTGTACCCGCCTGCCAACGGATTCACCTCAAGTGGGTCGTTTGGAGGTTTTCTAAAGCCATGCCTGGCTGAAAATCAGAGGCGCACATGCCGCCTGAACAGATGCGGTCACATCAGGACCAATCCTTCTTGTTCTCAACTTGTGGGGAGAAGAAAAATTTTTGTGAATGAGTTTTATTTCATCCACAGGATCGAGTTTTCAAAGCTTTCCTATCTACCGCATGGAACAAATGTTCTCTGGGCTCAAAAAAAGAAAAACCCACCATGAGAATTTCATGAAGAGAGCAAATTGGTAACTAACTTATCAAGAACATATTCGCCCCCATCACCTCATTCTTTGCATCTCTCTCTCGTTTCTTAGCAACCCCACCAGCACTTGCATGCAAACGTAGACTGCCCGGCTCACACAAGCAGGAAACTGCCCAGTTCAAACATTCTGTCTATGGAACAGGGCAAGCCAAACTCTGTCCCATCCATCTGAGTTGTTCTATCTGTTTGGTAGTCAAGTCAGGGAAAGGGGGTGGAGGGTGGGGGGTCCAATTTAGATGAACATACCACCACCCAGAAGGGCAAGTGACCAAATTTGGTCAAGCACAGAGACATCACCAGCGTCATCATTCTTGTCCCCGTCAGAAGCAACTGTCACCTTGCTATTACCAGAAAGGGAAAACAACTGGGAATATTCCTCTGGTAAGTGCTATTTACAGATGACAATGATCCCACCATCATCTTCATGTGATCGTACAACTTGTTAATATGGAGAGGCCAAAATTTAAAAATAAAAGGCCTAATAATTTTAAAGAAAAGCCTTTGGCTTTAGAAGCTTATCTGGCTCTACAATATGTTTCTGGAAAATCCAATTACCTTTAACATCCTTAGTTACAAAAAAAAAAAAGACCCCCTCAGACTAAAGCATCCATTTACTTTCTAAAAGAAAATCAATAGTTTACATTATATGAACACAAATAGCTAATACTAAGACAACATACTTTGACATGGCTTCTTTGCTTATCTCAATTATTTCTGCTTCTAGTTTTACAACATTCGTCCCTGCAACATTTGGCCAACTAATACTTTTAAAAAAAGAAAAAGAATTTTTTATACTTACAAAAGATATGCAGGCTGCCAGCAGTAAAATTCTAACTAATAAATCTTCAAACTGTTCAATTACGAGTTCCAATAAGGTTTTCCCTATAATAAGAAATGCAAATTATTAAAATAGTTATCTTAATAGCCTCAGCAAGAAACAATGAAAAAAAAACTTTTAATCAAATGACTTACCTTCTTCTGCTGGCAATTCTGTAGAATGCAGAGATTTGCAAGGGAACATGAGAGAAAGAAAAGAAGAAAACATTAACATTCAGTTTTTCTCCAAGAAAAATTGTTAAAATTTAAACATCCTCCATTCCGGAAAACAAAACCTTTAAGTTAAGACCAACGACCATCCTTTCTGTAAATTAACAGAAAGATACAATTTTTTTTTTGGTTAATGACCTTGTGCCTACATTTCAGAGTTAAGCCCGGCCACCTAAGAAGGGTACCTTAAAATTGATATATTTCAGCCAGGTGCCCCCTCCTGCCAGATGTATCTGTGTGTGTGTGTGGTGGGGGGTGGGGTAGTCGGACTCCGGGGAGCCCAGAAGGTCAGAGGCTTCTCTGAGTCCTAAGCCCCACAACCACGGGAGGCCCATTGATCAGCTTCTCATTCCCCAGAGATGGGCTGGCGCTGCGTGGGTGATTCACCGAGGCACAAAAAGAAGGTCAAGGAAAAGGGGCCAGGAAACGGCCATGGCAGGCATCCGACTGCGGAGCCCTCCGGAGCCCCCCTCCCCACGTGGGGAAAGCTCCTCGGAGGGAGGGGGGGATTCGCCACGCAAACCCGGGCGGGGAAGCCCGAGTGGGAGAGACCCACGAGGTGGAGCCCCAGTCAGCCATCTTCCTCTCTCTTAGGCCGCCTTTTCAGCCAGATGCAGACTCTACACGCCCCGACTCCCAGCCCCGATCTCAACAGCCCCCTCCTCCGCAGGGGGCCGGGGAGGGGGTCCCGGGGACCCCACCAGGAGGGGCTGCCTTCTCGTCTTCCCGGGAGAGACCCGGATGAAAGGCCGCTGGAGGCACCAATATGGGGGGGCTGGCTGAAAAGCATGGGTCCCCCTCCCCTCCTGGGCAAAGTGGTTAACATACAAGGGTGGGGGGCGGGGGCAAAGGGACGGATGGGTCTGGACCCCCAACTAGGAGGGGCTCCTCTACTGCCTGTCCTCCAAAAAACGGACAAAGACCCCAGAGACACGGGTGGGGGGGCCTGGAGAGCGTGCCGCTTCCCCCCCCCCGCCCCACACAGGGCCCCCTGCAGGGAAAGGCTGAAGCCCCTGGGCGGGCGTGTGTCAGGCTGCCCCCTCCCCCCCTCGCCGCAGCGGGCGAGCAGGCAAGCGGCTGCGGGCACGCACCGTTGGAGCCCCAGCGCTCCTTGAGCTTCTTGACCTGCTCCAGGCTCAGCCCGGTGCTCTCGTTGACGCCAAAATAGCCGAGCACCTCCTCCACCGTCTTGGTGTGCGCGTTCTCCATAGCTGCGGAGCCCGAGCCCGCCGGGGGCCGCCTCCGACCGCTTCCGCCCCGCTAGGACGCGCCCGGCTCGGCTCGGCTGGGGCCGCCGGCACCGGAGGAGGCGGTGGGAGGGCCGGTTCCCGTGCTCTCCACCCCCCGCACCACCGGGAGCAGCAGCAGCCGCGGCGTCGCTGCCTCCTCCTCCTCCTCCGCTGCCTCCTTCCGCTTCGCCGAGCGCTGAATCACCCCACGGGCGCCCTCCCCCCCACGGCCCCTGGGCAGGTGACACCGCCCCCCGCTCCGCTCTCCCGGCGCCTGCCCGAGCCCGGGACGGTCCCCTCGACCGCCAACCGCCGCCCGGCTCGGCCCGCGCCTCGAGCCTCGTTCGTCTGCCTGCCGGCCCGGCACTGGGCCCCCGCTGTCGCCCCGGCTCCGGAGGCGCACCGACGCTCCCGCCCGGGGAGCGCTATCTAGTCGGAGCGGTGCTCGCTCCCTCCGCGGAGCCCCCACCCCAAAGGGCCGCGGCGGCGGTGACCCGAGGAGGAGACTGCGGCGAAGGTGGCGGCGTCGGGGACGGGAGCGAGCGGCGCGGAAGCGACGGCGGCGGCGGCGGCGGCGGCTCGAATAGCATTTATTCGCTGCTGCCTCCCCTCTCGCCGCCGCGGCATGTGGACGCCGCTCATTGGCCGAGAGGCACCAGCGCGGCGCCGGCGGCCGGGCCACGCCCCCTGCCTCCCCCTTCTCTCCCCTTTCCTCCTCTCTGCTCACCCCCGCCCCTCCCTTTCCTCCTCGGCTCCCGGCCTCGGCCGACTCCCTCACCCACGCCGCCCGGGCCGACGCGCTGGCCCCGCCCCCTCCGGCCGGCTTGGAGAGCCCGGATCGAGGCGCCAGGAGCCCACGGCGCAGGCGCACAGGGGCAGCCGGCCTGCCGTTCCGAAGCGGGCATGGCTGGCCGTGGAAGCGCAGGCCTTGGGCCTCCTCTTGAGGGAGCGCCCGGACATCCCGTCGTGAAAAGCCGAGAGGGGGCAGGGCAGGTCCCGGGGGCACCCTGGGAGTCGCAGCTTTCGATGTTCAGCTAAGAACCCAGTCGCCCCGTGCTCACAGCCCTCCCACGAGGCCTAACCTGGGCCCACTTGGACTTTCCTCCATGGACTATCTCCGATCTCCCCCCGCTAGAGCTTGTTCGTACAGTTTTCCACCCTTGGCCCTGTCCCTCATTAGACTGTGAGCTCCTCGAGGGCAGGGCCGACTTTTGTCCTTTTTTGCCCCTCCCTTCTCCCCCGTGCCTGACACACAGTAAGCCCTTCATCATTTTAATTGAGCTATTGACATGGGGCCACAGTGGCTTCCTCTAAGGCTCCTTCTGGTGAAGGAGAACCCTTTGAACTTTGAAGACCATCCCATTTCTGCACAGTTCTCACTGCTGGGAAGTTCTTTCTGCTATCCAGCCTCAATCTGACTCAAACCTTCAGGGAACACCCCTGGTTCTGCCCTTTGGGGTCAAGCACAACAAGGCAAAGCAATCTTTTCTTGGAATGCCAGCCTTCTGGGAAACTCCTACTCAACTTTGTAGAATGTGGATTCAAGGTCCTTCATTCTCCTGGTGGACATCTTCTGTACGTTCTCCATTTGATCAATGGACTTCCCACAATGCGTGGTCAGAACCAAGAGAGTGTTCCAGACATAGTCTGACCAGTGCAAAGGACAGTGGCCATATCAGCCTCCTATTCCTGGGAGCTAGGACTTTCAATGTGTGAATTGGAAATCATACTGGCTTTGGGGGGCGGGGGGGGCTGGGGTGGCAATATTGATTCATTTTGAGCCTGCAGACCACTAACTTCCCCAATATCTTCCCTTCCGGTCAGTCCAAGGTGAGACAGTTCACAAGTAGTCTACACTAGAACTCAGATCTGTCTCCAAATCCAGTGCTTGTTCAGTGTGTCCATCAGAGTTTGAAATCTGCCTCCAGCCTGGGATGTCCTGGGAGGAACAGTGGTATATGTGGAGCTTCATAATTCCCTCATGCCAGCTTCTTCAGAAGACTGACAAAATCTGAATTATAGCACTTTTTATGTGATCCTCAATCCTATAATGCCCCAATTAACAAGCATTTATTAAGCACTCATTAGATGCTGAGCACTGTGCTAGTTGCCGAGGGTAAAAAGACAAAACTGAAACAGTTCCTGTGCTCAAAAAGCTAGGCAGGGTAAGTATGATCAATCCTGTTTTGCAAATGAGATAGCTCAGGTTTAGAGACTGGGTGACAAGGTCACACACCTAGGGAGTTGGGGAGCTGAGACTAGAATCTCAATCTTACTGGGTTTTATTTTTTTTCCTACTACATCACTGGGGTGAGGTAGGAAATGAAGGAATTACCTTCCATTTGTACTATGTGCTTCTTGCATGTGCACTTTTTATAAGTATGTCATCTCTCCCATTAAGATGTGAGCCCTCAAGTCAGGAGGATCTGAGTTCAAATTTGGTCTCGGATACTTCTAGCTGTGTGACCCTGGACAAGATGTGAGTTGCTTGAGGTCAAGAAACATGTTTTTGCCTTTATATTCTCAGCACTCATGTGCCTGGCACATGGTAAGTGCTTATAAATGTTTGTTGACTTACTGACGGAGACCTGATATTACTCTGGTACTGAAGTTCGGGATACGTACCAGAGAATGTAGTTTGGTGAGATCAGATGAATCGCAACAAATTGCAGATTGCTTTATGTGGTCTCATTTGAGCTTCACAACAAATGTGTGAAGTAAGTACCATAGTTATTAATACCCCATTTCATAGTTGAGGAAACAGGCTCAGTAAATTAAGTAATTTGTTCATGATCTCACAGTGTCAAAGGGAATCTGGGGCTCCCCTGAATCCAACTCTGGTGCTCTTACAAATAAACCATGCCCCTCAGTAAGATGGAAGGCATAAAGACTTATCTAGAGGACTCATCTGGAGGTAGCCCAGAAACCACTGAGCTCTGGGTCTTTGGGAAATCTCTGAGAACATCCAATTGGAACCACTCTGGAGAGGCACCACATTGGATATTCAAATGATTTAGACAACTTTAGAGGTTGTCTACTCCAGTCCATTTTAGAAGTGAGGAGACAGACCCAGGGAGGTTAACAGACTTGTTCAAGATTGATCTTGGCATCATTCAATTAAGGTGCTATTCACCACTACCCTCTTCTTACCAGACATTGACTGCCCTCAGAATTCTCTGTATTAGGGTGCCTGGGTTGAAAATCCCAAAGGCCACAGGAGGTGGAAAAGTTAGAAATGGAAGTGCTCTCCTGGGGCAGTAATCCCACTATCCTTTACCCTGGTCAGACCTCATCTGCAAAATTGTGTCCAGTTCTGGGTATCACATGTTAGGCGGGACATTGATATGCTGGTACATGTTCAGGGGAGGGCAACCAGGAGGAAATCTGAAACCTTGCCCCATGAGGATTGGTTGAAAGAACTAGGCCTGTTTAACCTAGAGAAGACTTAGCTGGGACATGACAGTACTCTAAATATCTGATGACCAAATGGAGGGAACAAGCTTGTTCTCTTTGGTCCTGGGAGGCAGAACTGAAGAGGTGGAGAACTGAAGATTCACAAAGGCACGTCGGGGCTCCACTTAACGAAAAACTTACTAAAAGAGTTGTCCAAAAGAAGAAAAGTCTGCTCTGGGAGTTGGGGGGGGGGTGGCCATCATGTTGAAGAAGAGGGGACTCTTTGGAATCTTTGGAAGATAGGTGGGTTTGTATGGGCGCTTAAGTCTCTTCCAACTCTGAAAGCCTGTGATCAGCCCCAGTCCATTTTGGATAGTTCTAGTCACTAGGAAGTTTTTCTTTACAACTTCCACCTTGCTCTTAGTGCCTGGGAGTGGCAAACACAAGTCTTATCCTTCCTGCATATGAAGGCCCTCCGAATTCTTGAAGGTAGCTGTGGACTCCTTCCCCACTCCCCAACCTGTCCCATTATTTGCTGTTTTTGAGGTATCCTGGGGTGGTGGAAAGAGCGTTAAATCTGAAATCAGAAAAATTATTTGAATCTCTGTTCTGTCTAGTACTACGTATATGTGGTCTTGGGCAAGTCAGCTCGGTGGGCCTCCATTTCCCCCTCTGAAAAGCCCCTTGAGAAGAATTGCACTCTGCCTGGTGAGGGCAAATGAATACTTCCCAGGCAAAAGAAGAGGGAAGAGTGGCATAGTAATTTATTATTATTTTTAACTCCCACACTTGGTCTTATGATACCACTTGTCTGCATTAGAAATCACAGGTTGTGATCTGGGAACTTTTAAATAGCTATTGGAGTAGCATAGAATGCCTGAATACTTAGTTCTCAGCAGCTCTGTGGTTGGGAAGATGGAGGCCCTGATGCCATAATGTGAGGGATATTTTCTTTTCTGTCACTTTCTCCAACAGGGGAAAGGAGGGCCATTTTGCTCCAAAGCCTACACTTGAGCTGCAGATACTTTGTTCACACATTCTTTACAAAACCCACGTCTCCCTGACATAAAGGAAGTTCCTCAAATATAAAGGAGTTGCACCACTTAACTGGGGGTGGAGAGGAGGGACCTCTGCATGGAATCCATGAACAAAAATATGTGCAAATTAGGTTTTCAGAGACAAGCAGCTCTCTTGCAGCAGGTTGCCAAAGCAAAACATTTTGTCTATGTATAGAGCCAGGGAGAGCCAGCTCAACTGCCCCAAAGAGTTCAGCCTGAGGACTGGAAACAGATTAATTCCTCCAGCCAGATGCAGATCACATTGTACTACTCAGCTGAAGGAATCATGCACGTCATCTCATTTCGTTTTTTCCAAGGAGTGGAGGCTGGCATGAGGTTTTGATTGATACCTGGAAGAAGATTAAAAAAAAAAAACCCCAACAACCATGAAGCAAGCAAAAATTCTTGTGTATGGTAATGCACCAGGTGAAGCAAGGTGGAAACTGGTTGGGTTACAGCCATGGAGAAACTTTCCGTGATTGTTCCAGGGTATTGCACTTGAGGGGCTGATGGCTACTTTCTCTCTGGTATCGCATCCATACCATGTGTAGCCAATCCCAGTTGTCTCTTCTAGAATACCAGAAATATAAGGGCATTACATATTTTTAGGCATTATGGAACTTGCAAGGAAAGTGCGTTCTAAACCCAAAGGCCTAGGAAGCTGTGGGGTTTGTTTATAAAGGTAAATTGTTATTATCATTACAGCTCTGTACCCTAAGGCTGAATTGGAATCTAATGATCCCACTTCTATGACTCCCCCATCTCTTGTATCCTTACTTGTGAAATAGGCAATCTTCTCTAATTAGCTCCAAAAATCAATAAGAATTTAAAATAACTGGCCCTTATATAAAGGTTTGAAAAGCACCTCATGTGTTATTTCATGTGACCCCTACAACAACTCTATGAAAATGTTATTACCCCTAATTTACAGATAAGGAAAGTGAAACTCCAAAGAGTCACCCAATAAGTGTGAGTTAGCCTTCGAACTCCTGTTTTTCCAAGTCCAAGTCCAGCACTCCATTTCCTAAGTCACTTAGTTGCCCCACTTATTAAGTGCGTAATATATGCTGGACATTATGCTAAGCACCAGGAACACATATTCTGTCAGGGGCAGGAAGCAAGACAAAGACAACATATAAACATCATAGGATCGTAGTTGTAGAGCTGGAAGCCACCATTGGAAGTTATCTAGTCCAAAGTCACTGTGTAGAAGCGGCAGAACCAGTAATCAGAAACCGTGACCCCAAATTCAGGGCCCATTCCTCTGTGTCATGCTGCTGCTACTACTACAAGCAGAGTCGTACGAGGCACTTGCAAAGCTCTTTACATTTTCTTATTCCATTCTGGTTTTAAATCTTTGATCCTATAAAGATGAGAAGAATGACATGACCATAATAAAATACTAATAACAACAATAATGATGATGTTGATGAGCGAAACTCCAAAATATCCTTGTGTTTTTATCGAATCAACTGTACTGAAACTAGAGCATCATTACAGACAGAACTGTTGCTCACCACCACGAAGATAGAACGTTGATCCATAAACATTTAAGAATGACACTTAAAAAAAATTATTTTCAGTTCCAAAGTCTCTTCCTCCACTCCCTAACCCATTGAGAAGATAAGAAATTTAACAACCATATATATGAAGTCATGCAAAATATTTCCACATTTATGTTGCAGGTGAAAAAAAAAGCAAGAAAAATAAGTGGAAAAAAATGCTACAATCCATACTCAGAGTTCATCTGTTCACTCTCTGTCAACGGATGACATTTTTTCATCATGAGTCCTTTGGAATTGTCGCAGACATATTGATCAGAGTAACTGAGTCTTTCACAGTTGATTGCTATTACAATATTGCTATTGCTGTGTACAATGTTGTCCTGGTTCTGCTCACTTCACTTTGCATCAGTTCATACAAGTCTTCCTAGATTTTTTCTAAAACCACCCCTTTATCATTTTTAACAACACAATAGGATTCCATCGCATTAATATACCACCACTTGTTCAGCTACTCCCCAGTTGGTGGGCATCCTCTTAGTTTCTAATTATTTGCCATCTCAAAAAGAGCTGCTATAAGCATCTTTGTACACATGGGTCTTTTTCCTTTTTATTTGATCTCTTTGAGACACAGACCTAATAGCAGTATTGCTGGGTCAAAGGCTGTGCATAGTTTGATAGCCCTTTCGACATAGTTCCAAATTGCCCTTCAGAATGGTTAGATCAGTGTACAACTCCACCAACAGCGCATTAGTGTCCCAATTTTTCCACATCATTTCTAACCTTTGTCATTTTCTTTTTCTGTCATGTTAGCCAATCTGATAGGTATGAAGTGATACCTCAGAGTTGTTTTAATTTGCATTTTCCTAATCAATAGTGATTTAGAGCATTTGTTCATAAGACTATAGATAGCTTTGATTTCTTTGTCTGATAATTGCCTGTTCATATCATTTTACCATTGGGGGATGGCTCTTATTTTTATAAATTTGGCTTAGTTCCTTACATATTTGAGAAATAAGACCTTTATCAGAGAAACTTGCTTTAAAATTTTCCTTTCCAGTTTTCTGCTTTCTAATCTTGGCTGCATTGGTCTTGCTTGTGCAACACCTTTTCAACTTAATGTAGTCAAAATGATCTATTTTACCTCTCGTGATCCTCTCTATCTCTTGTTTGATTATGAACTCTTCCCTTATCCAAAGATCTAACAGATAATTTTTTCCACCCTCCCCTACTTTGCTTATAATATCACATCTTATATCTAAATCATGTACGCATTTTGAGCTTATCTTGACAATGGTGTGAGATGGCCTAAGAATGACATTTTTAATAGATGTTGACATACTAAAGGCTCATCACCCCCCACAAATACATGGAATAAAAAAAAAAACTTTCAAAATATAGAGACCTAGCAGAAGATAGCAAAGTCATGTGGGAACAGGACACAGTCCACGTCATCACTGTACTATTTGGGAGTTGTCCCAAAGAGGTTTAAGAAGATGAGTTTACATCCCAGTACTCCTATTCGCTTACCCAAAGCAGTCCTTTTTATATATCTCTGCAATAGCCCCAAGATCATTAGATATACATACAAGAATAACAAGTCAGCTAGTCAACAAGCATTTTATTAAGGGTTTGGGTTTTTTTGTTTGTTGTTTTTTTTTTTTTTGGCATGTGTCTGGTACTATGCTAGGTAGTGAATGGCAAGAGAGTGACTTGTTCTACCTGAATCCTATTTAAAAAAAAAGATGAGAGAATTAGATAGTAGTAGCAATAACAATAAAAACCTAGCAGAATAAATTAGAATAACATAGGCATGCAAAAGAGTACCTATCAACCGTGTGCCTGGAGCTGTCCCAAGGATGCTTTCAGTGAGTCTGTAGAAGACATCCCTTACATCTCAGCATTTTTATTTAGCTACGAAATGCAGTTGTTTTATCCACCTGTGCTATTACAGTCTGTAGAACATTAAATGTAAAAGAGCAAGGCCAGTCTAGTAACTTGTCCTGGGTCTGTTCTGTCTGAACTCCACTGAAAAGATGAGAACAAGGTAATGGCTGCTGACAATATCTGGCTCTTTAAGAGAGCTCTGTGAAGTGCTTTGTAGGCGTTCTCTCATTTGATCCCAACCACCCTGGGAGTCTTATTATTCCCACTTGGCTGATGGGGAAACTGAGGCTCAGTAAGTCTAAGGGGAAAAAGAAAGACCATAGTTTTAGAACTGGAAGGGAAGCTGTCTAGTCCAATTCTTTCATTTTGCAGATAAGGAAACTGAGACCCACAGTTAACCACAGAGGTTAAGTAATTGTCTGAGTGGCACAGTGGTCAGAGCTCAGGACATCTGGTTTCAGCCACTTACTTGCTGTATGGCCTTGGGTAAGCTGCCTAACCTCTTTCTGTTAAAGTTTCTTCACTGTAAAAATGGGGATAATGTGTGTGTGTATGTGTGTGTAAAATTAATGTGCAAGACACTTTGAAAACCTTAATCAATGCTACTTATTATGTGGCTTGCTTAAGGTCATATAATTTGTGTTGAAGCAGGATTTTGAATCCATGTCTCTTCTGACTTCAGGTCCAGCATGCTTTCCACTATTGCCCCACCCCCCTCTACAATTCATGTAACAATAGATACAGGCCTATCTCTGGGACCATATTTGAAGCCCACCTTTTTTTTTTTTTTTAAACACATCATCTTCCGAGGGTGCTCTGTGGCTACAGATCATGGAACACAATAATTTCAGTTGAATCACAATTATAGCTGACCCATGGGGCAATGAAAAAACACAGTGGACGTAAGGAAGTTGCAGCTTATTACTGACAATGAACTGTGCTCATATCTTAAAAGCTATTGTCAAGGACATGAAAACTGACTTCATATAGCACTTTAAGTTTTGCCAAGAGTTTTTGTATACATTATCTCAGTTGACCATCACTACAACCCAGTACCTCAGGTATTATTATTTCTGTTTTTACAGATGGGGAAAATGAGGCTTTATAGGCACGAAGTGACTTGTCCTTGGCTATGCAACTAACAAGTGTTAGAAATGGGATTTGAACCCAAATCTCAAAGTCGAGTAGAATATCCATTATGCTTACTACCATTCATGCTATGACACCTGGGACTGGAAAAGAAGGAAGGATAAGTCATGGAGCAAGAGAGAAAGATAACAGAAAGCCCAAGGATTGCACCAGTACCCTCAAAATGTTACCAAAAGGCCTGTAATAATAGCTAACATTTATCTAGCATTTTAAGGTTTTCAAAGCACTTTACAAATGTGTCCTCTGATCTTCAAAACAACTCTGGGAGTTGATTTTATCTATTATCTAAGTGCTATTATCATCCCTATTTTACAGATGAGGCACAAAGAGGTTAAAGCATTGGATGGATTCTTCTTTGAGATTTTTATAGAAAGACATGGATTTGCACAGGCTAAGAAGCTATGGGAGGGAAGGGGGGCACCAGTGTAGAAAGTGCCCACACGGATGTGATCAACAGATCCACCAACATACTGAATTGTAGCTTCGGCTTCTCCATGATGAAGTTATCCATCTTAAAAGTGGGCTTCATAGATGCTCTTTCCAAGGTTCACTGGATAGCTGAACTCAATGTGTAAACTGAGTGAAAGACAAGGATGAAACGAAAGGGAAACTATTATAGGAAATTGGGATTCTGAAGAAGGAAGGATTTGATGAATGCTAATAAAGAGAGAAAGGAGTTCATTGGCTGGCTGACTGACTGGAAGTAGGCCAGGTGGAAAAGGCCGGGAGTCAGGGAGCAGGAACTGAGAGGCATTTTGTTCCTATAGAGGAAAGAGAGACTTACTAAGGAAGTATGGGGAAGGTCAAACTGCTAGATCAAGATTCAAGTGCCTGCACAGAAGGAAGCTGTGATGAGGAGCCAAAGGATTTTACTTGCGATCTAGCTTAAAAAAAAAAAATAAAAGGTTATGTCTCTTAAGGAGAGGGGTTAAGGGGATGAGCCAAAATTGATTAAAACTGTAAAAAGTTGATCACTCTCCTAAGCTGAACCAAGCTAAGCTAGGTTTGACTAATAATCTCTGCCTATTTAAATATAGTTTGTATCCCACAATTTCTTGAAACTCAAGGTTAGCTTCGCCCTCCTAATGGCTGGCTAAATGTGTGTTTGACAGGGGACCCACTACAGAGGAATCCTGACGATTCCTAAAACAGTTTTCTTTAGGTCCACCACACCCTCAGAGGCTCTCTGTTATGTGTAGGATGAAGAACAAACTACTTTCCAACTTTGAATTTCCACTCTACGTGAACTCTCTGCTTTGGCCCAGCTTGTGTGTACTCCCTGTTCCCTGGACACACCGAGTACATTCCTATCTCTGTGTCTTTCTTTGTTCACTGTCATTTGCCTGATCTGGAATGATCAAGCCTTCAGCCTTCCACCTGTCCACATCCATCCTTCAAGGCTCAGCTCAAGCCCCAGATCTTCCAGGAAGCCTTGCCCTCCCTTCTCTGAATTCCTATGGTATTTATTTTCTGTATCACCTGTTTGGTGCATACAATATTAGCCTGATACCCTTCTTTGACTTTTCCCGAGCTTTCTCTCTTGACTTACCAAATAGATTGTAAACTTCTTTAGGGCAGAGTCCTCAGATTATTTGTATGGTCCTTGGTATCCTGCATAAGGCTAGCTATCTGGTAGGGGTTCAATAAATATTTATTAAACACTTAAGTGCCTAGCATTGTGCTAAGTGCTGGAAATTAAAAAAAAAGGGACAAAATACAGTCTCAATGCTCAAGGATCCCACAGTCTAATGGAGGCAACAACATGCAAACAATTAAGGGGAGTCAAGAAAGGATTCTTGTGGAAGAACAGATTTCAGTTTTATCTGAGACTTGAAGGAAGCCAGGGAAGCCAGGAGGTAGAGATGTGGAAGGAGAGATTTCAAACATGGAAATCAATAAATATATTGAAAGAATGAATGAATGAATGAAGTAAAGGGAAAGTGCCCCAAACCCAAGCTTAGGTGGTGCCAACAGAAGTGACCAACTGTAAACACCAGGGAGACTTGTTTCGATGGCTGCCCTGGTCTATTTCACCATTGCTCTAAACCAGTTGTGGTCTCCTTTCTCTCTGGGGTTACTTTTCCTGAGTCAGCCATTCAGTAATCAACAAGCATTTTTAAGCCCTTACTGTGTGCCTTACTATATGCTAAGCACTGGTGATATAGAAGAAGGCAAAACCAATTTTTGCCCTCCAGAAGCTTATAATGTAATGAAGAAAAAACCATGCAAACAACTATGTGCAAAGCAGATATGTTCAGAATAATTAGGAAATAATCTCGGAGCATAGTTATGGTAACACAATTTTAAAAACGAACCCATATATCCATGTCAAATGAAGTGCTGTAGAATGGTTTTCAAAATGGTAGCTCCCTGTTGGGATAATATAGTTTAAATATAGCAGCTATTCCACCATGCCCTCCTTCCCCTCAAGTCAGCTTGCCCTTTGATTTTGTGGAAAGATGTCAAAAGTTCTTCTTTACTGCCCCCCCGCCCCCCCTTCCTTTCCCTTTCTTCTGTCTTTAGGTGCTAATAGCTTCAACAAGGTGCTCATGGTACCGAGATGAACTGCCTTGTCAAGTCCAGGAGAGAGATGAATAAAGGTTGAACGTGATTTTAATTTTTAAATCATTGAACTGGTCTGATGGATTCCTCCTCTATTACCAGGCAGCAGTATATGGCTGCAGCAGCAGCAACAGCCAGAGGCAGGTAGAGTTTCAGTCCGGCAGAAGTCCAAGGACTGGGCATGCAAAGGATAATGTTGCAGTGGGCAGATTCCTAGAATAGGATCTTTGTTCCTGAGCTGACCAGCTGGCTCTCTCGATTCCCAACAATAGAAGAAAAAGGGGGAGGTGGAAGGCTCAGGGGTTTCCTTTTGTAATCTTGCTGTAGTTACCTGACTGCTCACAGATCTCCTTAGATTAGTCTCCCTTTTAATCATCTTGTGATTTTTCTTTTCCTCTCTCGATTGGGGGCGGGAGTTGGGGGAGGTGGTGGGGAGTGGGGATGGCTCTTCTGGTGTATCCTGATAGGCGCTTGTCTGACAGGCCCAGCCTGATCCAAGAGGAGATGATGCATCTGCTCCATCTGGTTCAAGCAATCTATTGAAGCCAAGACCATCTCCCCCCTAGCTCCTCTCCTTTCTCCTACTCATGCTGTTTGGTCCCTCATCATCATCTTCCTCTGTAAGACAAAAAGCGAAATTACTCTAGTTTTTGTGCCCATTTCATTCCTTGTCCACACCTTGCAACCTCTAATGGGGTCTAGTTTGGGGGTCAGAGGCCTTGGGGTCAGATCCTGGTTCTGCCACTGACTACTATATGTGACCTTGGCCAAGATGTTTCATCTTTATGGGTCTCAGTTTTCTTATCTTTAAAATGAGGAGATTGGATTAGACTTTTAAGGTCTTTTCATTCTGATTCCTGTGAACTTGCAGCTTAGGAGTCAGAGAGCTGGGGTTCAGATCCTGGCACTACCACCCTATAAAATGAAGGGATACCTGAATTCAAATCCAGCCTCAGATTCTTACTAGCTATGTGACCCTGGACAAGTCAACCGACCTGTTTCACTCAGTTTCCTCATCTGTAAAATGGGGATAATAATAGCACCTACCTCCAAAGTTGTTGTAATGATAAAAAGAGAAAGTATTCATAAAGTATTTTGCAAACTTTAAAGCATATATATATGTGCCAGGTATATTATATAAGTGCCAGGTATTATTATTGTCACCTTGTGACCTAGGGCAAATCATTTAACCTCTCTGAACTTCAGTTTCTTTCTCTATAAAATGAAAGGGTTTGACTAGGTGACCTTCAGGTTACTTCCAGCTTGAAACAGGCTCAGGCTTTTCATTTCCATTGTTTTTCTACTGCTCCTGTTTTTGGAAATCCTTTCTCCACTCAACTGCAAACTGATCTTCCTAAAGTGTAGATCTACGTCCCGTCAATTCCAGTGGCTCCCCTGTTCCCTTCAGGATCCAGTGTAAAACTTTCTGTTTGGCTCTTAAAGCCCTGCATAATTGAGTCCCTCCCTACTCGTCCAGTGTTCTTATACCTTACTCCCCTCCTCAGACTCTAAGCAACATTGGCTTCTCTATTGTTCTGCAAACAAGACACTCCATCTCCCAACTCCGGGCATGGTTACTCATTGATGGCCTGCCAGGTCTGGAATTCTCTTCCCCCTCATCTCCCTGTCCTGGCTTCCTTCAAGTCCCAGACAAAATCTCACCTTCTACAGGAAGACTTTTGATAAATAGATGGATAGATAGATAGATGGATGGATGGAGAGATAGATGGATAGATAGATGGATAAATGAATAGATGGATAGATAGATGGACAGATAGACAGGATAGAGAGATAGACACGTACATGTATAGACACATGCATATATAATACATGCACACATACATACATGCGTTTACATGTGTGTATGTACGTGCCTATATATGTATATATAGTATGTATGTGTGTGTGTGCGCGTGTATATATGATTTGTTTTTAGTTGTTTGCTTATTGTCTCCTCCATTAGACTGTGAGCTCCTTGAGAACAAACATTATCTTTTGCCTTTTTTCGTATTCCTAGTCCTTAAGACAATGCCTGGAACGTAGTGGATGCTTAATAAATGCTGGTTTACTTGACTTAGAAGAGCTTCATATGACCCAGGTGGGTTTTCTCCTTCTTCAGGTCCTTCCTTCTATTTTCTTTCATCCTGCCTTCCTGCCTACAACTGTTCATGTCTTTGGCCTGTATCACCAGTCCAGGGGTGAAGAACCCATGGCCCCAAGGCCACAGGTTCCACACCCCTGGTAGCCTTGCTCCTATGGAATATGTGTGTGAGGAACAAGACAGTTGTCCACTGCCTCCTGCTAGTTACTTCTCATCCAAATGGGCTGGAGAAGCAGTGGTCTCCCATTCAGCTTTGAATCTAAACATCTTGCTGGTGGTCTACCATGGGGAGGTTGAAAGTGGGGGGAGGGGCGATGTTCAGGGCTAGGTGGCTCTTGGTCTCATCATTTGGCTGGAGATGTTTGCAAACATTAGATGTTTTCCTTCAGTGACTCATTAGATGAGAACAGAGAGTCCTCCTCTACCTAGAATACAGTGCCCCGATTGCATCCTCCTACCATTCCCCCCCCCCCACCTGCAACAAAACCAACCCACACACATAGTTTTGTCCTCAGTAGTCTAAATGCTCTCAAGATTTGATATGGTATCTTGGAGACACCAATTTCAAGGCCTAAGTCTGGATCATCTCAGAGGGTCAACTCCCGATTGGCGAACCCAGTAGAAAGATGAACCAGGATTAAAAAGGATTAAAAGGGAAAGTATTGCTGCCCGAAGCAGTCAACAGAAGTCTATTAGCAAGTTAAAGAGGCTCATTGCTAAGACAACACCTCCAGAAGACTGGCCTAAAGCCTATCCTTTTTTCTGAGTTCTAGTGAAACCCAAGGTCAGTAAACTTAAGATCATCTTAGGCAGGCTTGTATTTGATAATGGGAAAGATAAAAAAAAAAAAGAAGGATCGGGTAGCTTAAGTTTCGAAAACCCTAAAATTAAATGAATGAATGAATGAATGAATGAAGTTCTATAACTGCAGAGCCGCACCTCGAGACAGAAATGGATCCTAATTTTTGAGAGGGGAAGATACAAAAAGGCTAAATCCAGATCCTGTCTGTTGGCCTCTCCCTGTCCCCCCACCCCCCATTACAACAAATGGAAACATGGTCTTTGAGTACTGAATGCTGGAACGCTGCACCAAGCCAGCCCTGGGAGAGGTGGTGGAAAGAGAAGAAATGTGGCCACCCCTGGGGGCGGGGTGCATGGAAGAGCAGCTGTCTTAAATGAACACAGCCTAGAATGAGAAGCTATGCTGAATTAGCCATTCGCTGGAGGGGGAGGGGAGGAGCAGCTCGACCTGAGCTGGAATCTTGCCAGGGCAGTAGGATTAACTGCCAAGCCCTGGCCAAAAAAAAAGGGCTCCAGGATTTTTATTTTTGTTCATTTTCCATTACAACTGCACAGCAACACAAACAAGCCACACAACAGTGTAAGCTGCCGGGAGCATTTTTTTTTTATTTCTGTACAGTTTGCCATCTGAATACCCACACATCTCGCTGACCTCATCTTACTGAAGTCTCATTCTTGGAGCTGGATGACTTCTCCACCAATGACAGAAGGAAGAAGGCATTGCTGTCGCCCAACTACATGAGTGTAGGAACCAAAAGGAAATTAAGAAAGGTCCTTTCCAGCTATAAATCCCACAAGGATGTACGCATGAGCACAACAAGAAGCCAGTGGCATCTGTGAGAAGGCGGATGTAGCTTAATCCCTGCATGTCCCAGTCCCTGGCCTCCATTTCCATGTTGCCCTTTGGAGCCCCACTAAATCATTAATAAATTTATTTTCATCTCCACATTCTCTTCACACGCTTCCTGCAGTCACGGAAACCTAGCTGTCTCCAGAAGTCTCTGGGTCCCTCATATCACCCTCTATACTGATGTTTGCTCTTTCTCTCATGCTCCTCAGTGCACTGGGCCAGGAGAGGGGTTAGGTATACCCTCGAGTTCCCCATGGCCCCTTCCAGATCATTACTTCTGCCATTATCATTCAGGAACGTCTTCTTTCAAAGTTCATTCCATTGGTCTTTACCAACTGGTTTGGGAGTTGTTGCTTTGACCTCCCAGCCTCCTCCAGGACACTCTCCTTTCCTCTTTCAGGGAGTTCAGGACTTAGCTCATGACCTTTTTTCTCTAGCCCAACCCTTGCCCTCATACTTGGAAATTTTGACACAGAAGTTGTCATTCTCACAATTTCCATAGCAAGCAAATATCCTTGTTCCCAGTGTTCCCAGTGTTCCCAGCCTAAAAAACCCCACTAAAAATCACCCTGCCTAATTTACTTAAAGCAGTACTTCT
The DNA here is from genome assembly GCA_028646595.1 of Phalanger gymnotis. Lineage (NCBI taxonomy): Eukaryota > Metazoa > Chordata > Mammalia > Diprotodontia > Phalangeridae > Phalanger > Phalanger gymnotis. The sequence goes on from CM053622.1 coordinate 27,666,274, forward strand.
CAAACTTTTTTTTAATCTCAAGACCCTTTGTAGTGTTAAAAATTATTGAGGCCCCCTGACAAGATTTTTTGTTTATATGGATTGTATCTACTAATAATTACTAGAATTCAAAATTATCAGAAATTATATCTTAGTCTCATGAAGATAATTTTGATCTCATGTTTAATATCATTATGAAAATTGCTTTGGCTTCAGGTCTTAGTATCATTATGGAAATCATTTTGGTCTCCTGGATCTCCTGAAAGAGTCTTGGTGATGCCCAGGGATCCCTGGACCATACTTTGAGAACCACTGACTTAAAGGCATGGTCAAATCTTAGATTTCATTAGGACCTATCTGAACTCTGAAATTCTCCTCTTTGATCATAATATGCTGCCCTTTCATCTTTTCTTTCCTTATTCCTTCATTCTTAACAAGTCTCTCATTGATTCATTCTCCTTTTTTCACCCAGTCCATCAACCCTAGTCTGGTCTCACTTTCTTCTCTTCACTAGATTGGCCCTGCAGTTGGCCAGTCCAATTGTTCTCCACTCTTGACTCCCTTGTCACAATCAGCCTTTTCTGTTCCTACTCCCAAGCTGCTATGGGAAGCTAGAAGTTACACTCACCAATCAATCAACAAAAATATATTAATATGTGCCAGGCACTGGGCTAGGTGTTTGAGGTACACCATGACAATGGGGACATAGCCTCACATTTTGTGATCCCAACTTATATTCTTCCTTGATTATATTCTTACTTGGTTACTCCCTCTCTTGTTCCTCTTAGTGTCAATTCCAATCCTTCTCTTTCTTAAGTCTCTAAGTGTCTACTCCACACCCTCTCTGGCTCAGTGCAAATCCTTACCTCTGACTTTGCTGAGAAGTTATAACCCATCCACTGCAAGGGGAGACCCTGCTCTACATGTCAAACCTCTCCACTTCATTACCCCCTCTTCTCCTCTTTGACTCTTGGTTCTGAGATTTAGCCTTTCTCGTGGATAAGGCAAAATCCTCTATATGGGTCCTTAGTTTCATTCTCTTTCCTGCCTCCTCTAGTAGCTTGGCCCCAATGTCCTCCAGACCCTGCTAACAAGGGTTCTACCATGGACTCACTTTTCTGTTCTATGCTTTCTCATCAGCTCCCTAGGATTCAAGCATCATGACCTCCAAAACCCATTTAGCCCTAATATTTATCCTGGACTTTAGTTACATACAATCAACTAACTGTCTAAAACCTCCTCTTACAAATCCCATGGGTATCTCAAGCCCAATGTGTCCAAAAGAGACTCATTTTCTTCCCTTCTCCAAACTTGGTGATTTTGTCTCCACAGCATTTCTCCTCTTCTTCCTCTTTGTTTTACTTCAAGACTCAGTTCAAATCTCCCCTTCTGCAGAAGGGCTTTCCTCTGCCCCCAGATTCTAATGCCTTCCCCTTCGAGTTTAACTCCCATTTACTCTTATTTACTACTTAAATGCGCTCTGTATGTATCTGATGTGTATTTAGTTATTAACATGGCATCTCTCCATCAGAATGGAAGCTACTTGAGGACAGAGCCCATGTTTTTGCTTTTCTTTGTTTCTCTAGTTCTCAGCTCAGTGCCTGGCACACGATAAACCCTTATCAAAGGCTTATTGAGTGACTGACTATACTCACAAGGGTACTATTTGAGGTTAGGTCTCTATTCTCTCTCACCAGGTCTACTGTAACGATCTTCTCATTGGTCTTTGCTTCCAGCCTCTCTTCCTTCCTTCCCTACACCCCCTCCAACCCACTCTTCAAATATCTGACAAAGTAATCTTCCATAGACATCATGTCACTTCCTTGCTCAAAAATCCTTAATGGGTCCCCATTACTTATAGGACAAAATACAAAATCCCAAGCTTACCTTTTAATGCCATCCATAGTCTAGCAGCTCACACTTACCTCCTTAGCCTTAGTTCATATCGCTCCCTTTTGCAATACAGACCACCACGTTTACCTGAATGCTTACCTCCACTAGGTTTCCCAAACCATCTCCTATGAGTTCCTTCTGACTGCTGCTTCTCACAGTCCCCACCTTCCTTCCAGGCTCATTTCTGATGAAGCTTTCCCTAATTAATCCAGCAGCCAATGCTCCCCTCAATGCCACTCATACTAAAACTTATTTGTGTCTATGTCATACACCTCACTATGCCTCAGATTCCTTGAGGCAGGCACTTTTTTTCTTTGTATCTCCCATGTTCAACACAGTGCTTGGCACATAGTAGGCACTTAATGGAATCACAACGTCAAAGAGTTGGAAGGGACCTTGGAGGCCAACCTCCCAAGAAACTCATGCCACTTTTGGATAATTCTCATTATTGGGAAGTTTTTCCTCCCACCAAACTTAAATTTGTCTCTTTGTAATTTGTATTCATTGCTCCTAGTTCTGCTTTCTTTCTCTGGAACCAAGCAGAACAAGGCTAATGCCTCAGCCAGCCCTTCAAATGGTAGAAGATAGATTTCATGTTCCCACTAAGTCCTCTCTTCTCCAAGTTAAACATCCCCAGTTCTTTGAACTCATTCACACATGGCACAAACTTGAGGCCCCTTCTCCTCCTAGTCACCCTCTTCAAGATGTTCTATAACTTACTAGCATCCTTCCTAGTGTGTGGTATTCACCCCTGGCACAGGCTGACCAGGACAGGGCACAGCAGGATTATCTCTTTCCTAGTCCCAGACACAGGGCCGTTCAATGCTCCATCAAATTGCATTCACTTTCTTTGTAGCTATGTCACACTGATGACTCATATCAAACCCGCAGTCCACTAAAACCTCCAGATCTTTTTCAGATGAATTGCTGTCTAGTTCAGGGCTTCTTAAACTTTTTCCACTCATGACTGTCCCGACCCACAGTTTCTAAGCACTGGACTCTGGTCATATCTCGTGTCTGTCTTGAACTTATTAGGGCTTAATTTTTATCCCTATTAAATTTCACTTGATTCATTTAGGCCTGTTATTATAGTGGGGAAAGATAATTTTGAATTCAGACTGTCAACCACTGTGTCAGCTGTTCCTCCCAGGCCTGGGTCATTAGCATCCCTTTAATCAATGTGTGTTGAGTTGAATTGAATTATAGCTCCAACATCTGACCTGTGGAACACAGGAATAGAATTGGAAAGAGCTCAGACAGTTGGCACATCAAAATTCCAATAAACATGGAGAAGTGTCCCCTGGCATGGATATCATCCTTCTTTGGGTTCCTGAAGGTCCCCTGGGTTGCTTGGAATAGTTCCATGCACAAGGTGGCATTCTATCTAGTCTACTTTGGGATCTCCCTGGGCCTCTGATTCTATCACGTCAAGTGATATCTGCTCCAAATTCATGAGTGTACCATATTCAGAGAGGGAAATAATTTCATTCAGGAGTGCACCGTGGCAAAGTGAAGTGAATTATTGACAAAAATGCTTGAGAATTAAAGATGGATTTTTTTTTGTTGGTAGAGGGAGGGGTATGCTATAAGAACAATCAATATTCTGGGTCTACTAGATCAGTTTGTCAAGTATGGAGAACATGGAAATACATAGGGGTAGATGTATCATTTCCAGCGATGTAAAACATCCCCAATCCATTATTCTGCACTGAGATTTTTTTTCGTTCTCAATTCTGGGAAAATTTGCCACCAACTTCTCTTCCTTTCCCTCTCGCCAGGGAAAGAGAATAACCTGTCAGAATGATTCTGATGGCCTCATTCTGTCACTCTTCTGTGCTACCAAGGGCCTCTGAAGGAGTCCCCAAGTGCAAAGAACCCAAACTGTAGCAGAAATATCTTCCTTATTTTCTGGCCCCTGAAGGTGATAGATAACCTATTGGTGCCAGAAGCCCCCTAGCACCAAGCCACTGAAGAAGTCAAAGCTCACAGGAAAATGAAAGCTTTTGGTGGTTTCATTCTTTTTACTTGTATATCAGGGCCTTGCACAAGCACTTGATAAACACTCATTGACTGACATAGAGTGGGAAGAAGCTCAGAGACCATCTTCTTTTACAGATGAAGAAACCGAGGACTGGGAAGGTCAGAGACCTGGAGTTGGAAGATGCCTTGGAGACTTTCTGGTGACTAGTCCAAGCCCCTTCTTTCACAGATGAGGAAATTTAGGTCTAGGGAGGTTAAGGGATTTGTTCTAGGTCACACAAGATAGCAGTGATGGGATTTGAACTCAGACCCCCACTCCCACCCTCACTTCCAGAATGTCAGAGCCTGGAAGAGATGAAGACGTCTTCTAGTAAAAGTCAGCTGAATTGAATCCACATTACTCTGTTTAGATCTGTAACAGTTCAAAGCTGTAGGGCTCTTTATGCCTGAGGCAAGTAATGCCTTCTATAGAAAGGGGTTGGGAATCTGGGAGAGTGTACGTGGGAGGAACTCACTCCAGTCCGCTATCTAGTAACTTCTTATTTTAATTAATTAATCTTGCTAACTCCAGGCTAAGCTTGGCTGTTTCTATGCTGACAGTAAGATCAGCACCCTCTGAATTGGTGCCCTTAAAGTCTGTCCCCTGGAGCTGGGATCTAGTGACAGCTGAGTTCATTTGACAGATGAGTCCGCTGAGGCCCTCCACAGAAGAGACTCCTGGTTTAGACTCTCCATTTGGCCTCTATTCTTGGCAGAGGACGTGTAGTCTATTTTCTGAATGCTAACCGCTCTTCATAGAATAGGCGAGCTGGCCTCTCGAAGCTTTTCTAAGCTGGTGACTCTCTCACTAATAGTCCCAGAGTGGGAGAGTCCCAGTGTCTGTTACCCAATGTCATCTGTTCTTTGTGTCCTCAGTGTTAAGCACAGTGCCTGGCACGTAGCAAATACTTAAAAAATGCTTGTTGACTGACTGACTAACCAATTGCCATAGTCCATAGATGGAAGTGTCATTACTTCTGCCTTCAGCTGATATGGGGTAGTCTCAAGTTTTCCTGCCTAAAGTGTTGAAGTATTAGCTTTACAGCAGGGGGTTTTAAGCTGGAGTTTATTAACTTAAAAGGTTTTTTTTAGATACCTATTTCAATGTAATTGGTTTTTTTTTGTAATGCTATGCATTTTACTTTATGAATTTTAAAATATTCTTCTGGGGAGGCTATAGGCTTAACCAGACTGCCAAAGGGGTCCATGAAGGAAGGAAAGAAGAAAGGAAGGGAAAAAGAAAGGGAGGGAGGGAGAGAGGGAGAAAGGAAGGAAGAAAAGATAGAAGGAAGGAAAATAAGAAGGAAGTATATATTAAGTGTTTACTATGTGCCAGGCAAGCATTGTGCTAAAAAGCTAATATCCCTGCTTTAGAGCCTCGTAAAAGTAGTGAATTTCATCACAAAGCTAGATCCTCTGGGGTTTCAGTGTTAACCGCTTAAATTGTCCAATCAACAAACATTTAGTGAGAGCCTCTTAAAATGCCTGACACCATTCTAAAAGCTATTTGAGATACAAGGAAATAGATGGTAATATTTGTTGTCCTTTAGGTGCTTAAAATCTCCTGTAAGTGCTGACTGGGCTGGAGATAGAAGGGGAAAGAGGAAAGGCTTCAGTCATGCCCCAAATCTAGGAGTCCCCAGGAATGGCCTTTTTTGATGCTACTTCACCCTGGGGAAATCTCTTCACTTTTCCAGCCTCCATTTCCAAGGCTAACAATGCTTATATTACCTACATACACCTTAGCTTATAGGTTGTTAAGATCAAAGAAGCAGTGAATATAAAGTATATAAACTAGGATTACTGGGATAATGGGTATGAAAAGTGCTTTATAAACTGAAAAAGCTAAACAAATAGGTAGGATTTGGTTTGGTTTTTTAATAAACCAATATGTGATTTTATCACTACTCACTAGGAGTATCTAGTGAGAAAATTCCCTCTACCAAATAAATAGATCACAGCTGCTCTTACGGAGTTGCCTGGGACACAGAGAATTAAATAGTTTGCTCAGGGTCACACAGTTAGGATGTGTCAAAGGCCAAACTTGAACTCAGATCTTCCTAATTTGGAAGACTAGCCCTTATCCACTTCACCACAATGTCTGTAATACACAAATGGTTATAATAATTAGATAATTATGCTAATTATATCATAATCATATTGGATAATTACATACATTTTATTCGTAAGTCATAGTTATAATAATAGTCATTATCTTGTTTTCATCTTTGTTGATGGGGTTCAGAGAGGAGCAGTCCAAAACAAGTCACTATCTTGCTATTCTTGGCTATCTAACGTTCTGTGAAAAAAAATCCTTTTTTTGGGTGAAGCAATTGGGATTAAGTGACTTGCCCAGGGTCACACAGCTAGTGAATGTCAAGCAAGATTTGAACTCAGGTCCTACTGACTGCAGGGCCAATATGCTATCCACTGCACCATCTAGCTGCTCCTATTCTGTGAATTCTTGCAAGGTAGATACACTGAGTACTTTTGTAGTTGGATAAAAGTATTGGGATGTCAGCTCATCTTCTGTGGATGCATCAAAAGCATCTTTGTGACAACTGCTGTATGAGACAAAATGACAGGGGTGACATTTACCTTGTATCTTTCCCATATGGGTTTAATATCTTTTGCTAGATTTTTATATTTTGAAAGCTTTTTATTTCATGTAGTTATGAGTTTTCCACATACAACTTTATTAGAAATGCCATTCTTCAACATTTTGTGATCAGTGTTGAGAAAGAAATGGCCTCAAAAACCAAGCCTTAAACCCAATTCACTCTGGAGCTCCTAGATTGGACAATAGGTCCCTGCCCTCCTAGCACAGAGTGAATGTAAATACTAAATGTTAAGTAACTGGTTTTCTTTTGGCCAGGAACCCTGAGGGTCTTCCCCTCTCAGTTTATTTATTTGGGTGGTTTGTTTGTTTTTTTGAGTTTTGATTAAAGGGGCCATCCCTTGACTAACTTCTTAAAGAGGCCTATTCACTGAATGGGTGTTATCTCACTCGAATCAAGAACCTGAGAAGACCTTAGCCTAAAAGGGCCAGGGTCTCCCATTGCATCCTGGGCCATTTCCAGTTGTCCTGGTCAATATCAAGCCACCAAACCCAGATGGCTCTGGAGGAGAAAGTGAGGCTGGTGACCTTGCACAGCCCTCCCTCACTCAAATCAAAGTCAACTGAAAGTCATGTCATCATCTCCCTGATGCCATGGTTCTCTTCGAGAATGAAGACCAAACACAACACAATGATATGTGCAGGTAACTGTGGGCAGCAGTTCTGACTATAATGATGTTTTAGGTTCAGAACAGTTTAATTGAATTTTCAAGAGTATTTGGGGGTTTATATTTGGCATACAGGGATTTGTCCTCTGTTAGTTTATAAAGAATAGAGAGTTTTCAGTGTATATTTCTCACCACTTTATCATGTCTTTCTGGGTCTCTGGCAGATGCTAAATTTTCGCAACCTGCTGTGATATGTTGCTCAGTTACCACCACTTTACTACACAGTCTGCGTCAATCAAAAATCCCAGTCTCCCTAAGGGCACCTGTCTATAATTTCTGGTGGCAATGACCTGGCCCTGAATTACTATCATAAACCCCTTTGTTTCTGTAAATGATTTTCAGGACTCAAGCATTTGTTTAATACTTGTTTGTCACCATTTTGTCAGATGAGCTCATATGAGTGTTACCCATGGAATACCTTTTGATTCTACTCTTGGAACTTAGCCGTTTCGTAGGCTCTGACTGGAGAGAAATCACTTCAGATTACATTTGACAAATCCAGTGACTTACACCTGTTGCCAGTGTGTTATTAACATTCATGTTAATAATTAACAAACAATAATAATAACTAATAACTACGATGCCTCAGATACTTCATTTTCTCTCTGTGTGTCTCTATTTTGTATCTCCCTGTCTGTCTTTCTGTCTCTCTCTCTCTCCTTCTCTGTGGCATCAGATTCTGGAAGACCTTGAATGCCAGACCAAGGAATTTTATACAGCAAGTAATAGGGAGCCATTGATGACCTGGGAGAAAAAAATCATATCTACGAATACGAAAAATCATTCTGGCTGTGGTAGAAAATATTGAAGGGAGAGTGGATGGAGGCAGAGGAAGACATATTAGGATGTTATCTTTTCAGTCTCATTGGACATTACTCTCCTTCCTGCACTCTGAACCCAAACAAACTGGCCTTCTTTCTGTTCCTCACATACGATATTCTATCTCTCATATCTGTTCCTTTGCACTGGCTGTGCCTCATGACTGGAAATGCCCTCTTTCCTTACTTCTGCCTCATAAAGCCTCTCTCTTTTTTAAGATGTAAGTGAGGCACCAATTTCTGCATGAAACCTTTCTCAGTTGCTAGTGCTCTCCCTTGCAAACTACCTTATACTTCACTACTTTGTGTAACTTTGTATTTATTCCCATCCTATTTATTTTATATATATTTTTATGTCTTTGTTGTCTCCAACATTACATTGTAAGCTTTTTGTGGGTGAGAATGGTTTCATTTTTTGTCCTTGTATCCCAACACATTGCACACTTCCTGGCACACAGTAGGAATGTAATAAATAAATGCTTGTTGATTGATTGAGCTAATCATACCATACATGCCTCAGTATAAATGAATCTCTAGTACCTTTCTACTGTGTGATCAGCACATTCAAACTCCTTGGCCTGGTATTTAAAGCTCTTTATGCGGGGTTCCACCCAACTTTTCTAGTCTTTTCTTAATAGTCTGAGTGGGTGGTAATGACAGCCTGGACCAAGGCAGGGATGATGGAAGTAAAGAGGAGGAAACAGATGTGAAAGATGTTGTAGAGGGCAAAGTGATTGGACTTTGTCACTGATTGGGTTAGAATTCTCACTCAGGATGTGAGAGGGACCAGCTTGTACATTCACAGTTGTCTCCGTCTTTAGACTGTGAGCTCCTTGAGGGCAGAGTCCATCCTTTGCCTTTCTTTGCATCCCCAGTGCTTAGCACAGTGACTTCCATGTAATAGAAACTTAACAAGTCCTTGTTTTTGTGGGTCCTTTTCCCTTTTTTATGACCTTTTTGGGATATAGACCTAGTAGTGGTATTGTTGAATCAAAGGATATGCACAGTTTTATTGCCTTTGGGCATAGTAGGAAAACCTTTCTAACAATAAGTGTTAACAATAACAAAGTTTGCCTAGATAGATGGTGGGTTCCCCCTCCTTAGAGGGCTTCATGGTGAAGCCAAATGATCCTTTGTTGGGAATGGAGCAGAAGAGATTTTAGTCAAGTGCAGTTTGTACTAGATGGTTTCTCAGGTCTCTGCTCAGGGATTCTGTAAATGGGTGAAGAAGAGGAAACAATCAAATGATAACCCTCAAGGCTGTGATTATGGCAGACTGGGTGAACGGTGCTATCACAGAAAGAAACAGGGAAGTTAGCTGGAAAAGCAAATTTAGGGAAATGTTGGATGTGAAGTATTAGTGAGACATCCAAGAGGAAAAGTCCTATAGAAAGTTGGAGATGTGGATCCAAAGTTTAGAAGAAAGAGGAGATGGATGATGAAGAGAAAGAGGGAGAAATAGATGAGAGAGAGAGAGAGAGTAGTAAGAAAGATAGGTGACTGGGTGGACAAGTGACAAAGGAAGGCTTTGTGTAGGAGTTGATACCTTGAAGGAAGTTAAGAATTCTAAGAGATGAGGGTGAGAAGAGAAGGTCTACTAGGTGACAATATTGAAATCTGTGGAGAGGTTGACAAGGATGATTGATAAAAATCCATCGGATCTGACAATTTCAAGATTATTGGTGGTCTCAAACATGCCAAAATATTCATAGCAACATTTCAGGAGATTGAAAAGAAATAGAAACATAGCAGGTACTCACTGATTGGGGAATGCCTAAACCAATTGCAGCACGTGAATTTGATAGACTGTTTCTGAGTTGTAAGAAACAAAGAATATGAACAGTTCAAGGAAGTATAGGAAGACTTATATGAACTGATTCAAAGTGAAGTAAACAGAACCAGGAAATATATATATAAAATGACTACAAAAAATGTAAGTGGAAAGAACAAAAACTCAAAACTGAATGCTATGTAATAATTATAATGGACAAGTTCGGCTCCAGGAAAGAAACAAAAAAAATGTATCTCTCTCCTTTCTTTGTAGAGGTGGGGGACTGTGGGTATGGAATACTGCAGAAACATATGGATGCGGAATACTACATATACTGGTTGATGTGTTAGTTGTGCTGAGATTTTTTTCCTCTCTTTCTTTTTTATTCTTTGTTACAAGTTTTGGCCTTATGGGTAAGGGAATGGGGAATAATATTTCTGGAAATGAAGGTGGTATAAAAACAAAATATAGCAATACAAATTTAAAGATCACTTAAGGAGGTTATTGGTAACCTTTGAGAAAGCAGTTCAGTGCAGTGGTAGATGTGGAAGCCAGCACAGCAGAAGGGAGAGGATAGCGAAAAAATGGAGACATTAGATGTAAACAGCTTTTTTCAATATCTTCAAATAAAGAAGAGGAAAGGTACTAACTGGAAGTCAGGTGGAAAGGCCCAGTGGTCAATCAATCAACAAGCATTTATTAAACACCAGACACTGTGTTAGACAATGGAAGTAAGGGAAGCTTCACAAGGAACTTCTTTTCTAATGGGGGAGGAAAGAAGCACACATGAAAAGAAATACAGCATAAGGATGAAGTAAATAAATCCAAATACATACAAGGTAGTTAAATAAACAGTAGTTTGAGAGAGAAAGCATCAGCAGCTGGGGGAATTCAGGAAAGTACACAGTGGCTAAGCAGATGGTAATGCATCTCCTTAATGCCGTGCCCATCAGGTAATGATATCTCTTTCAGACAGAAGGAGGGAGGGGAGGTGATGATGCTAAATTTTGAGAAATGGAGGAGGGCCATGGTGAGTTCAATTCAGAAGGCCTGAATCTCTTAACTAAGCAGCAGACTCAGTCCAGAAGACTCAAGATTGGGGGTGAAAGGACAGACAAGGAAGTTTGAAAGACTAAATCTGTAGAATGAGACTGAGAGCTGATAACAGGAACAGAGTAGGACTGTCAAGCAATATTGAGGGCCAAGCTGAGATTGGATACAATTCTTCATTCTTGATGTTTCTCAAATCTGTCTCCTCCTCCTCCTTCTCCTTTTCCTCCTCCTCTTTCTCCTCCTCTTTGCCTTCTCTCCTTCTCTCCCTCCTTCCCTTCCTCCCCCTCCCACCTCTCCTCCTCCTCCTTCTTCATCTTCTTCTTCTTCTTCTTCATCATCATCATCATCATCATCATCATCATCATCATCATCATTTGGAGTTTAGTGAGTGGACAGACCTTCCCTTTAGGAAGACCACTTTGCCAGCTAATCAGTTTTTTTTTTCATTGCTTCACTAAATCTAGAAAGATACTAGTCTAAGCCATTCTGGGAACTTCTCTGAAAAGTCTCAGTTGTCAAGTCCCCTCTTTTTCTCTGTCAGAGGTCAAGGTTACCATCATTAACTAAGCTTAAGTAGAGAATGGATTGGAATGAGGAGAGACTTGATGCAAGGAAACCAACAATAATGCTATTGCAATAGTTCAGGTATGAAGCGATGAGGACCTGTACCAGGACATTGCTGTATGAGCAGAGAGAAGGGGATAGGCAAAGGAGATGCTGCGAAAGGCAAAATGACATAATTTGGTAACAGATTGGATACGTGGGGTGAGTCCAAGAAAGAAGTTGAGGTTGACTAAAAGGTTGTGAGGCTAGATAACTGGGGGAATGGTGGTGCCCTCTACTGTAAAAGAGAAGTTTGGAAGAGGAATGGGTTTTCTTTGGGAGAGATGATGAGTTCTGTTGAACTGTCTTTGGGAGTTGTCTTTGCTCTTGAGGCCAGGAGAGAGATTAGGGTTGGACTGATAATCAGAGATTAGGGCTAGATGTGAGAATCATCTTCATAGGATGATAAATGAATCCATCAGCTGATGAGATTGCCAAACGAGATAGTATGCAGGGATGCTTTTAAAAAATATTTTATTTTTCCACCAATTACACATAAAATAAGTTTTAACTTTCATTTTTTAAAATAACATTTATTTTTCCCAATTACATGGAAAAACAATTTTAACATTCATTTATTAAAATTTTGAGTTCGAAATTCCCATCTTCCCTGAGATGGCAAGCAATTTGATATAGGTTATCCATGTGTAATCATGCAAAACATATTTTCATACTAGTCATGCTGTGAAAGAAGACACAGACCCTACCCTACCCCCCAAACGACAAAAATCAAGAAAGTGAAAATAGTGTGCTTCAATCTGAATTCAGATTCTATCAGTCCTTTCTCTGGAGGCGGATAGTGTTTTCCATTGTAAGTCCTTTGGAACTGTTTTGGATTGTTGTATTGTCGAGAATAGCTAAGTCATCTACAGTTGTTCATCATACAATATCACTGTTATTGTCTACAGTGTTCTCTTGGTTCAGCTCATTTCACTTTGCATCAGTTCATGGAAGTCTTTCCAGGTTTTTCTGAAAGCACCCCGCTCTCCATTTCTTATAGCACAATAGTATTCCATCACGATCATATACCACAACTTGCTCAGTCATTCCCCAATTGCTGGGCATTTCTAATTGCATGGATTCTTAACCTGAGGTCTGTAGAATTAAAAATTTTTTTTGATAACTCGACTTTGATATAACTGGTTTTCTTTTTAATCCTGTATATTTTATGCACTTAAAAATGTGATTCTGAGAAGAACGTAGGTTTCATATATTTTGTTTTGATATCACTTAGAGTTCTTTTTACATTCTTCCCTCTCTCCCTCCCTCCAAATCATCCCTCATAACAAAGAGCTTTCTTAAAGAAACTTAAAGTTCTTGAAGAACTTATTTAAAAAGAAAAAAGAGGGAGAAGAGAAAATATTCAATAAAACCCATCAATATATAGTCTATAGTAGAGATACATTTATTAAGTGCCTACTGTATGCCAGGCATTGTGTTAAGTGCTGAGGATATAACAAGAGGCAAAAACCCTCAAGGAGCTTGTAATCTAATAGTGGGGAGATGATAGGCAAACAAATACATAGAGACAAGATATATATATGCATATATACATATATAATAGGAAATAATTAACAAAGGGAAGACTAGAATTAAGAGGGTTAGGAAAGACTTGTTGTAGAAGGTAGGATTTTAGTTGGGACTTAAAGGAAGCCAGGGAAGATAGAGATGAGGAGGGAGCACCAACCCAAGAATGGGGATGGTGCTGGGGCAGCCAGAGGAAATGCCCAGAGCCAAGAGATGGAACGTCTTATTTGTAGAACAACTGGGAGGCCAGTGTCAGGGTAAATGTTGGGGACTAAGGTGTAAGAAGACTGGAAAGATAGAAGGAGACTAGGTTACAAAGGGCTTTGAATGCCAGACAGAGGATTTTGCCTTTGATCCTGGAGGTGATAGGGAGCCACTGGAGTTTATTGAGTGGGGGAGTGACATGGTCAGATCTGCACTTTGGGAAAATCACTTTGGTAAATGGAACAGAGGATGGAGTGAAGACAGATTTGAGGCAGACAGACCCGCCAGCAAGATATTGCGTTACATTAGTAACTGACATTATGTGCAATGTTGTAAACCCATGGACCCATAGCTCACCAAAAAGTGGGTGTAGCTACTTTCTCGTATCTCTTCTTTGGGGTCAAGCTTGTTTTTTGTGCCAATTGATATTTCTTAAACATGACACGGCGGGGGGGGCATCTAGGTGGATAGAACACCAGCCTTGGAGTCAGGAAAACCTGAATTCAAATCTGGCCTCAGATATTTATTAGTGACTCTGGGCAAGTCACTTAATCTCAATTGCCTCCCCCCACCTCCCCCCAAAAATAGAAAAAAATAAAGATGACAGCAACTCTACCAAAGGAAGGCCACTTCTTTAGCATTCAGGTATATTCACCAATTCTAGAACAGAGCAGGTCTTCCCCCAAATCAGTATGACCTACTTCAGTGGAAACATAAACACATAATGAGCTGAAGGACTTTCAGGATGTTCACCTCTGGGAATCTTGAGAAAAAAGACTCTTTACTCTGGACCCAACCTCTTCTCACCTTCCCCAAGAATTAATATCTACAATAACTGCCTCCTTCTCTGTTCAATTCAATTAAAAATATTATTGAGCACCCACTATGTGCCAGGCCTTGTGCTAAGTGCTAGGGAGAAAAATAAGAAAAAGAAAAAATTCTCTAATATCCTTAATCTTCTGCTCTGTACAAGGTCCTTCCCTTCTGCTTTCAAAATATGCTCAGTTCTCCCAAATCTTAAAAAAAAATACCCTCCTCAGCCTTGTAGTTATTGTCCAATCACTTCCTTCTGCTGCCAAAGTCTTCCAGTGTGTGACCTACATAGCTACTCCCTCTATTTCTTATTCGCTCGTTCCCTTGCTGGAAATGATTTTCTAAAAACCCAACATTGAACATCGATACAACTAATTAAACTCACTTAGTAACTATTTGCATTTAAATGAATTTCCAAATATAAAATATCATAGCAACTTTTCAGTCGCTCCCTCTCAGAACTCACCAGGGTCTTTTTGCTTTCCCATTTAATCTAATTTGCTTTTTCCTCTTCTGTGGGTTGAGTTGAGAGGCAGCTGGCAGAGTGGATGGAGGGCTAGCCTTAGAGCCATCATCATGAGCTGGCCTCAGTTCCTGACACACAGTGACTGTGTGGCCTCGGGCAAATTGCTTAGCTCCTAAGTGCTCCAAGCAACATTCTGAGTAGTAGAGAAGGTGCTAACCTGTGCGGGTAGTCTGTCAGGCCACAAGCTTTTATTAAGCACCTACCTACCATGTGTCAGGCCCAGTGCCAAGGGCTGGGGATACAGAGAAAGGCAAAAACAATCCCTGCTCTCAAAAAGATCACAGTCTAATGGGGGAGATGAGGTGCAAGCAGCTTTGTTCATACAAGATAGAGACAGTGTGAATGGGAGCAAATCTCAGAGGGAAAGGCAAGGGAGTGAAGATAGAAAAGACCTCCTACAGAAGGGTAGATTTGAGCTGAATCTTCAGTAAAGCTAGGAGGCTGAGGTGAAGAGGGACAGTGTGTCTGTCATGGGGGACATCCAGTGGAAAGACACAGTCATGAGATGGAGAGAGAGTTCAGTGCGGGACAGAGCAAGGTCAGGGGAGTTGGATTATAGGATAGGGGAACAAGGCAGGAGAGAACCAGATCGTGGAAGGGAAGCTTTAAATGTGAAAAAGAAGTTTATCTTTGTTCCTGGGATTATTGAGTAGGGATATTATGTAATCAGACCTATACTTTAGGAAGATCTCTTTAGCAGTTAGACTGGAGCAGGGAGAGACTCGAGGCAAGGTAGCCAACTAAGAGGCGATTGCAAAATTCTAACCATGAAGTGATGAGGACCTGCAGCATGTTGGCAGATAGAAGGGGCTGTTTATAAGAGATGTCGTGGAGGACTGAGTATTTGGTCATGGTCTTGAAGAGGACCATGACATCAGGGAAGCGATGCCATGACATGCAAATGAATTGGATTTAAGTGAGGGAGGACCATGCAAAGTAACCAGCTTCCCTTTCTCTTCCAGAGCCATCAGTTCAGTGGCCAGATATAGATCATGATGACTGGAGATGACCCAGGATGCAGTAGGGGACCTTGGGCTTTACAAGCTAAAGTCTTTACCAGGTCTCAGTTTGACTGAGGCAGCACCCATTCAGTGATTAAGGCTCAATAAGAAATGAGACAAAGAATGGCCTCTGAAAAAGAAAAAGAATATTTGAAGAAAAAGTCATTTGGTGTTAATGTGAGTGAAGAGGCAAGGATGACAATAAGGTTCAAGCCTGGTTGACTGAAAGGTTGGTCGTGCCCTAGACAGCAATGGGAGAGTAGAGGAGGACAAGAAAACGAATTCTCTTTTGGAATGTTGAGTTTGAAATGCCTACAATCTGTTATGTCTAAAAGTTGGTGACACAGGCCTGGAGTGCTGGGAAGAAATTAGGGCTGGATAAGTACATCTGAGAACTATTAGCATAGAGATAATAATTGAATCCATGGTAGCTGATCACCAATTGAGAGTACAGAAGAAGAGAAGAGGGCCCAGGGCAGAGCTTTGGAGAAAGAACAACTCGGAGGAAGAAGGAAGTGTATCTTTTGACAATTTCATATTTTAACATCTTTTTTTTCCAGTTAACTACTTTTATTCTCTTCACCTAAAATCATTTTTTTTTACATTCTATTTTTTCAATTAACAAATATTTATTTTCTTTCTCCCCTCCAAAGCAAAACAAAACCTTTTTAACAAATATGCATAGTCAAGCAAAACAAATTCCCACATTGGCCAAGTCCCCAAATGTATGTCTAAATTCTGCATAATTAGTATATTTCTCCTTTATCCAGGAGATGGGCATCAATTCTTCATCAGGTCCTCTGGAATTCTAGTTAATCATTGTGTTGGGCAGACTTCTTAAGTCTTTCAAAATTGTTCTTAGCTAAGGTATCACTTAACTAGTACCTTAACTAGGTACTGAACTCTATTTCTATGTTGTTAAAGGGCTGAAAATGTTCTTAATGCCATCTAGATTTCAGTGCCCTTTGGGCAAAGCTCTGATCACTCTACTTTCATTATGGCTTTCTCCCCTGGGGTGCTACTGTGATAAGGATTAAATAAGATATATTTGTACAGTGCTTTCTAAATTCAAAATGTCACAGGGAAGTCTCTAAATGGGCTCCTCTGTAGGAGATTTTTACAGGTGATCATGACCTTAACAATGAATTGGCTCAGGGAGTGTTCTCTCCCTGGGATAACTGAGTTCGCATCACAGGTCAGGCTATATTTTCTCATACCTAGGACACCTATCTCCATAACACCCAGCTATCGAACAGAAATGAAGAAGGGAAAAAGGAGAAAGAAGTCAGTCCCCAGATCAGCCTACAAGTAACAGAGAGATAGAGGTAGGCTGTTGAACTCATGAATCCTGATGTCCCAGAATCTGGGTTCCATAGTTATTGTAGCCTTGATGGCCTGAGGATTGAGGATTAAACTTCAGGCATGTCCTTTAGGACCCCATCCCAGAGGAAGGACTCACCTAACATTCATATGATAGGTATACGTGAGCTTGGTGGGGCTAATGCTATGCTCTGAGCCTACTACCTCAGAGACCAAAGTGGTATAGGGGA
Organism: Phalanger gymnotis; assembly: GCA_028646595.1. Lineage (NCBI taxonomy): Eukaryota > Metazoa > Chordata > Mammalia > Diprotodontia > Phalangeridae > Phalanger > Phalanger gymnotis. Next base: position 27,683,316 of record CM053622.1, read on the forward strand.
GATCATGTCTCAGAAGTATTGGAGAAAATGTTTGTATATTTTACCTTGGTATTTTTGAAGTAAATATCCCTTTTTTAAAAAGCAAATTGATGGTAAGTGAGTAAATGGGTATGAGGTATTAGTCACTGGTCTCAACAATGGAAGAGACATCACTGGTAGGGGCTTGAGCCTATGTCAGTGGAGAAGATACCCCAAGGTGGGGATGTAGCAGCCTGGTTCTGGGAGAGGGGTCAGAGCATTCATGCTTCTCTTTCATTACACGGTTAGTCCACCAGAACTAGTTAGAGAATGTCTATATATGCTCTACAGTCTCTCTAGGTCGCTTTCCTTTTATGTACAGTCTATTATGTCTAAAAGTTGGTGATATAGGACTGGAGCTCTGGGAATAGATTAGGGCTGGATAAGTGGATCTGAGAACTATTAGCATAGAGATGATCATTGAATCCATGGAAGCTGATCACCAATTGAGAGTACAGAGGGAGAAGAGAAGAGGGCTCAGGATGATTCTCTTGCAGCATGCTCCTCAGCATCTTCCCATGGAGAGACAAAGACCATGATGGCCCCTCCCCTCCATAACACTCTCCAAAGAGATTCTACCACATCTGCAATTCCACTAGCAATGAATGACTCTCCTTGTTTTTTCAGAAGTCCATACTGGAGAAATTGAACATTGAACTTTGTTGCTTTGAATTAATTGTTTTTGCCGATTTGATGGGCAATGAGGTGGTGCCCCTTAGTAGTTTTAATTCATCAGAGTTGAGATTTTTCACATGTTCCTTAATACTTTGAGCTCCTCTTTTGAAAGCTTTCTGCACTAATGTCTTAACTATTTATCCATCAGGAATTTTTAAATATTACTTTATTTTAGATGTCAGCTTTTCGTCTGTCATGTCATTGTTCAGTCCTTTTCAGTCATGTTCATCTCTCTATGGCTCCGTTTGGGGTTTTCTTGGCAATTCTACTGATTCAACCATTCTGTAGAGCAATTTGGAACTATGCCCAAAGGGCTATAAAACCATGCATACCCTTTGACCCAGCAATACCATTACTAGGTCTACATACCAAAGAGATTTTTTAAAAAAGGAAAAGACCTATATGTACAAAACCATAGCAGCTTTTTAGTGGTGGCAAAGAACCAGAAATGGAGAGGATGTCCATCAACTGAGAGATAGCTGAATACGTTGTTGAATATAATCGCAATGGGATACTATTGGACTATAAGAAATGATGAGCAGGATGCTCTCAGAAAAATCTGGAAAGACTTATATGAACTAATGCAAAGTGAAATAAGCAGAACCAGAAGAACATTGTATACATTGAGAACATTGTAACAGGAATATTGTGAATGACTTAGCTGTTCTCAGCAATACAATGATGCAAGACAACTCTGAAGGATTTATGATGAAAAATGCTATCCATCTCCAGGGGAAGAACTGAAGGAATATGAATGCAGATTGAAGTATACCTTTTCTTTACTTTCTTTATTTTTCTTTTGTTGTTGTTGTTGTCGTCTGTGTCTTCCTGCACAACGTGACTAACATGGAAATACGTTTTGCATGACCACACATGCATGACTTGCATCATATTTGTTGCCTTCTCGATGAGGAGTGGAGGGGTAAGATGGAGGGAGAGAATTTGGAACTTAAATTTTCTTTAAAAAAAATGAGTGTTAAAATTGTTTTTACACGTAATTGGGGAAAATAAAATATTACACTAAAAATAATAGCACCTGCGTTATTGGGTTGTTGTGAAGATCAAATGAGATAATATTGTAAAGCTCTTTGCAAAACTTAAAGCACCCTAGAAATGCTAGGATTAGCCACACATCTAGAATTGGAAGGGAATTCAGAGGTCATCAGTCTCTCCTTTTGTTTTATTTTATTTTCATTAGATTTTTTATTTTCAGTTTACAACATTCGGTTTTACGTGTCTTTGAGTTTCAAATTTTCTTCCCTTCCCCCCCCCCCCGCAAGATGGCATGCTATCTGATATAGATTCTACATAAACCTTCTCATTAAACTCGTTTACACAATAATCAAGTTGCAAAGAAGAATTATGACCAATGGAATGAGTCATGAGAGAGAAGAAACAAAACCAAAAAGGAAGAGAAAAAAAGAGAGCAAATAGTTTGCCTCCATCTGCATTCAGGCTCCATAGTTCTTTCTCTGGTTGTAGCAGGCTCTCTCCATCCTCTGGAGCTGTCTTTGAGCCTTGTATTGCCAAGGACAGCTAAGTCTATTATTTTAAATGCAAAGATGGACGTCCATCGAGTAGATGAAGTGTCCTGTTCCTGTCAAGTCATGTCTGACTCTTCATGACCCCATTTGGGTTTTCTTGGCCAAAATACCAGGCTGGTTTGCCATTATTTCCTTCTCTAGTTCATTTTACAGGTGAGGAACCGAGGCAAACAGTGCCAGACTTGAACTCATGAAGATGTCTTCCTGATTCTAAGTCCAATGTTCTCTATCCACTGTGCCACCTAGCTGCCCCACTCCTACTTAACCCTTAACCTTTAATAGACGAAAATAATTCTAGGTGGAAAGACATCTGTTGAATCAACCATTCAAAGACATTTCAACTAAGTGTATTTCAAGAGGTGTGACAGGAGACAGGAAGTCAGTTTGCACTGGTCTTGCTCTGTGGGACTTGCGTAAAACCACTGAGCTAATTTGGAATGATCATGTGTCTGGTAAGGGAGAGGACAAGGAACCATCCCAGCCACATCTCCAAAAAGGAACTGTCAGATGGGGGTTGTGGAAGAGGCAGGAAGTGAAGAGTCCTAGTTTCAGGTAACTTCCCTCCTACTCACCTTGATCACAAGAGGATCTTGTGAATTTTAAAGGATGGGAATATTTTGAACTGCCCATTGGCATCCCAGTCCTTGTCATGTCCTGAGACATTTGACATCATATCTGCATTGGGGAATCTAACAGAAAGTTACACCATGCCTAAGTGGAAATTCATGAGTTCTCTGCAAAGGGGAGAAAAGGACTTTCAGCAATCAAGGGCTAAGAGTTACAATCTTGGTTGCATGTGCTCTTTAAGCCTGGGCCCACTTTCCTCTGGACTGGAGGGACCAGGCAGAATGTCACACACTTTGGAGGGGATGTTTTGTACCAGGTGGTCTTACTATGCTATTCTAGTAAAGACTCTTTTCTAAAAATGAATTGTCTTTTTTTGACATTCATTTTTTAATACAATTTTGAGTTCCAAATTTTCTCCCTCTCTCCTTCCCCTCCATCTTCCCTAAGACAGTAAGCAATTTGATACAGGTTATATATGTGCCATCATGTAAGACATTTCTATATTAGTTGTATTATATAAAAAGAAACAGAGCAAAAGGAAAAAACTATGAAAAAATAAAGTGAAAATAGTGTGCTTGGATCTGTACTCTGACTCCATCAGTTCTTTCTCTGGATGTGGATAGCATTTCCTATCACGAGTCTTTTGGAATTGTCTTGGATCATTGTATAACTGCAAAGAGCGACGTCAATCATATTCGATGATTGTACAATGTTGCTGTTGCTGTATACAATGTTCTGGTTCTACTCGCTTCACCTCGTATCAGTTCACGTCAGCCTTTCCAGGTTTTAAAATGAATTAAGATTTGATGACTAATTAATATCAATCAGTAATCATAGGAACAACACACTGATGGGTGGTTGGGTGTGTCAAACTACAGCATTAGAAACACCCCCAAACCCTAATGGAACAAGTAGCAGCCACACTCTGGAAAACCTGACCTGCTGGTGCAAATGGAGACGTCAGAGAAAGGATTCATCTCACTGATGCAGCAATAAAGGCCTAAGGTCTTACCTTATTACCTGAGGGTAATAAGTAGCAGAACTGGGCTATTACCCAAGTCTTCTGATTTAAATCCTGAGCTCCTGCTGCGAGAACCTTCTGGGCAAATCCATTGGGCTTCTCTCAGTTTGCTACTTTCCTCGCTCTCGTGGCATCTGACTCAGCTGTCTATACAAATACTACACCTTTAAATTCTTCTCCAATCACTCAATTGACAAGCTTTTATTAAATATTTACTATGTATCAAGGACTATGCTAAGCACTGGGGATACAAAGAAAGGCAAAAACTGTTCCTGCCTTCAAGGATAATTTGATTTAATGGTGGAGACAATTTGTTAATAACAAATAAGATACATACAGAAGAGATACAAGGTAACCTTAGAGAGGCCAGGCAGTAGCAACTGGGAGAGGGGACCAAGAAAGGCAGAAGGAGGTGTTTGAGCTAAGACTGGTAAACATCTTGTGTGTACATAGTTGTTCGCCTGTTGTCTCCCCCATTCAATGATGATCTCTTCAAGAATGGAAACTCTCTTTTGTCCACCTTTGTATCCTCCGTTCTTAGCATAGTGCCTGGCACACACTAGGTGCTCAATACATACTTGTTGACTTGCTTTGATTAAGTGAGAAGGAAGCCAGGGATTCTAATAGTCAGGAACTGCAGAGGGAGAACATTATTGTACCATTCCTGGCACCATACTAGGCTGACTTCTGCTGAAGGGTCTTTGCTCTACTACTCTGTCCACCAAGAATTCTCTCTCCTATACACACTGTGTTGTCTTCCCCCTTTAGAAAGTGAGCTCCTTGAAATTAGGGACTGTCTTGCTTTTCTATTTGTATCACCGATGCTTTGTACATAGTAACTGCTTTTTCACCCATCCATCCACTCATCCATCCATCCATCCTTCCATCCATCCTAGCTCACAACCTGCTTCCTCTATGAAGCCATCTCTAGGAATAACTTTGTCTGTCTGTCTGTCTGTCTGTCTGTCTCTCTCTCTCTGTCTCTCTCTGTCTCTCTTTGTCTCTCTGTCTCTCCTCTCTCTCTCCCTCTTTCTCTCTCTCCCTCTTTCTCTCTTCTCTCTCTCCTTCTGTCTCTGTCTTTCTCTCTCTCTCTCTCTCTCTCTCTCTTTCCTCTCTCTCTCCGTCTTTCTCTCTTTCTTCTCTCTCTCTCTCCTTTTGTCTCTGTCTCTCTCTCTCTCTCTCTCCCTCTTTCTCTCTCTCTCTGTCTCTCTCTCTCTCTGTCTCTCTCTCTTCTTCTGTCTCTGTCTTTCTCTCTCCTCTCTCTCTCCCTCTTTCTCGCTCTCTTCTCTCTCTCCTTCTGTCTCTGTCTCTGTCTCTCTCTCTCTCTCTCTCTCTCTCTCTCTCTCTCTCTCTCTCTCTCTCTCTGTCTCTTTCTCTGTTAAGTGACTTGCCCAGAGTCACACAGCTAGTAAAGACAGATTTATACTCAAGTCCTCTTGACTCCAGGGTTGGTGCTCTATCCACTGTACTGTGCCAATAGCTCTCTTTTTTGCCTACCACACATAAAGCTTGTGCCATACAATTTAGGGCTTAATTAGGTACCACTTTCTCCTATAGGACACCCTGGAACACCATGATCTCTGAAGAATCCAAGCCTCAGGTCACCCAAAGGGCAATGGAGAGACACATGATGGGTGTGAGCAGGCTGTATTTCCAATAATAACTTGAACACAATTAGTGACCTAAAAGATCTCATTAAGGAAATGTCTGATTGCAAAGGGAACAGGGCCAGGCAAGTGGGAAGATTGAAGGCTAACAGATGCATGGCCCCAGAGCTGCCCCAGAACTCATGAAATATGGGGAGACTCAAATGGAGGCCTCCAACACTGTGGGGAGGTTTTCTATGGGGAAGGAGGGGAGAGAACAGAGAGGGATGAACAGGGGTGGATGAATTGTGATCTGTCCCAGTGAAAGCATGACCACATCAGTGAGATTACACATCCACCAACACATTAAAATAGGTATATTATTCATTGTTGTTTTGTGTGTGTTCCTTTTACCTGCCACAGAATCAACCAACAAGTATGTTTTGAGCACCTGCTATGTAACAGGCATGGTGCTAGATGCTGAGAATACAAATACAAAGAATGAAACCATTCCTGATCTCAAGGAGCTTAGATTCTATTAAAGGCAGATAACACATACGTATTGACAAATATATAGGACAAATACAAAATAAATCTAAGGTTGGTGAAACATCAGGTAGTTATGGAGGGAGGGCACTTGCACCTGAGGGATCAGAAAAGGCTTCATAGAGAAGAAGATGCATCAGCTGCTTTTCCGAGGAAGTGATTCTCCTAAGTGGAAGTGAGGAGGGAATGCCTTACAGAATGGGTGAATGGCCAGTGCGAAGGTGTGGAGATGAGAGATGGAGTATTGCGTGAAGAACAGAAAGGACAGTCTGTCTGGACTACAGCATGCAGGAAGGAGAATATCATACAATGAGCTGGGAAATAGAGGTGGAGACCAAGTGATGAGGGCAAAATTGCAAAGTACCAAACAGGAGGGTTTATATTTTTTTCTCCAAGACAGTAGGGAAGCATTGGAGTTTACTGAGTCTGAGAATGACATGGCCAGATCAGAAAATGAAGAAAATCACTTTGGCAGCTGAGTGTGTGTGTGTGTGCGCACGCGCGCATGTGTATGTGTGTGCATGTGTGCGCGTGCATGTGTGCATGTGTACACGTGTGTGCATTTGCATGTGTACATGTGTGCATGTGTGTGCGTGTATGTACGTGTGCTCATGTGCATGTGTATGTATGTATGTGTGTGTGCGTGTGGCTGTGTGTTTGCCCATTTTTGTATCCCCAGCATTTAACATGGCACCAGGTACCTAGAATGTGCTTGTTGACTTGTAGGATGGATTGGAGTAGAGGGATCCCTGAGGCAGGGAGACCAGCTAGGAGGCCATTGCAATATTCCAGTTGGGAGGTGATGAAGTTTCAACCAGGGTGATGGCCATGTGAGCAGAGAAAAGGGATCTGTACAAGAAGAGTTACAGAGGAGAACCAGGAGAAGTCAGCGATGAACTGACTATGTGAGGCAAGGGAGGATGAGAAGTGGAGACCATCACCAGTGTTATGAGACTGGGAGATCAGAAGAGTCTCTCCAATTTGATTTCAAACTCTTCTGGGAGGCAGGAGCCGTGCCTCATTCTTTTAATATAATCTATCAATTATACATGGTGAACATAATAGCCACCACCATTCGCCTTTCAATGACCCTATAAGGTATGGGAGGCTCTTTGCCCACAACAACCCTGGGAGATAGGGTGTAAGCACTTCATGGTCCTGTTTTAATTTCTCAGTGACTTCAGTGTTGACACTATCCAGGACATAAAGTTTCCATGGACTGCTCTGAATCTACCTTGGTATTTCCCTCCCAGGTCTCTCTTTGGCCCCCACCAGGAGCTAAGATGACATTGAAAAGGATCTGTACTTGGCTCATCCCCTACATCAGACCCAAAATCCAAGCTAAGGCATTGTGAAGGACTCAGGCCACCTTTCTTCTCTTCCCTCTGCCAGGCCTTGGTCCCCAAGCCAGGCCAGATCGGGTGGCTTCCCTGGAGTTTCTGGGGCTCAGAGACAGCTTTAGGCCTTCTGGTTTCCCTGGAGTAAAGCAACCCAAACATGGAGCCTCTAAACTCAAGGAAAAAATCACGATGTTATTTAGGAAATAGCTGCCCTCTGCCAGAAGGCCCATCCACTCTGTTATTCCTTCCCAGGGGAGTTACATTCTTTTTCTCATAGAACAACTCAATAAACAGCACACCCCATTCAATCGACAAGCATTTATTAAGCAGTTTTGATTACACAAAGGCTAGACCTCTCCAAGGGAAACATTTGGACAGGGGTTCTTAATCTTTTTCTTGTTAAGGACGCTTTGGTCAGTCTGGTGAAACCTGTGGAGTCTTCCTCAGAATCACATTTTCAAATGCACAAAATAAAATACATAAGATAACAACAGAAACCAATTGTAGTGAAATAAAGATGTTATTGGGCAGCTAGGTGGCTCAGTGGATAGAGTAGAGGGCCTAGAGTCAGGAAGACCTGAGTTCAAATGTGGCCTCAGACACTACCTGTGTGACCCTGGGCATTTAACCATGTTTGCCTCAGTTTCCTTATCTGTAAAATGATCTAGAGAAGGAAATGGCAAACCACTCCAGTATATTTGCCAAGAAAACTCCAAAAAGGAGTTACAGAGTTAGACATGACAAAACAACAAAGATATCATTGTTTTTTCCATCCAAGTTGAAGGACCCCTGAAGTCTGTCCCTGAAGCCAGGTTAAGAATGCCTGTATCAGGGCATGAGCGCCTGGTCTGAGAAAGGAGATGGACCTGAAGTTCAAGTTCATGTCTGGTCCTGAAGAACCCCATGGACATAGCATGGGTTCCCCGTCTCTCTGCCTCAGTGGCTTGAATTACAAGATCGAGGCTTCCTTCCAAAAGCTGAGTCTCAGCTCACTCTTTGCTTCACTGACTCAAATAAGGACCATGCCTGAAGGCATGACAGAGACAATTCCTCTCAGTAACGATTTCTGTTAAAACTTCTATGTGAACATAAAACAGGGAAATTATGCCAAACACACCACACCCCAGGTTCACTCACAGAGGTATGACTGGCCCCCTCCAATTGTAGTGGGCTCATACAGCAGTTATGGCTCATCTCAGAGTCCTGGGAGACATGTTAAGCCCAGTAGGGATGGCTCACCAACGCATGCATGTGGTCTTGCTGGGTTTCTGTGGGGAGTGGGCACTCTGCCCCCTGGGCTCCTTAGCTAATGAGATAATGTATATGGAGAATTTTTTGAGACAGCTCAGGCCCTCTCCAAGTGGGAATTATTCAAGGGGCTTCAAAGGCTGTTTCTATAGGAAGAAGGCTCCAACCAGAAATCTCACCCCCTTCCTTATTCAGCCCCTTCCCTTCTCCCTTGCCTGCCCAGAAACATATTTAATGACTATATCCAAATCCTCTTCATTCTCTTAATTTGATTAAGGAGCTAAGGGGAGAGGGTGGGCTGGGGACTAGCTTGGGTTATGAGGAAAGATTAGAGAAGCTGAAAGTCTATCTTAGGCTAGGTGATAACCGAGTGAGGACAAGCTAAGAGCCCCATGGTATCAAGTAAGCACATAATTCAGAGGGAGGGCCGGGACTTGTCATGAACAAATGTCACTCCTTCCACCCCCCACCCCAGGAGAAATGGAAGCCAGGGCAGGAGAGGAAGGACTTGGAGGAGCAGCAGGAAAGCGAACATTTCTGGTGGTGAATACAGGGGGAGATTTTTCCCTAGGTTGGGTGCTAGAAATTGCCAGGGCCTCCTGGGTTCCTGCTTTATGGTCTTTGAGACCAAAAGAAGTTGCCAGGGGAAGTTCTGGGGAGCTGGAACAGAGAAAGCCTGGGAGGCATTTTGGGAGGGGTTATTTATAGGATGAATGAGAGGAGAAGGGGACAGACTTGAAGAGGTCTGAAAGAAAAAAACAATTGGGATTCAAAAGAAGCGAAGGCCATCTCCAGCTGCCTGCTAGTGTCCCTCCCTCCCCCCCCATTAACTTTTACATTTGTTTTGTACACATTTACTTTAATGTATATACAAAGCAAGCAAACATTTATTGATTCTTTTTAAAGTTTAAAATTCTTTTAAATTCGGAACTTAACCAGCCCAAAAACAGCATGTCCATACACACAGTGGACGCAAAAAGAGGATTTTCTGTGAAACCGAGTCTCCATTTCATGTTGTTTGATTTTTTAAAACATATATAATAAATTCTACATTGTTGTTGTTCAGTCATGTCCAACTTTTCCTGACTCCATTTGGGGTTAATCTTGGTAGAGATTTCCATTGCCTTCTCTAGCTCATTTTACAGATGAGGAAACCGAGGCAAACCAAGTTAAATGACTTACCCAGGGTCATACAGCTAAGTAAGTGTCTGAGGACAGATTTGAACTCAGGTCATCCTAACTCCAGTCCTGGTGCTCTAGCCACTGCACCATCTAGCTGCCCTATATTCCATATCTTACTTTCAAAATATCTTGCTTGTCTGTGAAGAAAGCACTTAGTAGGCACCTACTGTATGGAGGTATTGTGGTCAGAACTGGAGATACAAAGAAAAAGCAAAATGACCCTTCCCTTCAAGGACCTTACATGCTAATGGGGGAGATGACATACATACACACATATACATAGTACATAATATGTGAACATATTGTATACACACCTATATGCATACATAATGCATGAATATTATATGCTATGTACATATATTGTATACATACATGTATATGTATTAATATATTATAAATATATGTATATGCTGTATACTATATGTTAAATATTGCATGCGACATTGTGTTGGTAAGCAAAATGGGCTCTTAGCACTTAGTTCAAACTAGTGCCCTTGAAGAGTTTGGCCTTTGTTTCCTTGATTAGATTTGGGTGTCCTTGGTGTCTCCTTCCCTCAGGGGAGGGCCTAGTTTACACATGAATTTGAGTGACATGTCTGGGACAGCAGAGGCTTTTAGACCACGTGGGTTTAAGTCGCCTCTTTGTGACGATTCTAGGTCACGTGGGTGAGTCGCATGTGTGACTCACCCCTGACCCTGAAAAAGATTCAAAACCAGGGGCTGGCTTTCTTTTTTGGAGCTCTTAACCACAGCAGTGGTGGCACGAGTGATTCTGGGCCAGCCCTCCTTATGAGCTCCCAGGCTGAACCTAGATGTTGGTAACTATGAATCTGTATTTGGTCTGTCTGTCAGTGTTTGTAATTTGTTTGGGGCTCTCACTTTTGGTGGCTCACAGAGACTCCGGGCAGCTGTAGCTAAGGGCCCTCCAGCTTGTAACCCAGATGCTAGGACTTTGTTAAACTCTGGTAACTATGTATTGGAATTTGAATCAGACAAGGTCTGTCTGTCCATGTTTGTACTTTGTATTTTGCTCAGGGTGGTGGTTTTTTCCCTTGAACTAAGTGAATGATATTTGTACGCTGAATTAAAGTAAGCTTGTCAACCCTTTAATGTTGCTTTCCTTACTAAAGCAGATCAAAAGAACCTGTGCTTTTGCGGTGTGCTTGTTGTTGGGGTTGTGTTGGTCTTTCACCCCCACAACAGCTGCTAGCCGGATTGTTAAAACAGACATATATGTACATTATGTATTGTGTATATGCGTATCTATCTGTCTATCTATCTATCTATCTATCTATCTATCTATCTATCTATCTATCTATCTCACTATCCATCCATCTCTCTCTGTCATCTAATCTATCTATGTATCTACGTATCTATCTAAATATACCCCAAACCCCACATACTAAGCAGATACCAGGTAACCTTGGAAGGGAAGGCACTGGATGTCAGGGTGGGGCAGGAAGGCCCACTTATAGAAGATGATAATTGAACTGAAAGAAACCAGGGATTCCAGGAAGTGGGGGTGAGGGAGTAAGAGCATTCGAGGTGTGGGGAACAGCATTTAGGTGGGACTGTGATAGATGAGGAATAGCAAGGAAGTCAATGTGGCTGGACAGTCGAGTGTGTGGAGGAGAGTCATATGTAATAAGGATAGATCAATAGAATGGAGCCAGGTTGGGAAAGGCTTGAAATGCCAAACAGAGGAATTGACATCTGATCCTATATCTAACTGGGAACCACTGGAGTTGATTGAATGAAGGTGGTTTAGGGGCATATGATGCTGGCCAATCTGCCTTTTAGGGAAATCCCTCTGGAAGGTAGTGCCGAGGCTAAGCTTGGGATGGGGAGAGACTTGAGGCCCAGAGATCAGCAAAGAGGCCCAGGTGAAAAGGGATGAGGGCTTGAACCAGGACTGGGTCTGTGTGAGCAGAGAGGACACCTAGGAAAGCTGTTGTGAATCCAGAACAATAAGATTTGGCCCCAGATTGGATCTGTGGAGAGAGGGAGAGTAAGGAATCTATGCTGCTACCCCCAAAAGGATGGAAGCTCCTCGAGGGCAGAAGGATTATTGCATTTTTGTGCCTGTGGCCCTGGCACCAATCATGGGGCCTGGCATGTGGCAGGTATTTATTAAATGCCTGTTGATTGATTGCTGTTGATTAAATAAAAATGAAAATTTAAGACAACTTTATATGCTTATCCAGCTACCAAATATAAATCAACATTTTAGAGCCCCATATTCTGGAGGCTGCAAGGAGGGAAATGAACCCACTCAGATGGTGCTGGTGGGGAGGGGGGTTCTCCAAGCCATTTTTATCTTTCTAGAGAACCATCTGGCAATATGTAATGGGAGCTATGAATCTGTTCTTATAGCCTCTTACCCAAACCCTCCACTTTGAGGAAAATACCCCCAAAATATCCTACGGAGAAAAAAGGAATTGGAATAAAAATGTCCACTAAAGTGCTGTGAATAGCAAGAAACTGGAAACAAGCCAATGCCCCCACAATAGGGGAAGAGCTCAGGAAGCTCATGGTGTCAGAGAATGTCCGAATGGGAAAGGTTCTTAGAGTACAGAATGCCAGATTTTGTTGTTCTCAAAGAGGACCATGACATCATAGAGGGGATGCCATGACACACAAGCAAATTGGATTTAAGCAAGGCAGGGCTGTGCAAGGTCACTAGCCTCACTTTTTCCTCCAGAGCCATCTGGGTCCAGATACACTTCAGGACAACTGGAGATGGCTGGATCTGGGCAGGATCTTAAGAGATTGACTATCAGAAGGGAAGAAACTTTGGCAGCCACCTGGATTCCTGATCTGGAGCTGGAAGGGACCTCAGAGGACATCTAGTCCAACCATTGCATTTTGTAGATTGAGGAAACTGAGGCCCAGGGGATGAAGTGATTTCCTTAAAGCCATATTCTGTTGGATAGTAAGATGATAGAATCAGAAAATCTATTAAAAATGACCCCAAGGAGGTCATTGGTGAAAAGAAATGTTCTACATGCACCAAAATATTCATAGCAGCATTTTTTTTGTGGTAGCAAAGATCTGGAAACAAAGTAGATGTCCCTCAACTGAGGAATGACTATGGAATATTCCTGTGCTGTAAGAAATGATGAATACAGAGAAATGGGAAAAGGCTTACATGAACTGGTTGATGCAAAGTGGAGGAAGCAGAGCCAGAAGAATGACAGGCATAACAACAGTGTACATGGAAAGACCAACCACAACACAACAGAAAATGAATGTTGCAGAACTACAAAGAATAAGTTTGCCCCCAAAGAGGAGATAGAAGAACATTTCCCTTCATTGTTTTATAGGACATCACACACAATGCCAAATTTTTTCTAACTATTAATCAATTTTATTGATTTTTCTCTTTTTTTAATAAAGCATGGCTCTGTAGGAGAGAAGAGAGGGTTATGGGGGGAGTCTAGGCAATGTGAAAGTCAAAGATTAATAAAAGTCTATTAAAATGACCTCTTAATGTGATCTCGTTGATCCATGGAAAGATATAATGTTGTATATTACAATGATCTGTGTTTCCATATTATTCACCCCTATTAGACCATAAGCTCCTTGAGGGAAAGGAGAGATGTGAAAGGTAGAAGCAACAGATTGGATATGGGTGGGTTATGGGAGGAGAGAGTGCTGAGTTAAGGACCACACCAAGGTTGTGAGCCTGGGGGCTGGGGAGGATGGAGGTACCCTCAACAGCAATGGGGGAATTGGGAAGAGGGGAAGATTTAGGCGGCAACATAATGAGTTCTGTTTTGGATATGCTGAGTTTAAGATGTCTATGGGACATCCAGTTCAAGGTGTCCAAAAGGCAGTTGCTGATCCATGACGGGAGTCTGAGAAAAAGGTTTTGTTGTTTAGTCATGTCTGACTCTCTGATCTCACTTTGGGGTTCTCTTGGCATAGATACTGGAGTGGTTTGTCATTTCCTTCTCCAGCTCATTTTACAGATCAAGAAACTGAGGCAAACAGGGTTAAGTGATTTGCCCAGGGTCACAAAGCTAGTAAGTATCTGAGGTTGGATTTGAACTTATAAAGATGAGTCTCTTTGATTCCAGATCCTATCTACTGCTCCATTTAGTCTGGATAAATAGATCTGAGACTGAAGGACAAACAGCAACATAGAGACAATAATTGGAACCAAGTAAAAGAGGGAGAAGAGTAGGTACTCCAGGGGATACTTTGGAAGGAGGAAGTATAGCTTTGGCAGCTTCCTATTTTCATTAATTATTCTTTTTTCCAGTTAATTGCTTTTATTCTCTCCTTAAGCATTTTTTAAAAATTAAATTTTATTTTTTCAAGTACAAGGATTTATTTTCTCTCCCCCCCTACTCCCTCCCCCACCTCCCCTGGGGCAGGGGGAACCCTTATAATGATGATGCATAGTCAAAGAAACCAAATTCCAGCATTGTCCACATCCAAAAACGTGTCTCATTCTGCATACTGAGTCCCTATCTCTCTGGCAGGATGTGGGTCCTCTGGAATCCTGGTTGGGCTCACTGTATTGATCAGAGATCTTAAGCCTTTCAAAATCCTTCTTAGGTAATTATCCTCCTAAAGTAGGTGCTAAGTTCATTTGTCTCATATTGCTGTAGGGCCGGAAATGTCAGTGCCCTTTGAGCAAAGCCCTGCTAACTCCACCCTGGTTATGACTCCAGTTGGGGTGCTACTGTGATACGGATTAAGTGACGGATATATGTACATTTCAAAATGGCCCAGGGCAACTTCCGAAAGGCGCCTCTGGAAACGAGCTCCCTTGGAGATGATTTGAAGGTGATCAAGACCTTGCCAATGAATAGGCTCAGAGAGAGCACCCTGGGAGAGTTGGGTTCAGACCCCAAGTCAGGTTGGGTGCCCTCTGCTACGAGATAGCATACTTGGCATTTCTTGTACTTGCGATATTTCTAGGCTACCTATCAAATATAACACCTAGCCATCAAACAGAAATGAAGAAGGGAGAAAGGAGAAAGAAGTTAATCTCTAGATTGAGTTTCAAGCAACAGAGATAGGAGAAGCTTAACTCCCATCAAAAAGCACTGTGGCACGGGGACAGTGAAGTGGATAAAGCGCCAGCCCTAGAGTCAAGAGAGCCTGAGTTCAAATCCAGCCTCAGACACTTCCTAGCTGTGTCTCCCTGGGCAAGTCACTTAACCCTGATTGCCTCTGAAAAGAAAAGCAGTGTAATGCATATATCGAGAGAGCTGGACTGGGAGCTAGGAATGCCTGGTTCAAATCCTGCCTCACACACTTGCTATCTGGGTGACCACGGGCAAGTCATTTTACCCATTTGAGCCTCAGGTTCCTCATCTGTAAAATGATCATATTACTAACCTGTATGACCTACCTCACAAGGTTGTTGTGGGGCTCAAATGAGCTAGCAGTTATATAGCTCCCTAAGGTTTGCAAAGTACTTCCCAAATATTATTTCATTTGCTCCTCATAACAACCTTAGAAGGTAGGTAGGTGCAAATTATCACCCTCATTTTATCATTGAGGAAACCGAGGCAGACAGCTGTTCAGTGACTTGCCCAGGGTCATAGAGCTAAGAAGTGTCTGAGGCTGTATTTGAACTCAGGTCTTTCTGACTCCAAGTCTAGCACTCTTTGCACTGACTGTTTGACTCTCCCAGAGTCATCGAATTCTCCTGGGATCACATCTATTCTGATGATTCTGAAATCTATTCATTCAAATCTAACTTCCTCCCTGAGCTCTAGAATCGAATCTCCAACTGTCTCCTGGATATCTTGAACTGGATTTCTCCCAGAAGATCCCAAACTGAACTCATCATCTCCACCTCCCCCGCTTCCCCCACCTGGATTGTCCCTTCTTCCTCGCTTCCCCATCTTTCATTGTCAAGGGGACCGCCATCCTCCCAGTCATCCAAGCTTGAGCCCTTGGGGTCATCCTCCATTATTCACTCTCCCTTACCTCCCATGTCCCATCTATTGTTAAATCCTGCTGCTCCTGCCTTCACAACATCTCTCATATCTCTCTTCATTTCTCTCTTTTCTTCTCTGACCCTGTCACTCCTTCATCCCCTCATCGCTGTATTACTGCCATCACCTCCTGATTGTTCTGTTTGCTTCAGGTCTTTTCCCACTCCAGTCTATCTTCTGCTCAGTTGTCAAAGTGATCTTCTGAAATCACTGGTCACCCCCTATTCAATCACCTCCAGAGGCTCCCTGTTACCTCCAAATCAAATACCAAAGTCCTCTGTTTGGTTTTTGTCCAGTTCCCAACACCCTGCCTTTCCCCAAGCTATGCCCTGTGCCTAGACGTTTCTTTCCTTCCTTGTCTCTGCCTCCAGGCTTCCTTGAAGGCTCAGCTAACATCCTACCTCATCCAGAAGACCTTTCCTTGTCCTCCTTAATGTTGGTGCCTTCCCTCCCTCTGATATTATTTCCATTTTATCCTGAAAATATCTCATTGGCAGATAGTTGTTTGCATATTATCTCCCCTGTTAGACTGTGCGCTTCTGGAGGGTGGGGACTGTTTTCCGGCTTTTCTTTTTTTTTTGTATTGCCAGAACTTAGCACAATGTCAAAGTAGGAGCTTTATAAATGCTTGTTGACACAACTAGTATTGTCAGTTAAAATCTGAACAGAGGCCTTTGGATGTCCAATCTGGTTTCTACTACATCGAAGGTGTCTAGGCTTCAGCAATGATTAGTCCATGCTTCCATATTTTAATGGATCCATGATCTCCTTGCTGGGGGCATTCCTTTCCCCACCCTCTTCATCTTGTGTGAATTCTTGCCCCCTTGTATAAGTGTCCCAGTGGATCTGTTTATTTCATGGGAGGCCTTCTTCCCACCATCACATGCAATTTGGAGAGTTCTACCTCCCAGCCTCCTTCTTTAACTGGTGATGAGGTCTTGCCACCAAGGATCAGAGAACAGAGATCAACAGGACGATTGAACCCAGGCCAGGGCTTCTCATTGGCACTCAATTACTTCTTGACCCTTGGGCCAGTGACTGCCATAGCTTCTTACACACTCAGGCACCTCTGTGAGTTGCTTATTAACCAGGGGACATCAGGACAGGGAAGCAGCAAAGGGATGGGAGGGCCAAGTTATTGACAGGCTCATCGGATGGACTGTAGAAGCAGTGGATGGGAGAGCCTGTATAAGCACATGGTGGTAAGGAGCACCTATAGGAGGAAGAAGGAAGGTCCCAAATCACCATCAAAGCCAGAGAATTTCAAAGGCATAGAATCCTATATCTAGAGCTGAAAGGGACTCCAGATATCATCTTGTCCAACTCTCTTATTTTACAGATAAGGAAACTGAGGCAAACAGGGTGAAGTGACTTGCCCAGGGTCACACAGCTAGGAAGTGTCTGAGGCCAGATTTGAACTCATGAAGATGAGTCTTCCTGACTCCAGGCTCAGGGCTCTACCCACTGTGCTACCCAGCTGCCACTGAGAATATGATACATAACTTATATGCATAGTTTTTTGCATGCTGTTTCCCCCATTAGAATTTAAGCTTCTTGAGAGCAGGGGCTATGTTTACTTTTCTTTGTATCCCCAGAGTGAGTACCACATAGTAAATGCTTCACAAATGCTCATCGACTGACTGGTACCTTTGACTGACTTTGGCCATGGTTCCACTAGGTTGGGAACATCTAGGGAAGCCATCTTGTCCATTAGCTTGCTTCCAAGGAATACTGACCTTCTCGATGCCTAGAGTAGGGATGGGGAAGCTGTGACCTCAAAGCCACATGTGGCCCTCTAGGTCCTCAAGTGCAGCCCTTTGATTGAATCCAAACTTTTGAGGCCATACTTGAGGACCTAGAGGGCCACAGGTGGCCTCAAGGACATAGGTTCCTCACCCCTAGCCTAGACCAACAGGGATACAGGGTGTTGAGGGTAGTGTAGATGTAGGACCAAGAGCCAAGGCAGCTAGGTTTTACTAGCCTTGCCATTGGTGAGCTGTGGGATCACAAGAAAGCCACTTTCCTAGTTTCTGTTTCTTCCTCTTTAAAGTCAGGGGCGAGGCCATAAGACCCTGCTGGCTGTGACATTCTGGCTGTCTGAGATGAGGCACCTACATCCAGAGTTGGCCTCTGGGCTGGAGAATGGCTTCCCGCTGAGCTGAGGAAACACTGACATTCTGCACAGCTTAGCTGGCTTTGCTGGGAGTCTCCAGCAGGCTGGGTTTCACGTCTTGGGTTTCCAGGCTGCTTCAGCTGTGGTGAGGGGAAGCGGGTGGGAAAGCTCTTTCCTTTGGCCTCTTTCCACACTGTGGGAATGGGCAGCTCAGGGCTGTGGTGCTGCTGCTTTCCTAGAATACCACAGACATGGTCAGACAGGCCAGGTCTTGTGGATGGGAACAGAAGGAAGAAAGAACGTTCTTCTGACTTTACTGTTCCCACCCAAGTTCTGGAAATCCTGGGGGGGGGGGGGGGTGGCTTGGGTTCCAAAGGTTAACAACTTCCTGTGATGGTCTCACAGATCATAAACCGTGGGGACTCCAGACTCCGAGAAGTGTCTGATACACAACCGGTGCCTCTCAGAGTTCTGGGATTCTTTCCTTCTTTTCCCTTCTGCCTTAAAAGGGATGCTGGCAAATGAAACCATAGAAGATTGACTAGAACATAAAAAGTTAGAGATCACAGGATTCACTTCAATTCAACTCAGTGAAAGTGTATTAGGCATCTACTCTGTGCTGGGCCTGGTGTCAGGAAGACCTGAATTCAAATGCAGCCTCAGACACACTAGCTATGTGACCCTGGGCAAGTCAATTCACCCAGTTTGCCTTGGTTTCCTATTCTGTATAATGAGCTAGAGAAGCAAATGGCAAACCATTCCAGTATTTCTGCCAAGAAAACATCAAATGGGGTTATAGAGACTTGGACAGGACACTGAAAAATGACTAAATAACAATGACAACTCTGTGCCAGGCACAGTCCTATGGCTCAATAAGCATTTGTCAAGCACCTACTGCATGCCAAGTCCTATGCAAGGTGCTGGGGATACAAAAACAAAAAGAAAAAGGTCCTGCCCTCAAAGAGCCTACATTCTATGTACATAAATTAGTATATATACATACATATATATACATAACACAATCAACAAGCATTTATTTATTTATTGCTTTTTTTAAATTAAATTTTATTTTACCAGAACACTAGAGAAAAGAAACAAAAACATACCATAAACTTAAATATTGTAACTTAAATATAAAGCAAGCAAGAAAAAAAAAGCATGTCATGCATAGCAGAACATAGGAGAGGATTCAAAATATGTAATGATAAATTTTCATTTCAAAAAAGCCTGTATGATAAATAATACACCTTGTGTTGAGAATTGTCCATTTTTTCTTTGCTTTCTTGTGTTTTCTTTTGTTCTCTGCTGTGTACTTTTTAGCTCTGTTCTTTTTTCTTCTCTCCCCCCACCCCCCAGAAAGCTACAATATAATTTAGATATTTCTTGATATATACATATACATATACATATATATGCATATATAGACATGTACTTTCCCAAACATAATCTACTCCTGATCTTTGTTTTTTGTTTGTACATATCTTTTGTTTCCTATCCTTCCTGCCTCCTCTACTTTACTTCTACCCACTACATCACCCTCCTATTACTTGCCTTCCCCCACTAAGGATCCCTCCCCTATCCCGCCATTCCCATTAATCAAAACTCCCTTTACCTATTCCCTCATTCTCTCCTCTAAAAATCCCTCCCTTGTCCAAATCCTTCCCTTGTCCAAATCCCTCCCTTGTTCTCTCCCCCTTCACTAAGCCCCTACCATTTTATTTCTTCTAAATTTATAACACTTTTATACTCTTCTAAATATATATATATATATGTACACATACATATATGTGTGTGTATATATATATATATATTTCCCTCTTAAACCCATTCCCAATGAAAGCAGGTTATCAGAGCTACCAGCCCTCCTCCCCCATCTAAATCCTCTGTATCCTTCCTTCTTTTTGCGCCTCTCTTGTGTAAAATAGTTACTCTTTTTGGCTATTTCTAAATGGTTTTACTTTTTAAATTCATATCATAGTCAGGTCTATCCCCCTCTTTCTTATAAGCTCGATAATCATTAATAAGAATGTTAGATATACATTTTATATTTTATGTCATATAACATGTAAGCAGTCTGTTCTTGTAAATCCCTCATAGTCGGTGTTTGGTATGTACCTTATGTGTCTCTTAGTTCTTGTATGTCGAATCTTCTATTAAGTTGAGGATTTTTTTTAACAAAGTCTTGAAAGTCTTGGGGTTCATCAAATGTGCATTTTTTCCATTCAAGATAATACTGAAATGTGAAGCATATGATATTTTCAGTCAGAGCCCCATCTTTTGCTCTTCGATATATTGTGTTCCAAGACCTGTGGTCCTTTAAGGTCTCTGCTGCTAGGTCTTGTGTAATTCTAATTGTGGCACCATCATATTTAAATTGTTTTAATCTTGATGCTTTTAATATTTGGTCCTTGATCTGGGGATTTTGGAATTTGACTATGATATTCCTATGAGTTTTTCTCATAGGATCTCTTTTAAGCGGTGTTCCATGGATTTTTTCTATTTCTACTTCCCTGCCTTGTTCTAATGCTTCAGGACCATTTTCTTTAATTATTTCTTGTATTATTGTATCTAGATTCTTTTTCTGATCATAACTTTCAGTTACTCTGACTTTTTTATATTTTCTCTCGATCTCTTCTCCAAATCTATTGTTTTTCTTATAAGATGTTTTACTTTCTCTTTGATTTTTGATTATTTGTGTTTTGTTTAATTATTTCTTGATCTCCTATAATTTCAGTGTTTCACTTTGCCCAATTCTAATTTTCAAGGTATCATTTTCCTCCTTGAGATTCTGGATCTCCTTTTCTAATTGGCTGACTTTCCTTTTATAACCTTCTTGTTTTCATTGGATTTTTTTTTTTAGTTTTTTCCTCCGTCTCTGTCATTTGATTTTTAAAGTCTTTTTTAAGATCTTCTATAAATTCTTTTTGGGTGAGTGATCATTTAATGTTGCTCTTTGGAGATTTCTTTACTTCAGTGTTCTCCTCTGAAGATGAACCCCAGTCATCTCTATTTCTGTAATAGGTTTCTATGGTTGGATTCTTTCTCCTTTGCCTATGCATTTTTTTTGTGGTAATAACTTGATTTTTATAATCACCTCTAGCCCTGGGATATGGGAAATGGTGCCTCTTGCCCCAGACCTTCAGTTCCCTCTAGCCTGGAACTAAAGCCAAACCTCCAACCTCCTGTAAATGCCCACAGCCAGGGGCTTTCTGCCCCATTATTTCTGCACCCACCGGGCATGTGTTGATTCCTTCTCACCCCCACTGCTCTTCACAGCACAGCTGGGTCTGGCGTTCTTCATCAGGAGAGGTTCCCGCAATCTTCCTGGGCTCAAATGCACGACTCCCCTCACTAATCTGGGGTAAAAAATTCCAGTGGCTGGTGCTGAGGCAGCCTCTCAAACCAACTAACGCCAGGGCTTGCTGCTTGTTAAAATGGAACCTAGCTTGGAAGTGTTTACTCCTCGCCTGGGGTTCTTCTTCAGATCATCTCACGCTGTCCCTGGAAGATCCTGATTGTGCCCCTATTCTTGTCTCCACCCCACTTTGTTCACCCTAAGGTGCTATTTTAACTCTTTTGTGGGGGAAAATCTTCAGAGCTTGGAATTTTCTGACCTACTCTGCCATCTTCCCAGAATCCTCTCCCAACAAGCATTTATTAAGCACCTACTGCATGCCAAGTCTCGTGCAAGGTGCCGGGGATACAAAAATAAACAAGGTCCCATCCTCAAAGAGCTTATGCTCTATAGAATGTTTGGGTCATAGCATGTCAGAGCTGGAAGGGACCCTAGAGATCACCTATTCTGACCTCTCCATTTTACTGATGGGAAAATTGAGGCCCAGAGAGACAATCACATTTGTCCAAGATCACCCAGGCAGTAAGGACAGAGTTGGAATTTGAACCCAGGACCTCTGATTCCACATGCAGTCCTCTTCCCACTGCAATATATTGTCTCTGGATCAAGGAGCTGCCTGGTACTGGAAAGACTCTGCCATGTGCTAGTAACAGTGACTAGAAGCTCTGTCAGTTCTCTAGCACTGGAGGACTTACAAAGTACTTTGCTTACACCCCTAGAATCTCAGAAGAACACTTGGGAAGTTAGGAACCACAGGGATTATTATCCTTATTTTGCAGATTAAAAGGATTTAGACACCTGGTGATTGTCCAGGGTCACACAGCTAGGACACATAAGGAGCAGGATTTGAATCTAGGTCTGCCTGACTCCAAGTCTATCATTCTGTCCACTGACAAATGGTCCTGTGGCCTTTGCTTGGAGACCTCCAGCCTCCAAGGGCCTCCCAAGGCCCCCATTCTGATTGGGGATGCAGCTATTAGCAAATTGTTCCTTGACATCAAGACAACTTTTTTTTTTTGTAGAAGGAAAATCCAATTAAAATCCCATTTTTGCAAGACTTCCATATTCTCCAATCCCTCTTAAACCTGATGCCTTCCCTCTGAGACAGCCCCTAACTTATTTTCTCTCATAGTTGTATCTTTTCTCCCTTCTTAGACTGTGAACTCCCTGAGGGCAGGGACTAGGTTTGTTTTTTGCCTTTCTTTGTATTGCCAGCTCTTAGCACAGAGGCCTGGCACACAGAAGATGCTTAACAAATAAATATTTGCTGACCTGACTTCCACCTGATTTTGCCCCGAGTCTGAGCAGAATGAGGCCATTACCTCTGTCCTACACCATTCCTTCAGAAAGATGAAGATGGCCGCCATTTCCCCTGTAAGCGTTCTTTGGTTGTGACTGAGAGCCATGATCAAGAGAGGAGAGAAACCCATTTCCACAGCCTGAGATTACTGGCTGCATGGGAGGGACCCAGCCGGCGCCATGGCTAAACCCTGTCTTTAAAAGATGGTAGGAGAGGTCCTGCTCCAGGGGAGAAAGGCAAATGCTGTCCTGCTTTTTATCAAAAGGCAAGCCAACAGTCTACAAACTACAGGCCAGTGATCTTGACTTCTATTCCTGGCAAGATCCTAGACCATATCAAAGGGATGGCTAGTGAACGTATAGAAAAGGTATCACAGGGGCAGCTGTGTGGCACAGTGAGTAGATCACCGGCCCTGGAGTCAGGAGGACCTGAGTTTGAACGTGACCTCAGACACCTGACACACTTACTAGCTGTGTGACCTTGGGCAAGTCATTTAACCCCAATTGCCCTGCCTTCCCCCTCCACAAAAAGAGTAAGAAAAGGTATCACATAGTGAACATACAGAAAAGTGATCACAAAGAAAAGAATGCGTATGAAGCACCTACTAAGTGCTAAGTGCTTTATAAATAGTGTCCTATTTGCTCCTCATGACAACCCTGAAAGGTAAGTGCTATTATTGTCCCTATTTTGGTTCGGGAAACTGAGGCAGCAGAGGGAAAATGACTTGGCCAGGGTCACACAGTCAGGAAGCATTTGAGACCATATTTCAATTCAGACCTTGCTGACTTCAAGCCTAATGCTCTATCCACTGCACCACCTGGCTGCCTCTAATGAAGAACCAGTAAGGCTGGTCATTCCAGATTCACCACATTTTCTTTTTTAACAAGGGTTACCAGACTGGTAATAATGATAATAATTAGCATTTATTTGGCACTTTAACATTTAAAAAAGTGTTTTACTTGATCCTAACAAGCACCCTTGGAGGTAGGGGCTATTATGATCCCTATTTTACAGATTAGGAAATTGAGGCTCAGAGAGATTAGGTGACTTGCCCAGGGTCACACAATTATTAAGTGTCTGAGGCGGGATTTGTACTCAGGTCTTCCTGGTTCCAGGCCCAGTGTTCTATGCACTATGGGGCTCCCTGGCCACCCCCATTCTATCTGCCCTGCCATTATGTTATAGATGTAGTTTACCTAGATTTTAGTAAAGGATTTGACAGGGAAGCAAATAAGAAAGCATTTATTAAGCACCTACTATTTACCTTGCATTGTGGTAGGTGCTAGAGTACAAAGATAAAGGCAAAGTAGCCCTTGTAGTCAGGGGTTTCACATTCTAATGACAAGATGAGATGGAGGGATGTGGGTTGGACGATGCTGCAATAGGATCTAATCTCTGGGCACAGAAAGTCATCATTAATGACTCTGCATCATTTTTTTTATGGAGGTCTGCAGTGGGGTGCCCCAGGGATATATGCTTGGCTTTGTGCCACTTAAATTTTTTTTATCAGTGGAGGGACATAGGACATACTTTTCTGATCTGCAGCTGATACATAACTAGCCCAGTAGATGACAGAATCATGATCCAGAAGGGATTTTTTTTTCATTTATGGGCTAGAATGCCCCTGGAGACCCTTCCAAGGCCAATATTCTCTGAGCTCTTCCCTTGGAATGCTTGCTGTTTATACCTAGACTGCATCAAGCCTGGGCCCAAGTTAGACTTGACAGTCACAGGGTCTCTGAATCTTTAGATTCCCTGAGGATACATATGTTGGGTGTCTAATGTAGAAAGAAATTCAAAGCCTGCAGGGTCTCAGGGAAAAGTACCCATAAGCTCTAAATAGAAATACCCAGGGAGCTGCCTTATCCAGGTGGTCACAGAGGTCACATTTGGGAATGAACAGACAGGAGAGAGAGCCTTTGATCATCCTTTGTTCTTACATAGCTTGTCTAAAAAATAAAATTATTGATAGCCTTTGTTTTTACAATGCCATGTTTCCTATTGTAGCTATCCCCTGACCCCCTCCCCAGAGAGCTGCCATTCCTTATAATAAAGAGGAAAAAAAAGGAAGCAAAAGTAATCAACATATTGAAAAAAACTCCTACTCATCTAAAGGTTCCATGGCCATGTCCCCCAGAGTTTCAAAGCTGCAGCAGGAGGCACCTTCCCCCACCTCTTCTCTAGGGCTGGGCTCGGTCATTTAAACGTCACGGTATTCCGTTTTGATTGCGTTGTCATTGTGCTTTCCATTCACCTTGTTGTAGTGTAGTTTACCATGTTGTAATACACATTGTTTTCCTGTTTCTTCTGACCTCACTTTGCATTTGTTCAATTAACAAATTTTTTTTTATTAGGCACCTACTATGTGCCAAGCACCAGGCTAGGGCTCAGGATACAAATACAAAGAATAATTCCTACTATCTATGGGTTTATGGTCTAATGGAGACAAATATGCGTTAAAATAGATCTAGAATAAATACGAAGTCAATAAATACAAATACATGCAAAGTAGTTAAAGATAGGCAAGTTTGGGAGAGAGGGCACTAACTGCTAGGGGCGATCAAGAAAGGCTTCATGTAGAAAATGGTACCCGATCTGTATTTTTTCTTATTTTTTATTTTTATAATCTTTATTACATTATTTTAAAATATTTTTTTTCCATTGCATGTAAAAACCATTTTTAATATTTGTTAAAAAATTTTTACTTCCAAATTCTTTTTCTCCTTCCCCTCCACTCCCCCCCCCCAAAGCAGGAAGCAAATTCACAAAGGATATACATGTGCAGTCATGAAAAACATATTTCCATATTAGTCATGTTGTGAAAAAAAGCACAGACAAAAGACATACACGCACAAAGTAAGAAAATAGTATGCTTTGATCTATATCCCAACTCTCTTAGTTCTTTCTCTGGAGGTGGATAGCATTTTTCATGCTAAGTCCTTCAGAGTTGTCTTGGATTGTTATATTGCTGCAAATAGCGAAGTCATCCATAGTTGATTATCATACAATACAATGTTGCTGTTTCTGTGTACAATGTTCTCCTGGTTCCGCTCATTTCACTTTGTATCAGTTCACATAAGTCTTCTCAGGTTTTTCTGAAAGCATCCTGCTTGTCATTTCTTATAGCACAATAGTATTCCATCACAATTTATATACCACAACTTGTTCAGCCATTCCCCAATTGATGGGCAACCCATCAATTTCCAATTCTTTGCCATCACAAGAAGAGCTGCTATATCTATCTATATCTATATATCTATATTTGTGTGTGGGTGTGTGTGTATATATAGGTCCTTTTTCTTTTTCTAAAAAAAATCTCTTTGGTATACAGACTTAGTAGTGGTATTCCTAGGTCAAAGAGAATGCACAGTTTGATAGCCCTTTGGGCAAATCACTCTCCAGACTGGTTAGATCAGTTCACATTCCACCAACAGTGCATTACTGTCTCATTTTCCAACATCTCATCCAACATTTGTTATTTTTCTTTTCTGTCATGTTAGCCAATGTGATAGGTGTGAATTGGTACATTAGAGTTGTAATTTGCATTTCTCTAATCAACAGTGATTTTAGAGCATTTGTTAATATCTTTTGACCATTTATCAATTGGGGAATGACTTGTATTCTTATAAATTTGACTCAGTTCTCTATATATTTGACGGGGCCTTTCTTAGAGAAACTTGCTGTAAAAAAAATCCCCAGAGTTTTCTGCTTTCCTTCTAATCTTGGCAACATTGGTTCTGATGGTGCAAAACCTTTTTAATTTAATGTAATCAAAATTATCTATTTTATATCCTATAATGCTCTCTATCTCTCGTTTGGTCATAAATTCTTCCCTTATCCATAGACCCGACAGGTAAACTAATTTGCTTATGTCTAAATCGTGTACCCATTTTGACCTTATCTTGGTATACATGTGAAATGTTGATCTGTACTTAGTTTCTACCAAACCACTTTCCAGTTTTTGTCAAATGGTGAGGTGTTTGTCCCCAAAGCTTGGAGCTTAGCTATTTATCAAACACTAGATTACTATGGTCATTACCTACCATGTATTGTGTACCTAATCTATTCCACTAATCCACCACTCTATTTCTTAGCCAGTACCAGATTGTTTTGAGAATTACCTCTTTAAAATCATGTTTGAGATCTGGTATGGCTAGGCCCTGATCTGTATCTTAAAGGAAGAGAAGGTCTCTATGAAGCCGTGGTAAGCAAGGAATGTATTTCTGGCAAATGAGATGGCTAGTGAAAAGATTCTGTCAGGAGACAGAGTAGATCATATCCATTGTTTCTTGTAGTACAGAAATATTCCATTACATTCATGTACCATAATTTATTTAGCTATTCCCAATTGATGGTATCTTTTATTTCTAGTTCCTTGCCATAAAAGTGCTGCTATAAATATTTTGGTATCTCCAGGGCCTTTCTTTCTGTCTTTGATCCCCTTGGGGCATATGCCTATCATTGGAATTTCTGGGTCAAATCTCTGGACATTTTAGTCATTCTCTTTTCTTAATTCCAAATGGCTTTCCAGAATAACTGGACCAATTCTCAGTTCTACCAGCAATGCATTAGTTTTGAATATCCTCTTCCTTGATGACTTCAACAAACATTACAATAGCAAATAATAATAATAATTTTTTTAAAATTGCTTCTAATTGGACAGATAGGGAAACTATATTATGGCTGCCACAAAGTATATACAAATGCAAGTAGTTTACATTGGCTACGCAGGCAGAAAGCTATGAAAATGCCACTCTTGGTAATGAACACATAACCATCTAGGATATAATCATATTGACAATTAAAGTGATCAGCTCTCTAAAGAGAGAGACAATTGAAGTTGAAGGAGAGATATCAGCTCCTGCAGCTTGCCAGAGATGCCATGAGATGCTATAGAAAACTATGCTTAGACTGATTCTTACCAAAAAAAAAAAATATCAACATAGAAGTCATAATACTCTGAGAGGCCCAAGCCAAACTTTGGGGTTACCTAGAGTCAAGAAGACCTACCTTGATCCTTTTAGGCCCTCTGTAGTTCAGACCAATATCCCTGGAATTGGGGGGGAAATTATCCTAGTCTGGGATAGGAAAGAAGGGATGGCCTTTACTGGGAAGCTCCCCCTAGATCAAGGGTTCTTCACTTTTCTTGTGTCAGGGACCCCTCTGGCAGTCTGGTGAAGCCTTTTTCAGAATACTGTTTCTAAATGCATAAAGTAAAATGCATGGGATTATGATGGAAACCAATTACATTGAAATGCAGTTATCAAAATGTCTATTTTTTAAGTTCATGGATTCTAGGTTAAGATTCCTTAGCCTAAACACTTTTGGTCAGACATTTCTCAAGCCTTACCTTTGAAATACCTAATTCCCTATGGTATAATGTTGTTTGTCTAGCCCTTGCCCATGTATACTTGAATTTCACCCCTAAAGCAGGCTTTCCCAAGGCCACCAGCAGGACAAAATGCTCATTGCTTTAACCTTTCCTCCATTTTGAATTCAACAGTGTTATAATAAATAAAGCCAATTAATGAAAAAGGAAGAAGGGAGAGTCTTCCAGTTGGGCTCCAGAGTGGTTATAAGCCTCTATGAAAACCTTCAGTTTCCTGACTTGGGACTTTAATCTGGGGTAGTAGGGTTAGGGTGGAGGAGAAGGGCAGAATGATTCATTCTCTGTCAGTCCCATTTATTCAGTGGTGACTGTCTCCAGCATGATGCAGCAAGATCAAGGGAACCCGGGCCTCTGACCTGGCAGGAAAGAGGGGTTCGGCAGCATGTTAACACACCAACCTTTGCCCTTATTTGCTCTTGCTGAGGGCAGGCCTGCTGGGAAGCAGACACTCCCCTCCTTTTTGCTGTGTCTCTGCCCCACGATCCTGATTCATCGGAGATGGCCAGCGGCTTGTGAGTGGGCACTCCAGTCAGCTGAGGGTACGTGGAGACTGCTGGGAGCCCAGTGGCCAGATGATGCCCTCTAGAGTGACGAAGAGTGTTTTTTGGGGGGTGGGCTTAGATGTCTTTGAGCACACTCATTAATGAAAGCTTCCAGCGCCTGGCCTCTTTTCAGAAGGCAGGTTTATCATTAACCAGCTTGCCTCCTCTCTCCAAAAGCCTGGCCCCTATCCAGGGCAACGGGGCATACAAGGATTTAGGTTGGGTGCCTGAGACCTGAAAGGGCAATGCCCCAGGTACGGGTGGGGACAAAGGCTTTGAGCCCCTCCTGCTGGCTCTGCCCTCAGCTGTGAGCCAGCAAATCTCCTTGTAGGTTTTACCTTTGTTGCCAATGAAATATCAGCCTGAGGAATTTAAAACGGAGGGGTGGGGGAAGAAGAAAGAAGAAAATACTTTCTTTTGTGCCAGATTAAGCAATCTTCTGACTCTGTGAGCTGCTGAAGTTGTCAGTGTATGGACACACCTCTTCATGGTTCCCTCCTCGTTGTACACGGCTGTCACAGCAGAAGCTCCTTTCTTCCTCCAGTCCGGTCCAGGCCATATCCAATCCAGTCCCATCCAACAAGCATTTATTTCCTTTCTAGAAAGTGCCCGGAACCCGGCCAAGTGATGGGGGCACAAAGATAAAATGAACGTTAGTAGTCAAGGAACTTACATTCTACTGGAGAACGTGAAATAAACCTGGAAAACTAGATTGGAGCCTTATTGGGGAGTCTTCGCTGGTGGCACTTTAGGGATTTTGGAGGAAAACAGGAGCAATGTACGACTTTTGTTCTTGGGGGTAAAATGGTCATCCTTGTGAATTATGAAATTAATAATAATAGCGATATTATATGCTAATATAATATTATATATTATACGTAATATATATAATTTAATATTGTATAATAATAATAGCTTAAGATGTTTACTATGTGCCAAGCACTGTGCTAGGCACATTACAATCATCTTATTTGATCCTTACAACGGCCCTGGGAGGTAGGTGATATTATTATCCTTCTTTTAAGGATGGGGAAACTGAGTTATTAACTTGCCCAGGATCACACAGCTGCTAAGTGTCTTAGGCTGGATTTGAACTCAGGTCTTCTGGATTCCAGGCTCTATCCGTTGCACCACCTAGCTGCCCCAAGGCAAAGGTGTGAGAGAGGAATTGAAACTAGAGGTAAGAGAGACTAGAATCAGGCACTGCGAAAAGTATTTTTACTCTTCTGCTCCCTCTGGCCCCTGCCCAGAGAATCTTTACTTAACTTGCCAATCTTTACTTACTGACTACTAAAGTCTTTTCTATGAAACCAGTAATGTGGGAAGCGTACTAAGAAATTCTGAATGGATTTCTGGAAGGCTTGGGTAAATTTCCAAACCCTCATGGAAGCCCCTTTGACACACAGAGAGAGGGCATTCTGTATCTCCAGGATAGTCATGGGATAGTCCCACCTGGAGGCAGAAGAAATACTGAGCTGACCTCACTCTCTTTAAACTGTGTGATTCTAAATCTAATGAAGGGTTAGACCAACATTCCAGACCATCACCGAGAGGCAGCAGGGATTGGCCACACTGCTCCTGGATTATAATGATCAGGACCAGTTCTAATCCAAGTTCTGCCCCCTGAGTCATTGTGTGACTTTAGGCAAGTCACTTTCCCTGGATTGGTAATTCCCACAACTCACAACTCAGATTGTGGAGCAAAGTCGCATCTGGAGTCAGGAAGACCTGAGTTCAAATCCAGCCTCCTTGAGAAAATCACTTAACCTCTGTCTGCCTTGGCTTTCTCACCTCTAAAATGGGATTGGTAATAGCACCACTTACCTCCCAGGGTTGTTGTGAGGATAACATGAGATAATATATGCTAAAGTGATTTAGATTTTGTGACTTCCTTCAGGACCGAGATTGTTTTCTGTCTCTCTGGGTATCCCCAGCACAGTGCCTGGCATATAGCAGGTGCTTAATAAATGTTTATTGTCTGACTGACATTTCTATAAAAGGCCATGTGGCATAATGGAAAAAGAGCTGGCTTCTGAACCAGGAAGACCAGGAAGACCCACTCTACACTGGCTGCAAGCCATCTGACTGACCTCTGTGTTCTGGGCAAACTCTCTCAGACCTAAGTTCCTAATCTGGGGGCTGTGAACTTTTAAAAAATATATTTTCATAACCATATTTTGATATAATTGGTCTTCTATGTAATCTTATGTATTTTATTTTATGCATTTAAAGAGATTTGTAGGCTTCACCCAACACTGTACAAGGGGTCCTGCATCTACGACTAGGAAATGCAGACAAGGTGGAACTTTCAATGCTAGAGGGAGGTTTTTCAGCTGGGGGTTCTCTATGCTGATGAAGTCCCGGGGTTTGATCCCTTTCCCTATCCATTCTCTATCCAATTAAATTCCACCTCTGACACTGACTTAGTAGCTGTGAAAGCATGAACAAGTCTCTGAGGCTCTGCTTTCTCATCTGTGAAATGGGCACACTAAAACTGCCCTTGTAAATTCCGCCTCGACCCAGTGCCTAGCCCAGTATCTGGTACACAATTGTTGTGGTTTGTCCTTCATCCTCGAAGAGGACCATGACATCAGAGAGGTGATGCCATGACATGTAAGTGAATTAGATTTAAGCAAGGGAGGACTGTGCGAAATGTGCTGAATTAATGAATACTTGTTGACTGCCCAGCATGCAGCTTCCTCGAACACCACAGGGACAATGCCAACTAGAGTGGGATTCCCGTCAATGTCAAATGAAATCACGTATGCATGGTGCTTAGCAAACCTTAAAAGCACTACATAAATATTTGTGATCCCTATTTGAGAGGTACAAAGTTCTCAGAGAGGGGAAATTACTCTCATAGAGAGCTTTCAGCTTTCTAGAGGGATCATAGCATTGGAGGACTAGAGGCCTCAGAGGCCACCTAGTCCCAACTACCTCTTTTCACAGATGAAGAGACTGAGGCCCAGGGAGGACAGAGTGACCCATATCTCTGGCACAATCATAGGGTAGTCCGAACTGGATGTTCACCCAAGGTCACCCAGCTGCTAAGTGGCAGAGTGGTCTTCCCAGACCCTTCACGACGAAGGATTTGCCCTGATCTCTCAGGCTCCTAATTTTCTGTGCTGTGACATCTGGTTTTCCCCTTTAAGTGTCAACTGGATGCTATGCCCTGGTTCCCTAGCCCCCTTCACCTTTCCAGGGGCACTCTAGGGGCTGGTTCACTCCCAGCTGGCTGAAGATCCACAAAGGTCAGAGAAAAATATCCTTCCCTTCTTTTACAAACAAACAAAGCCAATGCATGTGCTACAAAAGTTAAGATGTATTAATAGCCAGAGATTTTGTTTTCCCATTCTGGTGCTTGTCCCGTTCCACTTGGAGGAAAGATAAGAGAACACATAATGTTCTCCTTCTGCATCCCCCTCCCCCTACCACCCTGGGACAGCAAGCCAGGGGGCAGAGACCATTCTGTTTAAAGCTGTTCCTAATGCATAGACTCTGAGAAAAGAGAATGAAAAGTTTATGTTCAGTTATCCTTGGCTACCGTTGCTGCTAAGCAGAGAAACTTGATATCGTTTAAATCTTCCAGGCGAAAGGGTTGCAAGGCAACCTTCAAACAATAGAAAATACCCCAAACTAAAAAAGAAAGGCTTTGAAGGCTGGGAAATATGGGTTTCTTTTCTTTTCTTTTTCTTTCTTTTTTTTTGGTATTTTCCTTCTTGATGCATTGATTCCGAAATTGGGAAAGGGGGGAATATCTTGACCATTTGGCATTTTTCTTGCTCAGCAGCTCATTCCTTTGTCTGGTTCCCCCTTTAGAAACTGAAAGCCCTTCCACTGATCGGTTCCCTGCTCTCAGAACCTTCATTTTTAAGGAAAGTATCCAGGCCGGCCATGTCTTACTTCCTCTCCTGACTCTACTCCTGACTCAAGACTTTCTCTACTTTTTCCACCCATCTCCACTTCCTCCTTCCCCTCTTCAACTTCTTAAAGAGTTTATCTTCCCCCAATAGAATGTAAGCTTCTTGAGGGCAAGAATTCTCTCTTTATCTGTGGCACACAGGTGTTTCAGCAAACCGGCTAGCAGCTGTTGTTGTGGGGGTGAAAGCCCAACAACAAGAACACTACCATAATGCTGCAAAAGCACAGGTTCTTTTGATCTGCTTAACTAAGGAAAGCAAGGTTAAGGGGTTGACAAGCTTACTTTTAATTCAGCATACAAATATCATTCACTTAGTTCAGGGGAAAAAGCCAGCACGGTGAACTTCAGAGCAAATTACAAAGTACAAACATCAACAGACAGACCCAATACAGATTCATAGTTACCAACATCTAGCAGGTTCAGCCTGGGAGCTCAGAACAAGGGCTGGCCCAGAGTCACGTGCGCCACCACTGCTGTGGGTAAGAGCTCCAAAAAAGAGAAGGCCAACCCCTGGTTTTACATCTTTTTCAGCGTCAGGGGTGAGTCACACATGCAACTCACCCATGTGACCTAAAATTGTCACAAAGAGGCGACTTAAACCCACATGGTCTAAAAGCCTCTGCTGTCCCAGACAGGTAAACTAGGCCCTCCTTGGAGTTAGCCCCACCTTAGTTACCAATCCACACCTACATAGGTTTTACACCTAATAGAGGTTTGGGCCTGGGGCTTAGCACCTAGTAAGGCTCAATGAAATACACGGAATTACTCAAAGGAAACAAACCAAACTCTTCAAGGGCACTTGTTGAACTAAATGCTAAGAGCCCATTTTGCTTACCAGCACAACAGGAAGGGCTCAATAAATAAACGCTTGTTGATTTAACTTGGGAAGATGATTCTAAATTAATCAAGGATGAATCAGAATAATCTGTTTTTCCCTCCTCTCCCCCTTTCCCTCTGCCTTTTGGCTTCTGCCTGTGGTCAGCCCTCTATCCTGGTGTGGGCAGACAAAGGAAGTGGGGAAACTTTTAAAGGTTTAAAAGATGCTCTGTTGCTCCGCTGCCTGGCCAGATGTTCCAAGGACCGCACCCGTTATATTCTCCCTAGACTCCTAGACTCTGACTTGCACCTGGGACTAGCTTGAATGGACACTGTAAATAGGAGGGGCTTGCAGCGAGACAGGGTTAGAGACTAGGGTATGGGATGGGCATGGCACCCTCCTGGCCCACATTTGGAGCTCTACGTTTTCTCCCTTCCAGGCCCGAAGCAACTGACACATTCCCAGGTAAACACACACGCTACACCACCCCTCCTTTGATGGCGTCATCAAAGTCAGCTTGCTCCCCTTTACTTTTTCTCAGCAAGGTCAGATCGGGGAAGATCTTGAATGTAAAGGGTGGCATGTTGGACCAGATACCGCCATCTCTGGTGGTCATTGATCTAGAGAGCTCACTATGTGGAGAGTCAAAGGGCTTAGAACTGGGAGAGACCTAACTGTTCATTTTAAAGATGAAGACATTGAGGCCTGAGGAAGCTCAATGACTTACCCAAGGTCCCACAGCTAGAAAGCAGCAGAACTGGGATTCTAAATCC
Source organism: Phalanger gymnotis (assembly GCA_028646595.1). Lineage (NCBI taxonomy): Eukaryota > Metazoa > Chordata > Mammalia > Diprotodontia > Phalangeridae > Phalanger > Phalanger gymnotis. The sequence goes on from CM053622.1 coordinate 27,717,211, forward strand.
AGGACTCATTCCATTATATGAACTAAGAGGCTGGCTGACATATTTGTCACTTGATGGACTTTTAAAAGGGATGTGCATTATTTCAATGGACCAAGTTACAGTTAGTAAATGGATAGGGGATAGGGAGGTTGGCACAGGTGATTAGGAATTCCAGTTCTTCCACACGCCATGGCTCCCTGTTATGGCCAGAATCAAATATAACCCTCCTTCTCCCCACCTTGAACTCCTTCACAACTTGACTTTCTCCTACCTTCCCAATCTTCTGACATTTCACTGTCCCCTCCCTGTAATCTTCAACCTAATGACTCTGGTGGTCTTGCTCTTCCTTGCACAAGATACTACATCTCCCAACCCTGTGACTTTTCACTGAGTGACCCCTAGTGTGGAATGCTCTCCCTTATCATCTTCACCTCCTGGCTTTCTTCAATTAACAGCAAAAATATTTTGGCAAAGAGACTTTTCCAGTCCCCCTTAATGCTAATGCCTTTCTCCTGACATTATTTCTAATTACTGCTGTGTCCGTCTTGTTTGAATGAGTTAAGCATTAATTAATCACTTACTGTGTACTAACATTAAGTATTGAGGACACATATAGAAAAGAGAATCCCTGATCTTCAGGAGCTCCCAGTCCAGTGAATTGTTTGTGCACAGTCGTTTGCGTGTTGCCTCACTCATTTAGAGTGTAAGCTCCTTGAGGGTAAGGATGTATTTTTGCCTTTTCTTGATCCCCAGAGCTAAGCACTGTGCCTGGAACTTAGCAAGTGCTCAATAAATGTTTATTGCATTGAGTTCACCCCAGTTCTCTGGGTGAGTCAATGAGCTAAAGCCTCCAGGAGCTGGAAGGGACCATAAAGGTCATCCAGTCCAAGTCCTCAAGGAGTATACATTCTAATGGGAGAGAGAATTTTATATTGATAATATATCGGAAAATAAAAAAAAGCCCCACAAAGTAGAGGAAAGGTAACCCTAGATGGGAAGGCACTAGTAGCTGGGAGTCTCTCTGTGGGATGTGGCCCTTGATTGATTGCTTAAAGACTTTCTACCCATTGGAAAAATGGATCTCCTACTGGATGAATAAAACGGGGGGGGGAGGGGGGGAGATTCTCTTCAGTTTTTAAATAGCTTGTTGATTCAAAGACTCAGCCACCAGCTCACCCTTCAGCCCATCAAATCTTCAATAAATGTGCTCAGTAATCGTCTCAGGCTGCACCAGACTGGTTCATTCATTATTCTAAAGGCAGACTGGGCTAGCTAGGTCCTTCTCTCCCATAACCTGCGACTCACCCCAAGCAGTCACTCACAGAGAGTTCAGAGGGGAAAGGAAAACCAAGAGAAAGAAAAACAAAATGACCCTCAGGGCTGCTGGCTCCGTGCCAGAACCTGCTAGAGGGTTTCTGGGCTGGGGAGAGGTCTGGAAGAAGAGACCTCGGAGCCCTTTTGGTTTTTTTGAGTGCACAGGGCTGTTGTTTTTCCTTTGATTAAAGCTCATGGCCAATGTTCCCAAGCCTTTCAGAAAGGAGCCTGGGAAACCTTGACTACTGAAAAACAGTTGCAAGCAGTCTGCTCAGCGAGTCCCTGCAATTGGACCTGGTAGGCAGCGGCTCGCCTTTCAGTATCGGGCCAGTGTTTCTCCCTAGGTTCCAAAGCAAACTCCCAGGCTGTCCTTCACCAGGTCAAGTGGACACTGCTCACAGGAAAAAACAAAACAAAACAAAAAAACCTAAAAACCTCAGCAGCTTCCCTGTTGGTGGTCTCGGAGGAAAAATGAGACATGTAGCCATTAAGCCTCCCATCAAAAACAGGTTGCCAGTGCCTCTGGGGAACAGCTTTCCACACAAGAGCTTTGCAAATACCATGTGTGTCTATCCCAATTTCACTTCAACGATAAACACTGATGGAGGTGCCTACTATGTGTAAGGCACCAACCAGACATGGACAGGGGCATAATGATGGGCAACTCTGGTTCCAGCTCTGTGAGCCCCTCATTTCATATTCAGGTTAAAATAGGAAATGAAGACAATTCTGTGAGAATAAGAGGGAACATAGAAGGAATACTGGGTTTGGAGTTGGGAAGAGCTGAGTTCAAATCCTGCCTCTCACACATAATTAGTAGCTGTGTAAGCCAATGGGTCTCCGAGACTCTCTGTCTGTTCATCTGTAAAATGGACATATTGTACTTGTAGTCTCTACCTCTACCCAGCTCTTAGCGTAGCGTCTTGTACATGGTAGGTACTTAATGAATGCTTGATTGATTGACATGTTTTTCTCAAAGTTCACAGAGATAGAGCTGACTGGGGCTGGGACCCTCTTGTAAGAGTCAGATGAAATAATCTATGTACAGTGCTTTACAGGGTGTTCCTAAAGTCTGGACACATAGGCAAGAATGTATATTTTCAAGAAATGAAATGAAATTTTCAACATTTTATTTAATTGGAATATTAACATCTTCAATATGACCTCCATCATTTGTGATGCAAAGGTTGATGGGCTTTACAAGATTCATGTGAACTCGATGCAATAACTCCCCATTTCCTATGTGTCCAGACTTTAGCAACACTCTGTATAATACTTAAAAGCACCATATAAATATTGGCAATCGCTATTAGAGGAATAGAAGTTCCGTGAGAGGAGAGATCACTTTCAGCCTGTGGGAATGGGAAGGAGAAAAACAGGGGCTGGCTTTCAAGAAGAAGGTATTGAGGTGGACAGAATAACAGAACTTTAGAGTTGTAAGAGAGCTCAGTGGCCCAGTCCAATCCAGACCCCCAAAGGACTCCCCACTATCACAAAGCCAACAAGTAGTCACCTGGTGTGTGCTCACAGACCTCCAATGAAGGAGGATACATGGGGTCCAAGGCAGCTCAGGCCGTGGCTAGATAGCAATTTTTGTCAGCAAGTTGTTTCCTGACATCAAACCCAACTTGGCTTTTTTGCATTTTCCACTTGGTTCTAGTTCCACCCTCAAGGCCAAGGAGAACACTGGACAGATCTTATCTTCTTTCCCCATAGGCTGTCCTAAGATTTTTCTCCTCCTGGCTAACTACCCACAGCCTCTCCAAACTAGTGGACTCAAGGCCATCCTAGTTTCTGTCTTCCTAACACTCTTCAGCCTTATCAATGTCTCTCCTAAACTGTACGGCCCAGAACTGAACGAGACACCCTGGATGTGGCCTAACCAAGTTAGAATCTGAAGGATGAACAGGATTTCAACAGGCAGCTTTAGGGGGAAGGGCGTTACAGGAAGAAGGAAGGACACAATCAACGGCATGGAGATGGGAGAGTGTGGGATGACTAGTCAGTCCAATTTGCATGGAGTGTAGGTTACTGGAAAGGTATGTTGGGATCATGTTGTAAAGAGCCTTCAGGGATAGACTAAGGAGTTGGGCTTGATTTGACAGGCAGTAGGAACCACCGAATATTCGACTTATATATACACTGTTGTCAATGGAATTTTCCTTTAAGCACAAATCCGACCACATCTGTCCTACACTCAACTAATTCCAATGGCTTCTGATTGCCTCCAGGATCAAATATAAACTCCTCTGTTTAAAACCCTACCCAACCTGGCCCTAACCTCCATGTCCCCATCCCATTAGACATTACTCACCTTCTTGTGCTCCACTATCCTGCCAAATTGACTTTCTTTCTGTTTCCTCACTCACGACATTCCGTCTTCTGGTCTCCATGTCTTTGACCTGGCCACAGCACGTGCCTGGACTGCACTCACTCCTAACTTCTGCTGCAGAGAATCCCTCTTATTCATAAGCTGAAGCTAGGTACCTCCCTCCCAAACTATTTTGTATTTAACTATTTTTTGTATGTATACATACACACACAAACCAGTTTGGTTTATATAACATATACATATAAATTGTTTTTATATACAACATATATAATGAATACATTATATATTTTAAAGTATATATAAATCTACATATGGCAGCTAGTCAGTGTGGTGCACAGACCCCAGGGCCTGGAGTCAGTAAGGCCTGAGTTCAAATATGACCTCATGCTTATGACCCTGGGCAAGTCACTTCACTGTATGCCTCCATTTCCTCATTTGTAAAATCAGGATAATAGCGGCTACCTCCCAGGCTGTTTTGAGGATCAGATGAGATGATTGTAGAGCCCTTATTAGCACAGTGCTTGGCACATAGTAGGCACTATATGCTAGCTATTGTTAATAATATCGATTTATATTTTAATTTAAATATATATAAACTTGTGTACATAATATACATTTATATACTAATATATTTTAATTTAAATAAATTTATGTATGTTGAGTTCAGGATCACAGGTGGAAGGAAAACAGGAGGAAGTGGCTATGCAGGGTGCTGGCAGATGAAGGGTTCCACATGGATGATGTTCTTTCGTGGCAGGATGGTGCCCTAGAGACAGGGCTGAAGTGAATGGGGTTCAAGAACTAGGGTCCTGAGTATGCTTTAAGGGTGATAGATGCCAGAGGCTCTGTGTGTTGTGCGTAAATGTGACAGTTCAAAGCCCATCATGTAGCAAAGAAATTGTCCATAGAAAATGCCAAGGATGGCTAGAACTGGAAAGTGGGCTGTGGGCCAAGGCCACAGAAAAGAGAGAGGGGAGGCTGGGCCGGGGGTGGCACGTGGGGTGGGGCACGAGGTGCAGCATGGAGGTGCAGGGAGGGTGGCCCCAGTGCTGCGAGGCTGGAGAGGTGAGCTGAAAAGCAGTGACAAGGGCCTTTTCAGTTGCCTGGCAGAGACCCTGGGGATTAACGGAGGGAGCAGCCAGCAGTGAACACCCGGGTGAACCTCCAGTGGCCTCAGCCAAAGGGCTGATTGAGTGCATCTAAACTTGAGTAACCTGACCTGGACTGATCCAAGTCCTTCACGATAAATAGTTTATGGCTCAAATAATAATAGAAGCAGGAACTTTAGACCTGGAAGGCCCTTCAGGGATTGTCATGTAACCTTTTCATTGCACAGGGGACATCATTCAGGCCCTGGGAGGCAAAGGGACTGAAAATTAAGGGTTGAGGTTTGAATGGCATCTCCTGCCCCAGGCCCAGGGCGTCCTCCATCACAACAGTAGTGGGTCACAGCTGACAAAACATTTTCCTCAGGACATGCTTGGGAGGTAGAGAATGAGCGCATTAAGATCCCTATTTTCCAGATGAGGAAACTGAGGCTGCTTCTCAGCTGATCGGGAGTCACACTCATCTCTTCTGAAACATCAAGTTGCTTTTTTATTCCCTTGGTTCTGGATTCAGAGGACCTGGGTTCAAATTCTGCTTCTCATGTTTCCTGTGCAATCTTGCACAAGACCCTTTTTATCCTTGGCCTCAGTTTCCCTGTATGAAATAAGGGGGTTGGGCTACATGGTCTCTGAGGTTCCCTTCCAGCCCTAGGTCTGGGATCCTAGAAGCCGATGAGCTTGAACTTTATAGTACGATTTGCTCTACGTCAAACTGTCTACAAGAATGTACTGGAGCTCAGAGGTGTCAGACCTACAAGGAGGGCTGCAAGTGTGGCCAGAACCAGAGTCAAATGTAACTGGGAAATGTTGAATGAAATAAAAAATACAACACAGAGAGTTTTGTGATTTTCTAAGTCATCACACAGCCAGCAGGACTCTGTTTCTATTGGAGTTTCATGGGGCTGTGATGGCCTGTAGTGTGCAGAGTGGGTCGTACCACTGGGGAGGAAGGGGTAAGGCCATATCCAGGGCCCAGCTCTGATAGGAGAGAGATTCCCCTTTAGTCTGTGTGGTGGCACCAGCTGGGGGGATCTACCAGAGAGGACCCCCCCACTGCCACTAGAACACAATGGAACCCTTCTGTTCCACGGGAGGGTTCCACTGACATAGTCCTTTACCCAATGGGTCAGTGGCCAGCGGACTACGTTACTCCAGGTGCCCCTCCCAGAGCTGTCTCTCTTAGACACTCTCCCTACATCATTACTCTCTCCCCTGTACATGTTTACATGCTGAGGAGAGATGTGCCAGTTCTGGCTCGACGAAGATAACATGAAGGGGGAGAACTTTCAGGTCAGGTGAGAATCTGGCTGTAGAAAAACTGGGAACAAAAAATGGAAAGAAGGCGCTGAGGTATACACGGAGTGAGAATTCCAAGGGACGTGTGCCGACAGAACTGGTGTTTGAAAGAAATCACATAAGGGCCGGAGGCGACGGGGAGATGGGGCCAAAAATGGGAGCCAACCCCACTTCTCTGTTTTACTGCTATTGCTTACGTCTCTATGGAAATCTGGGAACGAGTCTAGTGCTGGCACCTGCATGCTCTTCACGCAAGGATTCCCAACCTTTTTTGGTCTCTGGATCCCTTGGTTGTCAATAAACCTTTTTCTGCCTCTTATTCAAAATAAAAGGAAATGAATTCTAGAGCAGTGACCGTTTTAAAGCTGTCTCGCGTCCTGTTGGGTGAAGCCTTAGTGACTTCTCCTCAGAACAGTGCATAAAATGCTTAGGATGACAAAGGAAACCAGTTCCATTGGAACAGTATCGTCAAATTATTAAAAAGCACGTGCACATAATGTATGCTAGGGTTTACCATGCACAGGCATGTAGGAAATAAAAATAGCTTCATTAATTTCAAACAGTAATATGTCACCAAATATTGCCCATGCTCCTTTGACAAGCTTCTCCTCTAGGATGAGGGATGGTAAACTAAGGGTGTGGATGACACAAGCCTAGCAGATTGGAGACAATGTCTGCAGACACCACGGGTTGTTTTTCATGTTTGTTTCTAACCTAGCCTTGAGGATGGATTATAATGGATTTCTAAAAGTTTCAATAAAGGCAGTTAGATGGTGCCGTGGATAGAGCACCAGGCCTGGAGTTAGGAAGACCTGAGTTTAAATCCAGCCTCAGACAAGTCACCTAACCCTGTTTGCCTCAGTTTCCTTATCTGTAAAATGAGCTACAGAAGGAAATGGCAAACCACTCCAGTGTCTTTGCGAAGAAAACTCCAAAAGGAGTCACAAACAGTCAGACATGACTGAACAACAGCAACGACATGAGAAATGCTTGTCTAAGATTCCAGAAACTAAAATCGGCGATCACAAGGCCGTTCTGGTGTAAAAGGCTCATAGGAGGGTTTCCCTTCAAGGTCTAGCAATAGGTCCCTACCCAAGCACCACTTAATGCTTATTTTTTGGGCCCTTCTGGCTCAAAGTGAATGTAAACAATAATTGTTTTGCTTTTGGTGAGAAACCCTGAGGGTCTTCCCCTCCCAGTTTGATTTTTTGGGGAGGGGATTAAAGGGGCCATCCCTTGGCTCACTTCTTAAACAGCTCTAATCACTGAATGGGTGTTGCCTTAGTCAAAGCAAGAACATGGAAAGACCTTAGCTTAAAAAAGCCAAGGTCCCCCACTGCATCCTGGGCCATCTCCAGTCATCCTGATGTATATCTGACCACTGAACTCAGATGGCTCGGGAGGATGAAGTAAGGCTGGTGACCTTACACAGCCCTCCCTCACTTAAATCCAATTCATTTGCACATTAGGGCATCATCTTCCTGATGTCATGGTCCTCTTCTAGAATGAAGGACAAAGCACAGCTACAGCAAGATGTGATAAGGGCTGAGCTGCTAATCTAGGGTCAAATAGTCTTCCTATCACTGAGATGGCCCTATTTTATACACCTATCTCAGTGATTTACTGTCAAGGGAGCCTGGAAGCTTGAATGAGAACATTTCATCTTACTTCTCATTGCCAGAAAGTGTGTTTGCTTGTGTCCTGGAAGAGCCAACATTCCTACCACCCGCATACAGGTGACAGGCTGGTCCAGAGGCCTAGAGCTCAAGAGGGTGAGGACTAAAATAGCTTAATTAGCATAATCCAACAATTCCTTTTCTTCTTCTAGGGAAATACATACATGGACCTGGAGAAATTTTTAAAGTGTGATTAAGGAAAAAACAAACCTTGCGGACTACATTTATCTTTGTTTCTTTTCCCTACTGATGGAGAAATGAAAACAGTCCAGTTGGCCTAATTTTGTAATAATTTTCACTTCCTGGTCCCCACCCAATTCTGCAACAAATGTGGGGAGAGAGAGTTCAAGTCTCTAGCCTAAAACGTCTCCATTATGTGAAAGGAGGGATTTTCATCAGACTTTTTCTTTTGAAACAAACCTGAAATTTGGCACATGAGCCACTGGGCCATTTGTCTTCCTTCCGAGCTTATGACCGATGTTATTTCAAGCAAATTCATCTGTTCACCAGTGTCACCGTCCACCAGCTTCCCCTTTTAGCAAACTGGAAAGGTCATGGAATCCATCTTGTGAGTCAAGCACCAATGCCAAGAGCCAAGAAGGGCTTTTTTGATCCCGATCGCCAGCAAACTTCCAAAATAGAAACATTTACGCCTAAGTTTCTCTGATAATCCAATGTGCCATATGAAAAGACTCATGTTGCTCCTTGCACTCACGAGAGAGATCAGCTGTGAGCACAATCACTTCATATCTTTCTTCTGCATCATCAGGGCCTTAAAAAGCCATAAGGCAGATGCTCTTGTCCCTATCTTAATGGTAAGAGGCCATCACCTCTACACTTTCTGTACTAAGTCTGGTGGGAATTACTTCCGAGATTAGATTTTTAGCAGAAACGTAAATCTTAGCTGGGAGACAGTGACTCTGTTTTAAGATGTGGAAGCCTGAACACAGGACATAAAGATGAGCTGTTAGGGCAAATGGCTCATCCCCGTTGTGAAGCTGAATGAGGTTCCCTTTCCTTTCTCTAGAGCAGGGATTCTCCACCTTTTTTGTGTCCTGGATTCTTTTGGAAGTCTGACAAAGCCTATGGGCTCCTCAAAACAATGCTTTTAAATGTGTTAAAAAGACATAGGATTACCAATGAAACCAATTATATTGAAATACAGTTATTAAAACAGACAAACAAAACAAGTTCATGGACCTCCTGGATTAAGAAGCCTCAACCAAAAGGGTTCATTTGACAGAACCCTGGGGCCTCCATTCCATGCCCAGGTTTGGCTGAGTGACATCATTGGGAAGCTGGCAGTTCCATATTTTTTGGTGAAAGACAATTCTGTCCATTCATGGGATGAGCCCCTCTATTTGTCTCCTCAGGTGAGTGTCTATTGCACCAGCCCTGATTAGAAGCCCAACGTGAAAAAAAATGAAAAAGAAAGAAAAAAAAAGAAGTCCAAAATGCCTTTCATGATCATTACACCACCTCATCTCATACCAGCAACAATCAGGAACCCCCGATATCCTAGAAACTAGCCAAGAAAACACATGATGTTCTGACCGACTGGTATCTCTCCACCATTGTGATAAAGGCTCTAAAATTTCAAAAAAGCTACTTGTTGTCACAGATTGGCATGGGGCTAAGGCAATCAATGTTAGCCCCATTTCTCCAATGAAATCACACCCTAGGAAGGATGAAACCTGTCCAGTTGTAGCCATGGTTGTGAGTGTTGAGCCAGAGAAACAACGGACAGATTTTTTCCACTAAGCTGATCCTCAGAGCTTTGCAGAGAAGAAAGATCAGTTCACTGAGTATTTACAGAGCAGCCTCACGTTAAGAGCTCAAAGCACTTTCCAAAGCCCCTAAGAAACTGAATTAATCTAAATCTTTCTCTAAAAGGGAGAGATGAGTCACAATTGCATTTTTTTCCCATGAAAAAGAAACTCTTTGACCAACTCTGGTGACCCCTTAGAAATAATCACAAGTTAAGAAGGAAGAAATGTAATTTGTCCCTAGTAAGAAGAGTAAGGTTATTAAGGAAAGGGTGATAGTATAAGAAAAAGGGAGTTAGAAGAGTAAATGGAAAAAGGCATACAAAGAGGGAGATAAAATAGAAGAAAAGGAAAAGAAAATGGAGAAGGGAAGGAGACAGAGGGAGAAGGAATTTTTACAAGTTTTTGCTGGAAACACATTAGATTTGTTCCCAATAAACAAATACATCTTGATCTAACCCTGGAAAAAGACCAAGGTAGGATTTATAGGCACACAAAGAATGCCCTTGATTCAATGACACCCCAAACATTTGGATAGAGCTGATTCTGTACAACCTCGGAGGTATCTGAGTATGGATTTCTCAGGAGGCAGGCTCAGATAAGGAGGGTTTAAGAGAAACAGGTCTGTGTGGCAGTTGCTAGAAATCTTTCCTGTCTTAAGCAGGTTGACAGAGAGGTGCTTATTCTTAAGCAATCAGTTCCACTGAACATCAAAGGAGGCATTCATTTGACTCAAAGTTTCTGGGGACAGAGACAGTTTGGATAGAAATCTTAGTGCCAAAGTGTACCGGTACATACAATTAGCCTAACTGCCCCAGGAAACACTTGGGTTCCTTTGCTTCAAGCTTTGTGTTTGTTCCTAGGGAATGAAAGACATGGCTCAGTTTTGAAATTGAACAATCTCTTCACATGGACATTTGGGCTAAATCAAAGACGAAATTTAATGGGAATAAATGTAAAGTCCTATGTTTGGGGTTAAAAAATCAATTTCAAAAGACCAAGACAGGGCAGACCTGGTGAGGCAAGCAAAGGGGTGGGAGTGGAAAGACGACAGAATTTGGAGTCTGAGCACGTGGGTTTTGATTCTGGCTCTCTGGCTACTTATGTGAACCTGGGCAAGGTGCTCAGCCTCTCTGGACCTGCTTCCTTCTCTGTAAGAAGATCTATGAGGTCCCTGCTCTCTTTAAACCTGTGCTCCCATGACCCTGTGATCCAACATATGCAAAAGAGGCCTGGAGGTTTTAGTGGACAGCAAGCTTGGTGTGAGTATGAGTCAATGGGCACATTTTAGGAAGAGTTAGACAGCGTCCAGAGGAGTTCCAGAGACATGGTGAGGGACCCAGTATACTGTATGAGATCGGCCAAAGGAAGTGGAGATGCTTAGCCTGGGGAGGAGATCTGTGTTGGGGGAAGGTTAGAGGGCTGAGACTTGCTCTCCTTGGCCCCAGAGGACAGAACAGGATGTGACAGAAGTTAGAGTGAAGCAAATTGAAGTGTGATATAAGAAAAAACTCTCTTACCAAATGAGAGCTGTCCCAAAGGGGGATGGATTACCTCAGGAAGCGATTGCTCCTTCCTCACTGGAGGGTCTTCAAGGGACAGCTGGAGGACCCTTGTTGAGGATGTTGTGGAGGGGACCCTTGGCCAGGTAGGGGTTGGACCAGGTGGCCTCTGGGATTCTGTGATTCCTCTCTCACGTGCTCATTGACACATGTTAGGCACAGTGCCAAGTGCTGGGAATACAAAGACAAAAATGAAATAATTCTGCTTCCAAGAAGCTGATGTTCTACTGCTGGGATTTCTAAAGAAATTGTAGACTCCTGGCCTTGGAAGGGGTCCCAGAGGCTATCGAGACTCAGCTTAGTCAGGACCAGGATCTTCTCTCCAATGTATGCAGTGAGTGGTCATCCCGCCTTTGCTTTGAGACCTCTGTGAGGGGGAATCCCCCATTGCCATGTGAGGACACAGCATAGGCACAAGTAAACACAGTACAAGGGAAACTGAGGCAGGAGAGAGCCTTCAGACATGGAGGACGGGGAAAGAGCAGGAAAGACTTCAGGAAAGGAGAGGGCTCCCCTTCACCAGAGGCCTTTAAACAACAGCTGGGTGAGAACTCATCAGGGACAGTCTCATTCAAATAGTGGCTGGATTAGGTGGCTTCCAACGTCCTTTCTGACTCTGAAATTGTGATTTTAAAAATTACTCAGCTTGTACCTAGTAAAGAGTCCTTGGATCTTAGAAACATTTTTGTAGAATAGAGAAAAATCATCTTGTTTTCTCTCTGACTTTAAAAGTACACGTTGAAAACCTTACGGCAGGTGAGTGGATGGAAGAGTCTGTGGCAGGGGAAGAGGAAACTACTTCTAAACCTGTAAAGTCCATTACCAGGGCACAATTAGCTCCTATTTATTTAATCAGGGCAATGGAGTGATTTAGCTCAGACTCCATAAAAGAATGAAAATTTACACAGTAAAGCCACACCCATGAAAAACCTGTTTGTATAAAAGAGTAAATGTCAGATTGTTTTTTTAAAAAAAATCACAGGCTTTTGAATAAATGAAATGTAGCATGATGGGGATATAAAGTTTTTTGACAACTAAAAAAGGAGCACCACTACTGTCACTAAGAAGAGCATGCTTTAAAATACCTTAAATGAGGAATAAGTTTTGGTCATCAAATTTGTACGTGATCGCTTGTTGCTGACATCTTACCTGATTCCAAACCAAGCCATGGGGCATCTGCAAGAACAATGAATTCTGTAGTGTGGGAGTAGGGTCCTTGTGCTTGTATATTTTCATGGGTGTGTATGTTCCTATGGAATCCTGGGATCCCGGGGTCAGAGGTACCCAGGGAGGCCAACTGGTCAAAAGTGCACCTCACCAGGAGGCTCTTCTGCAGACACCTGGGACAAGGGACCTTCCAGTCTTTACCTGGAGACTTCCAGAGTTCACGCTACTTTGTCATGGGGAATATCCCATGAACTCGCATCACCCAGAATCTGTTCTATAACTGCACACACCTTAACTGCAATGTCTTGGGCAATTCAGGGAAAACAGCAAGCACCACTATAATGCTCCTTTCTTTGTTTCGTTGTGGTGTGTCCTTATCTGAGGGCCTGTATAACCCAGCCCCATGGCTGTTGAGGCAAACAAGAAGAGTCAGTTGAGTGGTAGATTGAAAAAAATTTTAAAACTCCAAATGCAAAAACTGGCACCCCCAAAGACAGAAGAAAACTTTAGTCTCCTCAGATGAGACGTGGAGAGCACAAAGTTTAACCTTGAGGTGGAAGCTCGAGGTTAGGGTCAGCAAGACTTTTTCTCTCCTATGATCTGGACAGGTGGCAGTGCCCCTTGAAAAGGATCTGTCACAATGACCAAAGTCCTCATTTAGACCTGACATCAAGCCCCTGTGAACCCTGGCTTCCAACCAGACTTCTGATGTCAGTAACAAAAGACAAGGAATTAACTCCCAGTTACTTTTTGTCTGTCAGAAGTACACAAACTACACACATGCAGAGAAACACACGTACATATACACAATACACACATATATATATTAGTCTAGTTCAATTAAGGTTACTGAGAGGTACTCTGAGGGAAAGAGCATGTGCTTATAAGTACATTTTGAGGGCAATGATTAGAACGCTAATAGGTATATGTAGCAACAGAACATATTGGGTGGGGAGGGGGGAGAAAACTAGATAACGCTATACATGAATGTTTAGCCATTTGTGGGATTCTGAGTGTTTGAGAAATATTATTCAGCAGCTCCAGAGAAGTCCTAAATTGGAAAAGCAGCTGAGTCCAAGGTCGCCTCTGTTGTTTCCAAAAATATCTTGAAACAAACGCAAGAGGGGCACTTGGCTGAATGTTATCTGGACATATATAGTTTCAATCAAATTCTTTAAGAAGTGTCAGAATAAAAGTTGGACATTAGTTTGACACTCCCAAGTCACTTGCAAGTGCATCTCTTTAAAGGCTGAGAATATCTTTGGCAGCTGTGAGAAGGACATTAAGATGGTTTATTCCTGCTCTCTCAGTAAAAATTGCTAAGCCCTTTGAAACAACAAAAGCTTTGAGATTTTTTCTACTTTCCAATTCTCCCCCTGGTCCCTCAGAAATGGAGGAAATCTTACCAAATCTGGGGAGGCAACAAAAAAATCCTCCCAATAAAAATCCAGCTTTGCATCTTTATAGTTGCATCAATAAATCCCTTGTCATTGCAAAAAGTGATTAGGGTACTTTTCAGAAATCTGGGAAAAAAAGTTACCAACAAAAGAAAAAAATAGAGTTGTGATCATACACATTTGGAGCCAACGAGTTCTGGCAACTACTGATTGGACATAAGATGATGGTAGCCTAATGATCTCATCCCATTTCCTCATCCTTGAATTCTTAATCTCTCACATAAATCTCCTACATAGATGACTGTTATCTTCATTTATTCAATAAACGTCAGGCGTTACTATGTGCAAGGGATGGTGGTAAGTCGATTCAGACATTGGGTTTGCCTTTGAGAGCTGACATTCTAATTGAGGTCTTTCTCTTCAAGGTGTGATTGCTTTATTCCATTTAAAAAGAAGTGGAGAGTATTTAAGGATAATTTTAGGGATTTCAGACCAAATGGCCAGTAGTTCACAACATAAAAAATTTGCTGTATTCTGACCTCAAATGATGTTTTCCAACCTTATCTTCTATGCCTTTCCAATGGAAACCTTCTTCTCCAATGGAATTGGTCTTCTCCTTGTTCCCCAAGGACATCCTTCACATTTTCCCTCCTCAGCCTCTGCTCTAATCATATTTGTCCTTAAAGATTTTGGTTCAAATTTTGCCTCTTCCAGGCTTTCTTGACTATTGCAACTAACATGAACCCTCTTTTCAACTCCTAAGGCACCTATTATGTGTATCACTCATATAGCCATTACATGTACTCTATTATTTTGCTCAGTGTCCTGCCTCTGACACCCACTTTCTATGTGACTCTGGACAAATCACTTTGACTTCTAGTGCTTTAGGCAATTCCATAAGGCTGTAAGTTGGGGAGAAAGGGGCAGCTGGCATTGGTAGGAGGAATGTTCTCATCCAGGATTTCCCAACACTCATAAAATCACAGGTCCAGTCCCTGTCCCTTACACACACACACACACACACACATTATAATCCTAGCCAGGCTTTAGATATCATACTGCTTTGCATCTCCCACAGTGTGAACATTAAACTTGTACGAAGATTTGCTTGTTGACTACCGTAAATTCTTCCATTAGACTGGAAATTCCCTGAAGGCAGAGACTTGTTGTGTTTCATTTCTGTATCCTGCTGCTTAGCCCAGTGCCTTGCACCTAATGAACCCTTCATAAACATCGCTCTCTCCTCTCTGTGGAGAAAAATGCTCCCTGTTTTCCAAAGAGCAGTTGATAGTGCTTCACCGGCTGCCCTCTTAAATCTGAATTATGAAATTTTACCCTCAATCACATTGCCTTCCATTACTTGTGACCATCTTATGGAGGTTAATCCTGTCATAAGACAAATAGCAACCAGACTGTCTTTGAAGGCAGGGATAGGGTCTCCTCCACAGACCCAAGTCAAGTGTGGGCTACATAGCTGATTCTCAGTTCAAAACTTAATTGATTACTGGTCCCCTTATCTACGATAACCAAGTACGCAAATATGTGAGTATGGTTCTGAAAGTGTTTTAATAATAACAGCCAGAATTTACCTAGCATTTTACATGTTACTGAGGCAGGTAGGTGGCACCTACAGAGAGCACAGAGCGCTGGACCTGGAGTCAGGAAGATTCATTTTCCCGAGTTCAAATCCAGCCTCAAGCTGTGTGACTCTGGGCAAGTCACTTAACCTTGTTTGCCTCAGTTTCCTCATTTGTAAAATGAACTGGAGAAGGAAGTGGCAAACCACTCCAGAATCTTTGCCAAGAAAACCCCAAATGGGGTCAGGAAGAATCGTACACAACTGAAAAATGATGGAACAACTATTTACATGTTATTCCATTTGATCCTTACAACTATTCTGTGTGGTAGGTGCTATTATGATCCCGTTTCACAGAAGAGGAAACTGAGGCTGAGGGATGTGAAGCATCTTGCCCAGGGTCACACAGCTAGTATCTGAGACAGGATATGAACTCAGCTCTTCCTGACCCCAAGTCTAGCATTCTACCACTGTGCCACCTAGCTGCCCAAACAGGTTTTTGCCCCCACCGTCATGGCAGTGAAAAAAGTTATTAAAAATCTTGTAGTAAATTCAAAATATAAATATCATTATATCACAAAATGGGAATGTAGAGGTTGAAGCCTGTTTGGAGGGACGACCCTGGGCTTTCGCGTCACCCCCTGCTTCACTGCCTACCTGGGTCACCAGGATCCTTCTTTGCCTTCACTGATGCTCCATTGTCCTCTTGAACCCCAAGTACAGGGACTGTGCAAGGCTGTCTTCTTGACTGATTCTCTTCTCTTCTCCTACTGTACTTTCTCCACTAGCGACCCTGTCTACTCAGAATCACAAAATGGGAGAGCGGAGTGTGTGTGAGTGTGTGTGTGTGTGTGTGTGTGTGTATGGGGAGGTTGTCTCAGGAGTCATCCCGGCCAACTTGTGCTCATCTCCCCTTTCGTGTGAAAGATGGCCTTCGTGTCACCCCAAGTCTTCCCTTCACCAGCCTACATATTTTGACTGACCAGTCCTCACATGGGGTACACTCAAGGCCCTTCACCAGATTGACTTCAATGATGTTTTTCACAACATGCCATTCTAGTCCTCAATTGTCTTTGGCACAAGAACAGAAATAACAGATTTAGTCAAATGCTTTTCTAAAATACAGGTAAACTATGTATACAGATTTTCATGATCTACTAATCTAGTCAAAAGCTGTATTAAAAAAAAAAAAGGAGATACAGTTGGTCAGGCATGGCCTGCTCAGAATGAAGCTGGGCTGGTCCTTTGGGATCACTATTATCTTTTCTAAATGTCTGCTAACAGTCCTTTTAATATGTCCTGGAATTTTGCCAGAAATCAAAATCACATTCAAATGGTCCTTGTTTGAGGCCTCTATTCTCTTCCCTTAAAAACATAAAAAACAAAGACGATACTAGGATGTTTCTCAGCAGATAACTCCTCTATCTGCATCTCTAGGCCCAATGTTTCCTCTGAGCCCTCCCAACATCTCTAACTACTTGCAGTACATTTTATAGATATCCCACTAGCATTCAAACTCGAGTCTAACACTAAAATCATCTCCCCCTTAAACTGTCCCCTCTTCCAACTTTCTGATGTCTATGCATAGCACTGCCACCTGTTCAACCCTTGGAATTAGCTAGGAGGCAGCTGGGTGGTGCGGGACCGGGTGTTGGACCAGGAGTCAGGAAGACTTGCGTTCAAAACCATCCTTAGACATCAGCTGTCTGATCCTGGGCAAGTCATCTGACCTGTCTGCCTCACTTTCCCCATTTGTAAAATAAGGATGCCCTTATTAACACAATTTTCTTGCCTTGTATCAAGGTTGTGTTCATCGGGTCCCCCTCCCCCATTTCAATGAAGACAGACGCCTTGTTCTTTTTCACCTTTGTATGTAACAGTGACTAAGACATGGTAGGCATGAAACAATTTTATTATTGGATGGAACTGGAAGGCTAAAATCTAGCCTATTAGTTAGCTACATCATAGAAGGCTTTGATTGTAGATTATGTTTCAGGGGAAATGATTTGATTAGAAATATAACTGAATCTGTATAATAATAATCATCTATGTTATAAGGGGGTTCTGCTTTCTCTCTCACACACACACTGAACTCTCCTTTTAGATACAACTCACCTTGCAGATCTCTTTTGTCTAGACTCAGCATTTCTACTTAGGGGAGACAAGAAAAGTGTCAATGTTTTTCTGAAGAGTCTGCAAGATTTAAGTAAAATATATTTTTGATATTTCAATGGATTGTTTTGTCTATTCCAATACTCATATAGTTTAAATCTATACACATAGAAAGATTTAAGTAATATGAAGTTTCGAGCAGCTCCAAGTCTATAACGATCATTTCCATATGTCATTCGACAGGTTCACGTTTTAGCCAATGCATGCGTGGCCTCAGAGCCTAGCACGGTGCCGCTATATATAGTGGGTGATGAGTAAATGCTTTGTGAACAGGGTCATACTGGGTTGAGTTTAGTACGTTTCTTTCATTGGGTTTGTTCTCTCTTCACATGGCTAACTAACATGGTTCTCCCTGCTCTATGGCTCAGAAAATAGCTGTTAACAGTTGCTTTGGGCCCCAAATCCAGTCTCTTCTAATGGGCCTCTTCAAATTTAGCCAGGCTGGTCCTTGGACAAATATACTGGGCCAGTACCTAAGGCCATTCTAGCTTAGAAGGACTTGCTAGAACTTTATTCCCTACTGCCATAGCCTTTGAAAACACAGGGCCACTTCCATGCCACGATGATGAACTTGGAGGATAGCCTTAATAGAGAACCTTTTTCTTTCCATTGTGTAATATTTATTCCAGAACTCTGGAAAATAAAAATGCCGCAACTATTAATTCGTAATGGCAAGTGGGCCTTTCTGTTGTCTTTTGTTTTGGAGTGCTTCTCAGCACTAAGGCAATCAAGTGCCTTTGAGTCTTGCCTTTGTTTTAATCAAGAGTCTTTGATGACCTGCTTCAGTCATGGGAGGGCCTAGTTCAAAGGGGTTTGAGTCACATGGTTGTGACGCCCTCTGACCCCGAAGAATTGTATATATACTCTGAGATTAGCATTTTGCTTGCGGCTCACTCACTGGAAGAGTGTAGTGTGATTTGGCCAGATGAGACTCTGGGTCTCCCCTCCCCAGCTTTGAAAAACACAGATGTTGGTGCTTTTCTTTCTGGTAATTATGTATGTAAAGTCTGGGTCAGACAGCTAGAAGCCTGTCTGGTGATTTGTGTTATTTTGCTCTGTTTATGTAATTTCTGCTTGTAATTTCTGTTTGTGTTTTCTCTGAAGTTCAGGGTGGTGATTTTTTCCCCTGAACTAAGTGAATGATATATGTATGTTTAATTAAAGTAAGAATGTTAACCCCTTAAAGTTGCTTTCCTTAGAAAAGCAGATCAAAGAACCTGTGCTAGTAGCCCTCTTGTGTGCTGGTGTTACACAGCCACAGTAGCAGCAAGTAGCCTTGTTACATAATTACATACTTTTAAATTCTTTAAAATTGGAAAACTGTGTTACAGATCCCTTCTCTTCTCAGCCCCATTCCTCCACCTTCTCTTCTCAATCCTCCACTCCTTTTCGGAAGAACTGAAAGTAACATAGCTGGGCTATACAATAAAGTGACACACTGCCTCATAAGCCAGTGAGCTTCAGTAACATTTATTAAAATAGATAATATAGAAATAAATACATTTATTTAAATAAAAAATATAGAAATAAATGTCTTTCAATACATAGTATGTGTGAATATATGTATTTAAATAGATAATATATAAATATATCTATTTAAATCCATAGTAAGTGTAAGTAAATGTATTTAAAAAGATAACATATATCTTTATCTAAATATGTAGCATGTATATAGTTATTTAAATATATAATATATTTATTTAAATATTTGAACATATAGTATATAGAATTATATAAACATAACAAATGGATTTAAACACATACTATATGTAATTATACACAAATATAAAATAAATGTATTTATTTTTTGGTCTAGACCCATGACTTAATTGATGTAAGGAACTTTCAATGAGAAGTCACTCTCTTCCAATGTACACCAGCAACTACT
This sequence comes from Phalanger gymnotis, assembly GCA_028646595.1. Taxonomy (NCBI): domain Eukaryota; kingdom Metazoa; phylum Chordata; class Mammalia; order Diprotodontia; family Phalangeridae; genus Phalanger; species Phalanger gymnotis. The sequence continues at coordinate 27,736,442 of CM053622.1, forward strand.
CTTCCATTTTCATGTTAGAGAGTTCCCCTTGGCAGCGTTTTGCCCTTTGCAGGGTTCCAGAGCTACTATGAGTCTGGAGGTGGAATTTGAACCTGGGTCTTTCTGACTCCAAGCCTGGCTGTGTACCTACTATGACCTCTCCAAAACACCTTTATGAAGCTGTTCCTATGTGTAATGCAATGTCTTCAGGCAGGAGCAGAAGACACCAAGTCAGGTAGGTGTAGGGGGAGGGGAGGGTTAGACCAGATGGTGTAGAAGGTCTCTTCTAGCTCTGTGATTCTCTTTTGCCAGGATCAGGCCAACTATCAAATCAACTGGCTATTACCTCTCAATGGAAGCAAGAACTAATATTTTTATGGGAAAATATGGATAATTTAACTCCTGAGCTCCTAATGGTGAATACTGGTTTCCTTTCACAGTTCCACATGCCTGTGGCATGCCAAATGATTCTACCAACCCAGAAAGGAAAATGGCACGTTCTCAGAGGGACTCTGCTATCGAACTACTTTAGGATCACCAACAGAGGGCACACATGAGAAGGAAAAAAAAAAACCCAGCAACAAAAAACTTGTGGGTCTCCTAAATGTCATTCTGGCACTATATTTTAATTTTTAATCTCTTTGCCAGAATGTGTTGGAACTAAACCCTCGATGAAGTCAACTTTGTGTATTTTTAAGCCTTGAGATGGGGGTGGGGTCAAAGATTAAAAAAAACACAGATAATTTTAAATGACCTCTTTCCATCAATATCTCCAGACATGACAACCCACCCACCTCCTGGACTGCATGCAACATATGAAACAGCTCTTACAAGGGAAAAGGAAAGGGAAGGGGCTTAGGCTGGGGCAGAGGGGGTACACATGCCCCAAAGGCCCTGTTATTTCCTTTCTGGGCTGCTATGAATTATCTGTCACCAAAAAATATGAAATTGGCAAAGAAGGACATCTTGAGTTGATAGTCGAGTTTTCAACACAATGAAAGATTTAAAAAGTATAATAGACCAAATCTTAGGAGAGTTAATCATTAGGGTGCTGTCTGACTGGCTCCCTCAGGCTAAACACTCCTTTATTCCAAAGAAGAGAATGACATGAGCACCTGGAACCCTTTGTAGAAACAAGTCTTTTATTTACACTCATCTCATTGGTCACTAACATGGCTGAATGCCTGGTGGTGACAGGGCAAGGAGGTTTAAGATAAATGCCTCCAAAACAAAAACGATTCTTCAATTTGCACTTTTATTTTGTTTTCCTAAAGATGGTTTTGGCCTGTCACCCATTTCAAATTCAATTCAGAACAATTCTGAAAACATTTTTGAAGTGTGAGCAATATGTTTCTACAGCTTGTTTTCCCCAGGTTACCAGAAAGGGCTCCTCTACCATGCCAGGCTAAAAGATAGTCAAGAGGTTTGCTAATTACACAGAGTCTACATTTTTCTAAGAACTGTATGTATATTAGGTAAACTAACTGAGCTGAGGGGTATATTTGGGGCTTCTCTGGGATTTCAGTGAAATGGCATTTCATTTTGACTGTCCCTCTCTGAGAAGCCCCAAGGACAGAAGGCAAAAAGTAGGAGAGGAAAGGATTACTTGCTATTTCCTTGGGCTCACTTGGGTTTCCCTACATCTTTAGGCCTTGTACTAGAGACCTAGCTGCTACTACACTGTCTGAAAACAGGAAGCATTATTTTGGAGCGAGCATGAAGATTTACAACAAATATCACATAATACTATTTTAACTCTTTAAAATAAAAAGACAACCTTTAAAGTTGGATTTCTTCCTGATCCAGCAGAGAAAGCAAGAGGAGCAGTGGCCTTTTGAAATGTACAGTTCCTACGATGCGTCCCATACAACTGTTGGCAGCACTAAGTCTTAGAAGTAGGAAATCTGTGAATGCAAAAGCAGTTTTGACAGGCTATTCCCCATTTCTTCTCGTTTTTCCCCTAAGGAAGATAAACAATTTTCCAGAATGAGTAAATATTGTTACTAAATGCCTAGTAAGGCTATCCAACCCAAAGGAAAAAAAAAACAGAATGAGATCTTCTTCTAAAAAGGTGATCTATAAAGGACCTGTTGGAGTTAGTCAGAGGTTATGAATGCTCCAATCAAATCACTGTCTGTATAGTCACCAAACCCAAGCTCTTAAGCTCCATCGAAGCTACATAAAAATGATAGCTGGCCATGTAGCCGCTTTCATTTTTCAATTTTCTTGGAGGGATGATGACTTCCTACTTCAGTTAGTTAAGTATGGTTGGAGCTGCCAATGAGGTGAATTCACAGCCTCTTTCTAAGCAAAATGAATATGGCTAGCACTAATCAGATTCGTAGACTTAGCTACTACGCTCCTTGGAGTATCTGCAATTGACACTTTTTTAAATGAAGAGAATGTTTTTCAGAGACAGTAGAAGGCTAAATGAAAACACAAAACATTCAATGGGTTGGGTTTTCACTGTATTCTTTTCTGGGAAAAAATTTCATTTGTGGGAAGGGCAATAGAGATGTCTTATTAAATAGTACCCTGAATTATCATATGCTATAATAATATTACAACAGAAAAATATTATATCATGACCTATTGATATAGGTATATTATCATATGTTATATAAGGATATATATATCATATATACACATACATTGACATACATATATATATATAATTTCAGGGTGCTATTTAATAAGTGAGCTCTTTAAATAGTACATACACATATGTGTGTGTTGGGAGGGGCACTGTTCAGGGAGTTCCCTAATCAACCTGATGAGCTTATAGGACAGTAAGGCTTTGTTTGAGTCTTCAATATATCTTCTCGTGCAGGGAGTAGACATGCTCATTGGCTCATTCTCTACTCAGTATGGATCCACTGGAGATTAATAGGCTCACTTGGACAGAGTGTTGTGGAAGAAGCCACTCCTTTGGGCCAGCTCATCAAAAGGAGTCTTCATAGAGGACTCGGCCTTTGCCCTTTTCCCTTCTTGGAGAAGAGTAGAAATGACAGCAGACCTGATTCCCCAGGGGATGGATGGCTGCCTTGAGACAGAGGCACATGGGAAATAAAGGAATTCTCAACGTACTCTTCCTAAGGAGGTTCCCAGATGCTGAGTGCTTGGACCAGTGCTAGGAAGAGAGTAGCAGAAGCGCAGAGCCTCCCAAAGCATGGAGCCAGGAGAGGAGAACAATGTGGATTATTAGAGGGATTTCTTCCACTCTCGCCTTCTAAAAGAGAAAGTGAGCTCCTAGGCAGTGCCATCTTCTAGGAAAGATAAGAGAATCATGGAAAGTGATCCTCAAATCATTTTGCATATATCTTATGTTTACTTCTCCCCTGTGGAATGGAAGCTCCTTGAAGACAGGGACTGTCTTGTTTTACAAATTCTATCTGTGGCACCTAGGGCAGTAACTGGTCCCATAGTAGGTACTTAAATAGTGCTTGCTGACTGATTGGAAACTATACTTCTGGAGAGGACAGGCGAGGCGAGGAGTGCTCCTCGGCAGTGCCAAACTCTTGGGGATGAGAGAATCACCCATGTGGCTCTTAAAGGTAGGGTAGCCACAAAGGATGAAATTTAGGATATGAGGGAACGAAAGTCCTGGACTTTACCTCATTGCTAGTACTGATTTATTCATATGGTTCAGATCTCCGTCCCCACCCCCACAAAAAGAAAGAAGGTACTGCAGTCTGTGGAGACTCCCTTTCACGGGCCAGCACAAAGGGGGTGGGGCTTAGTGGGAAGGGCATTGGACCCAGAGTCAGGAAGACCTGGGGTCCTGTCCCAATTCTGCTACATATGTCTCCCTGTGCCTCAGGTCCCTCATCTGTAAAATGAGGGCTTCCAGAGCTCCTTCTGCCTCTGAATCTGTGATCCTTTCATCTTCCCACAACTATCCAATTACTGAAACTGACTTTTCCCTAAAAGATCCACACTGAGTAAAGAATGGCCCAAATGAGCACACCCAGATCCTGCATCAGGAGATACAATCCAAGTCCTAAACAAAGGTTTAATATTTTTTCTCAAACCTTAACACACACACAAAAACTAATTTTTTGGTTTTTTGGGGGGGAGAGTTTGGGTCTATGATTTCACTGGAAGGTGTTCCCAGCAAGGAAATTCCCTTTAATAATGTCTAGATCTTGTATGTGCATAGTTGTTTGCATTTTGTCTCCCCTAGATTTTGAGCTCCTTGAGGGGAGGAACTATATTTTTGTCTTTCTTTGTATTCCCAGGGCAGTACCTCGAACACATTAGGTTCTTAATAAATGCTTGTTGATCTGTCTATATATCCTACCTAACTGGGAGGTATAAAATATTTGTCTACAATATTTGGTACATAGTAGGTTCTTAATAAATGCTTATCAGTCTATCTCTATTTAATATACTCTATTTGCCTGCCTGCCTATCTATCCATCCATCCATCCAACATGGATCCTTAAAGTACTAAATACACACATACATGCATGTATATGTATGTATGTATGTATACACACAGGCAATACAGATTCCTATTCAGTGCCTCAAGGCTTTATGACTTTGCTGATGTGGGTCACTTGCCCCATCCCCCATCAATATAGACTGCAGCTTCACTAATGCTTGGCCTTCTGGAGTTGTTGTGGTTGAAACATTCATCACCTGGATCCAACCTGGTGATGACGACTCCTAACTCAGCCAGAATAGTCCATGGAGAAAGATTTAAGGTCTGTCATGGGGCCCGTAATGAAAACCTTTCCAGCCTTTCATGTTAGAGGTTGTCCTATATTGGCACGGATTTTGGAAACCTAGCTTGTCTGTCATATCACAACATGGCAACAGAATGTGTGTGTGTGTGTGTGTCTCCTGAATATATACACGTCATATGTGTAAATATACACACAAAACACAGCAGTCACTAAGTTGAAGGCTTATAATTTTCTCCCTGTGAAAACTCCCAACACAGATCACACACCATCTACATATGTACGTCAGCTTCTACCCTGAGAGGTTTCCACTTCACCAAATAAGACATGTTTATTTCTGCCCTATTGTGATTTTTAATTTACCTGTTGGGTTATAGCCATGGAACAGTAATCAAAACTGTACAAAAATAAGTAATCAGGTAGAAGTTCTCATAAAACTACAAATGGTTTTCCCCATGCATTATTTTACTTGTAGGACATTTCCTTTCTTATTAAGAAAGATTCCAGCAAGATGTATCCCTGGTATAGTGTCTACAGCTCCAAACCATGGCGCCTTGTTCTTATGAATCTCATCTCCTCTTCCCATTGTCGCTATTAGAATCACACATAATCAAGATGCTTCCAAACTTTCTCAAGTCCAGATTTAAATGTAGCCCACTACTTTCTGTATGAGAGAATAGAGACTTCTGAACCACACTGGAAACAGTACTTTTGACAAGGCACTGGGGTGACGGTGACACCAAAGACTCTGGGAGAATCTGGATAATCTATGGAGATTTGGGTTCAAACCTGGCCTCAGGCACTTAGCCATATGAATGTAGGCAAGTCACTTAATCTGAGCAATAGTGTCCTCCCCTGCAAAGTGGGGTAATAATATTCTAGTCACTCTCCTACAAGCCTGTTCAGATGATCAAAGGAGAAAGTGCATGCAAACGTTTTGCAAACTTTTAAGTGTGACATAAATGTCAACTACTGTTTTTCACCAGCATTCAACAGGAATGTACATTTCTGTGTATGCCAACATTTTAATGGAGACCACTTCAGTTATGGGCTTAATTCAGGTGTTGACTCTACATTGACCTAATCCAAAAGTATTATGAGATCATAAGGCTGGAGACAGGGTCGGTTAGTCCAACCCAGCTCCTTTTACAGATGAGAAAAAGGAGGTTAAATGACTTGCCCACAGTCATATAAGCAGTAAGCATCAGAGGCAGCATTTGAACTCAGTTTTTCTTAAGTTAGTAATTTCTCCCATTTTTTGCTTTAATTACTTATGATTCTTTAGGATTGCTAAAATCGGCTCAATCTGCACATGCCCAAAAGTATCAACAAAAGGTTTTACAGGAGTTGATGCAAATATGAAAAATGAAATCAAAGACCAGACAATACTTAGTCCTTTCCCTTGAAGGCCTCAAAATCTAGAGAGAAAACCCGAAGTACAGACAGTTTCAAATTATCTCGCCCAAATGCGGCAGAAGTTGGGTCGGGAGTAATGTCCTGTACTCCTGAATCCCATTTACGACTGTTTGTATACAAGGTGATGCTGACTTTTATAAACAGCTGTGTCCTTTAAAGTAATCGTTCCTGAGGTCACTTTACTGTGGAATACTTTTGACAAGTACTTTGATGTGGTGGACAAACACAAGACTAGAAGTCAGAAGACCTTGTTTTAAATCTTGGTCCTTGTGATTTGTGTGACTTTTGGGGCAATCACGCTACCTCTCCTTGCCCTGGCTTCCTCATTTATATGATTAGCAAGTTGGATTAAATGATCCTTGCTAGCTCTAAATTATGATTTCATACAATACTCCTTAATTTCCATTCATGCTACAGTTTGGAAAGCTACTATTAAAACGATACATCTTGACACTAGAACCCATTGTCATTTAAAAAAGAAACAGTCATGGTACTTGCAACAAGTTTTATTGGTCTTTAAGTTACATGAACAGAACAAAGCTATTAACACATTAAAATAAATTTAATTTTACTTATATTTAACAGAAGAGAAACTCTGAAGAAAACTGAAAGAATTGATGAACCTCAGATTAATATTTCTTCAAAACAAGAGAGAAAAGTTCCTAAAAGACTCCTCTAAAGTTAAAAAAAAAGACAAAACATTAAGAATTTGGGGTTATTATGCTTTTTTATAAAACTATACATTTCTTAATGGGCACACGTTTAAATATCCAGGTTGTAAAACTCAGTGACCTGTCTAATAAAACCAGAAGACATCACTAATGGTTAAACAGGAAAAAACAATGCCTATCCCTTTAAATAAAAAAAACTGAACAAAGCTCCAAATCTAAACCCTAAGATGACTTTCCGTGAAAAATCATTAGGGAAAAGCTAACTTGTGACCAACGTATTCGATAAAAGTGATAGATTTTTCTCAGGTAAAAAAACCCAACAAACACCAAGGGGAAAAGATTATCACTAGTACCTATTGTCAACCCAAAGAGATTATACATGAAGTCAGAGAATCAGTCGGTCCTCGCCTCCCTCCTGAATTACCTGACCAATGGAGGTTTGGTTTTGTTGTTTCAGAAAGCACTGTTTCTTACACTCCATCAATTGCTCAAAGTCACGCCACATTTTAGCTTGCTTCATGTTGGGACCATGGCTTTCTCGTACTGTTTTTTGTTTTTCCCGAAGTTTCTGTTATAAAATATCAAGGACAAGTGAATCTAAGTAGCAGAACAACTTTTAGTCACAAGAATATATTGAATTTCACACATTTGACTACTAGGCTAAAATCTACCCAGGCTCTCTTAGGATTCATCAAAACTGAGATCACTGAAATAAGTAACAAATTTAATTGTAATGAGATATCATGAATTTAAAAATGACAGTGCTGACAGAAAGTATAGCTTACAGGTGAACTTCTATGGTTTAGCTTGAAATATTCAATGTGAGCCTAGAAAATGAAAATTCTCCAAACAGCTTTTGTTAGAAAAAAGGGAAAGGTCTAATAACAGGTAACAAAAGGAAACATGTAGATAAGCAAAAAATCCTGATACATACTGCTTTTGTTATCAAGGACTGGAATAACTTAAAAATGTTCCAGTGGCAGTTTTAAAGTTACCGGTTACTCAATAAATGCTTACGAAGTTGCATTAAGAACAAAGAATAAAAACATGTATATGATAAAAACAACCAAAATACATCTTGTTTCATGATTGTGTCCAGTTAAGAGAGGGATGGGATGGTAGAAAAAGGGTTGATTGAGAAATGGTCAGAGATGCAGATACAGAAACCCAGATATAGAAATAAATATATAGAGAAATAGAAGAAAAATCAGAGGAACAAAGGGGGAGAAACAGGGATACACATTTGTAAAGCCAGAGAAAGTGTTTAAGAAATAAATATATTCCAAGAAAGTGAAAATACTTGCAGAAAAAAAAAACCCAACACCCATCATGGGAAAGTGGTTAATGCCATTACCTATTATAAACCCCAAGAGCACACAGGAACTCAGAAAATGAGACGGACATAAAAAATATGACAGCGAAAAATCTACTTTATGCAAAACCCTTTGGATTCCTACACCCTGTTAACAAATTTTAAAGCTATATTGCAGTTTTGAAATTAGATGCACAAATCAGAATATCCTCTCTTAGTACTTGCCCCATGGACCAAATAAATTAAAGACTGAGTTTGGCCCATAGCTATAGTTACTATAAACAGCAAAACAAAAGAATTAAGAAGATATAATTTTAATGTACTTCATAAACTATTGTACAACAACTGGCATAGAAACTCAGTTTAAGGAAGGGCTGTTAGTAAAATTGCTTAAAATTTATATTTTATGGTACTTAACAAAAATAGTTCTAAACAAGAACAAAAACATAAGTTTAAGGTGCTTCTGTGACAACATTTCTCAGTGCCTGGACGTGCTGGAGCCAGCTTGAACTGGATGATGAAAGCTGACTAGCAAACTTAGTGCGAACACCAGCACTACAAACCAAGCCTTGATCTACGGTTTTGTTCATTGTCTAGACTTAAGAAATGTTAGTGAGGTTTAAACTTAGCAGTGTGTTGTGAGTACCTTTCTTTGAGAGACGGTTGTTAAGCATTTACTTGCATACCCCTGCTGTTTCTAAGAACTTATGATGATAAAAGGTACTGTATGAATATAACTTTTTTATGCAATAGTTTACTTGTTGGATTTTTTTTTATCACTGAGCACTATCATCCTCACTTTTGAGGATGAGAACTGTTTTGTTTGTACTTGTAAAGTTATCTTAAAAATTCTTTATAGGATGTCAGAATTTGGGAACACTGAAGAAGGATGGGATTAACAAAGTTCTGAAGGTGAGCTACAGCTTTTAGAATGGGAAAAAATTAACTTCTGACCTACTTGAAATAGTACTTAGTGATTTACATGGTGCCTCCCAAATCCTTAGGATGGTCTTAGTACCAGCTAGCTGCAGCCCAGCTGCTGAATACTACTACAATAATTCTTGTTAAAGATCCTTTATTGCCAGAATGAACACCAGAATGAAAAACAAGGAAGAATTCTGAGATCATATCTAGTTTAGGCCTACAGAAGAACTGGAAGACTAAAAACCATTTTTGTTTATGTAATATTTTTTCAAAGCAAAAAAGGCAAATTTCAAAAATGGAAAATGATAAAATACATTTAGAAAAAGATGTGTGCAACATGTCTCAGGCGTGTTGGTTGTAATAATAACTCCTCATATTTCTATAATAGTATTTTTCTCTGACAAAGCCTTCTGACAAGGGCAGGCTAAGTATTACAATATTCATTTCATGGAAGAGGCCATGAGAAGTTCAGTGATTTGCTCCTGGTCATACAAGCAGTGAAATGTGCACCCATTCCCTGGATCCCAGAGATACTAGACGGTATTTGCAGGGTTAAGTCTGTACTAGTGATACTACAAGCAGATACTGACAGTTTGCTAAAAACACCTGTTATTCAATATAACAAAGGCCGTTCTGTTTCTCTGAAGGGATGACAGTGTCAGTATGAAGAGGGAAAAAATAACCTGGAACTCAAACTAAGGCAAGGGAGAAAATCTGCTTTCAAGGGATCCCCTTCATTTCCACATTACTCTTGAGGAAATTTATTCCCAAATTATAGAAGGAGATTGGTCCATCATATCTGCTCTATCATCTGCATCGCTGTTGTGGAAACCATTTTCCATTTCTGATGCTGATCTTTGGAGCCATTAATTTTTTAGAAGTGGATTCAATTGAAGTAAATGATTGTTTGAGCCAGAAAGAACCCAACATGAGCATGGATATTTTTGCAGTGACTACTAAACTGTATAAATATTAAATGCCTAACAATTTCATTTTAAGTTTTAAGTAAGCTAAGGATGAATAAATCTTGTTTTTAAATACATGATCATTTCTAGACTCAACTGCCACACAAGTTGGAGACTACAACACATTTCAATCATGGATTTAGAATCCCCTAATAGTACTTGACAAAGAAAACTGCAACTCAGCAATCTTAGCTTGTCAGTGCCCAAGCACGTTAATACCATGCTAATGAGTCACAAATGCCAATGTTTGATTGTAAATTACATAGTGAGGAAACCTAGACAGTCAATGTGGATTATTCTTTACTATGTAACATGAAGTTAGAAGAAAAGAAACTTAGCAGAAGAAGGGAGACAGGGGAAGCCTGAAGAGTTAGAGTGATTGGCCTAAGGCCATGCTGCCTGTTGGTGGCAGAGCTGGGCCAGAACCTGTCTCCAAACTCTCATTTGAGTGGTGTCTTCATTTTCCCATGCTAACTCTTAATGTTACCTATGAATTTTTTTAAATACATTTGGATTATTTCTAATGATGACAGGGTCTGAAATCTGCTAACAGTGCTATCCGTACATTCAAGGCCTGATTTTCAAGATCTTTTCTACTGATCTCTAAGTTAATGATTCCTCTACCAGAAGAGTTAATATTATTTTCAGCAGCTCTGATAAAGTTTTGATGGGGAAGAAAGATGAAACTAATGTACATAATGCAGTTTTTGGATTATTTATAATTTGTGTTGATTGATTAGTAAAATAATTAAGAATTGTCATTTAGACTTTGAGCTGGTAGTTCATTCTGTCATTATTTGGGGGGGGAGACTTCCTGGATTATTACCAGGAATGTGATATTAGAGCCATTTAAGTATCTTTTCAAAACAATCACTATTATGAAAAACAAATTCAGAAGGCTAAAGAAATCCTTGAGGGAATCAACTAAGGACAGAACATTTGCCTACCTCCTACATGGCACTCAAGGATCACAACACCATTTGACTACTAATAGTCTGTACACTGGTAGACAGGTGGTTTTGAATGAACCATGTGTTCTTACCTTCCCAAGGTTTTCTTGTTCAGCAATATTCTTGGTATACTGTTCCCTAAGGAGCCAAGATAACAAGTAAGCTTCAATTTATATGAAAGAATTTGCTCATATAACTCAATAACATTAACTTCTCTATCTCAAAGGTCTATGTAGTTTACAGTGCGTATACACGGAATGTAGTATCCCCTCACGGTATTTTAATAATCATAACACTTTTATCCTTCTCAACTTTGTTGAGTTCCAGTAAATGGTAATTTAAGAAGGAAAATAAAGTTACAAATAATTTGTGATTTCACGGATGTGGAGAACTCCTAGTGAAGAGACTTCCTCTATCGAGTGACCTATCTATCCTTGGCTCAACCATCCTGCAGTCTTAAAGAACTCCCAATGGCTAAGTGACCTGCTCAACGAAAAGCCCTTTACTATTCACTAAAACATGATGCCTCTCACAGAAAAATTAAGAGAATGAATATGTTAAATACTGTTTCTGTTTAATCTTCTTTTAAGACAACATTAACACATTTCTGTAAATGCCACTTCATAATTTTTTATTAATGAGTTTATTTTTTTATTTTTAGTTTGCAACACTCAGTTTCACAAGTTTCTGGGTTCCAAATTTTCTCTCCCTCCCTCTCCTCCCCGCTTCCCACCAAGACAGCATGTAATCCGATGTAGGTTCTACATATATCTTCACTTTGAACTTATTTACATAATAGTCCAGTTGTAAAGAAGAATTATAACCCATGGAATGAATCCTGAGAAAGGAGAAACAAAAGTAAAAAAGAAGGAAAAAAAAGAGAGCAAAAAGTTTGCCTCCATTTGCATTTAGATGCCATGATTCTCTTTCTAGATATGCAAAGCTTTTTCCATCATGAGTCTTTTGGAGCTGTCTTTGAACCTTGCATTGATGACAGGAGTCAAGTCTATCAAAATTTGTCCTTACAGATACCATGTATCTGTAATCATGCATAATGATTTCCTGGTTCTGCTTGCTTCATAATTTTAAAGAGATCTGAAAACAATTTATATTTAAACAAAGAATCGACACTGTCCAAAGCATATACTGAACTGCTTCTAGACAAAAGTTCCATTATAACTGAATATGTGCTCATCACAAGATGAGGCAGCCACAGAGGTTTAAAATGGCTGATGTAGGAAGGGCAAAGGAGGTAAAGACAAAGGATGTGGGGTTAGGACAAATCTATACATGTCCTGGAAGACAAGACAGGTACTGGGGCCCCATATCTGGAATAAACAAAAGACTACAATAGTTGAGTTTTTGCTGTCTTTGTTCAAGAGTATGTTACTGTATTTTGAATAAAATAAAACTTAGAAAACAATCTAGGGAATAAAAAAAGAAAGACTAGAGCAGTCCTAGGGGAAGAGAGATGGCTACTTAACAAAAGGAGAGGCAGACCTGGTTGGAACAGTGAGAACTAACAGGACACAAAATACTGGACCAATCAAAGGTACTCATTAGCTACCTACTATGTACGAGGTGCTGTAGTAGGGGCTGAGGACAGAAGAACAAAGAATGAAGATAAAATGTGTAAACAGAATGAATATCCGGGAGGAATTAGTCAAGGGCGAACAGAGCCAGAATGCCATATCATCTAACCATTACAATTATATATTCTATCTCATCCCCAGTAGGACGCTCCCAGTTTTACTGCTTCTACAGTATAATGTGCTATAAAAAGCTGTGTAGGATGGCACAGTCCATGCTCCAATGGTATGTGCTCTGCTAATGTTAGTAACTCAACCCTTATTTTTACTTCTGTAAATCTGTAAAAAAGGGCATGTTGGGTGCTAAAGTTCAAGGAAAGACTGGGAAAACCAATTCAGAATTGTTTCATGTTGAGAAAGTCTGTAGTAATAGGGGTTGGGGTGCAGAAGTAAACAACAACAAGCCTAGTAGGTTCATTTTCCATCTATTGGATTAAAAGTAAGTGACAACTACAATCATATTGCTAAATTTGACAATTTTTAGACCACAGCTCAGTTAAAGCTATTCTTGGAGAGCAAAGATTATATGAAAACTATGCATTAATTGCGCTAGAACTATGAAAAGTCTGAATTCAGACAGTGAAAAGTCAAGACCTGAGTTTGAATCGCAGCCTCACTACAGTGACTTTGGGCAAGTCATTTTACCTTTGTCTGTTTCTTCATCTAACAATGAGAATTATAACATCTGCATGACCTATCTTGTGGAATTACTGTGGGAAAGCCCTTTGTAAATACTAAGAAACAACTATGATTTATCGTTAATTATTGGAGATTTTTTTCAGTTTCTCAAAGGGCAAAAATTCTCTAAACAACAACAACAACAACAAAGAATGTCCTTTTTCAACATAAAAGCTGGGACACCAGACACAAATTTCAAACCAAACCAATCACTTTTATCTGTGGTTGTGCCAAAAAAAAAAAGCTACAAATCGTTGAATTTTTTTTGAAGTGTCTCTCAGTAATACTCAAACAAACATGGGTGAAACCACAGCAAGATGAACTGCACTTTGTTTTAATGTTCTCATTACTACATAATTCTACTCTTGACATAATACTATTTTTTTTGGGGGGGGGACCAATGAAGTGGTAGGTGATTATAATGAAGGAATGAAGCAAAGCATGTTAACTGGAAAACTGATCAGAAAGTTCAGCAGTAACATTTTCTTCTTTACTATTTATAATGACAACATTGGAAGGAATGTAACTTAATTTTTAAAAACTTGCTATTTTTAGAGGCCAAAATTAACTTTTCACATTCCTTAGCATTGACCATGCAGATTTACTTGAGCTGAGTTGACATTCAATAAAGACATCTGAATAAGTATATTTTTGGTCCAATATGTTGTGGCCTTAGGAAAGTGCCTGTTTTATAAATAGTATACTTTGAGTCTCTCTTAAATTCCTGTACAAATTGAAAAGATATTTAAATTTTGGAAAGAAGCCCTATTTCTTAATTCCATTATTTTTCTAAGAAAATTATCACTTCAAAATTGTGGCTATATAGATGAAGGTAAAAGAGCCTTACTCCAAATCTGGAAGGTCAAAGCAAAATAATTATTTTCAGGATGGGAAAACTCCAACTTATTCTGTTTACAATACAAACAAAACAGCTTGTGTTTATGTTGTGGTTTGCTTATCATACTATATTCCCAGCACGATCAAAAGCTGAACAAAGCCATTGCAAAGGCTACTAGAATTTGTACACTTATATTCATTCTTCACCACAGTTTATTGGGCACTGCACACAGCAGATGCTCAATAAATTTTGAATGTTGAAAGTGTAACCGCTTCTGGGGTACAAAGCAATAGCCAAACAGATAATTGGGGCTTAGCTCACAAAGGCTGTGTCCAAAGAAGCAAACCTCTATGCTTCCAAAAGGTTTTAGATCACGGGATAAGATGGATCCACAGCAAAGAGAACAAAGCTTGAATCGTGATGGTATTAAGAAGACATCCCCAACAAGCTGCATGGCACTGTGATTTCCCTTGGTGCTGCCTGAATTGGTCCAACTCCAACTTAAACTTACCATTTGGTGGGCTGGAAATATGCTACTTTAAAACAAATTTCCTTGAATTATCTTTGAGACTTATCATGCTTTTAAGGAAAGAGATCTGGAGGGGACCTTAGGGAGCCTCTTGTCCCGCCTTCTCAGATGAGAATACAGCACCAGGAGATCTTCAAGAGCAGGCCAGGCGGGTGAAGAGAGGAAGCATTTATGAAGCATTCACTCTGGGCCAGGGAAAGGCTGTGGACCTCTGACTCCAAAGGCAGGGTTTTTCTCCTTATCCCAAACTTGTAGGTTGTCAAATCCTAGAGCAGAACTGCTTTTGCTTCTAATATGAAAATTGCAATCTAAATTTTCCTCTGAGAAGTTTTTTAAAGTATGTACTGTAAGTGGAATGATTTGGGGCATGAGAATTTTCCAGTGATTTTTAGGTTAGGACTACACAACAAAACAATTGGTCAATTCAGCAGAATTTAATTTTTTTAACTGAACAGAATGGAGAACTGAGTAGAATTGAACAGTACGCTGGAACAAAAAAGTATTCTTTGAAATTTAAACCTGAACACACTTTCTGAATTACAGATTTTTCTACCGGAATTATGTTGAAGAAATCCTGCCAATCAGAATGAAATTATTGGGACTAAGAGATGTACTTGCCTGATGGCCTTCCGCTTCTCTTGCTGATCAGAGGAGACATAGGCTTTCATCTCATCAGTCGCTCGCCGCAGCTGTACTTCTAGATTCTAAATGGAAAGAGAGAGCTTTGGAGACAGCGCTGACCAAAACTCTCTCCAAAATTTCTAATTCATTTTCCCTTGTCTTACCTTAATCATGCAGTTTGTATAATGGTATCGGTTTTCTTCTTGAAGACATTCTTCCCGAAGCCCTCTAACTTCCTACAATAGGATAAGAATGAGCAGCATTCTTCAACATGTTAAAAAGAAACAACCTTCTGTTTCACTAAGTGAAGCTTAAAAAAATATAATTCTCTAACAATTTTTCCTTTAGCGATTTTAACTCAACTAAAATACCAACAGATGCCATCTATGTGTGTAAGGACTTTCAGGTGCACATGGTCTATGACTATGGAGAAAGCTGTTGGTTTACTCCAGAACACAACAATGAAGCAAAGACTGACATCAAAGTGAGAAGAAAGGTCAAAGTTCAGAAGGCTGCTGGCTGAATTAAGACTCTTCCACAGGTGAGGGGCGGAGCCAAGATGGTGGCTGGAAAGCGGGGACTAGCATGAGCTCCCGGCCAAGTCCCTCCAAAAACCTATAAAAAATAGCTTTGAACCAATTCTAGAACTGCAGAACCCACAGGGTAGCAGACGGAAGCAGGGCTCTAGTCCAGGACAGCCTGGATGGTCTCTGGGTAAGGTCTATCCTGCACAGAGCTGGGAGCAGAGGGGAGCGGAGCTGACCCAGTGTGGGCAGAACGGACCAACCAGACCAGGAGCCGGGCAGAACAAGCCCTAGTGCCCTAAATCAGTGAGCTGCAGCAGTTATCAGACTTCTCAACCCACAAACACCAAAGACAACAGAGAAGGTTAGTGGGAAAAGCTGCTGGGGACAGGGAGTTTGCGGTTCAGCCACTGCCCCAAGGGCAGTGGAGGTGGAGCAGTTACAGAACTACAGCTGCAGTTGCTTCTGGCCCCAGGCCCACCTGGTGGGAGGAATTAAGTGACAGATCAGAGCAGGAGTGAAGAGCCTGCTGAAGATCTAAGTCCAGTCCAGGTTGGGGGTTCTTGGGGAAGGAGGAGTGCTGGTGAGGCAGAGCTGGAGCATCCCCCCAAGCGTGGAACATAGAACTCTTTAGTCTACAAGCAGTCATACCCCGCTGAAAAACTCAAGGGTCAAGTAAATTGTCTGGAAACGTGGCCAGGCAGCGAAAATGCACCCAGATTCAGTCTCAGACTTTGGAATCCTTCTTTGGTGACAAAGAAGACCAAAACGTATAGCCAGAAGAAGTGAATAAAGTCAAAGAGCCTACATCAAAAGCCTCCAAGAAAAACATGAACTGGTCTCAGGCCATGGAAGAGCTCAAAAAGGATTTGGAAAAGAAAGTTAGAGAAGTAGAGGAAAAATTGGGGAGAGAAATGAGAAGGATGCGAGAAAACCATGAAAAACAAGTCAATGACTTGCTAAAGGGGACCCCAAAAATACTGAAAACTACTGACCTGAAAATAGATCCAGAAGAGTTAATTTAAAAATTATTGGACTATCTGAAAGCCATGATCAAAAAACAGCCTAGATATCATTCAAGAAATTATCAAGGAGAACTGCCCTGATATTCTAGAGCCACAGGGCAAAACAGAAATTGAAAGACTCCACCGATCGCCTCCTCAAAGAGATCCCAAAAAGAAATCTCCTAGGAATATTGTCACCAAATTCCAGAGCTCCCAGGTCAAGGAGAAAATACTGCAAGCAGCCAGAAAGAAACAATTTGAGTATTGTGGAAACACAATCAGAATAACCCAAGATCTAGCAGCTTCTACATTAAGAGATCGAAG
>CM053622.1:27753950-27848013 GCA_028646595.1 Phalanger gymnotis
TTGCCCTGTGGCTCTAGAATGTCAGGGCAGTTCTCCTTGATAATTTCTTGAAAGATGATATCTAGGCTCTTTTTTTGATCATGGCTTTCAGGTAGTCCAATAATTTTAAAATTATCTCTCCTGGATCTGTTTTTCAGGTCAGTGGTTTTTCCCAATGAGATATTTCACACTGTCTTCCATTTTTTCATTCCTTTGGTTCTGTTTAGTAATATCTTGATTTCTCATCAAGTCATTAGCTTCCACTTGCTCCAATCTAATTTTTAAGGTAATATTTTCTTCAGTGGTCTTTTGGACCTCCTTTTCCATTTGGCTAATTCTGCCTTTCAAGGCATTCTTCTCCTCATTGGCTTTTTGGAGCTCTTTTCCCATTTGAGTTAGTCTATTTTTTTAAGGTGTTGTTTTCTTCCATATATTTTTCAGTATTTTTTGGCAGGGAGCTCACGCCAGTCCCTGCTTTCCAGATGCCATCTTGGCTCCGCCCCCCGAATCTGCTGAATTTGAGATTCCTATGGGACACCAATGTATCCAACAGAAACAATGATGCCGGTGATGCAGGACTGAAGCTCAGGGGTGAGAAGAGGTCTGGATAAATAGATCTGGGAGTCACTGGCATAAAGCTGATAATTAAACCCATAAGACCTGATGAGGTTATCAAGAAGATAAGGAAAGAGAATGTATCCAGGAGGAGAGGGTGGTTAAAAGCATCAAACAGTTAAATAAATCACGAGGTAAACTGAGGGATGAGAGAACACAAGCCTGAATAAGTAACTGTTAGGGGTGTTGAAAAAGGTTTTTACAAAGGGGGAGAAGTTAGATTAAATGAGCTATAAAGTCCCTCTAATTCTAAGGTTCCAATTTAGGCTGTCCTAAAGTCAGGTTAGAGGAGTCAGAAAAGGTCAAAACGAAGAGGCAAAGGCAGCCATCTCAGCCCAAATCCCGCGGCTGGTGGGCTGTCGGTCTGCTGCCGGAACTGTGCCTGCAGGGATCTGCTTCTGTCTAAGTCTGGCCCCTCTGTTCCAGAGCAAGATAAACAGAGATCAAGAAAGATAGGAAGGAACAGCAAAGGAAATTTCAAATGCCATTTCATCAGATACATAAGCAACCCCATTTTATTATTCACACAGCCTTTTTCCTGTAACTGTAACTTTTAATAGTGTGAATTCAAATGCATGTGACTGCTTCATGGGATTCCTATTTACACTGACTGGAGCATAGCTGTGGAAGAAAGGACCTTCTATACCTTAAAACCCTTTTGCCTAGCAGTACATCCCCTTTCACACTATGGGGAGGAGCAGGTTTTGGGAACCCAGGGTTGTGCTTTGTGAGAACTTCATGTGTACAGAAAAGACATCAAGGCCTTGTGGTGACACAGCTGTGAGTTGACTTGGCCATGTGCTACTTTTAAAAAAAAATGCTATCTTGGCAAATGCCTTTGTTAAGGGCCAACTGTATCTACTGGCTGACTGCTAATAGAAAGCACCCGACATGGGGACTTGTGAGCTATGGCATTAGGATGTAGGCCCATAGGGTCATCCTCTATAGGTCAACTGTAACAGCCACACTCTGGGGACCCCTAACAAGAGAGACCATTTTCTACAGTTAGTAGAGTTTAACTATTAAAGCATAACCCATCTATCCCATACTAAAACTTGTCCAGGGCATGGCAGGGTATAAAACCTATCCTAAATTTGCTGTGCATCATGGACCTTCAATAGTCCTAATATTGGCAGCTGACACTATCTAGTCACTGAAAGACTGATGGTTCTAATGATAAGTTTTAGAGTTATATCCTCGAGGCATATATCACACTATTAAAACAGATGGGATTCGAAACTCATTTTATAATGTGGAGAGATTAAATGAACGCTGCTCATGTCAAAGGCTGAGACCAAATGACCTGGATTTGTGGAGTGCACTTACCTTCGGTCAGCTAATCTTTAAAGTGGTGGTAAGAACTAACTTCCAAGTAATGGCATCTCATTACATATCACAAGATATGATGGCATACCACACAGTAACTTCATTATTCTGGAGTTAGCCTGGTACCATGCCACATCAGCAGGCTCTCAGGCTTCACCTGGCCACAGAAGAGTGGGACCACATATTTATAGCACTTACTTGCATAAAAGTTAAATTGGGAATGTCACCTAACTGATTTGTGTTTAAGATAATTTCTTCAGATAATCTAAAGTCTACAACAATTAAGTAAAATAAATTACACAAAACCCTTTTAATGACACATTTTTGATGAATCATAATTTCCATGACTCGCCTCAGTAAACAGGAGAGAACACATTTACAATTCCAAGTACTTCAGCAAAAGTGGCAATACAGAATACCAACGTGTTTCCGGACAGCGTCTCCCCACCAGTGCTACCTACCTGGCAATTCTGTCGCAGCTGTCTTAACTCTTTGATAATTGGGGCTAACGCTGACTTCTTTTCAGCCACCAGTGAATTCAGTTTTTTTACCTATCAGAACAAAAAGTGTAAACACATGTGCTCATACTAGATTAGTAATCTCATTAGAATGAAGGAAATTTTTTTAAAAAGGTTGATGAGGACTAATGTGGAAATATGTTTAACATAACTGTAAATGTATGCTGTCCTGGGGAGAGGGAAGGGTGAAAAATTGGGAACTCAAAATTTTACAAAAATGAATGTTGAAAACTATCTTTACACCTAATTGGAAAAAAATAAAATACTATTAAGGGGAAAAAAGGCTGAGGAGATAAAGAACTCTGAAAAACATAGTATGTTGGAGAGACACTAAAAGTTAGAACCTTTCCCCAAAAGCAAACGTTGGACCTGCAATTATTTTTACAAGGCACCCCACACAGAACTTGTTTATTGGTATCAAAATATTTTATAAAGGCAGTCTGAACATGTAGGTCACCCTTTACTTGGAAACCATTCCTCTTTCTTTTGTCCCAGAATTGGAGTTTTTTTTTGGCTTCATTTTTTAGTTTGTCACCTGCTTCCTAGACACCCAATAAGGGAAGAGAAACAAATCATAGAATCACCATTTCTGACACGCCATCCAGTGTTCGTCCTTTCACTTCATCTACCTCGCTCTTTAGGGCAGAGACCCTCTCTAGTTCCTCCTGGGTGTAACTGTATCCAGAGATGCCCTTTTTGTCCTCAATGGTTTGCTGGTGAGCAAAGAAAAGAGAAAGAAAACCCTGCAGAATGCATATGAAAACCCCGGAAATTCACAAAACACACTCACAGTTAATTACGGCATAGCATCAACATAGGTAAATGAACAAACTTAACGAGAATCCTACAAGTACATTGCACATTTTGAAATTCTAGAGATTTACATGCCTGCACGCTTAGTTTACCTATGCTACTTACTGGCATATAAAAGATGTGTTTTGGGGGTTGGCTTTTAAATCCATGTTAATGATCAATGGCATCTATAAATAGGGACACCACAAGTGCTACAGCATCTTTGTCTAAAGGAATCCGTAGGCGGTGAACACTGGCCATTTTCTGTTTGGCTTCTATGTGTCCTTATTTGTAGCTCCATAAATGACAGATATGAGAAACCACTCATTTTGTTTTTCTCTTTTCTTTTTGGAGGGGGGAAGGCAGGGCAATTGGGGTTAAGTGACTTGCCCAAGGTCACACAGCTAGTAAGTCTGTCAAGTGTCTGAGGCTGGATTTGAACTCGAGTCCTTCTGACTTCAGCGCCAGTGCTCTACTCACTGAGCCACCTAGCTGCCCCCCATTTTGTTTTTCTATCATAGAAGCCAGACAATTTTTGGTTGGGTGTAGATTTGCATTTTTGCCCCTGAAATTTTCATTTCATCAATTTTGGGGGTCTTTATTTGCTAAGAAAATTTATATTTTGATGCTTATGTCTATACTAAAGGTGGAAATTAAAGGTTGTATGTATGTATATATATATATGATTTCTGATTATCATATATAAAGACAGATATCAAAAGCAGAAATTTGTAAAAATAAAAAAATAAAAAAATTAAATGAATGCTTTATAAAAAGGCAAAATTATGCTTTCTTTTAGAAAGTATGAAGGGTCACAAAAGCCTGGAAGGGATTAAAAAGTATAAAAAAGATGATGATTGAAAAGATGCAAAGGACTTTGGAAAGAAGAAAGTCACTGACAACTTTAGAGGGAACTGTATCTGAAGACTGGCTGGTGGAGAGGGAAAAATGAAAGTATAGGGGATTAGGAGGGAAGTGGATATAGCAGATGAGAACCGTACATGTAAGGACCCAGGGAAGCCAAAGACTGAGCCTGGATGGTAACTAGTCTGGTCAAAAGACAAGATCTTAAAAGATGGGGGTGCCCTATTTAGTGACATACACCTTTGTATTTATTTTGGTTTCTACCATCTTTCATGAGGGCCAACCAAAATCAGTAGATGTGCTCAAGCAAGGGGCCAAAATAATCTAAAGAAGGCATCAATCTTATTCAAGAATTTCTACAACCTAAGGCAAAACTAAACCCCAGATTTGTAGCGCGTTTTCCTTTGCACTTAAACAAATAATCCAACTTTCCTGGTTTTACCAGGAAGAATGCTGACTTAACATAGAGGTACAAATTCATGCATTTTCTTGCTCTGATGTTGACAACGACCCAGGGGAGGGTCAGATGATGTTCTGTTACCAGCTGATGTTGGACGTTCTCGTGCCTCTGCTTTAACAGCTCCTCCGTCCTCTGCAGAAGGCCAAATTCTGCTTTAAATTCAGCTATTATTTGATGCTTCTTTTTGAAAACTGTACTCTTACTCCGAAGTTTACTGACGTAACGTTTAAACTGGAAGAAAGGAGAATATAGTGACATGTAATTCAATTTGCAGAGTGGAGAAATTGTTGAATCCCATTATTTTCTCTTGTACTTAAGGCATCTAGATGGCACAGTGAATAGAGCATGGGACCAGGAATCAGAAAGAACTGGGTTCAAATCCAACTTCAGACACTTAGCCAGCTGTGCAACCTTCGGCAAATCACTCCGCTTTTGTCTGCCTTAGTTTCTCACCTTTAAGAATAGGGATAATAATAGCACCCTGGATTGTTGTGAGGACAAAATGAGATCATATCTGCAAATCTCTCTGCAAACCTTAGGGTGTGTATAAATACTTATTATTGCTGTTATACTTCCCAACAAGCCACAAAACTTTATTTCATGTGTCACAAAGTTAGGTGACAGCAATCATTTGGCTTAATTAGGAAATTTGGAACCACCACATTTTAAAAATACTTAAAAACCACAGGCTAAATCAAATTATTCTTGACAGTTTTTATTTATCACCTAAATAGACCCCAATATTTAATGCAAATGCATGAAATCTTGGTCTTTTTTATTTACTAGGGCTTTACAATGCTCTAAAGCAAAAAGAATGTTGTCATGCAACAGAAAACAAGTGGCTGGAATAAGTTGTGAGTTGTATCCACTCTGTATGTTAGAATTCATTTATTCACATGTTAAAAAGAAATAAATGAATGAGGAGGAGACAAAGAGGGAAGGAGACAGAGGTGAAAGATTCCATTTTTTAAAGGGTGGTCAATGGTTATTTTTTTTTAGTAGCAGAGCATGAGACAGAGTAGGATTAAAACCAAAGTTGAACAACTGTAGTTACCATTTCTCATTCAGGAAATTCATACATACTAAGAAGCTGTGATCTTTGTGTCTGAGTCATCAGGATAAAATGCACCTACAAGTGTTGGAAAGCTATAGGAGACTCAAGGATGCTAAGAAGATTTATAGAGATAAATCGTGTCACGTGGTTAACTGTCATTGCTAGCAAAAAGTGATATTATAGCCAAATACGCCATCACTAAGGAAAGAATGTGAATTTATGAAGTTTGTGCTAAATAGCTTGAAAAACAAATGCCGTGGACAGAAGGCAGTGGAGTATTTAAAGGAACTAATTTCATGGCTAACAGTATAACAACACTCCCAGTTGGTGGCTTTTAGGGAAAGCACTCGAAAACTTTCCAACCAATGGGAAAAATTTCTGATGCTTCGGAAACTGCAGAGTATAACTCAGCATGCTTCTTTTGGAAGCTCATATATACCCCAAATGCTGCTCGCTTCAGGTATATGTTGCTATGTACCACAAATTTTATATATACTATGATACTTCTACTAAGTTTAGTTTATTAACGAAGATTTTCAACAGAAAGAATTTAGCTTGCTGCTTCATAAAATATTAAAAAACTTCATATCAATTCAAAATAATTATTTGCATGTGTGTCTATATTAGGCACTTGGGAAATGTTTATCGAATTGAATCTTTCTTGAAATTATCTTATTCTTTTAAATGTTCAGTGTTGTAAAGAATAGTTCTTCTAGACATAATAGTTAAAATTTTAAGATTTTAAAAAACATATTCTACTTTATAAAATTCAAATATTTATAAAGTATGCTTTTCCTCAAAGTACTACCTGATTCTTGAATATGCAAGAAAACTGCCAGACAATTCATAAGGGACTTAACCTAAAGTTCTAATATTAAATAATCTCCCGGTGCCAGTTTTTGGCCCTCTGAACACAGATTTTCTACTTCCAAATTTTAAGAGAATCTGGAAGCCATTTTATGAATTGGGGGAGAAAGATGATTCCAAATGTTTTGTTAATGAAGAAGGCCAAGCCATTCACAGTAAATGAGAACCAGTTTCAGAAACTTAAATTGCACTAAAGTTAACTAGCGTCTAATAACTTGTGAAGTTTCCTTTTGAAGAATCAATGCTCAAGTCTGACATAACCATAGATTCAGAATCCCCAGAGTAACTATACATTCTATTAAAAGTGTCCTGGGCAATGTGCCCAAAATGAAATCAGCTTTGTTCATCTGCCATCCTTGGGAAGATCTAGGCCACAGCTTTTTCTGTCTTGCAGTACTCCAAAACTATTTTTAAAGTGAAAAGCTATAAAAGTTTTGGTGAAAGAACAAACCTACAAATTACTCAATGTACTCAATGCAGATTGGACTACACGAAGCTTCTAACTACATGCCATTTAACACTGTACACACTACCGATGTCAAGGAGAGTCGAGGTCGAATAAATTATCCTACCATACGGCCAAGTAACGGGTATCAGTGTGTTGAGACCACCATTGTCTTTTTTTTTTTTAAACCACACACACAAATATGCAACTAACAAGGAAAAGTAATATACATTTTCAGGACTTTTGTTCTTGGGGAAAAGAAAGTACTCAGGCATTCTAGGGTAGTACTCCCTTAACAAAACAATTAATATTCATATGATCCAGTCAAAAAAAGAATGTCAGTACTCCATGCCAAGATATGCGATAGGAAAGAGTATCTTAGGGCAGTTTGCTTTTGTAGTTGTTACACTAGTCTCTCCTTTTGGGGGAGGGGGGCGTCTTTGGTTTTTTAGAGGTGTTTCTTGTGTTATTCTTTTTGTTGTTGTTTGGTCGTTTCAGTCACGTCCAACTCTTTGTGACCCCATTTGGGGTTTTTGTGGCAGAGATACTTGGGAGTAGCTTTTTAAAATTTCTTTTTTGGAGGGGGGAAGGCAGGGCAACTGGGGTTAAGTGATTTGTCCAAGGTCACACAGTTAGTAAGTGTGTCAAGTGTCTGAGGCTGGATTTGAACTCAGGTCCTCCTGACTCCAGGGTTGGTACTCTACTCACTGCGCTACCTAGCTGCCCCTTTAAAATTTTTTTTTCTCCAGCTTATTTTACAGATGAGGAAACTGAGGGAAACAGAAGTTAAGTGACTTGTCCAGGGTCACACAGCTACTAAGTGTCTGAGATGGCATTTGAACTCAGGTCTTTCTGACTCCAGGCTCAGTGGTCTATCCACTGTGCCACTTTGCAGCTCACTCCCTTATTCTAAGGCAGTTTTAATGAATGACAGAAATCTTTCTGACTCAATGGTGCCTTAAAGTACTAATTAGTTCAGTAAAAAAAAAATCACACAACTATTTTAGAAAAAATATTTTCATAAGGATAGGTATATTTAAATCATTATAACAATTGTGAAGTCATTAGAAAATGGGTTTATCCTTATCACCTGCGGGCATAGTTTCTTTACAAAGTGATATTGTGGAGCTAGTTGTAAAGAATGGAATGCTGAACACACTGCCCAGTCGCTGATTAAGCACCTACCATATACAATGCAATGCACTTCTCTAGCTGCTGTGGGTAATGCAAAGATAAACAGGATATGTGATGATTGCACTCAAGGGACTTAAAAGATAAAGTAAAAGATACACAGAGACATGTAACTTAAATTAGAAGACTTCCCAGTGTTCCACCCAAGCCCCGATCCCAGTCACTTGCCTTCCAGCCTCTGTCTTCTTCCCAGGGAGATCCAGAGGCCAGGTTTTGAACCAGACTGACCCTCCCACCCCAACCCTGATCTTCTTCAGCTTCCCCACCCCATATTAAAGTAGGCTTCCTAGGCTATCTAGGACTGCCACAAGGTTGGCCCTCAAGGGAGGTCCTTTAATAATCACTAAGATATCTAGTAGCTGACAATGAAAGGAAGAAAAATCAGCACATTAAGAAAGAAAATGACAACACAAATATCCTATTAATAATAACATTTTACATTTAGGGAGGCAGCTTTGCTATAGATAAAGGACCTGAGGCCAGGAGACTTGGGTTCAAATACATGTTACCTGTGTGTGGACCTCGGGAAGTCATTTCCCCTCTGTATCTGTTTCCTTATCTGTAAAATGGAATCACAAAACTTGTACTACACCTATATCACAGGGTGGCTGTGGGGAAAGTGTTTTGTGAACCATATAGCTCTAAAGAAATTATCATCGTTATTGAACGGAGGAAAAATCGTCAAAAACTTCCCCACAGAAATGGAGAGCCCCAGACTGAAGGCTGGGCAGATTCTGGAGATCATCCAGTCCAATGCGCCCAGAAAGATTACTGACTTGCCCAAGGTCACAAAGGAAATAAGTAGGAGAGTTAAGATTTGAAGTCAGGTCCTCTGACTCTGAGTGCAGTATTCATTCCACTATACCTCTATGGTGATCAAATTTACCCTAAAAATTGAAGACCAATTAAGCTTCATTTTATTTCTTCAGTCATTTATGTATTTATTTTTGTGATCATCCAAAACTGTACAAACTTAGTGTATAATAGCTAAATCTACTAGTTTACCTTGGTTGTGCAGACTTGACTATGCAAGGTTCATTTATAGGTTTATTTAAATTTTTTTTTCAGTTCCAAATTCTCTCCCTCCCTCCTACCCCTTCTCTCAGCCACTGAGAAGGCAAGAAATACAATACTGATCATACATATGAAGTTATATGAAACATATTTACGCATTAGCCACATTGCAAACAGAAAAAAGCAATAAAAATAAAGTGGAAAAAATATGCTTCAATCTACACTCAGATTCTATCAGTTCTCTCTCTAGAGGTAGATGACATTTTTCATTGTGAGTCCTTTGGAAATCATCTTAGATCACCATATTGGTTGTAGTTGCTAAATCTTTCACAAATGATTACTGTAACAACACTGTTGTTAGTTTGTGTGTGCCATGCACTCCTGGTTCTGCTCACTTTGCTTTGCATCACTTCATATAAGTCTTTCAAGGTTTTTCTGAAACCATCCTGCTCATCATTTCTTACAATGCCATAGTACTCAACCACAATCATATACTTGTTCAGCCCTTTCCCAACTGATGGGCATGACTTCAATTTCCAATTCTTTGCCACCACAAAAGAACTGCTATGTACATATGGGTCCTTTTCATGTTTCTTTGATCTCCTTGGGATATAGACCTAGCAGTGGTATTGCTGGATCAAAGGGTATGCACAATTTTGTAGCCCTTTGGGCATGGTTCCAAACTGTTCTCCTGAATGGTTGGACCAATTCACAACTCCACCAACAGTGCATTAGTGTCCCAATTTTCTCATATCCTCTCTAACATTTGTCATTTTCTTTTTCTGTCAGGTTATCCAACCTGGTGGGTGTGAGGTGAATACCTCAGAGTAGTTTTAATTTGAATTTCTCTAATTATTAGTTATTTAGAACACTTTTTATATGACTATTGACAGCTTTGATTTCTTCTGAAAACTGTTTATATACTTTGACCAACTATGAAAGATTTAGAAGAGATGAATAATTTCGAAAGCATGCTAGGCTTAGTGAACTTCTTACTATAATTGATTTTGCTATAATTACTGTGCTCACGCATGGATTATCTGTTACATAACTTTGTAAGTATGCAATATATGAAATCAATGTGAATATGTTGAGGTTCATTAATTAAATGACCAAGCAAATTCAGTTCAAATTTTTTTATAATTTAAAAAAGGACTTTTTACTATTTTTTTTCCTAGAATACAATATGAAGTACTCCTTCAAGAGGAACAGAAGGATATTTCAGTGGTTGTTTTAGGATCTAGTAACAACACAATTACTACACTGAACATTTTCTCCACTGATAATTCTTCATAATATATAACTACTGCAGTAAAGGGGTTAAATGACTATTTGAAAACTACCTTTTGGCAGGGAGATTGCATGGCAAGGAAAAATCCAAGGAGGTTTGTGACCTATATTCTCTATCTTCCCAGGCTATTACTATTAACATTTTATTCAATGAAACAAGCATTTACTAACTAT
The DNA here is from genome assembly GCA_028646595.1 of Phalanger gymnotis. NCBI lineage: Eukaryota > Metazoa > Chordata > Mammalia > Diprotodontia > Phalangeridae > Phalanger > Phalanger gymnotis. Next base: position 27,764,540 of record CM053622.1, read on the forward strand.
GTACTAGCACTATGATAGGCCCTGATGCATATGGTGGGGTGGGAGGTGAGAGAAATGGGGGAGAGACACTACTTAAGAAGTATATGACAGAGGCAGAGCCAAGATGGCAGCATAGAGAAGCACTCAGCTGAGCTTTCCCAAATTCCCAGGATTCTGGAGTTAGTAGAACCAACAACAGGTCTGGTGAAACAATTTTCCAGCCCAAGACAACTCAGGAGGTCAGCAGGAAAGGTCTGTCTCACCTGGGTGGTGGTGGGCTCTGGAAGTTTAGCACAGCTCAGGCAGCACAGGCTTGGCAACAGAACCTCTGGGAGTTCCCAGTCCCAGGATCATGGTGGCTGGGGGAGGGGGTTGTGGAACACTGGTTGGAAGGAGATTGCAGGGGACCCTTTCCTGGCACTGGGTTCAAGACCCTGTTGCACGGCCCAGATGCAATTCTGGGTCAGAGTCCCAGGGCCAAAAAAACTGATAGCACTTGAGGATGGAGGGGCCCTGGTCATGGTTCCAGGGTGGACAGAAGGAGCTCATGGGGAAGTGGGGACCCTGGTCTCAATTCTAAGCCTGAGATGAGTATTAGCAATTGTGGCTGCAGGTGAGCAGGGGATCTGGTCACAGTCTCTGGGCCAGGAGGGATGCTAGCACTGGTGGCTATAGGGGAACAATGCCCCTTCCTGGGTGGAGACCAGAGTATGGGCCAAAAGAGTAGTGACCACACCTCCTCCCAGATCATCCCACCTTGGAAGCACTGAAAACCTACACATCTCCAGATCTAGCAGCAAGAAAGGCCTGAAGCTTAGGACAGTGTCCCCTCCACCCTGGAAGCAGAGCCTAACTTTAATACAAAGTTCAAAGTCAAGAAACAGGCTAGAAAAATGTTTGTTGTTGTTCAGTCATGTATGACTCTTCATGACTCCATTTAGAGCTTTCTTGGTGAAGACATTGGACTGGTTTACCATTTCCTTCTCCAGCTCACTTTGAAGATAAGGAAACTGAGGCAAACAAGGTGAAGTGACTTGCCCAGGGTCATGCAGTTAGGAAGTATCTGAGGCTGGACTGGAACTCAGGTCTTCCTAATTCCATACCTGGCACTATCTACTGTACCACCTACCTGCCCCAAAAGGGTTAAGTGACTTGCCCAGGGTCACACAGCTACTAAGTGTCTGAGGCCTGATTTAAACTCAGGAAGATGATTCTTCCTGACTTCAGGCCTGGTATTCTATCCACTATGCTGCCTAGCAGCTCCACTATACACTGGAAAAATGAGCAAGCAACAATAACAAAAAAAAAAGAACCTGACTACAACAGTGCTATGGTGACAGGGAAGAACAAGACAGAAACCCAGAAAAAGAAATGTCAAAGCAGCTACAAGCAAAGCCTCAAAGAAAAATGTGGGTTGGATACTAGCCCAACATGAACTCCTGGAAGAGCTCAAAGAGGATTTTAAAACTCAAATATGAAAAGTAGAGAAAAAGTGGGAAAAGAAATGAGAATGACACAAGAAAATTAAGAAAATAGAGTCAACAGCTTGGTAAAAGAGGCACAAAAAATATTAGAAGAAAATAATTCCTTAAAAAGTAAAATTGGTCAAATGGAAGCTAATGACTCCGTGAGACAAAAACAATAAAATTAAAAGAAAGAATAGAAGAAAATGTGAAATATCTCATTGGAAAACAACAATGAGAAGGAATTGCTAGACTAGCTGAAAGCCATGATCAAAAAAAGAGCCCAGACAACATATTTCTAGAAGTTATCAAAGAAAACTAGCCTGATATCCTAGAACCAGTGGGTAAAATAGAAATGGAAAAAATCTACTGATTACTTCCTGAAAGGGATCCCAAAAGAAAACTCCCAGGAATATGACAGCTAAATTCTAGAGCTCCCAGATCAAACAGAAAATAATGCAAACCAGAAAAGAACAGCTCAAATATCTTGGAGCCACAGTTAGGAAAACATAATATTTAGCAGCATCCACATTAAAGGATTAGAGGGCTTAGAATATGATATTCCAGAAGACAAAGGAGGTAGGATTACAACCAAGAGTAACCTATCCAGCAAAACTGACTATAATCCTTTGGGGGGAGAGGGAATGGATATTAAATGAAATAAAGGACTTTCAAGGATTTCTGATGAAAAGATTAACACTGAACAGAAAATACGAATTTCAAATACAAGATTTAAGAGAAGCATAAAAAGGTAAATATGAAAGAAAACTTACAAGGGAACCAATAAAGTTAAGATGTTTATAGTTCTATGTGGGGAGATAATTGTAACTCCCAAGAAATTTATCATTATTAGGGCAATTATAAGAAATAAAATCAAAGGGTGGGAAAGAGGGATGCATTGGGAGAAGAGGGAAGGGAAGAGAAGAATGGGGAAAATTATCTCACATAAAAGAGGTGTAAAAGAAAGAGCCTTTATGGTGGAGAGGAAGATGGGTAGGGGTGGTGGGAAACATTTGAACCTTACTTGAACTGATGCAAAGTGAAGTGAGAAGAACTAGAACATTGTACATATGCAGTAACAGCAACATTGTGTGATAATCAGCTATGGATAACTTAGGTCTTCTCAGCAATACAATGATCCAAGACAATTCCAAAGGGCTCATGATAGAAAATGCTATCCGTATCCAGAGAAAGAACTGATGGAGTCTGAATACAGATCAAAGCATACTATTTTCACTTTCTTTATCTTTTTTGTGTGTGTTTTTTTTTCCTTTTGGTCTGTTTCTTCTTTCCGAACATAACTAACATGAAAATATGTTTACATGATTGCACATACATAAACCCATTTAAAAGTCTTACCTTTTTAGGTATGGAGAGAGGAAGAAAGGATAGGAGAAAATTTGGAACTCAAAATTTAAAAAAAATTAATGTTAAAAATTGTCTTCACATGTAATTGGAAAAATAAAATACTATTAAAAAAGATCATACACTGTGACCAGGTGGGATTTATACCAGGAATGCAAGGCTGATTCAATATTAGGAAAACTATCAGCAAAATTGATTATATCAATAACAAAACCAACAAAAATCACATGATTATTTCGATAGATGCAGAAAAAGGTTTTGACAAAATATAACACTCATTCTTATTAAAAACACTAAAAAGCATAGGAATAAATGGAGCTTTCTTAAAAATGATAAGTGGTTAACTATCTAAAACCATTAGCAAGCATTATCTGTAATGGGGATAAGCTAAAAGCCTTTCCAATAAGATCAGGGGGTGAAGCAAGGATGCCCCTCATCACCACTATTATTCAATATTGTTGTGGAAATGCTGGCTATAGTATTAAGACAAGCAAAAGAATTAGAATAGGCAACGAGGAAACAAAACTATTACTCTTTGCAGATGATATGATAACATACTTAGAGAATATTAGAGAACCACAGAATATCAGAGAACCAACTGAAAAAGTAGTTGAAATAATTAACACCTTCAGCAAAGATTTTTTTGTTTTTCTTGTTGACTTGCTTCAGTGGGGTCCAAACTCTCTGTGACCCCATCTAGGGTCTTTCTTTCAGCTCAGTTTACTAACGAGGAAACCCAGGCAAACAGGGTTAAATGACTTGCCCAGTGTCACACAGCTAGTAAGTGTCTGAGGCCAGATTTGAACTCAGATCTTCCTGACTCTAGCCTTTTTACTCTGTCCCCTGCACCACCTTACTGCCCCAAGTTGCAGGATATAAAATAAACCCAAATAAATTATCAGCATTTCTATATATATTGCCAACAAAGTCCAGCAGGAAGAGAAAGAAAGAAATTCCATTTAAAATAACTGTATACAATATAAAATACTTGGGAGTATACTTGCCAGTACAAACCCACAAACTATAGGAACACAATTATAAAACACTTTTCACACAAATGAAGTCAGATCTAAACAAGTGGATAAGTATTAATTGATCATAGGTAGGCTGAGCCAATATAATAAAATTACAATTCTATATAAATGAATATTTTAATATTAATTAATAATATAAATTAATAATTCAGGGCTATATAATTCAAATTACCAAAAAATTATTTCATAGAGCTAGAAAAAACAACAAAATTCATCTGAAAGAACATAAGGACAAGAATATCAAGGGAATCAATGAAAAAATAATGTGAAGAAAGGAGGCTAAGCAGTACCAGAAAGGGTGATATAAGCAAAGTAGGTGAGGATGGAATATTTTACTTGTCAGATTTAAGGACAAGGGAAGAATTTATGACCAAACAAGAGATAGATAACATTACGGGACGTAAAATGGATAATTTTGATTACATAAAATCAACAAGTTTTTGTATTTCATATGCACATTTCAATGCTAAAACAAGTTGTCAGTTCATCATCTGCTTCTAAAAATCAGTCTTCGAAAATACACAATACATATTATAAGGTATTAAAGTTTTGAATTAATTGTCAAATAGTAAGAACTTGGAATTGCTGATAATTCTGTGCAGTGAAGATGATGGTATTTTAACTGGCACAGATCCTCATGTGATTTCATTTACTAATTAATGGATATCAGATTATAATCCTTTAAAGCCAACATTTTAAAGGCATAACACTCTAAGAGGATAATTAATTCCATCTCCATAATGATCTCTTGAACTTTAATTGCAGAAAACATTTATTAATATCCTTATCTGTTACAAGGATGGGATGTAACATAATACAGTGGATCAATTCAGGAAATGATTCTTGCATATAACTACTAAGTATTTTGTAAAGTACTTTAGTATACTTTTAGTATAAAAAAGGTATCCAGATGTGGGCAACCTGAGGCCTCAAGGCCGCATGAGTTCTTCTAGGTCCTCAAGTGCAGCCCTTTGGCTGAATCCAAACAAAGGGCTACACTTAAGGACCTAGAGGGCTACATGTGGCCTTAAGGCCACAGGATCCCCACCGCAGTGACACTCAAATTTTAGGAAGAATATTATTTGTCTGAAATAAAAGTATACGCTATAGCTTTTAAATAAGACATGTGTATCTGAGTTCTGAATAAACAGAATATGGACAGTAATGATTAACAATGTTAACAGCTTCTGAATGTCTTAAGGTGAATCCAGATATGTGCAAGGATTAACATAGTTGGTTATTGTTTAGCTAGTCCAAATAGTAAAGTAATAAAAGATTTGCAAGAAATTCAGACATGGAATGAAGTGAAGCTCTGAGAGGTCTCCTTTGGACCAAAACTTTGGAATCTTTATTGGAAGATGGTAAGATGATAAGAAATCACATAGATCAGCAAAGTCTAGCACAGAACCCAAAGAATAACTTCATGCTACGTTAAAAAAATCTTATGGCATGCTGTCAAGTTGGTCAAATCAAGTAAGTTATTCATTAAATATGAACTGCAAAATCTTTTCTAGGAAGCTTGCCATTGGCTAGGAGGGCCCATTATAGTATGTACTGCTAATAATTTGGACAGTGTTTTATTACAAAGTTATCATGCCAGACGCTGAGGTCAAGAAGGTTAATGCTTTAATTCATACCAAAGGGTGCTGAGAGAGCATTCAATAGTGGGAAGCTGCATTTTATATTTGAAATACAGCAGAAGTTCGATTTCAATAATGAATTAATAATGCTTTTTAGTGCAGACTTCTCACTTCAGTAACAATTCTATAGAATCAGTTTCTTTGTATTTGTTATTATTTATAGAGGAGCTTGACAGTAGCGTTCCTTCTCTTTCCATTTAATGTGTTTATAGAGCCTTTGGCAGAAATGACTAAACTCTGCCTGCTTTTTAACACACATGAGCAGGCTGTCTCCATATATAACCACCTTGTTTTCTTCAGTACTATCTAAATATCCACTCCAAAAGCAAATGTTAGGCCTACTTTTCAAATCTATCTAGCCCATCACGCTGTCTCCTCTAGGCAGCTATCACTGTGGATATTTATATGGAAAAAAGGATCTTTGCTCCTTCTGTAAACTTCCTACCTTTACCTCTAATGTGACAAGCTGCTATTTCCACAGCAACAAATTGTATGGTTGAAGACTGGCATATAAGAGACAATGGTATAATAACATACTTTGTACTGTTTATCTCAGAATCACAAAGTGCTAAAAATAGCTGTATTCCTATGTTATAGAGAAGGAAACAGGTAAAGAGAAAACAGGACAACTCACCCAAGGTCATACAAGTCAGAAAGAAAAATAAGAAGCTAGCACTCCTGCCTTCAAGCCCTTGTTCAAGCCAGTCAGTGCAGGGCTTCCATTTTTTAATTAGACTCTATTCTTATGTCAGTTATACTATAATGTTACTTTTCTAAAAGCCCAGGAAACCTGTAAGAATAGGCCAAGGACAAGTATCAAAGTCTATTTTAGAACCGTATGGGTAATGCACAAAACATTTTCCTCCTCTTGTCATAGTGTATCTTCTCTTTTTGATCCTAAACTTCAAGAGAAAATGAAAAAGCAATCTTTTTTTGTCAGCATCAAAAACCCTCCGATAAATCATGTGCACTCCTGAAGGCCTGCTCTGGATCAGCCAACAAATTTCGATCATTTCATGCCAAAATAGCATTCTTTTCAAGTCACCTACCCCAACTGGTACCATATAACTACCATTCTGACCTTTTTCTATCTGTGTGGTATTTTAAGTTTGATCGGCATTAGAAAATCAAATAGAAACAGTACATACAGTAGAGGGGTCACCCAGCACAGCTACTGGTGGGTGATCCATGAAAAAGGACCTGGTGCAGTGAGAGAAATCTGCCCTCTTCTGAACTCTGGCTTGGGACATTCCTCTGAAACGTATTCACACTACCATCCAGGGCCTCTGTATTGCTGTATAAATCAATACCCCCAGCTGTTGTTATATTTCTTGTACAGCTTAAAACAATTCTGGCAAACAAATCAAATAGCTCTCCAGAAAGAAAAGAAAATGCAAAATTCTCCCCAAACCTGAATTTTAAAATTGCAGTATGACCTGTACTATATTGTTTAATGTGTTACTTTATAATTCATCAAGTGAAGCCAAATTTACTTTGATTCTATTCTGTTCCAAGTCTCGGGAACATTTAGGGCCGCCAGGCCCTGCTGTGAATGCTAAAGAGTATAATATGATTTGAAAGGATCTAAAAATATCAAAGGTTTACCCAGGGATCACTTGTAACTGAACCATCCCCCCTTTGAAATGTCAAAATTTGATTTCTAATTTTTTGGGATGTGACAGCTGCTACTATGCTTGCCAGCTTTCCCCTGGGCTCACTGTCCCTCGGAAGCCCTTTGTAAGGATTTCACAACCTGGCAGACAGTTTTGCACTAGAATTTGTGTCGTTTGCTATATAACAAAACTGGTCAACCACCTGCTGTTGATGTAAATATCTACAATTTTTCTTACTAACAAGGCTCTTACTGATAGTAGAAATTCCTTGTTATACTCATGGAGAAAGCAGTGTAATAATGCCAATAATCATAATGTTAATGATAACAGCTGGCATTCACATAGCACTTTAATGTTTGCAAAATGCTGTACACGTGTTATCTCACATATCAGTCCACTGGAAACACAAGCTAGGACTGACCTTTCACCGGAGAAACTGCCAAGAGAGGAACTGACCACAGAACAATGGAGATGGAAAGGAGCAGGGAAAACACTGCATCTCACCTCCTCATTTTACACATGAGGACATAAGAGCACAGAGAGGTGAAGTAATTTGTCCAATTTGGTGTTCAGGGCCAGAACAGAGCCAGAGTGTTCTGATTCACAGCCCAGTTCTCCTGCTACTAGAACAAAGAATCCTCAAGACAGTCATTGGGCTACAAATTGGGGCAGGGCAGGTTCCAAGGGCAGCATTATTAGGAGTGAGAAGTTTGGATAAGAAATCGTTAAATGCAGAGATGTGGAGAAATCCAGAGGAGAGAAAGGCTCCCACCAAGCAGTCACAGCACTGGATCAAAAGACTAAAACTTAGGGATTTGATTTCTAAATCCTAGCAAGAGGCCTTAGAATCCAAACTCTAACCTAATGGAGGGATACTTTCTATAACCTGCTTCAGTCCCTACTTGAATACTTCCAGTGAAAAGGAGCTCATTACTGGATGGGGCATTCCACAAATGAGTAATTCAAGTTATTTATAAGGCTAAACTCTTGCCTAGCTGTAACTTTTAGTCACTGCTCTCCCTCACCCCGATTTATCCCCTCTCTAATCCATCCTCCACGATGCTGCCAGCAATTCTTCCTCAGGCACAGGTTTAATCATGTCACTCCCCCAGCTCAAAAGCATTCAGTAGCTCCAAGATACCTCCAGGAAAAAAATCAAACTACTCAACGGTCATAGTCTGGTTCCAATCTACTTTTCCATCCTTCTTTTCCCACATTCTACATTTCATTCAAACTAGGTTTCCAGTTATTCCATGCAGATTCATACATACAGGCCATCTCTCATCTATGATGTGTAGCGAAAAGAGCCCTGGATTTCGAGGCAGAGGAACTGAGTTCAAATTCCAGCTCTGGCATGCATTCTCTGTGGGAGGCCTCAGTCTGCTCATCTGTAAGAGGAAGGGGCCAGGCTTGGTGGTTCCTTCTAGCTCTGGGATCCTGGATCTCAGCCTTTCAGACTCCCCATCTTCCTTAAAGGCTCCGTGGTTCTTGTGGCCTCCCCTGATCTCTCCAGCTTTGTGCGTCCTTTCCCTTCCCAAATATTCCTTCAGCACTTCATGGGATCTCTTCCTTGTATTATACCCAAGCTCATGCTACAGTCCCCTATAGAGTGTAAACTCCCTGAGTCAGTCATTTAGTCATTTATTAAGCGCCTACTACGTGCTAGGCTTTCTGCTAAGGGCTAGAGATACAAAAAAAAAAAAAAAAAGGAAAAAGCTCCTGCTCTCCAGATCACAGTCTAAAGTAGGGAGACAACATAAACAACTATGGACAAAGAGGATATATCTGGGTTAAGTCTGAGCTAATCTCAGAGGGAAGGCATGAAGATTAGGGAGTGGGAAAGGCTTCCTGGAGAAGGTGGGGCTTTAGCGAGACTTAAAGGAAGTTAGGGAAGCCAGGAGTTGAGGAAGGAGAGCATTCTAGGCATGGGGGACAGCAGAGAAAACACTTGGAATCAAGAGATGGAGTGTGAGAAAGAGCAAAGAGGCCAGGACCACTGGATCTCAGAGCACGTGGTGGGAAGTAAGGTGTAAGAAGACTGAAAAGGTAGGAAGGAGCTTGGTTATAGGGCTTTAAAAGCTAAACAGAGGATTCTAAATTTGATCCTAGAGGCAACAGATTATCCCTGGAATTTACTGGATGGAGGGTAAGTGACATGGTCAGACCTGCACTTCAGAAAGAACGATCTGACAGCTGCACAGAGGATGGTCTGGAGAGGGAAGAGACCTGAGGCAGGCAGAGCCACCAGCAGGCCATTGCAATGGTTTAGGTGTGAGGTCATGAGGGCCTACACCAGGGTGGTGGCAGTGTCAGTGGAGATGAAGGATCACATAGAAGAGATATTATAAAGATAGAAATGACAGAATTCGACAACAGATTAGATATGGGGGTAAGAGATGGTAAGAAGTGAAGAATGACACCTAGGTTGTGAGCTTGGGTGACTAAGAGGATGATGGTGCCCTTGACAGTAACAGGGAAGTTAGGATGGGGAGATTTTGGGGGAAAAGATCAGGGATTCAGTTTTGGACATGTTAAGTTTAATAAGCTGCCTGTGGGACATCCAGTTTGAGATGTCTAATAGGCAGTTGGAGATATGAGATAGAGGTCAGGGATGGACAAATAAATCTGAGAATCATCTGCATAGAGATAATAGTTGATTCCATGGGAACTGATGAGATCACCAAGTAAAAGCATATAGAAGGTGAATGGGGGGGGTGGAAAGAGCCTTGGGGAACATTCATGGTTAGTGGGAATGAAGAGCCAGCAAAGGAGACTGAGGAGGAATGGTTAGATAGGCAGAAGGAGAACTAAGAGAGTCACAAAAACTTGAGAGGAGAAAGAATCAAGGAGAAGAGGATGACAGTGCCAAAGACTGCAGAGAGGTCAAGAAGAATGAGGACCGAGAAAAGACAATTGGATTTAGCAGATCAGTGGTAACCCTGGAGAGAGCAGTTTCACTTGAATGATGAGGTCAGAAGGCACATTTTAGAGAATGGAGAGAATGAGAGGAAAGGAAATAGAGGTACCCACTGCAGATAACCTTCTCAAGGAGAGCAGCCACAAAAGGAGAAGAGATATATGATGATAGCTAGGACGATGGGTAGGGACAGTTCATTTTTGTATATAATGGGAACTTAATATTAAATTGGTCCTAATTCTACCCTGTGGGTAACAAAGAACAAATCTACTCAAAGCTACTCCCTCTTTCACATGAGAGCACTAGGGGAAAAAAAAAAAACTTATCCTCTTTTCCCTTAGTCTCCACGACAAACCTCAATTCTTTTACCTATTTTTTTTCCACCAAATTCACTTTATCTCAAAGGAGTTTCCAGAACCCTCAACATTCTGACACTACTTTGGAACAAGTCTTATCTGTTAGCAATCTTCTAAAAACATGGTACATGTACTGAATATATTACTACAGATATAGTCTGACTATAATACGGACACTGAATTTCTAATGAACACAGCCTAGGAATATGTTAGCTTTTATAGAAGCTACATCATACTGTTGGCTTATAATAAATTTGTGTAACTAAAACTCACATGAATTGCCATGCCAGGCATCCTATGTCCCAGGGGTGGGGAATCTGCAGCCTTGAGGCCATATGTGGCCTTCCAGGTCCTTCGGTGTAGCTTTTTGACTGAGTCTAAGTTTTACGGAACAAATCCTTTTATTAAGGGGATTTGTTCTGTGAAGTTTGGAGGCCACAGGCTCCCCGCCCCGTGTGAGTGTCCTATACTTGCACAATTGATTTTTCAAACAGAGGCAGTGTGGTATACTGGAAACAGCACTAGACTTGGAATCAGAAGAGACCTGAGTTTGAATGCCACCTCTGATACTTACTTGCTGGGTAATCATGGGCAAATCACTTAACTTCTCTTTGCTTCCATTAATTCATCTGTAAAATGGGGACAATACCATCTATAGGACCAAAGATGTAGGGCTATTTACGAGAATCAAAGGAGATATGTGCAAAGTGCTCCAGAACCATTAAAAGTGATATCAACGTTAGCTATTTTTTAGCCTAAATTGAATTTCTTCTATTGTACTGATCACTCCCAGATTTATTTTATCTGAAAACTTGGTAAGCATGACTTCATTCATTTAGAATTCATCCCCCAATTATGAAACCTATGTTTTCACCCATATCATTAATAAAAATACTAACTAGAGCCAGGGCCAGAGGAAGATCATCGGGTAACACTTTTCTAGAAACCTTTCTCAGATGCCTCCAATCCATTAATCAATCTTCCTTGAGTTATACAATCAGCTACAAATTATCTGTATTATGAAAATTGAAATTAACTACAGAGAAGACATTCGTTTATTTAAAAATCTTGTTCTGTTCTGCTTAAATGTGTTTTTAAGAGCTATGTCTTACTATAGCTGAGATTTTAAAAATAATTCTAAATCCACTATAAAATAGCAAACACATATATTATGCTTCTTAAGAAATCATTCAATTCAGATTCAGGCAAAATTAGCCATAACTTCCAGTAGTGAAAAAATTTTAATGTAAAAGCTTGAAAATATGAGTTTAGGAAGGAGAAATTCTTTCACATCAAAGGTATTTATGTTAATACTAATGTTGTCAGATATTTTATTTTTTTCCTCCTATTTCTCCTGTGGAATAAAGAAACAGGAGGCATTCCAGATGCTTGTTGAGAAGTGACCAGGTAATAATGGAGAAAGTGCTGGGCTGGGAGTCAGAGAAGCCACATGGTTGCATGGCCTTCAATAGGCCACTTTATAATAATGTTTCCTCATCCATACAAAGGAGGTAATATTACCTTTACTCCACACCTCTTGGGATTTTGATGAGGAAAGCACATTAGAAACCTGAAAACACCAAATAAATGGGATTCCTCTTACTCACTTTGAGTCAGAGAGAGAAGACCAAAGGGTGAAAGGAAACTGCTGGCAGATAAGAAAAGCTGTTTTCAAGCATTTTTGAAAATGCTGTAAAACCACAGATACAAACTCATCCTTGGAAGGAATGGACTCTAAGAAATTGAGGGCAACTTGAAAAGATATCTCTCCAACAAGTATATACAGTAAATCAGGGCTAGATCAGGCAATAATGGATGGCAATTAATATCAATGAGAAAATGACTAAATTTTTAAAAATTTACTTCTGATATTATGTAATATTTTAAATCAAATGCTCAGGAACACTAATCAAAGTTATCACCTTTATTTGTTTTCTGAAACCACTATGGAGAGGCATCAGCAGGCTCATCTAATGATGAATTTTTTTTAGCCATGGCAACCCAACAAAACAAAGCAAACAGAAAATGGTTCTTCTGCTTCTGTGGTGATGGTGGCAGAGGGGCAACAACAGTACAAAGTGTGCTAAGAAGCACAGTTTTTAGACCATCAATAAACTTCAATTTGATCATTGGCACTCCAAATGTAAGCTCCTTGTCCACTCCTCTGGACTTTTCTATCATGCCCTGACAGCTCATCACCAGGAATGTCATCAATCTATAAGACTGCATCGGCCTTGGTCCTCACACCTCATCAGTACCCTCTACCCCTGGAACCACCTCACTGGAAGATGGGAGTGAAGAGCTTCTCCCCAGACCTCCACTGAAAGAGGACACTAGGCCAACCTCTCTTCATTTCCCATCCTTTTCCCCGTTATTATTTTCGCATTATATCCCAGTGATTCCCTGTCAGAAATCAGTGGTCCCCCACCCCCACTCTAGGGCACATTAATATGGGCTTACTGACTCACTGACTGACTGCTTAATGAACAATAAGTGGACATGTTGCTAGAGGAGATGAATAATATTAATCTTGATATACATGCTATGTTCAGTTTTTCAATCGTGTCTGACTCTTCATGACCCCACCTGGGGTTTTCTTGGCAAAGTCACTGGAGTGGTTTTGCCATTCCCTTCTCCAGCTCATTTTACAGATGAGGAAACTGAGGCAAGCAGCATGAAGTGACTTGCCCAGGATCACACAGCTAGTAAGTGTCTGAGGCCAGATATGAACTCAGGAAAATGAGTCCTCCTGGCTCCAGGCCCAGCGCTCTATCCACTGCAGCACCCCCAGCTGCCCATATGCATCCTATACATGAAATGAAAAGAAAGAAGACAGCTGCCACTAAATAGCGGGATGGCTCATAGGGCAAAAAAGGGAGCTGGTAGAGTGAGTTTTATTGTATGCCCAAAGGCAGCAAGAAATATTATCTTATGGAATACTTGCTCATCATATGTTTTGATACTTAAAAATTAACTTTTGGTACTAACTGCAAAAAGATCGCCATGAAAATAACTGTAGTTGATGCACCAACATTGGTTGCTGAAGACAAAGTAGTCAAGAAATTCTAGGAAGAAACTGCCAAGATCCTCCAATTAAATCAACATATAGTCTGATACATGGTACAAAGGTGGAGAAAGATCAGGATGGGGAGGAAATAGATGGGAATGCATAGTTCTGGAAGAAGGAAGGAGAGAGATGAAAGACTTGTAGATTATACAAAAGCCTTCGCTCCTCTATATCATGAATACTTCCATGAAGAAAAGAATTGGTGGTATGGTATGTGACAAATATCAAATAACACAACAGAGAATAAAACAGATTATATATTAAAGGACAGAGAAAGACCTGCTAATGATATGGGAATTATCTTTGAGTCAGCTGTTAATATATAGTTAGACTATCAACTCATCAAAGCTAAGATCAGAATTGGTTTTTAAAAAAAAGAATGAGAAAAAGATATGGCATACAACTGAAAAACAACTTATCCCTGAACTATTTAAACTCATAGCCGAAAATTGGAAATGAATTATGAACAACAGAAACGACCTCAACATCAAGTAATTTTACCAGCAGTTTGACCAATGTAAATTAACCTCCACAATGAGACCAAAAGAGCCAACAAAGTGGCTTAGCCAGCAAACATCAGACTCACTTGTCAAACAGACAGAGATGATGCCAAAGGCATGGGATAGAATATAAACTCATTTGTAAAATCTTAAGAAGAAGGATGATGGATGATTATGAGCGGTCTCATTAAGCAGAGAGAAGTAATGGAGGGCAAAACAGGTTTAAAGAAAGCTTGGCAAGATATCCAACTAAGCAAAGTCATTGCAAATGCATTAAGGGATTAAAAGTGGAAGAACTACAAACAAGGAAAACAGCAGAGATTTAGGAAAATCAATTTAACAAAAATTTTTTCCATTAAGGACAACAGAATAATACTTGGAGACCCTAAGATGACAGTCTCAGATGTGCTTATAGGAGAAGAAGAAATGTCACTGAAGAGAACAAAAATAGGAAAAGCAGTCAGAATGAACTAATACAGAGATCTATGCTGGAAGTGAGATAGTTTTGGATATACCAGGTACCCAAAGGAGGGAAAAGATATAAAAAAGTGTGGGGAAAAAAAAACCTCAGACCTTATTAATACTGAAAAAACACAACAGCTAGAACAGCAACAACTACCGATGCACGTGCTGACTTTTTCATCTTTACAAAATCATATGACAATCATCTAGATGTGTGACTATGGGACACTCTTGATGAGGATATGATGTTTCATATCCATACATCAAAATCATACAAGATTCCTTGGAAGAAATAACAGAAATAAGCCCATTTAATGACCTTTTAATAATAAACACTAGCCGAAGCATAAAATATGGAGACAGATGTTTGTCAAAGTTATTCCTTGTTTTAATAGTCAGTCAATAAACACTTAAAAAACTGCCTACTGTGTGTCAGGCACTGTGCTACAAGCTGGGATGGAGGAGATCCAGCAGAATAGAGAACCTGTGGATAGTAAAGTCCTCCAGATGCTCCTGTTTGCAGATGATATTGTGCTAACTGCATCAAGCCCGAGAACACTGCAGGGGCTCCTGGAAGAGATCTGTAACCACTCAAATGGATTCGGTGCGTCCATCCATATAGGAAGGACCAAGCAGATGATGAATATCTACTGCTCATATTTCAACATGCACTTGGATGGACACCCTATGGAGCTTATCCAGAAGTACGTATATTGGGGGCAGGCAGTACAGATGAACAAGGAGCTGGGTACAGAATTGAACGGGAGAGCAGACTGGATTGGGAAATTGCAAAGCTCCTTTAATGACTCCAAACTTCCTATGAAAAGTGAGTAACACAGAGGGTAATGGAAAGGTGCACGGTAGATGCAAGCAAGCTGAAATATATAATCAAAAAGGAACTGTGAAGAACAGGAATAAAGTATATAATCAAGGATTTATATGCTAGGAAGGGAAAACGGTTTGGTCAATTGTAGTAATTCGCAATGTAATGAAGAAGTAAGGGAAGCCTCAAGCACAGTGGAATCCTCTGTCATGACTTCACAAGTTGTGATTTATTATTAGAGGGAACTCCCATATCGATGATATCTGAGATCCACCTGAATATTTGAGTAAGAATTATAATTTTTATTTCAAAATAACATAACTTAAAAGAAAAAGATCTCTTTCTCTAAACTAATTGGGTCCACGGGAAGTCTAGCTGTTAAGCTAGTACGAAAGCAAAGTACTCCCACTGAGTCGGTGGCAATGCATATTAATTGTAGGTAAAGTACTTAGGAGGAATTATACAGCTGCTCCAGTTTTGCTTTTGAAACTCCCAAATAGAAAGAGATAGTAAATGTCATAGCAATGTAAGGGGCCAAGGTAATCTATCTCCTAGCTACTGCTATGTTTTCTATCTACTGTATAGTTTCTTTCATTCCTCTGGTTTCTAATCTCCACAAATATGTGGTTCCAGTATCCATTCCCTGTACTTCTTACTCACACATATTCCTAGAACTATAGAAACTCAGAATATCAGGAACAGAGACCTCAGAGGCCACTGAGTTCAACCTTTCCTTTCAACGAGAGTCCCTGCTACCTACCTAACAAGTAACCATCCTTCCTCTGCTTCAAGACTTCAAGAGGGAGGGGGGAAGAGGAGGAGGAGGAACAGGAGGAGGGGTAAGAGGAGGAAGGGGAGGAGTTACTGCTAGTTAGTCTTCTGGGGTCAAACAGAATAGGGATAATTCTTCCTCCCACATGACAATCCTTCAAATACTTGAAGCCAGCTGTCATGTCTCTCCTAACTCTGCTTAAAGTTACTGAGATTCTCTTTTTGCCAAATTCAAAGTGCCCTGTTCTTAGTTTTTTAACACTAGACCTCTCTCTTTCATTCCCTGTACCTTATTTTCTATCCAATTTGTGATGTTATTCACATCATCCACACACAATGCCTGTGAGCTCTTTCATGGTAGCCTGATAGTTATACTTTCTTAAGAAAAGGCAGAATCTTCTGTGGTAAAAATTCAGACCCCTGTGGGACATCTGTCACATACTGACACTCACTAAGCCACTTATTAGCCAACCATAAGAACTCTAAGAAGAGTGGAATAGAACACACTTCCCAGTTGTAGTTGAAACTATAAGATCAGAAACTTTCCTGAAAATCATATATTACATAATACATATTTTGCTTCCCACATATTTTCCTCATGACCTATCACCTTATCAAAGTAGGAAGTAAAATTGGCATATCATAATTTGCTCTTCACAAAATCACACTGACTGCTCCCTAGTACTTTCTGTTCTCTTAGTTAACTGTCAAATGATTATTGGATGGTTTGTTCTAATAACTGTCTAGGTATTCTATCAAAATCAACTCTATCTTTCATAATAATCAGAGGCATCTTTTTTTAACCTTTTGAAATAAATGAACATTACATTTGGCCTTTTCCAGTATTAAGGGACTTCTGTTTACCATGCATTTTCAAAAATAACATAGCCTATCTTGGCTTAAAGCTCCTTTTCTAGTACAAAGAAAAGCCTTATAGCACCAGCAGATGGTCTAATTTTACTGAGTTATAAGCACTATGTCAAACATGTCCTCATACATGCACGGTGCTTATGAATTATACTCCATTGCTGTGCAGCACTTTTTTGTGTGAGGGAAAAGAGAAAACTCTTAGTAGATGGCAGGATCTCGGTTGGGTAATTAATCATTTTCCCCCCGAACAGTAGTGCTATCATAGAACATAGACTGTCAGCTTCCAAACATCATTAAAAGTACTCTCTTAGCATCAGGAAACATGGGCATTGATGCTAAAGGCCAAAGGGAAATATTCCAAGCAAGTATTGTCTTCTTAGGCCCGCTGGATGCTACTCCTTTAATATATCGAAAGACAAGCTGAAGGACCACAATTAGTAGCACTATAGAAAAAATTGCATTGTACTGAGAATTGATTTGGTCTTGAAATAGTGATGGTAGGTTGCCAATTTCAGTATCTTCAAAGCAAAAAATCGAGATTTTGATGACTTTGATGATTCGATTCTTGGTTCAAAATCTTCTTCATCCCTTCATCCTTATCAATTTTGATATTCATCATTATAATTCTTTTAACCTTCATGCCTCATATTCTTTATCTCTTTAATTCCAGTGACCTCTCTCCATTCCATTTCAAATATCCACTGACACACTTGAGCCTGATCACTCACTCCATACCTTCAAAATCTCAAAGTCCTCCTGACTATAATCTGCTATGCTTTGATCTTTGATTCTTCTCTTCTACTCAATGTGTCCTTCGTGACCTGCAGCTGGCCAACTTCTCCCTTTTCTCCATCCCCCCACTGCCTTACTGACCTGCTGCACCCCATGACCAGTTACTTTAATGTGTTTCCTACTGCTCTAAAATGCCTTGCCAAAATAGCTTCCCTTGTTGCTTTGACAATTCCCAGACCTGGGTAATCCCTACTGCCTGAATTTTCAACTCCCTCTTACAGACTGCTACTCATGGCCAAAAAGTAAGATGAAATAAAATGAAATGAAGTAAAATAAGATAACAAAATCAGGTTAATTTAGTCCATTATAAATTGATGCTATCTATCTTCAGTGAGGTCTCCACTATGGGTCTGGCAATTTATTTCTTGATGACTCCCTATAGTGACTATACAAACGGATTCCATTGTCAGTTTCCTAACTCAATCTCAGTAAAGTGGATTCACATCCTAATTTACCAATAAGAGAAAGGGCATTCATAAAACACTCTCTTATCTGCCTTCTTTAAATCTCAAAATCTAAGGCTATCCAAAATAGTACTTTATTCAAAATGCGTGCTCAATAAACATTTGTTGAATTTAATTAGGTGCCTTTTTGAATTAGCTTTTGTTAATGAGACAGCTAAGTGGCATGATGGATAGAGCACTAGACTTAGAGTCAGGAAGCGCTGAGTTTAAATCCAGCCTCACACATGTATTAGCTGGGCAAGTCACATAACCTCTGTCAGTTCAGTTTGCTCATTTGTAAAATGAGGATAATAACAGTGCCTATCTCCCAGGATTGTTATGAGGATTAATAATTGTAAAGTCCTTAGCACATAATCAGTGCTATGCAAATGTTAGCTATTATTAAAAGGAGACACTTGATAAACTACTGAGGAGCTATGAATTGGTCCAACTGTCTAAAGAATTATTTGAGAAAAGTTACTCTTTGACCCATCAATCCCTACAATGGGCACATACACCAAGGAGGTCAAAGTTATAAGAAAAGTTCCATACATATCAAAGTATCATAGCAATGCTTTTATGTCACGAAGAAGTGGAGAAAAGGTAAGTGCCCATCAACTGGTAAATGACTGAACAAACTGTGTTATCTAAATTTAATGTAATGTTACTAGAGCATAAGAAACAACAAATATAAGGAATTTGGAGGCACACGAGAAGACTTTTTATAAATTAATACAGAATGAAACAAGGAGAATACTAATGTACTCAGTGAATACAATACAGTAAAATGAAAACAACACAAAAAGGCAGCTGACCTTCAGTCAACTGAGTGATGAAGAAGCACGAGTCCCTTCTTGAAGAGGAAGGGACAGACCACAGAAATAGACTGAGACCAGCAATTTCAGACCAGGCCAATACAATGCAAATCTGTTTTGTTTGATTAAACTAAGTTGTTACAAGGAGTGACTTTTATTGGGGGAAGGGGTGATCTGTCGAAAGTAGTGGAAGGAGTGATACTGATGCCAAACATAAAACATATAGACATATGGAAGGGAGCAGAAAGAAGTTTAGAAGGGAACACAGACAAGAAGGGCAGTGTGAGGATTACAACATTATCCTTTATACTAAAAAAAGAACCAAGTCCAAACTGTATGGTTTTATATGTAACCCTCTTTTTCTATTCTTTAAAATATGAATGTTCATGATTGATGATTGTCCAGGTCATAATTAAAAAGTGAAAAAAAAGAAGAAAAGCTTGAGTAGTGTTCTGTCTTTACAACAGAGCCTCTTCCTTCCTTTCCAGTATTCTTACATACCACACACTTGACAGTCCAGCAATACTGGCCTCTTCACCTTCCCCACATATGAGGTTTTGTTTCCCTCTCTGGCCTTTGCTTTGGCTGCCCTCCATGTGGGAATGCTCTCTTCCTTCCCTCTGCCTCCTGGAAACCCTGGGTTTCCTTCAAAACTCAGCTCAAGTGCTGTCTTCTGCCTGAAGCCTTTCCTGAAGGCTCCAACTACCTGGTATCCATTCTGTACATGTATATTCTACATTCACTTTTACAGGCCATCCCCAAAGTCTTGGTGCAGTTGTAGTGCGCTTAGACTTTGAGGATTCCTTGTATATGCACCTGTGGTCTTCCTTGTCCTACTGTAAGCTCCTTGAGGTCAGGAACTGTTCCACTTTGGTCTTTGTAGCCCCAGGACTTAGCAGAGTACCTCATACATGGTAAGTACTTAGTAAGTGCCTGATTTCCTGACAACCAAACTGGCTTTCTTGCTATTCTTCCTGCTCAGTGTTCTCTTTCTCATTCCAGGACTGCTCTCCGTTCTCACCTCAGCCTCTGAATCCTGAGCTTTCTTCAAAGCTCAGCTCAAGCATCCCCTCTTATATGAGCTTTTTATAATCCCCAGTTGCTAATGCCCTGTCCTTAGAAATTATTCTGCATTTACTTTATGTGAACTCTGTATTCATTTGTGTCTACATACTTTCCCCCACCTGTAGAATACAGGCTCCTTGTGAATGGAGACTTTTATTTTTTTATTTGTGCTAACTGTACAGTATAGTATAGCACCTAACTCACAGTAAGCACTAAAACTTGATTGGTTGATGAAAACCAAATAGAGCTGATTCAGGTAGCATATAAACACTGAGAATTTTTTGATACTTAAGTATGGACACCATCTGCATTTGTAGAATTTCTATGACTAGAATTCTAGTATCATCGGAAAAACCAGTAAACTGAGTGATAGGAGACAGTTTTCTCTGCATCATCGCTACTAAGTCATTTTGTCAGTTTGGTCAAATTAGCTAAATTCTTTAGTTTCTGTAAATGTGGAAAATATAATATGTCCAACATAACTGGACAATTATGAGGAAAAAATGTGAAAACAATTAAAAAAATTAAAAGTACTACCAAATTTAAGACATTATTTTATTTTTATTAGTTCAATGATTGTTGTAATAGCTCAGGTTCTAAAAGCCAAGAATTGTTGGGATACAAATATCTTGGTAAAATTTATTTTTTCTGACCAATTTAAGGTTTTAGAACTTAGTAATCATTTAAGTTCAATACCTTCATTTTACAGGTGAAGAAACTGAATTACAGTGAGATTAAGTGACTTCCCCAAGGTCATGCTGATAATAAGTGATTGCACAGACACAACTAAAATCCAGGTCTTCTGATTCCCGACAACAGTTTGGTGTTTTTAACTACTATATGTACCATATTGTCTTGGCCAATCCTATAGACTTATCTACAATTATACACTCATTGACTGATACCCATTTACTTTCCTTTGTTTTGGACATTTCTGACTTGTCAAGTTACCAGCAAACCCAATAATAAAGATAATTTGGCTTTAAAATTAAAAAAAAACAGAATGTAGCATTTAAAAATAATTAATTTGAAGATTTCTGAATGTCACTTTATAGCAAGGAAACCTCAGTAATAGCATGAAAACATTTTCATTTTAGTTTTAAAGGTATATAAATCACATTTGACTATTTTATTCAGTTTCATTATTTTAATAAATTGGCTTTTTAGGTTAATTCAAACCTAGAAAGGCAAGTGCATTAATACCTCTAACCAGTAACCAGCTCTAACTAGGTCCCTGTATTTACCTCATCTCCTTTCAGAACTTCAGTCCCATCAAACTCACGGGTCTGAGTTGCCTTCATCGACACTTCCCGCTCCAGGTTGGACAGCTTCTCCTTGGCTTCCTGGAGTTCCTCAGCTTTGGCTTCTTTTTTACGAGAAATTATTGATGCCTGTGTGTTGATTGAATATTAACGTCATCAGTTCAGCAAAACAGGGTCTTATTACTTACTAATAAAATTAGTCAGATAATGAAATCAATTCAATTATCCATGTGAAAATAAGTCACTTTATGGATAATCTGATAAATTAATAATATTGGGGTTATTCTCGATTGCCTCATATGTTGTTAGTTCCTTAAACAGAGTACACAAAGAAATTAATTATTGACTTAAAAACATACACTTAATTAAGAAGGTAAGTACATCGAAATATGTTTCCAAGTACCTATTTTATTTGGTTAAATTCTAATAGTTCAAATATAGGTTTTAAAACCTATTTCACTGATGGACGGTATTTAGACAATGCTTCTACTAGGCTGATGTCTGCTTGTACCCATAACTGCCAACTTTTGTACTGGCTAGAAACTATTGTGAGACTTTTCCAAATGAGCCATGGATCCTAGGTCAAATCATCTGGCAAACTGTCTATATATGGAATGGTGCACAAAGTTCTTTGAAAATATTCAATAGCAGTCAGGATTCTTGTACAAGCTTTTCAGAAAATGCCGCAAGGTCCCCAGAGGGCTTTATTTGGTAGCTTAGACATGGCAATTAAACAAAAAATCCAAGGCTGTAAAGTGTTCTCCACCCAGAGAAGGCACCTACACTCTTTCTAGTTAGCTGTGATGCAACACACTTGCCAAAGGCACTTAATCAAAACCCAAACTACCACATAATCCAATATATCAAGGATCCATGATTTTGTCTATGAGTCTTTTTTCCACTGACCCAGACCAGAATTCACGTACAATTTAGTATCCGGGCTTGTGAGTTACTATGGCTGAAAGATTCATCATTCTTCAACCAAACCAGTGATAAGCCTTTCCCAATCAAGCAAGGGGTCCTCCAGAAGACAATCCAAGACTTGCCAGGCTTTGTGCTCTACTGGCATGGCCTTCAGGACAATCTAATAGCTGTTGCTAAAATAAAGAGTTTTGAACACTATACCCTCATTTATTTATGCATACAAACCTAAAGAAGCTTTAACTAGAAAAGTTATGATAGTTTTTAATTGATTGCATTTTGGAAAAATTTAAGGCCCGAAGAGAGAAGCAGAAAAACAATTTTACCGAAGGCAGACTCTAAGGAAACTAGTCATTATCAGGAAACATAGTCAGTTTCATAGTTGAACACACACCTTTAGTAGTTTTTCTACAAATTCTTATCTGTAGATTAGTACTGAAAAAGAACATTTGTTCTTTACTTCCTTCTCACCTGAAACCTGTAGATAGCACATTCCAGAGTTTTTTTTAAGGCAGCTCTGTGATAGGATTACAACTCTAAATGCACTAGGCAGAACAGCTGGAACCCCTACCTGTTGCCTGTACAATGAAAGTTTGCCTTCAATTGGCTCATTTCTCATCATTTTCTTTTCAATGAGCTGATTGATCTGAGTATTCACTTCACTTATCTGAAACAAGTCCAAGGTTAGAAAAGAGAAAGAGAGAGAGAGAGAGAGAGAGAGAGAGAGATTGATTAAGGATTAAGGATTTCCCATGTTTCCCTGGGCTGAGAATCCATCTGACTACACAAAGCAAATATATCAGACCAAACTATCCTTTGACTCTATAGTTCTTAACAGTATCTGCACTCACAAGATACAATACTGTTAATGATTTAACAGGAGGAATCCCTTCCTAAATGAAAAAAGTGGTGTGCTATATGTAGAAAATGCCTTTTCATGTATGCCACGGTATTTGGTAAAAGAGTAGTTTAATTCCAACATAATTTCAATTACTTATTGTTCTACTGTTCTATATGATATCACACTGAATTTTCAATTCAGTGCAATTCTATGAAATTTCTATAACTATTATGTTTCATAAAAAGATTTGATCTTCAGTGAAAAAACTGGTATATACATGTATACATATATTTTATACAAACACAAATTTTTTAAAAAATCTAAAATTGCCCAGAGTTTGAAAACTAAAGCTGATTAAGTACAGAGTCCAGATATTAAAAGCTTTTACAAGTAATAAATAACATATGATAATGGCATGGCTTTCAGTCACTCTAACTTACGCCTGAATAAATAAAGGTTCTTCAAATCTGTGTTAGATGTTTCATCAACTGAGGTCAGTTAAAAGGATGAATGGGACAGAAATATACATTATCTTCAGTGGCTCATAAATATGCCTTTTTATGACTATTTCTTTTTAAAAGATATTTAGTCATGAAGTATTGGAATAGCAAACTGTAAGTTAAAATTGCCTTTCAATACAACCAATCATTTAAGAAATATGTCTGATTAATGTTTATTACTTAAGAAGCCCAAATTTTAATATGATCAATGATTTTATTGAGAATTACAGTTTTAAATTTTAATAATGCAGTATCTGGTATAAAAGATTAATCTGATACATTAGCTTTGAAGGGGAAGTTAGTTATGATACTGCTATTTGAAATAAAAATGTAAATGAAAGATGACTGACAGAATATACAGATTTTTATACTATATATGACTATTAAAATACAAAATCTGAGACAATACATATGTATAAATAAGATCTCTTCTCATAGAAAAATAAATTACTTCCTTATTTTCACAATCATTTTCATAACACAAAAGCACAAGTTAAGTAACTACTCCACATTTCACAACTACTCATAAAGGAAGTTGTCATTCTTGCTAAAATTTATAGATCCTAATTTCAAGGGTCAAGACTGGGATACTTTATAAAGCAAACTTCTAAGATAAATGGGGATAGGATGTGATTTAGGAGGGGATATGATGAGACAGGGAGTAAAAGTGAATGATTTGTTCTGCAATACCTTGGCTTCAAGTTCAAGGAGATCAGAATGTCCCATAGCTGGCTCTGAAACTACTTTCTGTAAGAAATGCATTTCTTTTTTCTTATTATCCAATTCTTTGGGAAATTTCTCAGATACCATATATGAATTAAACTTTATCTCCTCTTCAAGTCTCTTCATTAAACCTTAAAAATATTAAAGTAAGTTAATGGATAATTCAGCTGAAAATGCAGAGGGCACAGAGAGGTACTCCAGGTCTTCCATCTCAGACAAGAAGCCCTACAGAACCCTGATTATGTCTAAATCATTCAGTACAGTGTATAACCAAGTACAATACAAAGTTAGCTACAGGAGGACTTTTGATGATGATTATGATGATGATAATTACAACTGAATGAGAAGGTTTTCTTGAAGGAACTACAAACTTAAAATAACATACACTCTCCATCTGGTTCATTCTTTTTGGCTCTGCTGTGTAAAAAAATTTTTTTTCTAAGTCAGAAAAGGAGAAAACTGTCTCTCTGCTGGTTCTAGGGTAGATACAAATAAACAAATGGAATTCTTGGATAACAGTCTGACCTCTGGTCAAAGAATACTTCTATTCCTGTTTTACATGTTTATTCAAGTTTTAGGCACTTTTTTTTTAGAGTTACAAAGTCAGTCCCACAAAGACAAGTCGTAGAGTCTTAGTTTACATTCTAAATGATGCAAAAAGATAGAAGCTACATTTTTATTCATCCATACATTCACCAAACATTTATTAAAGATCTGTTACTATGTGCTACAAAGGATGCTAGGTACTAACGATCAAAAAGAAATCTAAAAAGTTCTTGCCCTCTGGAACTTACATTCTAGTGGTGGGAAAAGAACATGGACATGTAGAAGAAAATACAGCATAATTCTTACAGCCAAGGATGGGGTAAGGGAAAGGAGATCCAGGATAGGCGCTATGAAAGAGATGATGTGTGAGCTGGGCCTGGAAGAAAGAGGGGAACAGAGTGCATTCTAGGTCTGGGGGATAGCCTGGCCAAGGCACAGATTTGGAGAGAGGGCATAAATAGGGAACAACAAGAAAGTGCAAGAAGATACAACTGTCTTATAAGTCTGGAAAGGTAGGGCTTTAAATATTAAAGAGAAGAGTTTGTGTTTTTTCTAGGGGGAACTAGAAGTCAATGGAGCTTCTTCTCAAACAGGGAGTGAAATGGTGAAGCTTGTGCCTACCTACTAAATCATGACTATTTCAAAAATGGTAGTAACAGTCTCTGATGGAATTTCTCAATTTCAAACCAGTAATATGACATTGCAAAACATAAAGCAAGTTAAAACCTGAAGCTAGATACATTTGCAAGTCATTCTAGGCTTTTGTTTGAGTATATTTTATCTTCTGAAGTCTTAGTCACAATTGGGCTGCTACTTAAATTCTATAAAGTGAGACTGAATGAGATAATATAGGTAAAGTGCTTTGTGAATCTTAAAATTCTATATAAATGTCAGAGGTATTGATTTATTATTATAGTTTAAATTTTTTAGTTTGGTACGATGTATATGTACATATATGCACAAATGTTTTTTTTTAAATCAGTTGCATTTTAAACTCTTAGGCTAAAGAGCAAAGAAAAAAGTTTTAATATAAAATATATTTCCATATTAGCCATGCTGCAAAAATAAATAAAAAGCAAAAAAAGAAAAGTGAAAAAAATATGCTTCAATCTGCACTCAGAGCTCATCAGTTCTCTCTTTGGAGTTGGATAGCATTTTTCATCATGAGTCCTTTGGAATTGCCTTGATCAGAACAGCTAAGTCTTTCACAGCTTGTCATTGTTACAATATTATTGTTACTGTATACAATATTGTAACAACAATGCCGCTTGCAGCTGCTGTGGAGGTGTAAGGCCAATAATAGCAGCACACAGGAGGGCTGCTAGCACAGATTCTTTGATCTGCTTTTCTAAGGAAAGCAACTTTAAGGGGTTTACAATATCACTTTAATTAAACATACACGTACCATTCACTTAGTTCAGGGGGAAAAGTCAGCACCTTGAACTTCAGAGAAAACACAAACAGAAATTACAAGCAGAAATTATATTAACAGAGCAAATGACACAAATCAGCAGACAGGGCTTCTAACACTCTGTCCACAGCAATAAATACAGTTACCAGAGAGAGAAGCACCAACATCTGGGTTTTCAAAGCCGAGGGGCTCCTTAACAACTACCCAAAGTCTCATCTGGCCAAATCACACAAACACTCTTCCAATGAGTGAGTCCCAAAGCAAAATGCTAACCTCAGAGTATATACACACTTCTTCAGGGTCAGAGGGCATCACAACCATGTGACTCAAACTCATGTGACTTAGGCTTTCTTGTAACTCGAGCAGGTCATCAAAGACTAAATTCAATCAAAAGCAAGGCTCAATCAAAGGCACTTGGTTGCCTTAGCGCTGAGAAGCACTCCGAAAGAAAAACAGCGAAAAGTCCCACTTTGCTTACCAATACAAATGTTCTTCTGGTCCAGCTCACTTTATTTTGCATCAGTTCACTTAATAAATCTTCCTACTTTTTTTCTGAAACCATCCTGCTCATCATTTATTACTGGGCAATAGTATTCCATCACAATCATATATCACAACTTGTTCAGCCATTCCTCAATTCATGGGCATCCCCTCAGTTTCTGATCCTTTGCTACCACAAAAAGAGTTGATATAAATATTTTTGTATATATAGGTCCTTTTCCTTTTTCTTTGATCTCTTTGGGATACAGATCTAGTAGTGGTTTCAGTGGGGCAAAGGGTATGCACAGTTTTACAGCCCTTTGGGCATATTTGTTGGAAGCTTATTTCAAATCTTTCCATTACACACTTACAAATTCTAATTTGGCTTTAAAAAAAATACTGACTTTCCAGTTTTAGGTAATCTACATACGTAAATTACACAATAAAATTGGCTCAATGCCTTGAAATTATTTTTAGTTATGTTTTCCAAACCCTGTAAAGATATTAACAGCAAACCTCATGTTTTCCATTAAGGTTTTCAGATTTTTTTTTTGGTTGGGGGAAGAACTGAGGGACAACTGAAGATAGAAAGTCACAAAATAACCAAGCAGCATTTCTATCAAATCTTTTTGATTTGGCTATTACATTACTAGTTTTTCCTTCTTTTAAAAGTTAACAGACATATACTACACATGGAAGAAGGTCATGTGGAAGGAGAAAGAATTATGAAGATGATTGGAAGGCTCTGGAATTATGAAGAAGATTGAATTTGGGAAGGGGAAATTTGAGAAGACTTGAGAAGTTGAAGGAGAAGGAAGACAACTGAGAAAGGTCTTCATCAGAAAGACTTGAGGAAGAAAAGGAATATAAGGACTCAGGAAAAGGCAGCTCTTAAGTAAGATAAAGAGTAAAAGATAATTTAGTGAAAAAAAAAGACAAGAGGTTAATAAGAGGATAGAAAGTGTGCTGTAGTTAACTAGGTGCTATAAGATGAGAAGAGTGAAAATTGAATTAAAGACCCTCCACACAAATAGTCTGCCATAGTAGTTTACCAAGGAAACTAGTAGCAAGAGCCACTCAGGCTAGGATCTCAAGTCCAGCAAGGTCTGGTGCCAAATAGAAGGGCATTTCTCCCTTTCCAGAGGGACAAAGACCAAGCAGAAGACTTGGTATAAGGCAATGTTATTTTCTTCTCTTTACCCCAGACACTGATACATAATAAAATGGTTTTCTCCTCTTCCAAGGCAGAAGAGCTGGTGTAATAGAATGGCATTCTTCTTCTTCCCAAGGGAAGCAGGAATGAAGGAATGGCATTTGGTCCCCTTACCTTTGGAAGCAGGAGACTAGTGTGTAATGGAATGGCAACTATCTATAGACCTAATAACAATAACAGAGAACTTAGCAAAAAAGAATTGCTGCCTTCAAGAAGCTTACATTAGAATGGAGAAAACGTGTATATATAAGAGAGACAGAGCAGATACAAAGTAACCTTAGAGGGTTAGGCACTAGTACTTGGGGAGCCTGGGAAAGTCCTACATTTGACTTGCATCTTGAAGGAATCCAGGAATTCTAAGAAACAGAGGGGGAGAAAAATGGGCATTCTAGGCATGGGGGATAGGCAGTAACCACAGAATGCCCTGAGGAGAGTACTACATAAGAAGCTGAAAAGGTAGGTTGGGCCTTGACTTTCATGGGAAACTTGGGACTATTAGAAGAGCTTTCCAATTTCCTGAAGATAACCCAGCTTTCTCTCTTCCTGTGCAACTCTGCGTTCAACTCACTGTCCGGATCTGTACTATGTCCCAGGCACACATATTGATGGACAAGCACTGTAAGCCGTCCATTCAAATTCATGTTAATAATTTGGGCAACACTCACTCTTTATCCTCTTGGTCTTTCCTGTATAGTTCATCAGGCCAAACTCCTTTGAGTGGTTACAGGTCTCTTCCAGGAAGTTTTGCAATGTTCTGGGGCTTGATGTCATCTACGATTTAATCATGAGCACCTGGAGCAACTCACCATCCACATGGAATCCCTCTTCCAAACCAGAATCTACTTCATCACAGTGAACACCTTCAGTAAGCACAAATCTCTATTTTTTGCTTTGCATGTTTATGATCAGAGGGCTATTGAACAGGGTTATTTCTATTTTCATATCTTTCAAGGAATCTTGAATAATTTTGTTGTACTGGAGATATTTTGTTGAAAAACAGCTTACAGGGCACCTACCAAATTATGCTTTTCATTATCAATGGATAATAAGCTTAGTGGGATCTTATATTCTCAATTAACCAGAAAACAGTAAAAATGTGATCCATCACTGAATATCATTTACAAAAACTGGCTTGTTCCCTATATATATCCTTATCGAAGATGCCCTCAATCTGTGTAATACTCTCATAAAGATTTTAGTTTAGATGAGAGTGCAAGCATGTGGGTTGGAGCTTATTGATAATCTCTTGGTACTCTTTTTTTTCAGTGTTAGATCAGATTTCTTCCCCAAACTTTGATATCTTCCCTTCCTTCAGTTGCCACATACATATTGATATTTTAATTCCATCACAATTGTGTTACTTTCACATGGATCTCTTCTAAATACAGTTGGTTAAATATGGCTGCTTTTCTTGCCTTTGTTCTCTTTAGTATCATTTCTATCTCACTGTATAAATACACCTAGCATGGTAATGTTAGTGTCCAACCACCATCTTTGATGGAGAAGTATTTTTAAAATTTTTTTGTAATTTTTACAAAATCTTTTTTTTTTTTAACAAATCTCTCCCCGTTTTTCTTCTGCTTGCTTTCCTCCTTCTATACCATTGAGATGACTTTGCTTACATTGGATGTCTTGACAAGCTTTACCTTTACTGCTTCTCTCTACTTTGGGACAATACTGCTTATAAACTGCCCATCATCCTTCTTTGCTTGATTTCACAAACAAGTTTATATTTTAATATGCGTTTACATTCTAATGTTTGCTCACTAATAACAGCCTTGCCTTGGGCAAAAGTCATCTCTTTCTGGCAAGTAAATCAGATATTCACGAAGGTATTTTCTAGGCTCCTTTGTTCTTCCTGTTGTGGTATACAGCTTCTACTAAACTTCTGTATAAAATTACATAACCTGTGTCAATGTCATTTCTGTTGTCCACTTCTCATGCATGGTTTTCAATTACTTATTTAAATACTTGATAGTTGTTTCAATTTTATGCCATACCTTGCCATGATTATTTTTTCTTGTTTTTTAATAATTCTGAACTTAGTTCTAAGTTGACAATCTGACTTGACAGGTGGCTGATTCAGAGATAACTACCATATCAATAACAAACTTTTTCCTATCTATGTATTGTATGTCATAATTTATAATATTATTTGGGGCTTATGATGGCCTGCACCTACCAACTCTTTTCTGAAAATGTTCATGATAATAACATGTGAGCCTTCAGTGTAATCTCCAAGTCTCTGGATTTTCTCATTTCTTCTTCCTGAACCATGCTTTCTTTTCCAACTATTTCTCATCATCCTCATCTTTTCCTACCTTTGCATTAAAGTCACCAAATATGAGTGAGAACATACACTGATTTAACTTGGAACAGCTTATCAAGTTCTTTGTAGAATTTCTCTACCTCTTGTTCAACCTCCACAATCAATGGCGCATAAGCTATAATTATTTTCATGGTGGTTTCTTTGCAATATGTATCATTAATACTGCAATCCTTGATGACTAGAATAGTTCACAAAATGCTTCTTGTTGACTTTGGGTGTATAATAAAGTCCCCTTGCCAATTCTTCTCTGTGCCTCTCCAAGAAGTCTTTCCAATATATCCTTCCATTTAGCGGCAATTTCCTTCATTTTGGTTTTGTTTATAACAAGACTATCAAAATTAATTTGATTCAGTTCCTCCAGCAATATGTCACCTTCTTGATCTCTAGACAAGGATCTTGCATTTAGGATACCAATAGTCAAATTTCAGTCCATGTATAGTTTAAAACTGTGGCTCTTCACACCCTCTGCCCCTTTCAAGCCACTCTGCCATTGGTACTACAGAAGTGGAAGAGGCCATTCTATTTCTTTCTTTTCTGGGTTGATGTGGCCGCCGCTACGCTCCCCACCCCAAAAAAAGCATCATCAAGTGACCTCAGAATCAACTTAACTCTATTGGTGATGAGCTTCTCTATACATAGCTAGTTATATTACTTACATCAAAATTTTAGTACCATCAGAAGTCAGTGGGAAAAAATAATACCTGTATTTGTCTGTTATACTAAAGACTAAAAGATTAAGTACTTCTTTCTTCCTTCTGGCCTACACATTTCATATTTCTGCAGCAAGGAAAATTCAAAGCAAAATAAAGAAAATTCTTCAGAAAGGGGATTTGAAAGGAATATGTCATAAGTTCCCATACCATACTTCTATAGTTTATCTGTAAATATATTCTGCCATAACTCAGAAGTTGGTGATTTTTATTTTAGCCCTATCATAGCCAACACTATTCCACTACAAAGAACATATATACCAAGAAATATTTAAGTAAATGAAATGAAGAATCACAGGATAGGATAGTGCAAACATATTACACTGAACTGAACTCTGTTTCTGAACTATTCCAAACCTTTAGATCCTTTGTCCTATTTTTATTATTTCTAAAAAGTCACTAAATACTACTGGTTTTTATATTTTCTTAGCAATGGTCAGGCATATAAGAGCAAATTATACATTGACTCAATAAGAAAAAGGGTCGTAACAATGGATTTGTTTTGAAGACAGTTCCCTGATATTCATTGCCTAGAGATAAAATAATCTCTATCAGGTCTAAATAGGGTATGTCAGACTGACCAATAAAATGCTATCATTTAAGCACTTAGGGAAAAAGTTCATTTTAAAGAAATTTTTTTTTCTGTGTGTGAAGTTGAAGATCTTGCTAAAGATTACACATAGTAATGAGAGAGAATAAGGAGACACCAGAAACTCAATACAAAGTAGTTTTCTGATACTGCCTTCAGATGACATATTGGATAAAGCACCAGGCCTAGAGTCAGGAAGACCTGAGTTCAAATCTGACCTCAGATACCTACTAGATTGTGACCCTGGGCAAGTCATTTAACCCTGTCTGCCTGTTTCCTCATCTGTAAAATGGGGATGAGAATAATAGCACCTACCTCCTAGTGTTATTGTGAGGATCAAATGAGATAATTATAAAGTGTTTAGCACAGTGCCAGGCACCAAGTAAGTGCTATATAAATATTAGTTATCATCATCATCATCATCATCATCATCATCATCATCATCATCATTCTGCCTACATTGACAATGCTTATGAATTTACAGTGGTTGAAGTCAAGACAGGGACCATATGCATCTACCATCAGCATCTACTGATTCTCCCAAATACACAGTTTCACGAGTAGTGAATCTGAGTATTATCTTATGGTGGAAGTACAATAGAGTACAATACAATGGTCATTTAAGTGCTACCTTTCCTATTACAGCATGACACTACTCAGCCCCCAATCCCAGTAGCTATGTGTTTTCTGATATTCTAATGGTTTGTCCTGCTCCACACTAACTCTCTAGGTCTCCCCTTTGAATCAATATTATACTTGAAAGATGCCAGGAGATGTCACCTATGATGGGACAGAAATTTTCTCAGTGCAGAAATCAGAAGCAGACTGGAGCAAGTACCTCGGTCTCATTGACACTATGGGTCTAACGCACTGAGTTATAGATAACACTCAGTTTTAAGGGCCTCACATCATGTGTTATGCCTTACTCTAGCCCTAAAACACTAGTATTTAGTTGATCAACTTGTGAACTTGCTGAAGCCTATTAAGGGGGTCCAGTACTCTCTCAATGCCTTTCTTCCATTTACTTGTCCAACTACACCATTCATCCTGACTTAATATTCCTCAACTAAAAGGTCATTTAATCACTGCCCACTAATAAATCATTGGTTTCCCTAACAAAATACAACTGAAAGATCTTTTCTTTTTTCCTGAGAGTCCCCAATAGATGTGACACCTCTGACCAGGTACCATTCACTTACTTTCTGGCTTTGCATCTGCTGCTGCATGCCGCATGCTTTTCAGCTGGTTCTGCACTCTTTGCAATCTCTGCACTGCGTGAAAAAGCTTCAAAATACAATCAGATGCATTACTTAGATATTCCACTGAAATGTTCCATTTATAAACTTAAGCAATGAAAAATACGAACCTCACATGACCACTAACAAGAACCAGAGAAATGATTTTATTAAAGCCAAATATAATGGGCTCTCATCATACCTTTTCAGTGTAAAGAAGCTTTTAAAGCCTTTTTATCTTTTATTTTCTGAGTCTTGTTTTCATGGATTTCATTTTGCTTTTTATAGTTTGTTAAGAGTTTTTATTGGACTGAAAGTTCAAAACGAACCAATAATCTGATGTTAGCCACAAAAGCTATGACAATTTAAGCATATATGTTAAAAGAAGTGTCAGGTCCAGAGTGAGTGAGACCATAGTCCTGCTGTTGATAAATACTTGTTAACAAAAAAAGCTTGTATGTTTTTCTTTTGGTCAATTTACATTTTCTTCAAATGCAAAGAATCTGAGTATTCATTAAGTTACTAGCTTAGAAGGAGAAATGTCTAGGCAAATATTAATTTATCATTCTGAAGCTGGAACCAAGAAATTGCTTAAATTGTTTGTAACGTTGGGCCAAATCTAAAAACACATATACGAAATGTCAAATTAGCAGGGAAAGAACTGGCTTGAAATCAAATACATTTTGCTTGTAATAACTCAGATTTCAAGATAGAGTCCAATAAGTTAAAGCCCCTACTTTACAGTTGAACATAAACATTCAAATTACTTTTTTATACCAAGATCTCTTTGCATCTTTTTGTGAATTTTGATAGTAATCACTGGAGTTCAATCTATATGATCCAAGAAAACTCTCAAGGATTCAGAGACCTTATCTGATAGTGAAGATCTCAGACTGAGCCAAAGAAAGTGGCTCCGAGGATGATGCCCAGAGGCTAGCCGGTGACAGAGCTGCTGGGGTTTGGGCCTCGGTTAACCTAATTCAGCAGTAATGATCTGTTTGATTTTGGCAACACCTGAAGTGTCGAGCAGGGCATCAGGACCACCTGAATCAACATTACAAGTAAGAGCAATGCCTACCTTCCACACTAAAATGCTCTTTTTAGCATAATATTTTTATTTCATCATAATGCTAGAAGCCAAAATGTTGACAAAGACCTGAGGGAACTTTTATAATAAATTCTGAAACTTTACTTTTCCTTTCACGTGGATTATTGTTATTATAGGGACTTTCTTGTAAATACCTGGTTCTTTTGTTCCTGTTTCTGTTGTGCTAAAAATTCTTCTCTTTCTTTTTCAACTCGAAGTTGCCGTGCTATTTTAAGCATCCGTTGATGATTCTGTACTGTCTCCACCTAGAGAAAAAGCAATCTGTAGTCCATATCACTGTCAGGGTTGAGAACAAAAGTGGTATGAACACGTGACTCGGAAATCCACTGAGCATTTTCTTTTGGTAAACATTAGTGTTTCCATATGACAGCAAGGTTCTGGACTCAGGGACCTTTACAGCTCTGGCCTTCTGCCTGCAGAGATTTCCTCTCCATCAATTAGTTGCTTGATTCCATCCTTGCATGAACACTATGCTCATTTTAATCCTTGTTTGCATTCCTAAATCTTTTCAAATCCTTGGACTGTGACACTTATACCTTACACTGTTAGTTTTTTCCTTACCCTTTTCTTCAAACGTTCTACTCTCTTAATGAGTTGGTCTTTTTCTTCCTCCATTGCACTGATGTCCTAAAAAACAATTAAGGAGACACTTTAAAATGACAACAGGCTGTGAAAGTCTTATATGCATAAAACTCCAATGCCATATTTCTAATTCATAGCTATGACATTAAAGAAAATAGAGTCTCTTTTAGAACGTGCACATTTCTGTTTTCTCCCTGGGGCTGTTTATAGAGGGAAATTTAATTGGCAGCATGACATTCAATCAAGAAAAGCAACCAAAACAGGTTAGAATGAAACGAAGTAAGGTTGCCAACAATACCTTTTCTGTGTGGATTCCAAATATAGGAAGGAAATTTTTATAAAAACCTTTCATAATGGAGGTACACGTGTCCTATTCACTCAAGAACCATGGCAGTTACATCTATTTTGCACTGGTTAAATACTAAAGCAAGATAGAATCACAATAACCTATAGTCTGCCAATTTTCCATGAAAATTATTTCAAGACAATAGCCTTCTCAAAACAGAGAATTTTATCCGGTTTTGCTAATAAATCTATCCCCTTCTTGAAAATAATACCCCTAATAAATAGCCTTCCATCCTTTCTGATCAACTCTCTAAAGCCTCTCAAAAAAAAGTGCCCATAACTTACTAACAGCAAACATTTAAAAAAAATTAATTCCATGGTGGCTGTCCATGTAGTATACAAATCCATGTAGTCTATAAAAAGTAATATGATCTTCACCATAACTTCATTAATGTCTTCTTCAATGAAAACCAATTCCATAGTATATTGCCAACTTGCCAACTGTTATTGCTAACTTAGTCTACAGTTTACACTGAATGAGACAGAAAACTCCCCTCAATTAGAGGGGAAAAAGTAATCTCAAGCCATCTAAATATCCTTGAACTAGTTATAATTTTCCCTTGTAGTTACCCTTCGTATTTCTGCAGTAGAAAATCCAGATGTTTTGAGTTGTTCACATTCTTTATGTAAGGTTTTGAAACCTTCCATTAGTTCTTCATACTAAAAACATAAAAGAAATTGGTCTTTCTTAGATTATTTAATAATCATTTATAATATTTTGTTTAATAATTCATTTATATTCTTAATAAATAATTTTCTAAGTATAGCATTCTGAAAACATGGTTGTAAACCTACAAGACCCTTAAAATAGAACTTTAAATCAGAGAAGAATACCACAAAAGTAGGGGTTTTTTTCTTCAAGATGATAGGAAATTAAGTATTATTCTTTTCACATAACATTCTAAACAATTCACATATTCTTACTGAAGAATATAATCAACGTATTTTCTTAATTATGGCTGTTACCAAATGATTTATTGAGTGCATAAGACAAACCAAAAGGGGACTTGGGAGCTTAGCATACATAATATAAAACATATACTGAAGAAAGTAAACATATAACTCATATTGTACTTGAAGAAATAAAGTTAAAAAAACTTGTGAGTATAAATATTCAATTCAGTACACCATAACAATTCAAAGAATTAAAATAAATAATCGACTTTCAACTTCGAACACCTTTGATCTGCTTCATAAGAAGCAAATCTTTATAATCTATAATTGTTTGGTTAATTAACTGAATCTATACAGTAAAACTAATAAATTTCCTCCAACGGAATTCATTTCTTACAACATTATTTATGTAAGAAATTCTTTCACGTATATATCCAACAAACAAAAATACAGGCTTATAATATGGTAGAGAGTTGAGATATTTAAACAAACAATGATAATACAAGTTTATTTCATTATGTTTTATTCAGTTTGCTCCAAGTGGCCAAATTAATAATGGTCAGAATCACAAACATTATCTTGATTGGATCG
Source organism: Phalanger gymnotis (assembly GCA_028646595.1). Classification (NCBI taxonomy): domain Eukaryota; kingdom Metazoa; phylum Chordata; class Mammalia; order Diprotodontia; family Phalangeridae; genus Phalanger; species Phalanger gymnotis. Next base: position 27,800,795 of record CM053622.1, read on the forward strand.
AGAATCCCATCAATAAAACCCCAAAATGTCCAATGTTACACAAGGTGTGAAGAAAAGTGCCTGGAGTTGACTGACATGATAGTAATTTAAGTAATTAACTGCAAAAGAGAGAGGCCTTATGGACTGAATGAAGAGCCTGAAGGAAAGAAGGATCCCTTTGAGCTACAGCAATGACAGAAGCTTTCATTCCTCCCCAGGTTCTACTCCTGACTGTCTAGACTTTCTCTACCATCTCACAGCAGGAAGTTCACTTTGCTAATGCATTTTCCTCCTCTGTAAGTACACTCTACCACCTCAATTCCTTCCTCTGACTGGTTGATTCTTCTGAGAATTTCCATGTTAAGGAAACTGCCCAGGACAGACACATATTCATTCCTCTCTGTGCTCCATTACTGACTCTGGACTTTCTCCACCATGTCCCCTTGTGGGTATCTTCCCCACCCTTCCCACTCCCTGCCAACATTCAGTTCCTTTGATGTGTTATTTTCCTCCTTTAGAGTGAAAGCTCCTTGAGGGCAGGGATTGTCTTTCTGCTTATATTTGTATCACCAGCACTTACTCCCGTGTCTGGCACCTAATAAGAGCTTAATAAATGACTGTGGAGGGGGCAGCTAGGTGGCTCAGTGGATAGAGCTCTGGGCCTGAAGTTCAAATCTGACCTTGAACATTTACTAGCTTTGTGACCCTGGGCAAGTCACTTAGCCTCTGATTTGCCTTAATCCATTGAAGAAGGAAATGGGAAACCATTCTAGTATCTTTGCCAAGAAAATCCCATGGACAGCATGGTTCACAGGATCATGAAGAGTTGGAGACGACTAAATCAACTGAATGACAACAACAACACTTGTTGACTTAACTTGGACTCTCAGTGGAATCACAATTGCAGAGTCAGAAGGGTTCTCAGAGGCATTCCAGACCAATCTATACCTGAACAGAATCCCCTTTACCACTCTGCTGACAAAGGGCCACCCAGTCCTGGTGTAAAGACCTCAACTGACAGTTAACCAACAACCCTCGAGGTCTACAGCATCCCATTACATTCTGATATAGCTTTAAGGAGGTTTTTTTCTTTTGTCAAGTCTAAATCTGCTTCTTTGCAATATTCACTCACTGTTCCTAAATCACACTTCCAGGATCAGGCAGAACAAATGCAGTCTCTCTTCCATGTGAAAACCCTTTAGTTCCTTGGACACAGCTAACATGCTTCTCCTAAGTCTTCTTTTGTCCAATCCAAATGGTCCTAATTCCTTCAACTGATCCTTATATGGCATGACCTCAGTGTCCTTCAGCATATAGGCTGCCCTCTTCTGGAAGGCAATGTCCTTCCTAAAATACAAAGTCAGGACTGAACACAATCACCTTGTCACTGGCCTCTAGCTACTTGGCTTGGCTTCAAACCTACCACTATCATCAACGTCTCCCCTCCTATTGCCCTAGGATAAGCTCATCATCATGGAGATGGCTTCAGCTTTGGTACTCTTACCTCATCAGTACCCTTGGTTGCTTCCGCCCCTCTGACTGGAGGGCTAGAGGGCAGAGCAAACACCTCCCACAGCCTCCCAATGCCTGGTATACAGCAGGTACTTAATGTTTATCATATCCAGATGTGGCCTGATTACAGAGTTCAAAGCAGGACTATCGCCTCCCATCCTGGACATCGTGCCTCTATCAACACAACCTAAAATCACTTTAGTTTTTTTTACCTGCCATATCATACTGGGTTTGCAGTTCATTAAAAACTTTCAAACAAACTTCACTATCTTATATGTCTGAAGTTGACTTCTTTGAACCCAAATATAATATTCTATTCATGCCTATTAAATTTTATCTTACTAGATTTGGCCCAATATTCCTGCTTGGGTAAAAGATTAGTCTGGAAAATCTAATCTTTGATAGAGTCATATTGGCTCTTTGTGATCACAGCTTCCTTTTCTAATGGTCACTAACCATTCCTTCGATAATCTATTTTAGAATTTTGCCAGGAATTAAAATAAAATTCAGTGAGTTTCTTTTTTTCCATTTTCTTTTTTTTTTTTCAAAAATCAGGACAAACTGGGGGTGAAGTCAGGATGGTGGAGTAAAAGCAGGGATTTTCTTGCGCTCTCCCCCAAACCACTCCAAATACCTGTCAAAAATGACTCTAAATGAATTCTAGAGCAGCATAACCCACAAAATAACAGTGTGAAACAAATTTCCAGCCCAAGACAACCTGGAAGGTCAACCGAAAAGGTCTGCTGCACCAGTCTGAGAGAAGAACGCAGTCCAGCATGGGCTGTGCCAGCACAAATCGGGCCCCAGCAAACCCAGAGTAGGCCTCAGGGAACTCAATCACTGGCAATTGTGGCAGTTTCCAGACTTTTCAACCCACAAATGCCAAAGACAACTTGCGCAGTCAGTAAGAAAGGTCTGTTGGACCTGGCTAAGAGAGGAGCTCAGTCGGGCCGGGCCCCAGCCCCAGGGTGGCAGCAGTGGCAGCAGTAGCTGCTTCTGGACCTCTTGGCCCACAGATGGTGGAGGGATCAAGTGGCTGATCAGAGAGGGATTGCAGGGATCCTTTGCTGGCACTGAAGCAGGATTCTCTTGCCCTGTTTCAATCTGGGTCACAGTCCTGGGGCAAGGAGGAGTGATGGCATGGTGGAGCTTGTGGCGGTGGAGGAGAGGGAATCCTCCTCATAGTTCCAAGGCAAAAAAGAGTGCTTGTGGTCACTCACAGACCAGAGCATAGACCAGGAGAGGAGTAAATACCTCTCCTTTGATCAGACCACTTTGGAAGAACTGAAAATTTACAGGTCCCTAGAAGTATCTCTGAAAACAGCTGCACAAAACTACTGAAGCTTGGGACAGTCCACCCTCCACATTGGAAGCAGAGACCTACCTTAACAAAGAGCTAAAAAGTCAAGTAATTAGCAGGGAAAATGAACGAACAGTGGAAAAAAAATCAGACTACAGAATCTCACTTTAGTGACAAGGAAGATGAAAACATACAGACAGAAGAAGACAACAAAGTCAAAGTTCCTACATCCAAAGCCTCCAAGAAAAGTATAAATTACTTGCAGGCCATGGAAGAGCTCAAAAAGGATTTTGAAAATCAAGTGAAACAAGTAGAGGAAAAAGAAATGAGAGTGACACAAATCATGAAAAATGAGTCAATAGCTTGCTAAAAGAGACCCCAAAAATGCTGAAGAAAATAACACTTTAAAAAATAGACTAACCCAAATGGCAAAAGAGGTCTAAAAAGGCAATGAGGAGAAGAATGCCTTAAAAAGCAGAACTGGCCAAATGGAAAAAGAGGTAGAAAAGAAAGAAGAAAATAATCCTTAAAAATTAGAATGGAGCAAAAGGAAGCTAATGACTTTATGAGAAATCAAGAAATTATAAAACAAAACCAAAAGAATGAAAAAATAGAAGACAATGTGAAATATCTCACTGGAAAAACAACTGATCTGGAAAACAGATCCAGGAGATATAATTTAAAAACTACTGGACTACCTGAAAACCATGATCAAAAAAAGAGCCTAGCCATCATCTTTCAAGAAATTATCAAGGAAAACTGCCCTGATATTCTAAAACCAGAGGGTAAAATAGAAATTGAAAAAATCCATCAATCACCTCCTGAAAGAGATCCCCAAAAGAAAACTGCTAGGAATATTGTAGCCAAATTCCAGGGTTCCCAGGTCAAGTAGAAAATATTGCAAGCAGAAAGAGACAATTCAAGTACTGTGGAAACACAATCAAGCTAACACAAGATTTAGGAGTTTCTACATTAAGGGAATGGAGGGCTTAGAATATGATATTCCAGAGGTCAAAGGAGATAGGATTAAAATCAAGAATCATCAACCCAGAAAAACTGAGTATAATCCTTCAGGGGGAAAATGGATATTCAATGAAATAGAGGACTTTCAAGCATTTTTGATGAAAAGACCAGAGTTGAACAGAAAATTTGACTTTCAAATGCAAGAATCAAGAGAAACATGAAAAGGTAAACTGGAAAGAGAAATCATAAGGGACTTATTAAAGTTGAATTGTTTACATTCTTACATGGAAAGATGATATTTGTAACTCATGAGACCTTGCTCGGTATTAGGGTTATTAGTATTAGGGAAGGTTACATTCTTATATCTATATCTATATATATCTATATGTAGATATATATAGATACACATATATATGTGTATATGCGTATATATATATATATATATATATACATATATATAAAGAGGGCACAGGATGAGTTGAATATGAAGTGATGATATCAAAAAATAAAATTAAGGGGTGAGAGAGGAATGATGTACTAGGGCAAGGAGAAAGGGAGAGATAGAATGGGGTAAATTATCTCATGTAAAAGAGGCAAAAAAGCTTTTATAATAGAAGGGAAGAGTGGGGAGGTGAGAGGGAATGAGTGAAATTTACTCTCATTGGATTTGACTTAAGAAGGGAATAATATACACACTCAATTGGTTATGAAAATCTATCTTACCCTACAGGAAAGTAGGGAGAAAGGGGACAAGAGAGGGAAGGGATGATAGAAGGGAGGGCAAATGGGAGGAGAGGGTAATCAGAAGCAAACACTTTTGAGGAGGGACAAGGTCAAAGGAGAGAATAGAATAAATGGGGGGGAGGGATAGGATGGAGGAAAATACAGTTAAGTCTTTCACAACATGACTGTTATGAAAGTGTTTTGCATGACTACACATATATAACCTATATTGAACTGCATGCCTTCTCAATGAGGGTGGGTGGGGAGGGAGGAAGAGAGAGAATGTGGAACTCAAAGTTTTAAAAACGAATGCTAGAAATTGTTTTTACATGCAACTGGGAAATAAGATATACAGGCAATGGGGAATATAAATCTATCTTGTCCTACAGGAAAATAGAAGGGAAAGGGATAAGAGAAGGGGAAGGTGTGATAAAAGGGAGGGCAGTTTGGGGGAAGGGGTAATCAGAATGCATGCAGTCTGGGGGTGGGGGGAGGGGAGAGATAGGGAAAAAATTTGGAAATCAAAATCTTATGAAAGTGAATGTTGAAAATTAAAAATAAATTAAATATTTTTTAAAAATCAGGAAAAACTCCTGTGGTGTTCTAGATCTCCTCCACGATCTTTCAAAGATCACTAACAATGGCTCAGTAATCACAATCTGTACTTCCTTCAATGTCCTGATACACTGTCATCTGGGCTTAATGATCTCAACTTATTAAGGACATGCTATCTTCCTACTTGAGTTCCAAATCCCTATTTGTCATTTTGGTTGGGTCTGTTGTAGTCCAAAGATCATTCTCTACAGCAAAGAAAAGAGAAGCAAAATTAAGTAGTTCTGTCTTCTCTCCATGTGTCCATTATCATCATCTTATCAGTCCTATCCCATCTCTGATCCTTCTTTTTTTTCCCAATAGCCTGAAAAAAATCCCTTTTCTTCCTGTTTGCTTTTCTTATCATCCTTAGCAAATGATGAGCTTTGATCTCTCTAATACTATTTGTCTCAAACAGCTGGTACCTGTTGTTTTTATATCTTTTCCACATATACCCTTCTCCCCTCCCCTAGTGGACAGACAGTGAGCTATCTACTCCAACAAAGAGTAAGAGGGATAAAATCAATTCAGCAAAACCAACCAGAGTATCCAATCATCTAATGCAGCCCCCTCATTTTACAGGTACTCTGATCCACCCCCTTCATTTGGCAGATGAGGAAACTGAGGGCCAGAGTTTCTATTGTTGACCTTCCACCAAATGTTCTTCACCAGGAAGGAACACCTGAACAAGATCACAAAGGAAGGGAAGAATGGGCTATTTCCATAGTGCTTTCAGGTTTACAAAGTGCTTTAATAAAGCATCTCTTTGAAGCCTCATAACTACCTTCTGAGTATGATTACCCCCTTTTTACATGTGAAGAAACCAAGACTCAGAAATTAGGTGACTTAACCACAGTTATGCAACTAATAACTTCGGTGCTGGAGTACAAACTTGGATCTCTCCTGATATCAGACCTAACACCTTTTCCACTCTACCATGATGTCCTGGATGTCAAAAGACAAAGACAGGAGACAGACCATTTCAGGTATGGGGGAAAGACATGAAGGTTAGGGAGGGCACGATAAAAGCAAAAAATTGTAAAAAGCTTAATTTGACTAGCACATAGAGAACATGAAAGGAAGTACTGTGAAATAAGGTAGATTGTAGGAAAAACGCAGGTTGTGGAAGGCCTTGAATGCCAGACCAAAAAGTATAAGTTTGATTTAAGTAGGCAATATAGAACCACGGAGGATTTTTGAGCAGCAGGGCAATGTGATGAGACCAATGCTTTAGAAACATTACTTTGGCAGTTACACGAAGGATGAATGGGGAAGAAACCAGGGTCAAGAGGACCAGATAGCAGGATACTACAATTTTCCAGATCAGAAGTGATAACAGCTTAAACTAGGGCAACGGCAGTAGAAAGGAGGAGATAAATGCTAGAAATATTTCAGCGGTAGTTAGTAAGGCTTTTTAACTGATTGGGTATAGGAAGTGAGGGAGGGTAGAGTCAAAAATGTTTCATTTGTCTCTCTATTGAGAGTTTAAATTTTTTAAGTATCAAACAATGAGTCTCTTAATTCTTTTGCTTTTCTCCCATAGAACTGTCTATTTCAATGTTCTATCTATTGCTCAATAAATTCATTCTTAATAAAGGTTATGAGGCACTCTGGCTTGTAATTATATACAGGAAACTGTTACATGGGAACATGATAGTATAATTTCATTGTACTCTAGCTCAGGTTTCTGAATATTTCTGTTATTTAGTATGACATAAAATATAATTCTCATAAACCTTTCAGTTCAGAAATTTTATAAGGGAAAATATTTTGCTGATGTCTCTGTTGATATAAGACTGAAATAATAAGATGAAAATCGTTCAGCTGTTTGATATATATTATGTCAATTCTTAAAGACATGGTAATACTTGAGTATTTTCAATATTTTCCACTTTTTTGTGGATATTTGGTATCACGTACAGAAATGAACATCCACTAAAACAAACCTAGAAGCCCACTACAGTTGGCTTTAAAACTCATGAGTTTGCTCACGATGTACCTGTTTATTGGTGTCAGCCACAGTTTCATCCTGAAGGAACTCAGCTGGGACCTCAAGTTTTATTAAGAAACGAGCTAAGTACGCTCTTTTCTTTAGTTCATTAGTCCGCTGAAGAAGCCAGTGTAGAACTGGGTGAATCACAGGTTTACTTCCAATAACCAGACCCTGGCGAAAGGTACTCCTAAACAAACAAGACAAGTTCACTGATTTAAGAATAAAACACTGTTATGGGGAAACTGAAGCCACAGATATATTTGCTAAAAATCCAACTAATTTCTGACTACTGTCAAAAATGAAGTTTGTGAAGAGTTAAAGGATGGTTCTTCTGAAGCAAATCTGCCCATTTTCCAAAACTGAAGCACGGAATAAGCGCCACAGTGACAGTTTTATTTGAGAACTAGGAGAGTAGAAAAAGGCGTTAATTGGTTCAATCAACCTTAACTAACATTTCAATTAATTCATTTAAGTGGTGTTTATATTGTTATTTTTTTTGAAACTATGAAAGGACAAAAGTGATAAAATACCTCAGCTGAAAGAAAATCTGATTAGCGAGGCTTTCTTTGATGAAAGGAAAGAACTGACCCACTTAAAAATGCTCATAAGGCTTTTGAATGACAGAACAGGAACGTAATAATGAGCCTAATAAGAGGCATAATATTATTTTAAAATACAGTGAAATTCTGAACTTGCCTTGACAGACTGTATAAAGTTCTGAATTTATTAAAATATATATTTTAATGAAGCAAAAAAAGAGCAGATCCTTACATGTCCGTGGCATTTCCTGGAGGTTTATATTTAAGGATACCAAGAAGGCTCAACATCCGCTTAGCTGTCTGATCTGGCATCTCTTCTCTTATGTCAACAACTTGCTAGTAAGTAAAGAAAAGTGAACACATACTTTACAAATACAGAACAATAGACACATTAAAAAAAGAAAAACATGTTGACGAAATTTGTTCTTTTATTGCAGATTAAGTAACACAATAGTTTCTTATAAAGCAGGTATTATTTCAGAAACATTATTTCAGAAATATTCAAGGCCCCCAAATTATACATACAAGTAGGGCCAGGAGTCATATTATGGCTGTCAAGCTAAAATATGTTCATCCAACAAAGGAAAGGGATTAGTGTATAAGCATGTGTTAGCCTGCACCAAAGTAGCAGTTATTGTGAAAGCATTTTCATTCCAAAGCCAAGTATGCGCACCCCTGGAAATGGAGAATAATTCCTATATAAGGTACAAATAGATTACAGAATTTTTCAAGTAGAAGGGCCCTTGGTAGTGTGGCACAGTGGAAAACCACGCTAGATTTGGAGGCAGATGACTTGATTTCAAATCTACCTGTCACCTGTATGACTCTGGGAAAAGTGACTTCCCTTCTTTGGGCTGGTTTCCTCATCTGCCAAATGAAGGGGTTGGTCTAAGTAACCTCCCAAGTCTCTTCCAACCCTATTTCTATGTTTTTTATTAACTAGGGCTAAGTAGATTAGAGAGGCAAAGAGATGTCTAGTCCAATTCCCTCATTTCACAAAGGAGCAAAATGGAGCTTTGGGAGATTCAAGTTACTGGCCCAAGGACACCGAGAGATCAGCAGCAGCGTCCAGATCTTCTGATTCCTAGCTCAGGGTCCCTCCTATAACACTGTGCAGCCCAGTTACACTTGTAGTCTGAGAGGCTAATGCAGGAGATACAAGCATGGGCTTAATTAATTTCTACCTGAGTTCTCTGTTTCCAATTTCCCTTCTTACCTTCGGGTCAATCTCCGCGAGAACATCATTGAGAACTTGTAATAGTTGCATTGGCTCCAGGGAATCAAATGTGATTAAATTGTAGTTCTTCTTAAAAGGCTCCTTATTGAGCTTCTCCACAATGAATTTGATTTGATCACTCATAATTAGGTCCTTAAATTATACTAAAGAACAAAAATACAAAGTTCCTCAATGATGGAGATAGAAGTTATAAAAGATGAATATTAAGAATCACAAAATACACAGAAATGCAATACAGTACAACATAGCAGGCATGACACTGAAAAAGGGTATTTTTATGCAGAGAAATCAGAGCAAGTAAATCACAGAAAAAAGGGTTAGAAAATTAACTGATGTTCACCTCTAATAACCTTCATTCCTATCCACCTTCAAGCACCAATTGGAGTGGCTGTACCTGGAGCCATCTCTCCCTGGGACAACAACCCTCTTTTCTCTTCATTCCTACCGAACCTACTCTTCTCCCTCAGTGCATTACCACCACCCCCCTCCTCTTAGCCTTCTCCTCTCACCCCACCCAATTCTTCCAAGTCCAACTCAAACAGCATTTCCTCCACAAAGCCTTCCATGCTCTCCCCAGCTGGATGGGAGCTCCTTCCTCTGAACACTATACTCTTTGTATTTTTCTTTGACACTATTATTTGATTTTCATTATAATTATTTCTTACATTGCTTATCCTTTTTTAAAGATGGGGGAGAGGGGGCATCTGGGCCTTATTTCATCACCGTGGAAACTCCTTCCACTTGCAGATGTGTGCCTGTGTGTAATTCAGCATCTCACAGAGAGCCTCCATAATGATCCCACGGTCACACAGCTGCTGTCTGTCAGAGGCCAAGCTTGAACTCAGCCTTTTACCCACTAAGCAATGATAGCTCTTGAACAGATCTGGACGAGCATCCTTTGACCTTCCTCAGAACTAAGGACAGTGCTTGTATACAGCAAGCTGAATTGAGTATCTGATGCTTCAATCAATCAGTCAGCCAACCAGCAATCATTAAGCACTACCATATGTCAGGTCCTGTGCTGGGGGAAGAGGGGGCACAAAGACAAAAATCCAATAGACCTCACCCCCCAGGAACTACATTCTAAAAGGAAAGCTAGCAGGCCCATATCTAAGTATATGCAAAATAAATACAAGGTAATATATGTGTGGGAGAGGGGGATCGGTAAGTAAGGCTTCCAGAGAGGCGTTCTGTAGGAGGTAGAGTTTGATCTGAATTTTGAAGGAATAAAGAACAAAACCAATCATGCAAATTAACAGTGGCTTGTGGCCAAGGACTAGAAATATAAGGCCTGGGCTAAAAGAAATCAGATTGTGAACATGAAAGGATCTTAATAAAAATTTAAAATCTGATCTACATATTGGCATAGCTCTATCAAGCTACCAAAGTTTCCCACCTCTGATATATTTGTAGTTAAGCAAAAGAAGGAATGGTGAAAATTTACCTACCTACACGCATAGAAAGCATTAAATTTTAACTGAGTTTTTTGAGTAGGATCTCAACCTGAAGTAAGCATATAAAATTATGCCAGTGGGAGTTAATATTAATACGTAAGTTATTTGAATTCTTAAAAAGTGATGATATCAAATACTTATTTGATATTTTGAAGCAAATATTTGAAAAGCTGGACCCTTGTAAAAAATTTTTTTCTAAACTTTGAAAGATCTGTCTGACTTGATTCCACTGACACAGATCACATCTTCACAAATTAGAGGACTCTCTTGGAATTGCTGCACCCCCCAAAATTCATTAACTGGTAGTCAACCTCCAGGTGATTAAGTCTCTCCAGAGGCTGGTCCTCCAGAGTCAGACACAAGTCTATTAACTTGGTATAACTAGCAAAAAGCCTCCAGTTCCAAACTTCTAATTCTATGACCTTGCTGGCACAACCAATACCTAGGTTCACCTCTCAGGCACCCAAGTAAATCTTTAATGGAGGTTAGGGAAAAAAAAATAAAATCCTCTTGCCCCCTTTCCAAAGGCAGTAATGTTACTAGGAAACGATAATAAGTAAAGGATTCGTAGTTTTTGGAGTCATTTCATAAAATCAAAGCCTTTATGTAAACAGAACTTTCTGAAGAGTATTCAAGCTTTTCATGTTTTAAAATATTTATGCACATACCCAATTCACAAATTGTATATGAATGGTTTCTGACAGGCTGTGATCTGTACCTGTAGAAGGAGTAAACCTAAACCAGTAAGACCCCAAATCAAATACCAAATTCTCATTTTATACCCTTTAGAAAAGCTAACTCCTGCCTCTTATAAACCCTGGAAATGATTTTTTAAAAAGCCATGCACAAATGAACAAAATGACTTTGCAAAACAGTAAAAGGATGCTACTTCTGGTCCTCTGTTTTCTAAGGTTTTCTTATCTTGATTTTCAAATGCTCAATTTCTCCCTAATGAAGGCACACCACGCACATGACATTGATGTACTGAACAGGTAGGCCCATCTTTCTGCCCACTGGGTTCATTGCTCTAAAAATAAGTAAAGCAATTAATCTCCAAATTTCATCAGAAGGTCATCCCATGAACTCACAAACCATTTACTCAAATTAGAACCCAAGGGGACAAAGAAATTAAAACCAGGACATCACACATTTCTCAAATAGCTTAAAGAGCACCAGATCTGGAAATCAGAAGACTTGGGTTCAAATCTCACCTTTCTTACTTATTACCTAAGTGACCTTCAAGATGTTACTTCACCTGGGCCTCATTCAATTCCCTCAGCTGCAGAATTAGGAGATTGGACTAAATGGCCCTCTGACATGCCCTGTGGATCTTATGAAGCTTGAGAAAGCAATGCTGCTCTGGTACCTTAGATATAATAAGGGCAGGAGTGAGATAGGGCTGAAAAGCAGGTAAGCTTGCAGACCCACCCCACCCCCGAATCAAAAACCTCTCGGTCTGGGGAATCGGGAGACACAGATGCTGGTCTCACCTCTGCCACTGACTTGTTTAAGGAGGAAATTCACATGCTGTTTAATGGGTCCGTCCTTTCCAGCTCTGAGGTTCAATGACTCTCTCACCCCCCCCAAAAAAGCTGTGAGATACACACACACACACACACACACACACACACACACACACACACACACACACACACACATAAAAGACAAGTTTGCGGCTTTTGCTCTGGGCTCCAGAATCATCCTTTCTTGGTGGGTTCCGGGGATAACCACGTTAATCGTTATTGAGAGCGGGGTGAGGGATTGGAGAGAATGACAAGATATTGACTTGGAAGTAGGCCGGACCTTCAAGGGCTGCTGGTCCAACTCCCCTCATTTTACCAATGGAGAAACTGAGGCCATTTAGTCCAACTCCTTCGTTTTTACAGATGGGGAAACTGAGACTTGGAGAGAAATTGTTTAAGTATCACAGATCAGGCACTGGAAGGAACCTCGAGGGCCATCTAGGTCACCCCTCTTTCTTTACAGATGGGGAAACTGAGGCCAGGGAGGGGAAGAAATTCGCCGAGGTCAGGCCCTCGGACTCCCCCACCCCCACCGTCCTTTCTCTAGGGGGCCCCCCTGAGCCGCCCTCTATTCTCCCTTCCCCCCCGCCCCAGGCCTCGCCTCGGCCCCAAAGCCTGGCAGTATCGAGGAGAGGAGTAGGGGGCCATTCAGGATGGCGGCAGGGACCCCCCCGAGCCCGGAAGGGGTCGGCGTTACCTCCACTTCTCCTCACGACGTGACTTTTTTTTTTCCCCAGGGTTGGGGGCTGGGGGTGGGGGAGAGCCTCGGTATAGGGCTGTGGAGAGAGAGCCGCTTAGCAACGGTTGCTAGGCCCGAGTGCTTCGTCACTTCCGGTAGGGCGGGGCGGAGGAGGACAGGGTGCGCGCTCATCCATCCACCCGTTCTCTTTGAGGAGCGCGTGGCTGGGGCGGGGGAAGGGGGAAGGCGCGCGCCCAGCTCTGGCTGCAAAGCGCGTGCGCGGGGTGCAAGGCGGTCCCCAGAACTCTGCAGCCCTATACACCGCAGAGGGTTGCACCTGGGGACCACACCGCTGTAATTTCCTGCGGAGCGGGCTGGAATTAAAACGAGCAGAACCAGACCCATTATATGCATGCTATTATTAAAAAAAAAAAAAAAAGAAAAGATTTAAAAAGCCAATCCATTACCCTTCAGGCTCCGTAGGCTCAGAGAGGATTTAGGCGCCTGCATTAAGATGTGAAAGGCAGCTGACTGCGGATGCAGCATCCCTGCGATCTGGGGCTTGCAAACTGCATCGCTGCATGCCGGATCTCGAGCTGCGGGGGAGACAGAGACCCCTGGCTCCATAGGCAGAAGGCCCAGCTTCGCAATCCACCTCTCCCCTCCCGCCCCAAGCCCCGAATTTCTCTAAAAGGAGGGGGATGGACTGGATGACACGTGCTTAACCTGGGGTCCCAGGGCTGGGGACGATACTTTGACCACTCTGTTTCTTGGTCATGAGTTTCCTTTGTAATCCTATGTATTTTTAGCAATTTCATGTTAGTTTCCTCTCTTCCTAGACCAATCCCAGAGGCGTTTGTGGCAACTCCTGGCCCCCAACCCCTTGTCAGGGGGATTTGCTAGCGCCAGATCCATATTTTAATAATTTCTCTGGGTCTAAGTTTCCTCGGCAGTAAAATGAGGAGGTTGCCAGGAGTTGTTACGTTTACTTTCAACTCAGTGATTCTGAGAATCGGTCAGCAGGCTTCACCACACTGCCTTTAAAGGGGTCCATGGCACAAACAAGGCCCTGGCTTAAATAGATGGGCCTTCCCGACCTAGGCCTGGCTTCAGGGATCTCACATTCTGCTGTAAGGTGGAAGGCAAACTTTGATCAAGAGATAGAAGAACCCTTGGAGGACATCTAATTCAACCCTCTTCCCCTTAGAAAATAGGAGACTAAGACTGGCAGTGGAGGGAACTGTCCAAGGTCAAGGTCACACTGTGGACAGCAGCAGCACACATAAAATTTTAACCCAGCTAGCTCCTCTAATTTCACATTTAGAATTCTTTGACCTGAATGCCAAACACTATACTAGGATTTCTTGGAGTAGCAACACCCTCTACCAATTCATCTCTTCACTACTAGGCCCCTTCTGATCCTTCTAGATCCTCTCATATCTCGCCTCCGAGGGGACATTTAAGGTCCAGCCATGCTGACCCGGTCGCTATTCCTCATACATGAAACTCCATCTAGGCCTTTGCCTGGCTATTCCTCATGCCTGGGATACTCTTCGTATCTTCTATATACCCTATATACTTATGTGTCATCTCCTCCATTAGCTTGTGAGCTCCTTGAGGGCAGAAGATGTGCTTTTGCCTCTCTTTGTAATCCCAGCACTTAGTACACAGGGTGGCACATAGTAGGCACTTTATAAATGTTTATTGACTGAAGGACATGTGGTCTCCTCCATTAGATTGTGAGCTCCAGACTTAACAATGCTCAGCTTAGAGTAAGTGCAGCAACAAATGCTTGTTTGTGGATTGAAGATTCTTATAGCCCAGGAGCACAGTATTACCTGAGAATCACAGAGATTAAATGACATTGCTATTCAGTTAGTAAATGTCGGAAGGGGGATTTGACCCCATGTCTCCCAACCTCATATGACAACTCTCTTTCCACCATTTCATGGAAGTTTACATTTGCAGTTCACGAGCAGAGATTCCCCTGACCTTTCTGTGCCAGTATTCTAGTCTGCCCTTCCTGCCCCTCCCCCCACTAGAAGGGACAGAGGGAGGATGGGTGCAGATTGGAAAGTATGCTTTGTACATTCACAGGCCGGATGGCAGAGGGACGTGGGGATTGGCTGTTGGCTGTCTTCTTCATTTCTGCCTTCTACTACAAGGGATGAATAACATTGGTTGGGAATCCTGCCATAAGTGTTCAGAGAACTCAGGTAGTAAGTAATAGCATCAGAATCTGAACTCAGGTCTTTTAAATCTAAACCTAGCATTTTTTCTACTGCCTTCTGACTCAGCTCAATTCCCACCGCTTTGGAACAGTACACTTTGGGGACCTTGGTATATACTTTAATGATCTCTAAGGTCCCTTCCAAGACCAGAAAATTTGAAAAAAGATCCTTTGGAGGGACAGGGAGACAGGCAGGACAATGCAAGGAGGAGTATCTCCTCTGGAGTCAGAGATTTGAGTTCAAATCTGTTACTTGCTACCTGTGGGGTGGTGAACAAGTTACTTTCCCCCCTCTGGGTCTCAGGTGCTCATGTCTAAAATGATGGGATTGGCATAGACGATATCTGAGGTCCCTTCCAACCCTAAAACTGAGATTCTATGGCTCCATCGGTGATGACCTTCCCTTGGTCTTCCCTCCTGCCCACCAGGCAAGGTTATAAAGCCCAGCCCAATTCTCCCAGAGGTCTAGGGGTACAGGCTTACCTGCATGGACGCTGGTGAAGCCAAGGCCCACCCTGTATTTTAGTTTTAAATTCAGATCTTTTATCTCTACCCTGAGATATTTCCGAATTGGGTACAAATATTCAAGGAATGCCAGGACGAAAGATGTTATCCCTGTTGGGGCTGTGGTCATACTGACCACTTCCATTTCACATTCTTTAGACCCTGGAAGAAGGAATGATCTGGGAAGCCAAGGCTTTCTGCTTTCATCACCATTTAATGCTCTTGCCATTGGGATTATTTAAAGATTTAAAAAATTTAAATCTGAAACTGAAATAAGAGTAGTTATTTAGGCAGTTCCAGCTTTAAGCCAATATCCACCAAGCGTTCGTTAGCAATGATGAATGGCACTTGCAAATTTGTTGATTTACTGTAGCCTTTCTTAAAAAGCAAATAGTAATCCAAGGTATGTGACAGGCAGCAGATAAATTCGTGTTCCAGGGGTTTAAATGAGAGTGTGTCTAATGCTACAGAGAGATAAACTCTGTTCTGCTGCAAAGAGAGGGTAGGGGCAGAGCACAGAGGTGGAAAAGGGGGGAAGGGGAAGTAGGAAAGAGACGAAGGGAACAAGGACAGTTCCAGGCATTAGATAGATTGATAAACAGTGCTTACTGTGTGCCGGGGTGGGGAATTGGCAGCCTCGAGGCCACATGTGGCCCTCTAGGTCCTCAAGTGCAGCCCTTTGACAGAATCCAGACTTAGGTCCTCCAGTGTGGCTCTTTGACTGAATCCATATTTGTGTCCTCAAGTGTGGCCCTTTGACAGAATCCAAATTTCATGTGAAGTCAAAGGGCTGCACTTGAGTACCTAGAGGGCCACATGTGGCCTTGAGGCCACCAGTTCCCCACTCCTGTGCCATCTGCCATATGCTAAAGGCTTTGCAAATATTATCCCATTCAATCCTCACAAAAACCCTGGGAAGTAGGTGCTATTATAATCCCCATTTTACAGTTAAGGAAACTGAAGCAAATAGAGATGAAGTGACTTGCCCAAGGTCACATAGCTAGGAAGTATCTGTGGCTGGATTTGAACTCAGGATTCCTTAAATCCAGGCCTAGTGCTACCTTTGCCTTTGACTCAGAGACGGGAGGCAGGAGGTAACAGCTTGCTCTGTGACCTTGAGCAGGAGTCTTTCCTCCCTATGCCTTGATTTCCTCATCTTCATCTCTCCTTGTTTCCTACCTGACTATACTACTTTGGGCCTTCAGGACCATGCCCCAAGTACCTTCCCCCCATGCCCCTTTGCTGCTTCCTTTGCTCTGTTGCCTTCCCCCCTCAGAGTGTGAGTTCCTTGAGGGTAGCGATTGTCTTTCTTTTTTGTATTTTTTGTATCTCCAGTTCTTAGCACAGTGCTTGGCACATAGTAAGCACTTAATAAATGCTTGTGGATTGACTGATAAGTTTAAGGTGAGGCATTTGGACTAGATTGGGGGTTCTGATCTTTTTTTGTGTCATGGACTCTTTCGGCAGTCTGATGAAGACTTGGATCCCTACTTGGAATCATGGTTTTAAAAGTGTAAAATAAAATACATAGGATTACCAAGAAAACTTATTAGATTAAATAAAAAGTTTCAAAATATTAGGGAAAAACACCCCAAGTTCCCAGACCTTAGGTTAAGGTTGTCTGACCTCCAAGGTTCCATCCATCTCAGGCTCTAGGTAGGATTCCATGATGCTAATACCCATGTGACCTTGGGTAAGTCACAAACTCTCTAGGCCTCACTTACTCATCTGCAAAATGAGGGGATTGGTCCAGGGTGGTGGTACATGTCTGTAGTCCCTGTTACTGGGGAGACTGAGGCTGGTAGATCTCTGGAGTTCTGACCTGAGGAGGGATAAACTAAAGGCATGTTTGTGCTAAGCTTAGAATTAACATTGTAAGCCCCAGGGTAGGGGGAGAGGTGACCAGGTGGCCTAAAGAGGGGAGAGCCCTGCCCTCCCTGTTGGAAATGGAGCAGGTCAAAGTTTTCAAACTGATCAGTAGTAGGGTAGGGCCTGTGAGCAGCCCCTGTCCTTCTAGCCTGGGCAAGGTGGAGAGAGTTACACTTAAATTAAAACAAAGATGAAAGGGTTGAGATTAGGCTAGAGAGCCTCTGAAGCTATCAAACTGAACTCATTATATGCTTGTACATTGGCTGTTCTAAGCCCCCTCCCAACTCTGACATCCTCTGACATGTCCTTCCAGCTCTGACACTCTCTGTCCTAAGGGTCCTTCTAGCCCTGATATCCTCTCATCTAGGTGGACTCTGAACAGATAATCAGGATCCAGGCTTCTGGTGAATCTCTCCTGTGTATTGCAGGAAGGCCAGGCTTTCCATGCATCATGGATGTGGTTGCTCTCCCTGGCTCCTGGGGGCACATACTTCCTTCTTTCCTCCTGGCGGGCTGACTGGTTCGTCATCAGCTCAGGTGCTTAACCCCAGCCCTCCCCCCAACCTAGGAAAGCACCTGGAATAGAACAGACAAAGCAGGAAGACAAAAAAGACTTTGCCATTTGTGGGAGAGAAAAAAAAGAAACTAAATAATTTTCCTTCAGAAGGCTTTCAAGTCCTTTTTTCCCCTAGCTGAGTGTTTGGTGTATTTATAGCTTTCAGGGGGAGTAGTTAAGTGTGCTGACTTTGAGGCTGCTTTCTGTGCTGCTGAGAAGCCAGAGATTGTGTAAGACAAGGGATGACAGGGAGGGAAAGAAGAGGCCAGGGCGGACTTAAGTCTGCCATGTCCTTCATGCAAGGAGATTTCCCCTTCACTCCAGGTCTTTGACTGAGCAAGGTTTTACTAAATGCCCACTATAATAGTGACAATAATTCATGTTTCTATAGCATCCGAGGGATAATGATGGACCTAAAATTTCACTGATGTACAGAACTCCCTCTACCAATGCAGGTTGGCACCTTCTCCAAAATTTACATAGTCTTAGCAGTTGTCTAGAGCTCTGAGAGGTTTTGGGGCCAAACGGGCAGCATGCATCTTACCTCTTCTTGGCTCCAAAGCCAGCCATCACGTACAGCATAGGACCTTTGCATAGAAAAATCCTGTGACATGAATAGTGGCTATTCTCTACATTTCACAGATGAGGAAACTGAGGCATGGATTGGTCACCTGCGGTCACGTAGTCAAGTAACAGAGCTGGGATTTGAATTGAGTTCTGACTCCAAATGTAGGGATCTCTTATCAATTTATACTGTCACTCACACAAGGTACTGTTGTAGACACTGGGCGTATGAAGGGAATTATGATACACAGCCTCCTTTTGAAAATGTGGATTCAGAAAAGAGATTCCCAACAATGGTCAGAACCAAGAGGTCAACGAGTCCATTCCTAAGCTGTCTTGAGCTGGAAAATTGTTTCACTCTGTCCTTTTGTGGGTTCTGCCGCTCCAGAATTTGTCTTGAGATATTATTTAAAGGTTTTTGGGAGGGTTCTAGGGAGAGCTCAGGCGATTCTCTGCCTTTTCTCCACCATTTTGGCTCCAGTGGGTCCATTCCTAGGAGACCATGAGCTATCATTTCTTCCATAAACATCAGAACACAAGCTCCTTGAGAGCAAGGCGGATTTCGTTCTTTGTATTTTCATCCCCAACTCCTAAGGATAGTGCCTGGCAAAGAGCTGGGAGAACACTATCTGATGGGCAGTATTATCATATTGTGGCATCATTTTATAGACTAAGAAAAACAGTGAGGCAGGATGCAGTCATAGTAGGAAGCATGCTCAGTAGGAACCTTGACTCTACTCTGTCACTGTTGACCTTGGGGCAAATCATGTGATCTCTCAGCCTCAGTTTCCTCATCTGTCAAATGGGGCAATAACACCTGTCTTTCCTCACAGGGGTGTTGAAAGAGTAAAAGACATACTTAACACTGAAATTGATCTGTGATCTCCTTAGTTACAGAGTTTTCTCCAGTGTTGCCAATCGATTTTGCACTCACATCTGTGGGGGCCCTGGTAGACTAGCTGTTGAGTCCAGCCCATACTTGGAAAAAGAAGAATCACTATCATTTTACATATGAGGGACCTGGGGCCCAGAGAAATGAAATTTCTTGGCCACGGTCACAAGCAAAGATGGGAAAAGGTGGGATTTGAACCCAAGTCCTCTGACTCCATCTAGACTGGTTGCTATTTCCACCTTATTCTGCCCTTCTGCTCTGCATTTAATCAACAAGCATTTATTAAGTGCCTACTGTGTGGCAGGCACTGTGCCCAGCACTGGATCTTAAGCGTTCTAACCATTGATCCCTCTCCCACAGTGCACCAGGGCCAGGCTTCATTGTCCTAACACAAGCTGGGAAGAGCAGCTGTAATGTTTATTAGCAGAACAGAACCTCAATGGGGAAGGAAGAGACCTCCAGGGATCCAGACCTTCTGCAAAGCAGTTTCCAGTAAGGGGCTTGCTTGGAAATCAGACAGAGAGAGTTAAGTGCCTGCTTCCTGCTAGGCTTCACAGAAAAGAAAAAACAGGCGGCCTTCTGGAGAGATCTCTGTGAAATCAGACCCGCTTTCAGGGCTCGGGAACATGCTCCGGCCCGTGTTTAATTTCTTCCTTCTGTCTGGTATCTGACCTCTGCTGTTCTCCAAAGCAGAGCCATCACCACATACAATCTGTGCACGTTCCCATCCATATAAGGCCACGTTTCTCCTCCTTTCTCCCCTCTGCTGTGTGTGTGTGTGTGTGTGTGTGTGTGTGTGTATGTGTGTATGAAGCCTTTGTAGATTCCCACTCCAATGTGCTGACTTTCTCCTCTTAAATCCTCCAGCAGGGATAGACTCGGGGAGAGGGAAGGAGGCTGGGGTCTGCCAAGGGAATGTGCAGCAGGTTTATTTTTGTCCAGGCTGCATTCTTTGCACCCCGTTCCCTGTCCTGGACACTTTGGGATGTCACATGCTGATAAGACAATAGGGGGGTGGAGGGGAGGGAATCCAGGGTTCAAAACTGCAACACCACAGGTGTGAGCTGTCATCATCTACCAGGGGCCTCCTGAGGTCACCAATGTCCCCTGTTCTAGTAGCCTGTCTGACTCTGGGAGACACAAAGTTTGACAACTTGCATTTGTCTACCTCAAAGGACTGGCAGCAAATTTCTAGTACCTACAATGGTCTGATACAAGGGCTCTTAACCTGGGTGACATGAACATAGAGTTCGAAAAAATATTTTGATAACTATTTCAACGTGACCATCTTTGCAATCCTATGTTTTTTATTTTATGCATGAACAGGCTTCACCATGGCACAAAAACAGTCTCGTGACAATTGCATTAGCTTTCTAGTTGGGTCCCTCTGCCCCAAGTCACTCTTTAGTACAGTCTATATACTTGTTGTTGCTCAGTCATGTCTGACTCTTCATGACCCCATTTAGCATTTTCTTGGCAGAGAAACTGCCATTTCTCTGCCAATGGCAGAAAAACACTTTGCCATTTCCTTCTCCAGCACATTTTATATATGAGGAAAGTGAGGCAAACATGGTTAAGTGACTTACCCAAGGTCACATACCTAGTAAGTGTCTGGGGATAGATTTGAGCTCAGGAAGATGAATCTTCCTAAATCCAGGCCTGGTACCCTATCCACTGTGCTACCTAGGAGATGCTAGCAAAGGACTGCTCAGCATGGCATACCCGGATCAAAGAAGGTGCTGTGCTCTATGAGCAAAGTAGAATTGTGGTAGCTCAAAGGAAACTTGAGATGTGCAAATTTAGAGAATTTCCCCCCCACCCTCCCCCCACAATGTTCACATGGACTATTTGTGCCTGACCTGCGATAGAACCTTCTGAGCTTGTATTGGTCTGATCAGCCACAATCAGACATGCCGTAACTTGAATCTGACATGGTGATATCATTTTGGTCCTCTTTGAGAACAAAAGACAACAACCAATCAGCCAACCAGTACAATTTGTCCTTCACATATCCGACAAAGTGAATTTCCTAGAACATAAATCTGACCCTCTCCCACTCAGTAGCTACCAGTGGTTCCCTAATACCTCCAGGATCAAATTAAGGAAAAAAAAAACTTTGTCTTTTAAAGCTTTTCTACCTTATCAGTCCTCTTAATAGGAAACAACAACAACCTACTACTTGAAGTTTCTCCCACACACCTTCCTTCTCCAGTCTTCCAGCCTTTGCTCTGGCCATCCTCCATGCCTGGAATGCCTTGCCCCATCACTTCAACATTCTTAGCTTCCTGGGCTTCCTTCAAGACCCAGCTCAAAGCCCACCTTCTCCAGGAGACCTCCCTGGCTCTCCCCTCCTATCTGCCCCCAAGATTAGCTTCTGTTTATATCGTAAATAATTTGTATGTGCATAGTCATAGTCTCCTCCCTTGGAACGTGAGCTCCAGGAAGGCAGGAACTCTGTTTTTACCTTTCTCTGTATCTCCTGTCCTTAGCACAGTGTCTGGCACATAGGATGGGCAAACAAATGTCTGTTGACTCACTGTTGCATGTGTCTTGATTTTGAAAGGGATAGTATTAGCAACTGAAGGAATTAAGGAAAAGCTTTATGTAGGGATAGTTGCTAGAGATGAACCTTAAAGGAAACTAGGGTTTCTGGGAGATGGAGGTGAAAGGGTATTGTGTTCTTGGTATGGGGAATGGCCAGTGCAAAGATGTGGAGGTAGGAGATGGGGTATCATATTGGAGGAACAGAGTGCAAGGAATTAGGGTGTGAAGGGCAGCTCAGGCATGCATAGAGGGGAATAATGTGAGTGTGTATAGAGGGCAGTGATGTGTAATAAAGCTGGGTTGTGAAGGACTTTAAATACCAAACAGAAGATTTAATCCTGGGAGTAAATATGGAACCACTGGAGTTTCTTGAATAGGACCATGACGGTTAGATTTAGGAAGACTTTGCCAGTTGTGAGGAAGAAGGGACTGATGGGCATGGGGTGGGATCAAGAGTGGCTTCCTGGAGTAGGTCCCTGTGCTGAGCCTCAATTTCAATATATAAATATTTATTAAACTTCTCCTAAATGGAAGGCCCTG
The DNA here is from genome assembly GCA_028646595.1 of Phalanger gymnotis. Classification (NCBI taxonomy): domain Eukaryota; kingdom Metazoa; phylum Chordata; class Mammalia; order Diprotodontia; family Phalangeridae; genus Phalanger; species Phalanger gymnotis. Next base: position 27,822,987 of record CM053622.1, read on the forward strand.
CTATTAGGTCTAGAGGGACAGTAAGAGATATAGACTTTGTCAGTCAACAAGCATTTTAGGCACCTGTTATGCACCAGTCATTTTGTTAACACTAAGGATACAAAGAAAGGCAAAAGACAGTCCCTGCCCTCTAGGAACTTACAGTCTAATGGGAGAGACAACAAGCACATAATTATGTACAAACAAGATTCATACAGGATGAATTGGAGTTAAGCAGAGCAAGGCTCTAGCATTAAGGAGAATTGGGGAAGTCTCCTCATGGGAGGTGGGACTTTTGCTGGGACCTGAAGAAAGCTAGAGAAACCAAGAGACAGAGATGAGGAGGGAGGGAATTCTAGGAATGGGAGGATAGCTAGTTAAATGCCGGGAGATGGAGTGTCTTGTTTGAGGAAAAACAAGGAGGACAGTATTATTAGATTACAGAATCTAACAGAGAACAAAGTGTTTGAGTAAGGTATAAGAACACTGGAAACATGGTGATGGGAAAGATATGTAGGCCTTTAAGAGCCCAACAGAAGATTTTATAGTTGATCTTGGAGGTGATAGGGAATCACTGGAATTGATTACATGGGGGTGGAGGAGATGTGGAGGAAGTGACAGGGTTACACCTGAACTTTAGCAAGATCAATATGGAGGATGAATTGGAGCCATTATCTTTGCCAGGGATGTTGTCTAACAGTATTTCATATTGTTTCCTGCCTCTGTTAGGTGGGTTGGTCAGGAAGATCAACCAGCTGGCAATGGCACTGTCAGAGGGAGAAAGGAAAGAAAGAAGGAAGGAAGGAAGGAAGGAAGGAACGAACGAACTACCTTGTATCTAATTACTTTCTTTTGTGTGTGCATATGTATATAGATATATTTATTTATTTATATATTTATTTTATATATATGTATTAATATATTAATTTTATTTTTATTATACATTTATATATTATATTTATTAATATATTTATTATATTCATATCATGTTTATTTATATATTTATTAATTTTATTTATATTTATTAATTTTATATTTATTAATATTATTTATAATATTTATTTATTTATATTTATTGTGTTTGTATATTTGTTAATATATTTATTAATTTTATTATTATATTTATTAATATAAATTAATAAATATATTAATATATTAATAAAATTAATACATATAAATAAATGAATGAATGGATGAATAAATTTAAATAAGGCGACTCATGATTAACCCACTCCATGCTCACTTTTCTTTGTATCCTTGGCTCTTGGCACATGGTAAGTACTTAGTAAGTGCTTGGGGGTATTTTTGAAAAAAAAATTTATTCTGATCTTAAACACCCACCCAAAAAGAGCATTTCCACACAGATAATGGAATACAAAATAAGAGGATTCTATATGACACCTTGAATCTCTATTTCATACTGCGCGCCTTTAAAAAAATGGAAGAAATTCTGTGTTATTTCCAAAACTATCCTGATTGTGTTTTCTTCTGAACTTCCTTCTGTGTCGTTTTTAAATGATACAGAGCTCCTCTTTTTTTTTTTTTAACATCACGTTAATAAATGCTTGTTGCCTGATTGACATAGATGAGTACAATACAAATTCGAGTCTGAGACGGTGGAGAGGGAAGCGGAGGGTGAAAATGTGTCCTAGGAAAATTTGAAGAGGAAGAGAACTTGAAATTAGGGGGATTTGGGTTTGAAGCCCATCTTGGATGAGTACAAGCTATGTGACCTTGGGCAAGTCACTTAACTTCCCTGGATCCTCGGTTTCCTTATCTTCATTTTACATTACATTTCCACTAACTTCATTTTACAATGAAGGGCTTGAGCTAGATGACCCCTAAGGTCCATGTCAGCTCAAACTCTATGATCCTATGATGCCATAAAGTCTCTGTGGGCCTCAGTTTCCCCATCTGTAAAATGGGGACGTTAGACTCATTGGCCTCTGAGGTCTCTTCCAGCTTTCCCTCTGTGATCTTCGGATCCATGGATCTTTCCACTTTCAGCTCTGAAGGAACAGAGTGTTTTCATCTGGCAGAGGTGAGGAAGCACGAGGGACGGTCTGTGTGAATGCACAGGGGCAGGACGTGAGGGGGGCGGCGAGGGGGGTGGCTAGGAGCACGAGCTGGCCAGAACACAGAGCATGTGACAGGGTCACCCAAGGCACGGAAGGGGAGGGGGAGAGCCAGATTGCGGAGGGCTTCAAAGGCCAGCTAAGGACAAAGAATATAGAGGAAGCTATTTGCGCACACTGGGGAGGCTCATCTGTAGTTCTGCCAGGGTTGTGCTAACAGTGAATGTTTGGAGTTTGAGAGAGGTAGCGGGGGTGGTAAGAGCCTCCTTTGAAGCCAGGAAAACCTGGATTCAAGTCCCATCTCTGATACCTACTGGCTGCGCGATTTAACCTCTTAGTGCCGCAGACAACGCTCTAAGATTGTAAGATGCAGAGAAGGAGCCAGCCGGCATCGGGAGAGGAAATAGCTTCCCTAGGTGGGCGTTTGCTGCACACTGGAGTCAAATGTTTAGTGCCTAGCCCTACATCAAGTTTAAGGATTGTGAAGCGCTGTATATACATTATCACATTAGATCCTCACCACAGCCAAGGGTAGGTATGAAACCCCCTACTTTACAGATGAGGAAACTGAGGATTTGGGCAGCTAGGTGGTACAGTGGATAGAGTACTGGGCCTGGAGTCAAGAAGACTCATCTTCCTCAGTTCTAATCTGGCCTCAGACACTTTCTAGCTGTGTGACCCTGGGCAAGTCATTAACCCTGTTTGCCTCAGTTTCTTCATCTGTAAAAGGAGCTGCTTTGTCAAGAAAACCCCAAATGGGGTCACGAAGAGTTGGAGACAACTGAACAACAGCAACAACAACAATAAACCAAGTATTAGAAAAGTGAAATGAATTGCCCAGGGTCACACAATCATGGAGGCAAGATGCAAATCTAAGTCTCTCACAACTATGAGGCAATCATTCTGCTGTCTTTCTTTTATAAAGGTGCTCAAGCCCATCTTGCCTGGGGAGCACCAGAGACAAAGAAAGGAGAACACAGAGAAGGGCTTACCCAGCGTCCCTTAATGGATCTAACTTAGAATAAGGGGCATGAAAAGCCGCCGGGATGTAGCGAAGAGAAGGCTTACCTTAGAAGAACTGGGTTCAAAGTTTGTCTTTGAACCTAACACACATGTCAGCTGTGTGATCCTGGGCAAGTCAAATAACCTTTCAGTGCTTCAGACAACTCCTTCTTAACATTTTAGGTTGAGAAGACTAGCTGATCTGCTATGGGGAAAGGAGATTCCATGCTGGGATTTCCCTCTCCCTCTCTCCACCCCACTGAAATCATGGGCCTGAACCCCTCCCCCCCAAGACCCATGTGGCCAATATCTTTAAAATTGTCACAAATGTCGAATTATGTTTCTTTAGATAAACACGAATTGTGTTTCTTTCTGCCTACCAAACCTAACCACTGCTGCAAACTAGAGCTTATTCCCAGAATGCTACAGTAGAAGCAATAGCGAGGTTGTTATCTGAGGAGGATGGGTCATGTCTGGTTCTAAGGCTTCCCCGACTTCCTTCAAATTCTATCTCCAATTCCACTTTTGCAAGAAGCCTTTTGCCATCCCCCTTACCTGTAACAATGCCCTTCCACTAAGATTTTTCCTGTCCTTATCTTGCTTATACATAGCTGTTTCTATGCTGTCTCCCTGGTTAGTCTGTGGAAGGGGGCAGGGGTTTTTTTTTGGCTTTTCTTTGTATATCTGGTACTTAACATGATGTCTAGCATATAGCAGGTACTTAATAAATGTTTATTGATGTTAGCATACTGGCACATAGTAGGTGCTTAATAAATGTAGACTTAACAACAGCTAATAATAATAGCTAGCATTTATATAGCACTTTAAAATTTGCCAAGCAAGTATAATATAAATGTCAGTCCTTCACTCTCTAAATGAAACAAAAAAAAGATGACTCTAAAGTGGAGTCTAACTCTGGCATTCTGTGACGTTCCATTGAGACAGCTGGTGGTGCAGCAGATAGAGTGCTTAGCCTGGAATCAGGAAGACCTTTGTTCAAATCCCTACCCAGACGCTTGTTGGCTATGCGATCCTGGGCAAGTTGTTTAACTTCTGTTTGCCTCAGTTTCCTCACCTGTAAAATAGGGATCGTAATAGCGCCTAATGAGATAATAGTTGCGGAAAAAAATGCTTAGTACAGTGCCTGGCACTTTGTAGGAACTTAATAAATACTTATTCTCTTTCGCCACTGCAGCCTATTAGAAAGATTACCCCCTCCCCAACCCCCACAATTGTACTTATAAGCCTTGGATTGTACTTATGATGGAAACAAGAATAAGTCCCTTAATCTCTGCCTCAGTTTCCTCAACCGTAAAATGGAGATAACCAACACCTACCTCCCAGAATTGTTGTAGAGATCAAATGAGATAATATTTACAAATTAGCTGGTACATAGGTGCTAGATAAGTGCTAGCTATCATTGTCACCACCATCATCATCATCACCAACTTATAGGAATGTTGTAAAGACAAAGTAAAGGCGCTTCAAGAAAACCAACGACACCCCCAAACACTGCATGTATCTATGTATGCAACCCAGCGCTATTGTCCGAGGTCAGACAATAAATAGCAAAGGGATGAATGCCGTTGCACTAAAATAAGGATCTGAGCTATGGCCCGGGGAGAGACCGTTCCATTTAGCGTAATGAGTTTGGTGTGTGCTGCCCCCTCCTGGCAGAGAGTGATATCGCAATGGTCCTTCCTGACTTGAGAAAGGGTGCTATTGAGAAGGGTGGGTGTTAGGAGAGACAGAAAAAGAAGGGAAAAACTGTGAAAAATGGTGCTTCTCATTCATCTCTATTTGGATTGTGCCTTGCTACCATGGAGTTTTTCCCAAGTGGTTGAACAGGCTTTCCCTTCTCATTGGGATAATTGTTACTTCTTGCATCGCCCACAGATAACCCAGAATCTTACACAATCAGAGATCTGCAGCTGTAAGGAACCTTACAGGCCATCAATCCAACTCCTTCATTTAACAGATAAGGAAACTGAGGCATAGGAAAGGGATTTGTCTAAGGTCACCCAGGCAGTAAACATCAGAGATAGGATTTGAACCCAGGTCCTCCGGGTTACAGAGCCAATGGTCTTTCCAATGTTCCATACCAATTCCTGGGGGGAAGGATCTCAGTTATCATATGATTCAAGATGATACCTGGGCAGGAATTCCTTCTGCCATATCTTCAACATCCAAGTGATGGATTGGTCATCTAGGTAAGGACCTCTGCTCTAGGGAAGCTCCCTAAGTGGGGATCAGGACACAGGACACAGATGGTGTTCTAGAGATAGCAACCTGGAATCAGGAAGACCAGGTTTTGATTCCTCCTTCTGACACAGGTTACATGGTTTTGGGCTGACTACTTGATCCCTGTTGGGATCAGTGTCCTCATCAGTAAAATGGGATAATAATACCTAAAGTGCCTACTAAATTGTTATATTGAGGGCCAAAGAGATACTGAATATACAATTCTTTGAATACCTTGAGGGCTTTAAGAATTAAGCATTAGACTCTCTCTTGTTTCCCTCAGACATTTCAAAACTCTGATCAAGTGACACTTTCTACATGGTGCCTTTTTTGATTCTTCCTTCTACCTCTACCACCAATAAATTTACCCTGTGTTTATTTGGTGTAGGGAAAGGGGACTGGGGCTTTGATTTCATTTGTACATATAGACAACTCCTGGATGAGAGAATTACCTCCACCCAAAACAGGAAACTTGGTGGGGGAAGGGGGATCTTTTCTAGCAAGCTTCTCTGATAATGGTCTCATTTCTCACATATGTAGAGAACTTAGCCAAATTTATAAAAATAAGAGCCATTCTCCAATTGATATGAATCCAAAGGAAATGAACAAGCAGGTTTCAAAAGTCATAGATACCAATAGTCCTATGAAAAAATTCTCTAATCACTAATAATTAGAAAAATATGAATTAAAAGAACTCTGAGATACCTCCTCAAACACACTGGATTGACTAAGATGACAGAAAAGGAAGATGACAAAATGCTGGAGGAGATGTAGGAAAATACGTATACTAATACATTGTTGATGGAGTTGAGGACTGGTCCAGCCATTCCGGAGGACAATTTGGAACTATGCCCAAAGGGCTATAAAACTGTTCACGCTTTTTTGCCCCAGCAATATCATTCCTAGGTCTGTACGCCAAGATCAAAGAAAAGGGAAAAGGACACATATATACAAAAATATTTATAACATCTCTTTTTGTGATGGCAAAGAACTGGAAACTAAGGGGATACCCATCAATTGGGGAATGGATAGACAAGTTGTAGTCCATGATTGTGATAGAATATTACTGTGCTGTAAAAAATGACAAAGGGGATGGTTTCAGAAAAACCTGGGAAAGACAGATGGGTCTGGGAAGACAGACAGGACTGGGCTTGACTGTCAGGTGGAAGTCAAGCCTCCCTAGAGGCTGGCCCAGGAAAGGCTCACCTTCTCCCTCCCCTGTCCCATGTTTCTGGATGTAAGATTTTCTCTTGGAAGAATTTATGTTAAATGTCCATGGTATGGAATCGGGGGGAGCAGACCCTGAAAACTGCTTAAAAATTTATTTCAAATTTAAAAAAATGAAAACTAACAAAAGCTAAATAAACCTGGGAAAACTTGTATGTACTGATGCAAAGTGAAGTGAGCAGACCCAGGACAACAGTGTAACTGTTATATATTACTATATAGTAACTGCAGTATTGTATTGTTGTGAAAGTTGTGGAAGACTTAGCAACTCTGATTGATACAATGATTCATAACAATTCAAAAGAACTCAGGATGAAAAATGCCATCCACCTCCAGAGAGAGAACTAATGGACTCAGAATGCACATTGAGAGAGATTTTTTCTTTATTTATTTTTCTTGCTTCTTTAGATTGCAACATGGCTAATGAGGAAATATGTTTTACATGACTTCATGTGTATAATGGATATTGTATTTCTTGCCTTTCCAATGAGTAGGGGAGGGGCTAGAGGAATGGAAAGAATTTGGAACTAAATATAAAAAAAATTAAACTCAATTTAAAAAATAAAGTCCCTTTTGAAAAAGAAAAGAAAAACAGTATTCAAAACCAATGCCAGACCTTCAGAATTACCCCTGGAACCTCAAAAGAAGGCATAGTCAGCTACCCTGAGGACCTGGCTTGCTAATTTAGGTGGGGTTTGGGAGAGTGGGTTCAGCTCTCTGGTGGGATTCAAATCTTGCTTCTGACACTTTATTAGCTGGATGGCCAGGGGCAAATCACTTAATCTCTCAGAGCCTTGGTTGTCCTATCAGTAAAATGGGGAGCCTGTCTCTTGGGGTCATTGAGAGGGCCAAAGAGGTCTTATAAACAAACCTTCAAGGACTAAATAAAGCCAGCTATTACCATACTATGGATAAGATACAGTTCTAAACCCTGGAGACACAAGGGTGACAAATCATAACGCCTTTGCCTTCAAAGGTCTTAAAATCTAGAAGGAGGGTACAAACTCTAAAATGTAAGTATGAACTTTCTTTTTTTTTTTGGCAAGGCAATGGGGGTTAAGTGACTTGCTCAAGGTCACACACATAGTAGATGTCAAGTGTCTGAGGCCAGATTTGAACTCAGGTCCTCCAGAGTTCAGAGCTGATGCTCTATCCCCTTGGCCACCTAGCTGCAAGTAGCTGTTGATACTTTGATAGTATGAAAATGCTACTCACATGAGTATTCCCTCTTCTAGTGGTGGAAATTGCAATCCACTGACGTCCTTGGATGATTCTTAGCATTAATTACCCTTTCTATAATACCTCTATAGAGAATTTACTTAAATGCACTGGAGACATGTAGAGAGATAGATATAAATATAGCTATAGGTAGATATAGACATACAGATATGGATAGATATATATATGTATATACACACATATACATACACACATATGTATGTATACATACACAGAGAGAGGAGAGGGAGAGAGGGAGAGAGAAAGGAAGGAGGGGGAGAGAGAGAGAGAGAGAGAGAGAGAGAGAGAGAGAGAAATGAATGAGAGGCAGGCAACTAGATGACTAGGTGAATAGAGCTTTGTACTGGAGTCAAGAGGACTTGAATTCAAATGTGGCCTCAGACACTTACTAGTTGTGTGACCCTGGGCAAGTCACTTATCCTCAGTTCCCTCATCTGTAAAATGAAGATAATCATAGCACCTATCTCCCAAGGTTGTTGTGAAGAGAAAATGAGATAATATTTTTTAAAGCACTTTGCAAACCTTGAAACAGTATATAAATCCTAGTTATTACTATGTCAAACCAATGGACTTTTAATAAATGTTAGCTATTATGATGATGATGAACTATGATATAACTATGCATTTAGTTATAATGTATTACAAATGTATAATATTTATATATACTATAAAACATTTATATATACATATTAAAAATATATAATATTTATAATATACACATTACATCTATAATATTTATAATTTATACACATATTACAATATAGATTTATGATATATACGTACTACAAATATATGCTATTTACGATATATACATATATTACCAATATATACTATATAAAATCAGTCTAGAACTGTGATTTCTTTTTTGTTGTTGGGAGCACCTTCTCTGAAAATTCCTTCTGCCAATCAGAGAGTTTCCTGGGGGTCATATGGCCAGTAGATGTCAGAGGAAGGACTCCAACCTAGATTTCTTGGAATCCAGGGATAGCTCTCTTTCCTCTCTGGAGGCCCAGAATGCAAATTATAAAATGATTTAGTACCCAGCATGGGGCAAAGTGGGATGAGAGACTGGGGATGAAAGACTAGCTTCTAGCTGGGGGGATCAGAGAAGGCTTAAGGCTGCTCAAAGGCTCATAAGATTTAGGGCTGAAGGGCCCCTGGAGAGCAGCTTGTCCAACTTGCTCATTTGACAGAGGAGGACGCTCAATCCGGACAGAGGGAGTGAAGAGGCAGAGTCTGAGCTGAATCATAAATAAAAAAGGATTTAGAAAAGTAGGCATGTGAAGAGGATCCAGGTCAGGCCTTGGGTATGGCATTCACAAGGGCATGGAGGTCGGAGAATGCAAGACCAGACCGGAGATCAGTGAGTGGCTCAGATTTCCGGTGGATGAAATGTACTAAGGATGGAAAGGTAGATTGAAGCTAGCTATGGAGGGCACTGAATGCCAAGCCAAGGACTTTATATTTAATCCTGTAGGTAAAATGTCAGCCCCACTAATCACAGCTACCACATATATAGTGCTCTAAAGTTTACAAAGTACTTAAAATTTAAAAAATGAAAAAAAAAATAAAGTCCCTTTCAAAAAGAAAAGAAAAACAGAGTTAAAAATCAACCTCAGCCCCTCAGGCTCACACCTAGAGTCCTGAGAGAAGGCATGTAATTCTTACAACAACCCTGTGAGGAAAGTACCATTATTATCCCCATTTTCCAGATGAGGAAACTGAGGCAAATCCTGTCCTCCACTCTCCCCGGATAGAGTGCTGATTCTGAAGTCAGGTAAACTCATCATCCGGAGTTCAAATCTGGCCTCAGACACTTACTAGCTGTGTGACCCTGGGCAAGTCACTTAACCCTGTTTGCCTCAGTTTCCTCATCTGTAAAATGAACTGGAGAAGGAATGGCAAACCACTCCAGCATCTTTGCCAAGAAAACCCCAAATAGGGTCACAAAGTGTCTGACACGACTGAAACAACCGAACAGCAACAAATGTGCCAACCACTGTTCTAATTAAGCCATTCTGAAATGAAGGAAAAGGTCATAAAATCAGAAGATCACTGGATCCTAGATTTAGAACTGAAAGAGGCCTTTGAGATTATTTCATCCCACTCTATTGGGATATTACAGATGAAGAAACCGTGGTCCAGAGAAGGAAGTAGTGTGGAAGTGTATCAAAGCCTCTATTTTTTTTTCTTTTAAAAACATTAAGAAAGAAATATCTCTCTAATCTAAAGTCTTTTCTAGACTTATCTGAAAGAAGAAAAATTTATAAGTACTTAAACAGTGCCATAGCAGTTTTCCTCCCATAGCTCCCCTCACCCCATCAGACCCCTAGTCCTGCTGAGAGGAAAGAGGGCCGTAGTTTTTAGCTTAAATTTCTGCAAAATGGATTTGAATTCAAACCAGACTTAGGGAAGGAACACCTTAATCTGATTAAGGCCATTACTGGTCTCCAAGTTCACTGGGTTGAATGCTTTAGGAAAATGACTTTCCAAGATGCTCCATCCATCCATTCATTCACATTCTTCCATAAATTGTCCATATCCACTGAAGGTCCTGAGAACCTCCCTGGCATCGCCTCAGTTCTGCAGGATACTGATGGAATACACACGTCGTCAGTCACTAGCCCTCACTCTTGCAGTGACTGACCCTTCTTTTCTTCCAGCTATATTTTCTTGGATGCTGCGTCTTTGTGCTGCTACCTATTTGGAACATGCAGCCTGCTGGCACCTACTATTGTCCTCTGGGTGATTCTCAAGAGACGCAGTTATGTTCCAAAACTCATAGCCATACAATATTACAGAAAGAATGTTAATGTTTAAAAGAAACTCAACTTCCATTTCAGGGACAGTCTTGGACTCTTCATCTCCTCACTGATTTTTCACTCGTGATATGACCACTGACCATGGTCATCCCCCAAGCCTTCCTAGATCCTCTTCTCCTCTCTCTCTACCCTCTCCCACTCACTCTCTCACATCAGCTCCTCTGGGTTCCGTTACATTTTCTATGCAGAAGAAGACTTCCAGGTCTATATATTCAGATTTAGTTTCTCTCCTGAGCTCTGGTCTCTTATCCTCGACTGCCTATTGGTCATTTCAAATTGTATATCCCATAGGCATTTCAAACTCAGCATGCCCCAAACAAAACTGAACATCTTTTCCTCCCAGACTTTCCCCTCTTCTGAAATTCCCTGTTTTTGTCAAGGGCACCACCATCCTTCCAGTCACCCAGATTCATAACCTTGATGTCATCTTCAACTCATCACTGTCACTTTACCTATCGAAACAGCTGTTACATGTTACCAGTTCTCCCTACCCAAGGATATCTCTTGTATCCTTCTCTTTCTCATGGGACCCCACCCTCATTCCAGCCCTCATCACCTCTTGCCTGGATGGAGTGTTACAATAGCCTCTTACTTGGTCTTCCTTCCTCAAGCCTGTCTCCACTCTAATCCATCTCCACTCAACAACCAAAGTGATTTCCCTAAAATGCAGGTCGGACTGTGTTACTCTCTTACTCAATAAACTCCTTTGACTCCCTATTGTTTCTTGGATGTCTAACATTTAATGCTCTTCATCACCTCATCCCTTCACTCTTGTTCCAGTCTTCTTACATATATCCCTTCACACCCGCTATGGTGTAGCCACACAGTCCTACTTGCTATCTCTCTCTCTCTCTCTGTCTCTCTGTGTCTCTCTCTCTGTCTCTGTCTCTCTGTCTTTCTGTTTCTGTCTCTCTCTGTGTCTCTGTCTCTGTCTCTGTCTCTGTCTCTGTCTCTGTCTCTCTCTCTCTCTCTCTCTCTCTCTGTCTCTCTCACACACACACACGCACACACATATACACACATATACACACATCCCTCCCTCCTCATCTCTACCTCTTGGAACCCCTGGTTTCCTTCAAAGCTCATTTATGTGTGACCTTTTCCATGAAACCTTTCCTGGGTCTCCCAGCTGCTAGTGCCGTCCCTTAAAAAACAATCTGCGATGCGTTTTGCATTTCCCATACCCGTACTGAGGAGCACAGGCTTGGAGCCAGAGGAGCCATAGAGGCCGCTGAATCCAAACTCCTCATTTTTACAGATAATAAAATTGAGCCATGGAGAATTTAAGTGGCTTACTCAGGGGTGCACAGCTGGCAAGTATCTGAGGCAGGATTTGAACCCAGCTCTTTCTAACTTCAAGTCCAGTGCTCTATCCACAACTCCATACCACCTTTCATGTTGTCTTCCCCATCAGAATGTTAACATCTCGAGGATAGGGACATTTTTCTTTGCTTTTTCTATCTGTAGTCCTTAGTGCCAAGTGCCTGGCATAGTGTAGACACTAAATAAATGATGGTTAATTGATTGGCTAATTGAAAGAAGTTTTGCAACTTCCCAAAGGCCATCCAGCCCACTCTGGCAACCCTTCCCTGGGAAGAGGAATGATGGTTTCTGAACTACTCTCCTCATAGGGTTGCAAGTCCAACTAAAATATAAAACAGGTGTGAGCTATCATAAGCACAGTCTGGGCTGGTTATCTGTTTCTCTCTGTCTCTGTCTCTGTCTCTATCTCTGTCTCTGTCTCTCTCTGTGTCTCTGTCTGTCTCTGTCTCTCTGTCTCTCTCTCTCTGTCTCTGTCTGTCTCTCCTCTCTCTCTCTTTCTCTCTCTCTCTCTCTCTCTCTCTCTCTCTCTCTCTCTCTCTCTCTCTTTCTCTCTCCCCTCCCCTCCCCCCACTGCAGATCTGACTTGAAAAGCTATCATTTGGCTCAGCCTCCCAACCGCAAATCCTCTGAGAGGGAGTCAGAAGAAGAGCGGGAACGGGAAGAAAAAAAAACCTATTACAATTTCGTGAAACATTCAGCAAGCTGTCACTGTTAGCTTTCCCACCTTAATTTATCCCATGAGCTCTAACCAGAGCTGCAAGTAGACTGGGTCTTGTGGCTAAGAGAAACTCATTAATCCTGCCTCTAGGCAGGGAGGTCTTGGGGGAGGGAGGAGAGGCACAGAGAACATTTTTTGGGAAGTCGTCAAGCTTTTGTGGAAGTTCCACTGACTAATATTTCTTGAAGGCAGATTTGTGCGCAACCCTGCACTAGGCACTCTGATTAATGGAAAAAAAAAGACTCATTCATTCATTCATTTGCCACTGGACCCACATGGCTCCAGAGGAGAAAGTGAGACTGGTGACTTTGCACAGCCCTCCTTACATCAATCCAATACACTTGCATGTCACGGCATCACCTCCCTGATGGCATGGTCCCTTTTGGGAATGAAGAACAAACAACACAATGGTTTGTAATGCTTTGTAATCAGAAGAGTCGAGTTCAAATCTTGCCCCTGTAATTTATGACTTGTGTGACCTTGGTCAAGCCTCTGAACCTCTCTGTGTCTCAGTTTCCTCATCTGTAAAATAAGCAGGTTACCTCTGGCTCTAGACCTAGGACCCCATGGCCCTGTGGGTAAGAACCTGCCTTGAACACTGTGGTCCTTGACTTTGCATTCTTTCCTGCAGGAGCTAGAACTATATAACTGCAGAGGCCACTAGGTGGCGCTAAGCAGGTAAGTGCAGGAGTAAGAGTCGGGAAACCCTGAGTTCAAATACTACCTCAGGCACACTTCTTAGCTTTGTGAGCTTAGGCCAGTGACTTAAGCCTTCTCTGCCTCAGTTTCCTCATCTGTAAAATTACAATAATAATAATAACAGTACATATCTCACATGTCGGTATGTTGATCAAATGGGAAAACATGTAAACTGCACTGTAAACCTTAAAATGCTATATAAATGCTATTATTATTATAATCATTATCTAAGAATCCTGGCACTCAGGTGGGCACTATGAAATGCCCTGGGGCAAGAAGCATGAAAGGTGGTCTCCAGCCAACACTTCATTTGAGAAAGAGGCACCTTGGGAAGGGGCCGTGGTTCTCAAGACCTAAGGTCCTGAAGGGAGAGTATGGAATTCTGATTTGTGAAAGCCATAATACACAGTGAGAAGTGAAAGCTGTAAACAAACTCTGTGAAAGATGGAAGCCCGGACACGGTGACCTGTTAAAAATCCTAACTTAGATACTGAAGCATAATTTAGACACTGAGTCTAAACTTGGATTCTGTGACCCATGAAAGTCATAACATAGACACATAATATGGGCATGTTTATAACCCGCACATGATCGATACACAAACCTGTGTTTGGGCATTTTCCCCAACAATATTGACTTAATGCCCAAGCTCAGAAATGAACTCGTTGCTAAGCAGAAACCCAAAATATCCACCAATCAGTAGTGATGTACTCAATGACTCCTGGCTCCACCCCCCCCCCCTTTGTTTGATTTCTCTAACTACCACTGGGCTTTCCTGGGGTCTTTGGGGGATCCAACCTGTAGTCTGACCACTGCCTCAGACTGATGACTATCACGCTCTTGGCAGGGACCCATTATACTGCCCTAATGTAAGTATCCAATTGATTAAACTACTACCGATGGGATACAGGCCCAAGCCGAGATCTTTGCCCCTTACCCCAAAAGAGTTTGGATTCCATTTGTCTAAAGGACCCTGGAAAACTCCACCTTGAAATCTCCTTGGATCTCCCTGCTTGATCTGGGGTTCCTTTGAGGCTACAAGCCTTTTATTATTGCTGTGTCCAAATCTCTCTTCAGTTACTTCCCACCCTTAATCCCATTCTCTGGGCTACTGGTCATTCCCAACAAGATCCTCCCTAGATTTGACCTCTAGTCATCTCAGGGTACTGGCCATTCCCATCAAGACCCTCCCTAGACCTCCCCCTTCTCCAGACACCCCGGACTGTAAGGGGTGATTGAATTTTGTTTCCACAGAAATCGTGTGATACATAATTTGTGAAACCTAAGGAGTCATACTAGTCAGAAAGTCTCCTACTTATTAGTTACTTCAGCAATAAAAATTGTGGCAGAGGATGTAGCTCAGAATCCATTCTTTTTGTTCTTTGAGAAGACCTTTTTCCTGTGTCAAAAACTGTCATGGCTGTGTGTGTATCAGGTAAAGGTATGCGCCAGGTGAAGATTCATAAAGGATGAGGCCCATTAACCCAATCTTAGATAATGGGACTTTTCTTGTGGATATCCTGGTTTGAATCTTCAACTCACACTTTTGTCAACTTTATTAGCCACTGAGAAAATTCCTTTCTTATGCTATGAAGATCATGAAATTTGAATGATGCAGACATCCTGAGTTGGAATTGTTCTAAAAAATATTTATGGCTTGTCATTCCTTTACTAAATAAAGTATAAAGAAAATGAGGATGGGGGTGAGGTGAGGGCATTGAAATGTAAGCAGGGGTGGAGACTCACTGGCTTTTTAGGCATTTTTGGATAGGCTGTGAACCCTGAAATACCCAGCCAATGGGGAACAGGGGAGGGAAATGTGAATCAGGATAGAAAAAGGCTTTGTAATTGTTTTAAAGGGTGTACCTGTGCCTGTCAGGTTACCTTTTACCACAAGTGGACGTAAAATAAAATTCTTTTTTTCCTGAATTTACTGGAGTTCTTTGTAAGCTGCTTGTTTCTCACAAGGCTACTTGGTCACCCCTGGATCCCACCCTCAGTCTTTCTGTATATAAGATCCACCTTGTTTCCATGAAAATTCTCAGATTCTATCTAGCCTGCTTACATTAGCAATACAAATGCTTAGATTCCTTAAGAGTCTACCCAATATGGTGGATCTTTAATAAATTTTGTTTGTCTTTGGCTGAAAGAAGGCTTGGGTAGAATTCATTCGGGCAGGACCCACATGGTGTTATTTTGGAGTCCTAGCGCCCCTAAACCTCAACACTAGCTATAGTCAGTCTTGAGTTCTTTGGCTTCTTCCTTGGGTATTGCACTTGTCCCACTGTTTGGGAGGGAGATACAGAGTTCCCTAGGTGGGGGAATTCTGTACCTCACAGAGAGAATGAAATGCCTGGATGTACTGAGGTTGCTGAAGACATGCATGAGCGCATGAATGAAGCATTTGTTAAGTACTTCTTATATGCAAAGCATTGTGCTAAGTTCTGGAGAAGCTGCCATTTGAAAAAACATATGGTATCTTCCATATTTTAAGACCTGCCAGTAGTGGAGAACGAGTCTGAGTCAAGATGACCTGGTTTCAAATCCTGGTTTTAAATTCTTTAAGACCTTAAGATAGCATCATCATCAACAATAAGCATTTATTAATCACCTCCTGTATGGCAGGCACTATGTTAAGTGCTAGAGATTCAAAGAAAGACAAAAAATATGGTTCCTGCCTTCAAGGGGCTCACAGTCTAGTGGGAGAGACCACAGGCAAAGCACGATATAGAGAGTGTAAATGAGAGATAAACTCATGGGCTATAGTCCAGGAAAGGCCTCTTGAAGAAGGCAGAATTTGTTGCAGAGCATGACTAAGGCAAGATACTCTAAAATGGAGACCTACCTTACAGGATCTTCATCAGGTTGCCCCTTTGCAAACGTTAGAGTGCTATCAAAATGTGAGCTATTCCTTCCCCAATTTACCACTAGAGGGTTGTTATGAGGGTCAAACAAGATAGTGAATATTAAATATTGTCACTGGAAAGCACTAGATAAACAGTCCTGTAGTCATTTGATTCTTGGGGGATCAGTCAGTCGACAAGCATTTATTATGCACCTAATATTTGCCAGGCACTATGCTAAGCTCTGGGGATACAAAAAGGGTCAAAGACAGTCCCTGCTCACAAAGAGTTTACAATGTAGTGGGGAGACAATTCAATTCAACAAACATTTATTAAACACCTACTACGTGCCAGGCACTGTGCTAAGCTCTGGGGCATACAAAAAGGGACAAAAGACAGTCCCTGCCCTCAAGAAGTTTACAATTGAATGGCGAGATAATTCAATTCAACAAACATTTATTAAGCATCTACTGTGTGCCAGGCACTGTGCTACTGAACTATCTCTTAGGATAAATAGGATATATTTAACAAAAGGAAGACACCAGAATTAAGAAATATTGAGAAATGCTTCCTGTAGAAGGTGGGATTTTAACTGGGACTTGAAAGACAGTAGACAGGGATAAGGAATGAGAACATTCCAGGCACAGGACACAACCTGAGAAAATGCCTGGAGTTGGGAGATGCTGTGTCTTCTTTGAAAAATAGCAACGATCAGTGTTCATGGATCACTTGATTAGGGTTAACACTGGGTATCCTAGCAGGCTACGTGTGAGCTACCTAGGTGCTAAGACAGGGGTGTCAAACGTACAGCTGGTGGGCTGCAACCCTCTGAATGTTGCCCAAACCAGATTAAAATGTAATTGGGAAATATTTGGCAAAATAAATAAGAATATAATAAAACATCAATAATATTACATTTTAAAACTAAGTCAATATGTGGTTTGCAAGGATCCTTCTGTTTGGAATAGTGGCCCCCATTTCTAGTTGAGTACACAAGACCCAGGATGTTCCTGCCCTCCAGCAGCTTATACCTGAACGAGACAAGACTTTTTTCTATGTGTGAGGATTTAATAAAAAAAAAAGTCTAACTGCAATCTGGGGAAGTTCAGCACTGGGAAGGTGGACAGTGATTCTACCCCCACTCTAGCTTTATCAGGAGAGGCTCTGGAGGAGGCCAGCTTTGAGTGGTGTTTTAAAGGAAGGGAAGGCAGTGGACTGGCAGACGTTAAGTGGGAGACTGTTCCAACGTAGAAGAGAGTAGGGAGGAAATCCTGGAGGCAGGAATGGAAAAGGAGAGAGTGCCAAGTAAAATCTGGCTTCATTGGAGTGCTGGTGAGCAATGGCAGTTGGGCTGAAATAGGCAAGTGTGTATGTATGGGATGGTGATGTGGATGGAGATGTTGAAAGCCCCAGATTGGCCTCTTCAGCTCCTTTGTGTCTCAGTCCATTCCTCTGAACTATAGTTCTACTGGTCCTGACCTTGACCTAGGTTCTTTGGATCACAGATATATAGGTAAAAGGGACCTTAGTGGTCTTCAAGGCCAACCCACTCTTTTTATAGTTGTGGAAACTGAGGCCCAGAGAATCAAGGTAGATGACACCAATCCCCCCATTTAATAGAGGAGGTCGTGGAACCCTAAAGAGGGGAAATGGCTTAGTTCATGGGAAGTGACAGAACAATATGGCGCCTTCACCTCTCAACCCTTTATTTTCTCTTCTGCCTTGACTGGTGTTAGTTGTTGGGTTGCCAAGTTGCAAGCACCCAAGGCTGCTGCGGCAATTCTTGCCCTTCCCTAGGGACAAGATTTTGAAGTAAGCTTATGTAATGGGGGTCTAGAAAGACTGGGAGATCTGCTTCTAGGAGAGTATGGGTGATATGTAATGGAAGTGTGTTGAAGAGATGTTGGACCCATGTATACAGTCTGTAACTATCCTAGTTTGCTAACCATGGGTAAATGGCAGCCTCTTTGACTAGCTGACATTGGGGAACCTTCCAGATGGCCATGATTGGCCTCAGCTATCCTCTTTGTCTGCTCTCTCTTTGTTTGACTCCTTTACCGATAGCATTAGGTGAGAGATCGTGTCTTAAAGAGGGAGATCTCGGGTTCTCCTCTCTGAGAACAATATGCACCCCCATAGAACAAACTCAGTCTTTTGGTTTTATATTTGCTTGTTTGTTTTGTTTTGTTTTAGGTGAAGACTGTGACCTTGCAAGTTCTGAAAGGTTAGGAGAGAGAACCTTTGGGAGCCATCTAGTACTCTGGATTCTGGGAATCTGAGTTCATGCTGGGCTTTTGCCACCAGCTCAACATCAGTACACTGAGAACTGACTCTCAAGAGTGACCTTCAGGTCAGAGCCAAGATGGCAGAGTAAAAACAGGGACTTCCTTGAGCTCTCCCCCAAGTTCTTCCAAACGCCTGTAAAAAATGACTTTAAGCAAATTCTAGAGCTATAGAACCCACAAAATGACAGAGTGAAACAAGTCTCCGGCCCAAGATGGCCTGGATAGTCTCTAAGAAAGGTCTGTCGTACCATGCTGGGAGCAGAACGCAGTCCAGTGTGAGCTGCACAGACCATGCCAGAGTGGGGGTGGGGGAGGTAGGGGAGGTGGGGGGTAGTGCAGGCCTCAGGGCACTGAATCACTGAGCTGTAGTGGTTTCTAGACTTCTCAACCCACAAACGCCAAAGACAACTTAGCAGGTTAGTGGGAAAACTGTTGGAGCTGAGTGAGAGAAGGGCACCGTCTGGCCCCAGCCCCAGGGCAGCAGAAGTGGCAGCAGCCACTTCCAGAGCTTCAGGCCCACAGACAGTGGGGTGGGGGTGGGGGAGGAAATCAAGCAGCTGCTCAGAGCAGGAGTGCAGGGATCTCTTTGCTGGCTCTGAGGCAGGAGTCTCTTGCTTTGTCCTGCTTGGATCTGGGTCTCAGTCCTGGTTAGCAGTCCTGGGGTGAGGAGGAGTGCTGTGTGGCAGAGCTTGTGGTGGCTGTGGAGAGGGAGTCCTCCTAGCAGAAGTCCTCCAAGGCAGAAAAAGAGTGCTTAAGGTCACTCACAGACCAGAGCACAGGCTAGTAGAGAAGTAAACACCTCTCCTTGGATCATACCACCTTAGAAGAACTGAAAATTTATAGGTAGCTCAGAAAACAGCAGCACAAAACCCCTGAAGCTTGGGACAGAGCACTTACCACTCTGGAAGCAGATTCATACCTTGGCAAAAAGCTCAAAAGTCAAGCAATTGGCTGGGAAAATGAGCAGACAGTGTAAAAAAAATCTCAGACTATAGAATCTTACTTTGGTGACAAGGAAGATCAAAACATATAGCCAGAAGAAGACAACAAAGTCAAATATCCTACATCCAAAGCCTCCAAGAAAAATATGAATTGATCTCAGGACATGGAAGAGCTCAAAAAGGATTTTGAAAATAGAGTAAGAGAAGTAGAGGAAAAATTGGGAAGAGAAATGAGAGGGAGGCAAGAAAATCATGAAAAATGAGTCAACAGCTTGCTAAAGGAGACTCAAAAAAATACAGAAGAAAATAACACCATAAAAAATAAACTAACCCAAATGGCAAAAGAGCTCCAAAAAGCCAATGAGGAGAAGAACGCCTTAAAAAACCAGAACTGGCCAAATGGAAAAGGAGGTCCAAAAGACCATTGAAGAAAATAATTCCTTAAAAATTAGAATGGAGCAAATGGAAGCTAGTGACTATGAGAAATCAAGAAATTATAAAACAGAAACAAAAGAATGAAAAAATAGAAGATGATGTGAAATATCTCATTGGAAAAACCACTGACCTGGAAAATAGATCCAGGAGAGATAATTTTAAAATTGTTGGCCTACCTGAAAGCCATGATAAAAAAAAAAGAGCCTAGACAACATCTTTTAAGAAATTGTCAAGGAAAACTCCCCTGATATTGCAGAACCAGGGGGTAAAATAGAATGATCACCTCTTGAAAAAGATCCCAAAAGGAAAGCTCCTAATAATATTGTAGCCAAATTCCAGAGTTCCCAGGTCAAGGAGAAAATATTTCAAGCAGCCAGAAAGAAACAATTCGAGTATTGTGTAAAAGATCTAACAGCTTCTACATAATGGCTTGGAATGTAATATTCCAGAGATCAAAGGAGCTAGGATTAAAACCAAGAATCACCAACCCAGCAAGACTGAGTATAAAACTTCAGGGGAAAAAATGGCTATTCAATGAAATAGAGGACTTTCAAGCATTATTGATGAAAAGACCAGAGCTGAATAGAAAATTTGACTTTCAAATACAAGAATGAAGAGAAGCATGAAAAGGTAAACAGGAAAAAGAAATCATAAAGGACTTATTAAAGTTGAACTGTTTGTATATTTATAACTCACGAGACCTTTCTCAGTATTAGGGTAGTTGAAGGGAATATACATATATATAGACAGAGAGCACAGGGTGTGTTGAATATGAAGTGATGATATCTAAAAAATTAAATTGAAGGATGAGAGAGGAATATATTGGGAGAAGGAGAAAGGGAGAGAGAGAATGGGGTAAATTATCTCGCATAAAAGAGGCAAGAAAAAGCTGTTATAATGGAAGGGAAGAGGAGGGAAGTGAAAGGGAATGAGTGAACCTTGCTCTCATTGGATTTGGCTTACAACTGAGAGACAGTCCAGAGCACAGTTGATGCACCTAGCTTGTACAATCATTAATAATTTATACTCACATTGCAAGAGACCTTAAGGTTCATAAAATGCAGGTCTTATGAGGTGGGTAGGACAAGCATTATTATCTCAACCTTGTATATGGTAGACTCTTGATAAATGCTTGTTGAACTGAGTTGAATTATTCCTATTTTAGGGAGAAAAAAATGGAGTCTCCAAAGTCCTTTTGCCCAAGGTCGCACAGCTAGCAAAGGTCAGGGTTGGGATTCTTGCTCTGAGGCCAATGCTCCATCTGCTAGGCTGCTTTTCTTGTGATATACAGTGCTTGATGGGGATATGATGTCATAACATCATCCCTGCTTCTTCTGCCTCTTCCTGGTGCCAGCCTTGTGTGGGCACCAGAGCAGCATGAGCTGCAAAAGCCCAGGATAAACCCAGACCCCCAGAAGCCCCTTCACATACCACAGTGGTAAGAAAGGTGGCATAGTAGAGGGATGTTGGACTCGGAGTCAGGAGAGCCTGAGTTTGAAACCTTCCTCATATACTTAGTAGCTTTGTGACCCCAGAAAGTCACAATCTCTTTCAACCTCAGTTTTCTTATTTGTCAAAAATGGAGATAATTGCACCTATTTCATAGGGTCATTGTAAGGAACAGAGGAGGAATAGCTAAACATCAGAGGGCCATAGAAATGCCAGCTATTATTATTATTATTAATTATACAAGGGCCAAAGACCCGAGATCAGCGCCATACTGGGCTCTCTCTGCAGCCTTGCTTGGTCTCTCCGTTGCCTCACTAAACACCATTATGGTCAGCTGTCACTGTCTGATAAACCCATTCTTACATCCCCCAAGACGGTAGCAGATAGCAAGCTAGGACTGGAGTCAGGAGGACCTGTGTTCAAATCTGGCCTCAGACACTTACTAGCTGTGTGACCCTGGGCAAGTGGCTTAACCTTGTTGGCCTCAGTTTCTTCATCTGTGAAATGAGCTGGAGGAGGAAATGGCAAGTTACTGCAGTATCTTTGCCAAGAAAACCCCAAACTGGGTCACAACAAGTCAGATATGACTGAAATTACTGAACAA
This sequence comes from Phalanger gymnotis, assembly GCA_028646595.1. Classification (NCBI taxonomy): domain Eukaryota; kingdom Metazoa; phylum Chordata; class Mammalia; order Diprotodontia; family Phalangeridae; genus Phalanger; species Phalanger gymnotis. Next base: position 27,844,869 of record CM053622.1, read on the forward strand.
CAACTTCCCACGGTTGTTAGAATAAAATAAGGTGCTTATGAATCACTTCACAAATATTAAATCACTAAATAAATATTTTATTATTATCACCATGATGATATTATTATATTATGATATATAATATTATGATGATATTATCACCAAATTAAGAGAGGTGATGATACCTAAAATAGAGAGCTGGACCTTGTATTCACAGAAACCTGGGTTTACATCCCTCCTTGGACACCCACTAACCGTTATTTTCTTCTCCTTCCTTCTTCTTCTTCTTCTCCTCCTCCTCCTCCTCTTTCTTCTTCTTCTCTTTCTCCTCCCCTTTCTCTTCCTCCTCAGACAAGTCACTCAACTTCTCTATGCCTCAGTTTCTTTATCAATAAAATGAGGAGAGTGGTAGCAATTAAACCCTCTAGACTGTTGTGAGGTCAAGTGAGATAGTATGTTTAAACACTCTGCAAACCTTAAAGCCTGAAAGAAAGCTGATGAGAGGCAGCCAGTACAATGAAAAGACCGTTGGTTTGGAGGCAGAGGACCTGGATTCAAATCCTATCTCTATAGCTTTCTAGCCATGTGACCTTGGGTTAGTCACGTGGACTCAATAGCCGCTACGGTCTCTTCCAGGCCCAGCTCTACAATCCTGAAGGCAATTCTTTCCCAGCCCTCATATTCCTGCCTCTAGGAATCCTTCCTGATCCCAGCCTCCCCGGAGGGAAAGGGATTTCTCTCTTCTCAAACTTCCCTTGTTCTTCTTTTCTCTGAATCCTACTCTATTTTGTCTCACACTTTAAAAAAAGAAATTAACCCCAGAGAGACCTTTTGGCCAAGCGCCTGATCACATTCAAAGATGACTTAGTTATATTTATTCTTTCAATTCTAGACATAATAGTGTGTTTTTTGCCTCCCCTCCATTAGAATGTAAACTCTTCGAGAGAGATTTACAAATGGAAAACTCTTTACCTGACACCCATAGGCGCTTAACAAACGTTTGTTGATTGATTGATTGATTGATTGATTGACAGGACCAGAGCTTGGCCATTTCACGTCCAGCCCAGTTGTTTGCCCCACCCAACACCAGAGGGAGCTGGGGAAGCATCAATCTCTGTGGTTCCTGGAGTACTGGCAACCTCTGTCTGTCCCTGGCACAGCTGCCTTCTGGGAGCCGCTGCTCAGTCAGTGGTTCCTTGTCTCTTTTGGTCCCTCAAACCCTTGGCCTTCAATAAAACCTTCTTGCTGTCACTGCCCTCTCCCCGCCACCCCATTCAATACGAAGGGAAAGAAATTCTGGACTCTACCATGCATGTGTACATACATTACAATACAATCCATTAATTATAACATAATTACTCACAATACAACACATAATTACAGTACAATAGGTTAATTTTCATAAAAAACTATTGGGTAGCATTTTTCATATGAAGTTATGAAGTATAATTTTAAAAACATCTAATACTTCTTTGTTGTTGCTCAGTTGTAGCAGACTCTTTGTGACCCCATTTGGGGTTTTCTTGGCAAAGATACAGGAGTGGTTTGCCATTTCCTTCTCCAGTTCATTTTCCAAATGAAGAAACTGAGGCAAACAAGGTTAAGTGACTTGCCTAGGGTCACACAGCTAGTATCTGAGGCCACATTTGAACTCAGGTCCTCCTGACTCCAGTCCTAGCTTGCTATCTGCTACCAGCTGCCTCTTCATCTTGAGGATGTAAGGATGGGAAGGAAGGAAGGAAGGAAGGAAGGAAGGAAGGAAGGAAGGAAGGAAGGAAGGAAGGAAGGAAGGAAGGAAGGAAGGAAGGAAGGAAGGAAGGAAGGAAGGAAAGAAGGAAGAGAGGAAGGAAAGAAGGAAGAGAGGAAGGGAGGAAGGGGAGGAGGGAGGGAGGGATGAGGAATCTAGTCAGTAAACCCCAAGGTAACTTGACAGCTTCTGGATAATAAATTTACCTTCCTTTGGAGAGAAGAAGGAGAGGGAGAGGGAGAGGGAGAGGGAGAGGGAGAGGGAAAGGATGAGCTGAGTTATCCATCTGGCTGGGTCCCCATTCAGGCAGCTCGCCTAAAATGGCCAGGGTCTCCCATTTCATCCTGGGCCATCCCCAGTTGCCCTGATGAACATCTGGCCCCTGGAAGTCAATTGCAAGTCATGTCAGCATTTCCCTGATGTCGTGGTCCTTTTTGAGAATGAAGGACAAACACAACAACACAACAATTCCCATTTTACAGAATAGACTCATGGAGTGGAGGCACAAAATGTTATCCCCATTTTACAGATGATGAAACAGAGGTGCAAAGATGTCGAGTGATTTGCCCAGGGCCACACAGCTGGTGAGTCTCTGAGCCCGAATTTGAACTCAGTTCTTCATCACCTAGTTGTCTAGAGGCAAGCATGATTGCTGAAACATTGTTAGTGATAAGATTGAAGAAGGTCAAATGTTGTTCAATTTTTTTTTTATCAGGGGAAGAGAACAGTCTGCAAACTGTAGGACATTGACCTTGACATGTTTTCACAGGAAAATTCTGGAACTAAATCTTAGTCAACAAAAGTCTGCAGAATACAAGTCTACAAAAGGAAGTGAGGACCACAAAAGCCAATGTGATTTCAAAACAGATAGGTCATGTCAGATTAGCCCATTATCCCTTTCTGGTGGACTTCCTGAGTGAATAGATCAAGGGAATGTTCTAGATATAGCCCAGCCAAAGCTCCAAAAAATGTCTCAGGATATTCTTATGGGAAAAAGGGAAAGAAGTGAGCTAGCTAAAAACATAATTAGATCATGGTTCCTTAACCCAGGGACCACAGACCTCCAAAGGGTTTCTGGATATATTTCAGGGGCTCTATGAACTTGGCTGGGAAAAAAATTTAATCTTTATTTTTGCTAACTCTGACTGAAATTCGTCATTTGTTTTAATTATGAATTTAGGCAACAAGACTCTCTTCCTAATTTCCCTATTAGAGTTGAGAGTATAACAATCCGCCTAATCCCCCAGATTCAAAATCTAGGTGTCCACCTGGACTCCTCTCTCTCTCTCTCTCTCTCTCTCTCTCTCTCTCTCTCTCTCTCTCTCTCTCTCTCTCTCTCTCTCTCTCTCTCTCTCTCTCTCTCTCTCTCTCTCTCTCTCTCTCTCTCTCTCTCTCTCTCTCTCTCTCTCTCTCTCTCTC
>CM053622.1:27848113-27866097 GCA_028646595.1 Phalanger gymnotis
ACAGTGCTGGGTCTGGATTCAGGAAGACCTGAGTTCAAATGTGACCTTGGATACTTCCTAGTTGTGTGACCCTGGGCAAGTCACTTAACCTTGTTTACCTCAGTTTCCTCAACTGGAAAATGGGCTAGAGAAGAAAATGATAAACCATTCCAGTGTCTTTGCCAAGAAAATCCCAAATGGGGTCATGAAGAGTCAGACATGACTAAATAACGACAGTCAATGTTCACTGATCGACTGACCAATAGGAATCAGATATTTTCACACCACTTTACACTGGGTGCAGATATCTCAAAACAGTTTACCCTCATCACTTTTTTTGAGATTGCTGTAAGGTTTGATTGAATTTTATTTCCCTAGAAATTATATGAAACATAATTTGTGAAGCCTAAGAAGTCATACTGAAGGAAAACTGATTGTAGTGGAGTGCCACTGGGGATGTTGGCTGCCTCTTAATCGCATATCTGAAAGCAGACTCCCCTTCTTTTGGTCTGAGAAAGCCCTTTTGCTGTGTATCAAACACTGCCAGACCAGGTGTGGCTCACCAAGGATGCGGTCCGTTGACCCAGACGCTGTCATAGATAATGGGACTCTTCCTATGGATAGCCTGAGTTTGAATCTTCACCTCACACTTTTGTCAGTTCTCTTAGCAATTTAGAAAACTCCTTTCTCATGCTATGGAGATCATAAAATCTGAGTGCTGCAGACTAAAAGCATTTTATGGCTTGGCATTTCCTTTATTAAATAAAGTATAAAAAATGAAGATGAAAGAGGGAAGGGGGAATTGAAATGTGGAAATGAAAGATGTAAGCAGGGGTGTAGACCCGTGTTGGGGTGGGGTTTAGGTGTTTTCAGATAGGCTGTGAACCCCAAAATGCCTGCCCAATGAGGAAATGTGAATCAGGATAGAAACCATAAAAGGGCTGTGTAATTTGCCTAAAGTTGCTTGCGCCTACTAGGTTACCCTTTTTTTTTTCTATAAAGGGTTGATCCATCCGAAACAATGTGAAAGAAAAATCTTTTTTTCTAAATTCACTAATGGTCAGGTGGAATTCTTGGTAAGACGATTATTTCTCACTATCACTATAGCTACTAGACCCCTTGCTAGATGACTCACAATTGCAGTCTTCCTGTCTGTAGACTATATGTCAGAATAATTGGTTTCCTTTGAAATCCTATGTAATTTAATTTGATGTATTTAAAAACATGATTCTGGGAAGGGATCTATAGGCTTCACCAGACTGCCAAAAGGGTCCAGGACACAGGAAAGGTTAAGACTGCCTAAAAGAGATGGCTCTGGCACTGGCTGAACAGTTTGGCTCAAAGAATGAATGCTCGCTAATTCTAGCCAGCATGTTATCTAGTACTTTAGGGTTTCCAATTTTTTTCATAAATTTTATCCTGACAACCCTGGCCTGGGAGGTAGGAGCTGATATTATTTCCCATTTTACAGATGATAAAATTGGGGCAGACAGAAGCTTAGCGATTTGCTCAAAGTCACACAGCTAGTAAGTATCAGAGGCTACTGGGGTCTTCCTGACATCAGGTTTAGTTCTCTATCCACCGCTCGCACCATTTAGCTCCCTTGTTAGGGGCTCAATATCAAACTGGAATAGATGGGACGCAGACAATAGGTCAAAAGACTGAGCTAGAGAAGGAAATGGCAAACCACTCTAGTATCTTTGCCAAATCAACGAGAGTCAGACACAACTGAAAGGACTCGACAGCAACAAATGCATACCATGGGCCAGACACCATGCTAAGCATTTTTACAAATATGATTTCTTTGGATGCTCACAACAACCCTGGGAGGTAGGTGCTGTTATTATCCCCATTTTACAAATGAGGAAACTGAGGCACTGGGAAGTTAAGTGACTCGTCTAGGATCACACAGCTACTCAGTGTCTGAGAATGATTTTGAACTCAGGTCTTCCTGACTCTAGGTCCAGTGCTCTGTCCTTTTCTCCATCTAGCTGCCCCCAAGAGAGCAACTTGATGACATCACCAGAAGGAATTGATGGCTCTGCAGTCTTGGAGGCATAATATATATGCCTCTCCGTGTAGATGTCCTAGCTATGTGTGTTTCTTACATGCAAGCTGATCAACCTATGACCTTGCCAGAAGTGCCATCTACATGTGTGTCTGCCATATGGTATGTCTTCTACGTGTCCATGTTTCCCACTGGTGGTATGGGATTTGTGGGGGAATCTGCCCCAGGTTTATGGAGAAATAGTCTATTTTTTCCTTGGCTTTTCCTAACTTTGCCACTTCATGAATACCTTTTCTTTTAAAGAATTGTGGGTTAACTGCTTGCGAGCTATGTTTTTTTTTTTTCCTGAGCTATAGTTTTGAGTAGAAGCAGATCCAAGCTACCTTGGACTCTGGAGGAGAGGCACTTAAAAGAGAAGGTGCTCCAGGTGCTTTGACCATGTATTCTGACCAGGTGAGAGTAAGGCAGGCCCATCAACTTCTTGTGGCACCATCCCTCTCTTAATGCCGCCTAAGGCTGCAGTGGGTTTTCTGTATGTTCGTTTACTACCATGGCCCCCATTATATTGACTTACATTGAGGTTATATTCCACTTGTAACTCAGGACTCTCATATGAATAATCTCCCAGCTCTTGCTTCCCTGAAGTGGAATCGTGGAACCCCATGATTTCATCTGCCTGGCTTTGGCCCTTTTTTCTGGTCTCTTAAGCTCTTTTCAGATCCCGACTTTGCTGTCCAATGGATTAGTTATACCTCCCGGCTTGGCATCGTCTTCCAAATGGACAAACATACCACCCACATCTCCATCCAAATCACCAATGAAAACTTAAGAAGGTGGAAAAGCACAGAGCTGAGATCTGTTTGTTCCGCTGTTTTTCTGACAAAAGTTACAGTCAGCGACAAATTTCTGCAGCACTGAGAGGATAGACCCACTTGAAGCTGGGGGGATCTTCATTCATCTTGGTCTGTCAAGTGGGGCAATGGGGACACCTGGACCCCCTTTACAATGCACAGTTACAGGCCTGGACCTCTTGACCCTTAAAATGCTGCCCCTTTATTCAGACAGAAAAGAAATGAACTATTAACAGTCTGTTATGATGTCAAAGCAGAATGAGGGAATTTCAAAAATGCCCTTCCCCTGAACACCATCTTTGTGCAGACTTCTGGGGGTGGAGTTGGGGCAAGGTGGGAGGGGGAAGGGGAGTACTTTGCTTGGCAGAAAGGGAAAGACTTCCTTTTCTATTTTATCCTATTTTTCACCCCCAGCTATGACCACATCAGCTGCCTTTGCCAGGCCCCGCCTCCCCTTCCCTGTCATTGGAGGAAGTGAAAGCCATGGTCTCCTCTTCCAAAACAGGATGTTCCCTGTCTTCTGGTTCTCTTGGGCTGACTGCCATCTGTCCTTTTCGGCTGTGAGCTCTTCTTCGGGGAGCCGGAGGACGCCTGCCCCCAGCCATGTGTTCCTGCTGCAGCTGGAGGGACATATGCAAGTATGAGACAGCCAAGGTCATCCGTGTTCAAAGCATGACCTATGGGACTATAAGATGGACCCTCTGTACGATAGTCTTCCTCTATGTTTGGTAAGCCATACGGGACTGCTTTCTTCTTCGGCTAACAACTCGGCCCCTAACCCTCCCCTCATCCCCAAGTAATACATTTCTTCTTTGTCCCTCCGTTGCTTGTGGTCCTACATCCCCACCTATCCTTCCACTGACTGCTCTCATTTGGGAGGAAGAAAGCAGTACCAGGAGACTGCCAATAAAAGGCCTGGTGGGCATTTGGGCATGGCACTTAGGATTTCTCGTGAATGAGTCAGAATAAAACACATTCTGGGGCACTACAAAAAGCTTCAACTGTGGAGTCAGAGGGTCTGGGTTCAAATTTGTCCTCTGATAACTACCTACCTCAGCACTAGTAACTTAAGCTTCTTGGTCCTCAGTTTCCATGTCTGTAAAAATAAGAGGGTGGACCGGATAGCCTCTAAGGTTGATTCCAGCTCTAAAGCTATGATACTAGATAGGACTCCAAGTCAAATATTGCCTTTATTCCTGATTACTTGTGTGATTCTGAAAGACACTAAATCCCCTGGCCCTCAGTTTACTCATCTGTAAAAAAAAGAGAGTTAGACTAGATGGCCCCTGATGGTCCTTTTTAGGTCTAGATCTGTGCTCCCACCATGTAATTGTGGGAAGATTCTGGAAAACACTAGATTTATGGGGAAGAGAGATGGAATTTTCAGGATGGATTCCCTCCAGTGATAAACAGTGGGCGTCTCTGCCAGCTTATAACAAGCTTCAGCGAGCAGAATGTTGAGATCAGGCACTCTAGTCTAAAGAAAAAAAAAATTGCCAGAAGGTCCCATTTGCCCTCTGTTCATGGCAAAATCGACAGGTTTCTGTGGAAGGGGACTTTGTCTTTCAAGGGGTTTCTTGCCCTGCTGGGACTGGGTAGCTGGTAGGTATGCCTTTGTCAAAAAACTTGGAGGCACAATTGGGTTCTTAGATGGCTGAAATCTGATCAGCAGTATACAAGTAACCTCAGAGAAGAGGTGCAGAAGAACAGGGAGGGGAAGATATTTGAAAACTCCCCTCTCTGGTTCTACCAGGATCATGTGGTTTTAGTTGGCTCCTAACATCTGTTGGTATTGCCGTCAGCCAACGCAGAAATCAACCTGCCTGGTGCAATGGAATGAATTAAAGACATGTTGTTCTGTAGTCAGAGGACCTAGGTTCTCATCCTAACTCTGGGCAAAGCCTCCCTGTGACTCAGTTTACTCATCTGTAAAATGGAGGCAGGGGTAGGGATTGAACTAAATGGCCTCTGAGTCCCCTTCCAGCTCTAAACCTAGGAGCCTATGATGTGGGTTATAGTTTCACTAACTAGCACCAAGTATTGGAGAATTCACTTCTCTCTGGGACTCATTTTCCCCATTTCTAAAATAAAGGAGGTGGTTGAAATCACTAAGGCAACTTTCAGTTCTAAAATTCTATTCTAGTCTAACCTCTGTTCAGAGAGATTATGAAAATCAAGCATGTCTAAGAGTTTGTCATCCATCCACCACCCACCCACCCATCAATCTCTCGGTTGAATCTATTGATATCCATCCATCATAGCCAACCCACTGCATCCATCTATCACATTCACCCCTCACTGAAATCCAGTTCAATTGCAAGTCAAGGCATCATCTCCCTGATGTCATGGTCCTCTTCGAGAATGAAGGACAAACTACACACACACAACCAACCATCCATCCATTATATTCATCATATCCATCCATCCTATCAGTCCATCCATCTATCCGTTGTATCTATTTATTCTATCTGTCCATAATATCCATCCACAGTATCCATCCATCTTTCTATCCGCCATATGCAACTATCATATCCATCCATCTATCATATCCTTTATATCCATCCATCCATCCTTCCGTCCACTCATAGTATACATCTCTATGTATCCATCCATCCATTGTATCTATTTATTCTATCTATCCATAATCTCCATCCACAGTATCCATCCATCTATCCATCCACTGTATGCAACTATCATATCCATCCACCATACCCATTATATTCATCCATCCTTCCATCCCATTGATCCATCCATCCATTCATAGTATACATCTCTATGCATGCATCCATCCATTGCATCTATTTATTGTATCCGTCCATAATATCCATCCACAGTATGCAACTATTATATCCATCCATCTATCATATCCATTATATTCATCCATCCTTCTATCCCATCAATCCATCCATCCATTCATAGTATACATCTCCATGCATGTATCCATCCATTGTATCTATTTATTGTATCCATCCTTAGTATCCATCCACTGTATCCAACTATCATATCCATCCACCCACCCATCCATTGTAACCATCCATCTCTCCATCTATCCATCCATTCAACATAGACCTGGGGGAACATGTAGAGTGCACCTACTCAGCTGGGCAGGTGGGCACTTTTAGAGGGAGGGGGTAAACACCTTTAGCTCTATTGCTCCTAGTAACACTATTCAAAGGTAGGGTGTCCTGGGTAATGACCAGCCCTACTTTGTGGAGTTTTTCCTACCACGGAGACAACTCATTGTAGTGGAAATTCCCAAGCTATCCTACCCATAGTTTACCTGGCAGTCAGACCAGAAGAGCAGACAGCATCATCACCAGAGGGGAGGCCCATCAGAGCAGGTCCAAACATCACTCAATAAAAGGAGTTCTTGGCAGGTAGGAGGAAGCCAGTGTCATGGAGATATGGCAGTAGGGGGCCAGGAGTCATTGGATCGCACATTTAGAGCAGGAATGGGCTTTAGTCCAACCTTCTCATTTTATAGATGAGAAAACTGAAGTTCAGAGAAGTCAATTTACTTGTCCAAGTTCACACAGATGCAAGCAGAGCAGGGATTTGAACTCGTGCCCTCTGACGCCAAACCTACTGCTCTTTTCACCAGGTCACTCTGCCTCCTTAGTTAATGGTGGGGAGCAGCAGCAGGAGCCCAGCTACACAGACTAGGGTCCAGAGATAGGACCGAGAGGGAGGGGAGATTAATTCAATTCTATTTAATTAGCATGTATTGAGTACCAAGCACAGTGATAAATTAACTATGAAGATAGAAACACAGAGAGAAAGGAAACAGCTTGTGCCCTCAAGGAATTGCATTCTCCTTTGAAGGGGAAGGACTCTAGTCTTGAAAGAACTGGAATTGAAAGCAGGGAACCAAGTCATGAGTAGCAGCTTGGTATAGGGCGAGGAGTGCTGAATTTGGAGGGAAAAGATCTGGATTCAAATCCTAGCTCAATTACTAACTGAGTGACCCTGGGCAGGTCACTTTAACTGCCTGGGCCTCAGTTTCCCCATCTGTAAAATGAGAGGCTTGGACTCAATCAGGGGTCATTCATCTGTTTTTGTGTCATGAACCCCTTTGGCTGTCGAGTGAATCCTGTAGCCCCATAGAGGTCCATTGGCCCCTTCTCAGAATCATGTTTTTAAATGCATAAAATAAAATACATAGGACTAGAAAAGAAACCAATTATGCTGAAATATAATTGTCAAAATAGGAAAAGTTCCAAGTTCATGGACCCCTTTAAATCTCTCCACCAACTCCTTGAGTGTCCATGGACTCTTGGTGAAGAACCTCTGCACTAATGCTAATGCCTTCCCGCCCTTATTTCTTATATATCCCATAAGTAGCTTGTTTATACAGATTTTTTAATATTGTCTCCCTCATTAGACTGTGAACCCATCAAAAGCAGGGACTGTCATTAGTCTCTTTGTATCCCCAGTGCTCAGCACCATGCTTGGCACATAGTAGGTGCTTAATAAATGCTTACTGACTGACTTGACTAATGGGTTCTAAGATCTTTTCTTGGCTCTACGTTCTATGATATTTTTACCTCTCTTGTCCTCAGCGTCCTCATTTCTAAAATGGAGATAACAATACCTGTACCTAACGACTCTGCAGGGTTGCAGTGAAGAATGTGCTTCATGAATATTAGAGCAGAAATGAGAGCTGGTATTATCCAAGGGGAGAGGGGAAATCCTGCCCAATTCTGACAAGTACTTTTTGAAAAGGACCCCTGGCTTCTTTCCTTCCTTCCTTCCTTCCTTCCTTCCTTCCTTCCTTCCTTCCTTCCTTCCTTCCTTCCTTCCTTCCCTCCTTCCTTCCTTTCTTCCTTCCTTCCTTCCCTGTCTTTCTTCCCTTCCTCCTTCTTTCTTCCTTTCCTCCCTCTCTCTTCCTTCCTTTCTCTTTTTCTTTCCTTCCTTCTTTCTTTTTTCTTTCTTTCTTCCTTTCTTTCTTTTCTCCTTTTTTTCCTTCCTTCCTTCCTTCCTTTCCTTCTTTCTTCCTTCCTTCCTTCCTTCCTTCCTTCCTTCCTTCCTTCCTTCCTTTCCTTCTTCCTTCCTTCCTTCCTTCCTTTCTTTCTTTCTTTCTTTCTTTCTTTCTTTCTTTCTTTCTTTCTTTCTTTCTTTCTTTCTTTCTTCTTTCTTCCTTCCTTCCTTTCCTCCCTCCCTTTCTTTCCTTCTTTTTCTTTCTTTCAATGGGGAGGAGATATGAATAAGAGAAAATTGCTTTTTGTTACTTTTTTTTAAAACAACTACTTTTTTTTTAAAGAAAGAAAAAGGGCAGCTGGGTGGTGCAGTGAGTAGAGCACTGTCCCTGGAGTCAGGAGGACCTGAGTTCAAATCTGACCTCAGACATTTGACACACTTATTAGCTGTGCGACCTTGGGCAAGTCACTTAACCCCAATTGCCCTGCCTTCCCCCTTCAAAAAAAGAAAGAAAAAGATCCCTATGCAATCTATGGTCCTCTCTTATCCAGTCACAGAAGAATATTTATAACATCTGCTGGAGTCTCCTGACTCGTTCTTACTCTTCTAAATACCTCCTTCCTGCTCCTTGGAAATTCTGTGGAGACAGATAAGGCCACTTTGGAAGCTGGAGAAGGGCAGCAGAGAAATTACAAGACTCAGGGTAGTCTAATGGGAAGAATGGCTGGTTTGCAATCAGATGATCTGGATTCAAATCCTGCCTGTATTGTTTATTCCCTGTGTAACCTTAGACAAGGCAGTCAACCTCTCTGGGCTTCAGTTTCCTCCTCTGTAAAATGAAGGGGTTAGAGTAGAATGAAGGGGTTGGACTACATGGCCTCTGGGGTCCCTTCCAGCTCTAAATCCATGATCCTAGGGTCTTAGTTAAATATCTTTATCTTTCTGGGCCTCAGTTTCTTTATCTGTAAAGTGAGGCAGCTGGTCTCTAAGATCCCTTTGAGGCCTGCTTCTGTGATCCTGTTAAGTCACATAATAACTTGCTTCTAAAAGGCTTTCATTCTGACAAAGAGAACTGGGGGAAAAGAGGAGATTGGCCAAGGACCAGGCTCCAGGCAGCTGCTGAGCTAGAGAATAAGAAATTCCTCCCTGGCCCCAGGCGTCCTTTCCCCACAAATGAACATCTGTCTCTTCATGCCTCAGAAAACCCCATGCCTGTTCCTGACTTCTTTCCATTTCATCTCAAGATCCTCAGGAGCCCACATGTGCCCTTCAATAGCATTGGGACAGAGGAAGGAAGAAAGGAAGGAAAGAAGGAAGGAAGGAAGGAAGGAAGGAAGGAAGGAAGGAAGGAAGGAAGGAAGGAAGGAAGGAAGGAAGGAAGGAAGAAAGAAAGAAAGGAAGAAAGGAAGGAAGAAAGGAAAGAAGAAAGGAAAGAAGGAAGGAGGGGAGGAAAGAAGGAAGGGAAAAAAGAACAGAGGAAGAAAGGAGAGAAGGAATAAAAGAAGGAAGGGAAAAAAAGACAGAAGGAAGGGAAAAAGAAAGGAAGAAAGGAAGGAGGGAGGGAAAGGAAAGAGGGAGGAAAGGAAGGAAGGGAAGAAGGAAGGAAGGAGGAAAAGAAGGAAGGAAGGAAAGAAAGAAAGGGAGGAAGGAAAGAAAGAAGAAAAGGAAGAAAGGAAGGGAGTAAGGAAAAGGAAAGAAGGAAGAAAGGAAAGAAGGAAGGAGGGAGGGAGACCGGGAAAGAGGGACAAGTGGTTCCCCCTTGCCTGGAGTGTCCCGCCTCTGCTCCAGAGAATCCCTAGTTCCCTTCAAAACATAGTTCAGTTGCTCCCTCCCACACGAAACCTTTCCTGATCTCTCATGATGAGCTCTCTCTCTCTCTCTTGAAATTACTTAGTATGACTTTTGAAATATACATATATATATATTTTTTTCTTCTTTGTGCACATGTGACATCCTTCCAAGCATGCAAGCTCCTTGAAGACAAAGACTGATTCTCTTTTTTCTTTGTAGCCTCGGCATTTTGCACAGTGCCCAGCACACAGCAGGCACTTAATTAATGCTTGTTAATCTGAATTTAATTCTTCTGTCAATGAGTATTCTCCATCTATCTCTGGCTAGTTGATGGGAGACCAGGCTAGATGGGGAGGGCTTCCTTTGGTCAAGGACAGGATGGGGGCTTCTAAGATATTCTCTTTTCAACAATGGGCCCAAAGGAAATATTTAGCCAGTGTCCTGGCAGTATCTAGGGCAAAGTATGGATGACAAGGTGGCTACAATGCAGATTCTGACTGCGTGCCCATGACTAAAAAAAGAGAAGATTTAATTCTATTTCTCCAGGCTGGCACCTTCCTTTCTCTCCTGCTCTTTCTCCTCATCTCTCTTTTCAGAGGCAGTGCTACATCAGTTAAAGATGGGTTAGGACGGGGAGTTCAGAGGCTCAAAAAACAAGCACTTATGCCTTTTTTTCTTGCCACATTTAGCTTGGCCTTGATGAGTGACAAGCTCTACCAGAAGAAAGAACCCCTCATCAGCTCAGTGCAAACCAAAGTGAAGGGCATAGCAGAGGTGAAGAATGGGAACACCAAGATGAAAGTGTTGGACACAGCCGATTACACGTTCCCTTTGCAGGTGAGGGTCCTGGCCCCAGACAGAAAGGGCGGAGGGCTACCTTTGCTTGCCATGGCCCCAAGAACTCCTCCCCTCCTATCTTGGGTGGGAGTGCCGAGGTCCTAACCTAAGATTTAAAAAACCCTCATAAAACCTTAACCTCATTAATACGAGATGGAAGAGACAGTTAGGAAGCAGAATCTCTAGGGGGCAAAAAGACGTGGGGCAGCTAAGTGGTGTGCTCTGGACTTGGAGTCAGGGAGACTTGAGTTCAAATCTGACCTCAGATACTTACTAGCTGTGTACTCTGGGCAAATCACTTTATCTCTGTTTAACTCAGTCTTGTAAATGCCTGTAAAATGGGGATAATAGTAACACCCCCCCACCAGGGTTTTCGTGAGATTCAAATGAAATATTTGCAAAATGCCTGGCACATAGTTGGTACTTAATAAATGCTTATGAAATTTTTTTAAAATCCTGGGTGTTTTAGTGGCTTACAAACTCAGTATGAATCAGCAGTGTGAGACAGCACCCAGAAAAGCAAATGCATTTTGCTGGGCTCTTTGAGGGACAAGGTGTCCAGGACCAGGGAAGAGAGCATTCCACTGTGTCCTATTCAGGTAAAACCACAACTAGAGTTCTGCGTTTGGTTATGAGTCCCACATTTTAGGGCAGATGTTAATTAGCTGGAGAGCATCTGAGTAGTGGAAACCAGGATGATGGAGACCCTCAAGTTCATGCCATGTGAGGATTGGCCAAAGGGACTGGGATTGTTTACCCCGGATAAGACTCTGATATAGAAGGGAGGGGCAGCTAGGTGGTGCAGTGAGTAGAGCACTGGCGCTGGAGTCAGCAGGACCTGAGTACAAATCAGCCCTCAGACACTTGACACACTTACTAGTTGTGTGACCATGGGCAAGACTCTTAACCCCAATTGCCCTGCCTTCCCCCCTCCCTCAAAAAAAAGATAGAGAAGGGATTCCAGTCTATACCTGGTCAGGTAGAGGCTACAATGGATCATTTATGAGGCCTTCCAACTCCAAAAATCTCTAATTTGGAGATTTAAGAATCAGATTCTAACATGTGGGCCCCACCTATGTTCCATTCAATCCAATCCAATATAGCAAACATTCATTAAGCCCTGACTGTGTGCAAAGCACGCACTAGATGCTGAGGGTACAAAGACAAAAAAAAAAGACTGTCCTTACCTTTAAGGAACTTACATTGAGCTTGGGTGGGGTGGGATATAACAGGGACATAGTAAGTAAATAGAATGGGATTGGGGGAGGGGGCACCCACTGGCCGCTGGAGTGGGATTGAGGGAGGGCGCACACACTGGCCACTGTGTGTGTGTAGGGAGGGGGAGGGGTCCTAAACTGAGCCTTGAAGGACAATAAGGTTTGGGAGGGACACAGAACTGGGGCGGGGGTGGGGAGGTATTCGAGACATAAGGGACAGCTTGGGAGAATGGAATAAGGAGCTTGGGAAAATGGTCCAGTATGACTGGAAAATGGAGCGTGACAAAGGGAATGATGTGAAATAGGACTAGAAAGTTTCAGAGGATCATGGATTGAGAGCTGGAAGGGACTGTGGAGGTAATTGGGTTCAACTCTCTCATTTAGAAGGAAGAAAGGAAGGAAGGAGAGAAGGAGGAGTGAGGAAGGGAAAAAAAGGAAGGAAAGAAGGAGGGAGGAAGAGAAGGAAAGAAGGAAGGAGGGAAGGAAGGATGAAGGGACAGAAGGAAGGAAGGAGGGAAGGAGAAAAGGAAGAAGGGAAGGAAGAAGGGAAAGAAGGAAAGAGGGAAGGAAAAAAGGAAGAAAGGAAAGATGAAAAGAAGTAAGGAAAGAGGGCAGGAAGGAAGGAAGAAAAGAAGGAATGAAAAAAGCATTTATTATGTACCTAATTACACATATTATCTCTTTTGATCCTCATAATAACGCTGCAAAGGAAATGCTAGTATTATTCCTATTTTGCAGCTGAGGAAACTGAGGCAAATAGCAGGTAAGTTGACTTGCCCAGGGTCACACAGCTAATAATGTGTCTGAGGTTGGATTTGAACCCAGGTTCCCTTGACTCCAGCCTCAGATAAGGAAACTGAGACAAAGAGAGTTTAGTGACTTGCTTCGCATTGGACAGCTGGCGTCTGAGGTGGAATTTGAATCCAGATCCTCCTGATTCTGAGTGCAGTGTACTATCTCCTATGCCATGCTAGCTTTTAGGAAAGATCAGCTGGTGCTGACTGCAGAAGCCCTCCAACGTCAGGCTAAGGGATTCATATTGAATCCCAAAGCACTAGGGCGCTGTTTACAGGTTCTTAGTAGGTAAGTACGTGTTCAGACCTGTGTCTTAGGAAGATTAATCTAGCAGCTGTGTGGGGAAGAGTTTGGTGAAGGATAGTCTAGAAGCTGGGAAACCAATTAAGAATCATTATAATAAATCAGATAAAAGGGATGAGTGGCCATATGGGTAGAGAGACAGGAATCAATGCCAGAAATGTTGGGAAGATAGACTGAGCAGATAGTACCAGCACATGACAGACTATTGGAAATGCTTGGATATTGAGGATCCAGAGAAGCACAGATTCGGGGAGTTGGAAGAGACCTCATTGGCCTTCCATGCATGGAGAAACGCTCACTATAGCAGAAGCCTTTCCTACATGACAGATACTTGAAAATGACTATCATGTCCCCTCAGCCCAAGTCTGGTGTGCATGTGTGTGCGTGCGTGCGTGTGTGGGGTGTTACCTTGGCTAAGAAAAGCATCACCTCAGAGGCTTAAGCAGAGGACAAGATGCCTGAAGATACACAGGGATTTTGAGATGTGAATTTGCAAATCAAATTCTACCTCAGACACTTGTACCAGTTGTGAGACCCTGGGCAAGTCCCTTAACCATTCTGTGTCTCGGTTTCTTCATCTGTAAAATGAGAGCACTGGACTTGACCTCCAAGATCCCTTTTCACTCTAAATCTATGACCCTGATGATTCTATGAGATGAGGAACTTCACAATGGATGCCCTTGATCTCAGGCATAGTAAAAGGCAAGGTTGTCTGCTGAGAGGCCCCTGGGGACGAGGAAGGACCCTTGGGTACAGAAGAGAATATAAAAAGCGGCATTCCTGATATGACCCAGAAGTTCAATTTAAGGGAGATTATTCACCCCACCAAAGCTCCCATGTTCTCATCTCTCTTTTCTTTCCAGGGAAACTCATTCTTTGTGATGACTAACTTCATATCCACAGAAGGCCAAACACAAGGACTTTGTCCTGAGGTAAGGGAGGGTCGTGAGTTTCAGGAGTGGGGATGACAGATGGCTTATCATGCATAGGCCTGTCTTCTAGCCCAATGGGGTAGAGAGAGGCACCTTTCTGCATGTTGCATTTTCAGGTTGGAGGCTGGAAGGAATTTATTGGGAAAGGTGAGTGTGGGGCCGCATTAGGGGGTGCTCCTAAGGACCCAGAGTGTTCATAACTGGAGATGCAAAGAACCCAACATCTATACGAAACTCGCTCTGCTTATCTACATTCTCCTGGGGAGAAATGACATCTATGCAGAAAATTAAATTTAAAAATATTAAAAGGGGATATAAAATCATTTCTAAGGAGAGGTACTAGCAGCTGGAAGATCAGAATCGACTTCCTGCAGGAGTGGCACTTTAATTGAGTCTTGAAGGGAAGAATTTTAAGAGATGAATGTGAGAAGAAGTGCATTCCAGGCAGGAAAATGGTGAGACACAGGGAGCAGGCCAGTTTGGCTGGAAGAGAGTGCCTGATGGGCGGTTGCAATCCCTCAAAGTCTTAGAGTCTTCATCTCTAAACTGGGTATAATAAGACTCATCCTATCCTCTTCACATGGTGTTATGAGAGAATATTGTCAACTTTGTTTTGTGCTGCACAAGTTAACAAGTTCTAGTTTTAGCAATCTAGGATTTTAATAGGGTTGAGTGTTGTCCTTCATTCTCAAAGAGGACCAAAAAGACATCAGTATGTCAGGGTCAAGGTGCCGTGTGTCCAGCTGTGTCTGATCAGACCAACACAAGCTCGGGATGCTCTACCATGGGTTGGACACAAATAGTCGATATAGGATTCTAATATGATACACTCACTAATCCAGACTGCTGTTCTCTCTCCCCATTCACTCCCCATCACAGGCAATGTAAGTGAATCTTTTTTTAATTTTAATTTTTATTTTTAGGCAGGGCAGTACATGTGTCAAGTGTCTGAGGCTGGATTTGAACTCAGGTCCTCCCGACTCTAGGGCCAGTGCTCTACTCACTGCACCAGCTAGTAGCCCCATTGTAAGTGAATCTTAAAAACAAACTGGTTTTAGTTTCAGTTTCCAGTTTTCTCCCTCCCTCTCTCTGACACCTCTCCCATCTATTTCAAGGACAAGAAATGTGATACCCATTATATATATGAAGTCATGCAATACATATTTTTCCACGTTAGCCATGTTTTTAAAAAAGGCAAGGAAAATAAAGACAGAAAATAAAAATATGCTTCAATCTGCTCTCTGAGCCCATCAGTTCTCTTTCTGGAGACGAATAGCATTTTAATGTAGGTGAATTTTAACAGTGGTCTTCTGAACATAATGCTTCCATCCAAAGAACTCTTTGTGGCCCAGCTGGACTTGGAATGAGGGCGACCAAGGTTTGAATCCTGCCTCAGACACCATACTAGCTATATGACTGTGGGCAGATTGCTTAACCCCTCTGTGCCTCAGTTTCCTCATCTGTAAAATGAGGGGGTTGGACTTGATGGCCTCTTCTGGCTCTAGATACATACTCTTGAGAGGCAGCTAGCTGGCACAGTGAGTAGAGCACTGGCCTTGGAGTCAGGAGAACCTGAGTTCAAATCAGCCCTCAGACACTTGACATACTTACTAGCTGTGTGACCTTGGGCAAGTCACTTAACCCCAATTGCCCTGCCCTCCCCCCTAAAAAAAAATAAGTACGTGATCTAGAGACTGCAACAATAAAAGACCTTTCTTCATTGGTGGGGGGAGGGGGAGTTGGTTTCTCTTCAAACATCAGCTCCTGTTTGCTAGGGTCAACTGAGATAATAGACATAAAGCAATTTGCAAACCTTAAGGTTCTATGTGTTGTTGTTGAGTCATTTCAGTGGTGTCCAACTTTCCTTGACTGTTTTTGGGGTTTTCTTGGCAGAGATACTGGAATGGTTTGCCATTTTCTACTCCAGCTCATTTTACAGATGAAGAAACTGAGGCAAACAGGGTGAAGTGACTTGCCCAGGGTCACCCAGCTAGTAAGTGTCTGAAGCTGGATTTGAACTCAGGAAGATGAGTCTTCCTGACTCTAAGCCTGGCGCTCTATCCACTGTCCCACCTAGTTGCCCCCAAAATTCTATATAAATGCCAGCTATTATCAACCATGAATATGAATGCAGATGCTCCCTCTGGTCACATGGCCTGTGTTTCCTAACCCAATGGCAGCCCAGAGCACCATTTTCTCCAAACCCACAGCCAAATTGACATTCCCTTGACTCGCCTACCTTGGTAGCAGGCGCTCCTCTTGGCTCACTGTTCCTTCTCTCCATGTCTTACGCCCCCACCTTCCTGATGAAGTGGGAAGCCGATTCCATTGAGTACTTCCTGCCTCCCCCCAATTCCCAGCAGAGACTCTTCCAGCTTTGAAGCCAAGTTAAGCTGATTCCAGGCCACATGGCTCTTTTTGGGTTCCAATTCTCTTTTTGGCCAGAAAAGTGTGTTCCTTCTTCATGTGCATTGATTTGCCAAGGCACTGTTTAAGTAAAAGAAGCTTAGGAGTCAGTCTATAAAAGAGGAGAAGATTTCTGTTAAGCACAGTGAATAATTGTTGGACCCCAGAGAGCCTGGGGACACACATCCCTGAGCCCAGAAGCACCAAGGACTGTGAAGCCTCCCCCATAGGTCCTCATTCCTGGCAATTGTACTTTTCACAAGCTGCAATTTATTTTCTGTTGGCATGGTGACCCACACTCCATTTCTTATCACCAGCAGGAAATGTAATAGTCCCTTATGTAGACAAATCCTTTTATAAGTGGCTTTTTATAGACCCTACATAATTTCCTTTGAACCTCTTACCAACCATTTAAGGCAGGCATTATTTTCCCGATTTTATATAAGAGCAAACAGAGGCTCAGAGGGTCTAAGTCCAAAATCATGCAAAAAATTAGAGACAGGATTGGTACCAGAAAGGTTCTGGGATTTAGATTCCAAGGATCTAGTTTTGTTGGGGGTTTTGTCCAATTTTTTAATATACATTTTTATGAAATTTTGAGTTCTAAAATTTTTCTCCTTCCCCTCCCTTCTTCCTAAAATGGTAAGCAATTTGATATAGGTTATATATGTGCAAAGGGACCAAAAGCGAAAACACACACGCACATGTGCATACATGCACGCACACACACACACACACACAATAACGAAAGTGAAAGTAGTATGCTTAGATCTGTATTCAGAGGCCATCAGCCCTTTCTCTGGAAGTGGTTACATTTTCCATCACCAGTCCTTTGGAATTGTCTTAGATCATTGCATTGCTGAGAAGAGCTAAGTCATTCAGTTACTCATCATACAATGTTGCCATTACTGTATGCAATGTTCTCCTGGTTCTGCTCACTTCACTTGGCATCATTTCATATAAGTCTTCCCAGGTTTTTCTGAAATCTACCTGCTCATCTAAGGACTAAACTAAACTAAAACCAAGGACTTAGTTTTGAAACCTATCTCTGTCACTTACTGTTTGTGTGACCTTGGACAAGTGTAATGTTAAGCAGGATGGGACTTTTTTACTGTTTTCTCTTTTAGAGCATTTATGTGATCAAGTGCCTTTGATGAGTCTGGCCTTTGTTTCTTTGATTAAATTTGATGACCTCAAGAGAAAGCCTAGTTTACATGGGTTTGAGTCAAATGCTTGTCATGCCCTTTGACCCTGAAGAAGCTTTTGGGTCACATGGTTTTTAGTCCCTTGGTTGTGACACTCTTTGACCTGAACAGGGTATATAAACTCAGAGGTTAGCATTTTGTTTGGGGGCTCTCACTCACTGGAAGAATGTTGGTATGGAGGGGGGCGGAGCCAAGATGGCAGCTGGAAAGCAGTAACTGGCGTGAGCTCCCCACCAAGTCCCTCTAAAAACCTATAAAAAAAATGGCTCTGAACCAATTCTAGAACTGCAGAACCCACAAAGTAGCAGAGGGAAGCAGGGCTCCAGCCTAGGACAGCCTGGATGGTCTCGGGGTAAGGTCTGTCCCGCATGGAACTCCCAGCACCCAGCTGAGGGGAGCGGAGCTGAGCCAAGCAGAGCCCAGCGTTAGGCGCTGCGCGGCAGACCATGGACCGACGAGACCAGGAGTGGAGCGGAGAGTGCCCTAGCATGCTGAATTACTGAGCTGTGGCATGTACCAGACCTCACAACCCACAAACAGCAAAGACGACACAGAAGGTTAGTGGGAAAAGCTGCAGGACGAGACGGAGTTTGCGGTTCGGCCACTGCCCCTGAGGCAACGGAGGCGGGGCAGCTTTAGAAATTCAGCTGCAGTTGCTTCTGGCCCCAGGCCCACCTGGTGGGAGGAATTAAGTGGCTGATCAGAGCAGGAGTGCAGAGCCTGCTGAAGATTTAAGCCCAGTC
>CM053622.1:27866597-27909097 GCA_028646595.1 Phalanger gymnotis
ATCCATCCATCCATCCATCCATCCATCCATCCATCCATCCATCCATCCATCCATCCATCTATCCATCCATCCAATCATTCTTAAGACTGAACATCGTCCTGTCCTTTTAAAACACAAACTAATAGATTTAGAGAATGGTAGTTTCTCCAGAATTAGAATATATATGAACGTGAGCTCTTTGATGGGATGGACTATTTGACTGTTGGTCTTATATCCCCAGCACTTAGAATAGATGTTTCTCACATAGTAGGTGCTTAATAAATGCTTATTGATTACTTTATGGGGCTGTTATCTTCCTTTGGGTTCAGCTGTAATCCTTTGCAGTTAGCTGGTGCTGCAGATAGATCACTGGGCCTGGAGTCAGGAAGACCCGAGTTCAAATTTGTCCTTAGACACTTCCTAGTTGTGTGACCGTAGGCATGTCATTTTACCCTGTCTGCCTCAGTTTCCTTATCTGGAAAATGAGCTGGAGAAGGAAATGGCAAACCACTCCAGTATATTTCCCAAGAAAACTCCAAATGGGGTCATGAAGAGGCCTACATGACTGAAGAAAATTATCCATTAATGTGATAATGTGATATCCACTAGTGTAACAAGAACTTCATATGCTTTCTTTCTAAATGCTGGCCAGCTTTTGTTGTTGTTCACCGGTTTTCAGTCATGTCCAACTCTCCATGACCACATTTGGTGTTTTCTTGGTAGAGATACTGGGGTGGTTTGATATTTCCTTCTCCAGCTCATTTGAGGCAAATAGGGTTAAGTGACTTACCCAGGGTCACACAGCTAGTATTCTGAGGTCATATTTGAACTCAGGAAGACAAGTCTTCCTGACTCCAGGCTCACATATTTTCTACATTGAGCCATTTAGCTGCCCCAGTGACCAGCTCTGGAGGCTTAATTCACTTTCCTTAAACTATCCTACATCTGAGGAGCCTCAAACTATATTTTAACCTTCAAGTAAGGGGTCAATCAGCAAACATTTAATCACAGAGACATAGAATCTCAGAGTTGGAAGGAACCTCAGAGGTCACCTAATCCACTCCCTACCACAGAAGAATGCCCATTACAACATTCCCAATGAGTGTTCATCTAGTTGTATTAAATGCCAACTGTGCTATGGGAACCATAGAGAGTGCAGAATAAAATATGCTCTCTGCCCTCAGGGGTCTTAGAGTTGAATTGAAGACATGGGAAATACACAAATAAGAAAGGTCACTGAATAGCAACAGATAATACTAAATGAATAGAGTGAATAGTAAGTGCTTGTGGAGGGAGAGGGTCACTTTGGACCATGTTTCTTGGGGAAGGAATTCATGGAGCTTTGGGATGGGTCTGGAAGGATGTCTAGAATTCAGCTAGTCAGCAAACAATATGGAGGATGCATCAAGAGGAGAACAGAGATCTGGATAGTAGGAAACCTTGAGGCCATCGTGGGAGAGAGTAGACTAGGTTGGCTGAAGCTATGGTCTAGTACTGATGACAGGGAAGTAAACTTTTACCCTAAAGTATTTGACATTATCTTGTGTTTCATGTTTCCAGGGTGGAATTATGGGCATCGAGATCTACTGGCATTGCAACTTAGACCGATGGTTCCATTCCTGTCGTCCAAAGTATAGTTTCCGTCGTCTTGATGATAGGACCACCATTGAGTCCTTATATCCTGGCTATAACTTCAGGTAAAGCACTATGAGAAATCAATAATAGCAAGTGGTTGGCTTTCCTAGGTTTTGTTAGTATTTTCTGGTCCACCAACATGTTAAATTTATCCCCAACACTTAGCATGGTACCTGGCTCATAGTAAATATTTAATAAATGCCTATCTATCTGTCTATCTGTTCACCTGTCTATCCATCCATCCATCTACCTATCTATTCATCCATCTACCCACTCATCCATCCATCTTCTATCTATCTACCTATATACCTACCATCTCCATCCATCAGCCATCTATTCTATCTATCCATCTATCCATCCATCCATCCATCCATCCATCTATCCATCTCTCTCTCATCACTCTCCCTTATTGCTCTCTCTCTCTCTTTCTCTTTCTCTCTCTCTCTCTCTCTCTCTCTCTCTCTCTCTCTCTCTCTCCCTCTCCCTCTCCCTCCCACCCCTCTCTCTTTTGTTGTTATTGTTGTTGTTGTCAAGTTGTTTCAGTCATGTCCAACTCTCCATGCCCCAATTTGGGGTTTTCCTGCCAATGACACTGGCGTGGTTTGCCATTTCCTTATCCAGATCGTTTTACTTATGAGGAAATTGAGGCAAACAGGTTATAGTGATTTGCCCTGGGTCACACAGCTAGTACGCATCTGGAGCCAGATTTGAACTCAGGAAATTGAGTCTTCCTTACTCCAAGCTGGGCATTCTCTGCACTATGGCGCCACCTAGCTGTCCTACCTGTGTACCTCCCTACATAAATTACATGCCAGGAGCTTACCACTTAATAAATGCTTGCTAAATGTATGAGTCACCAGTCACTCTAAGGTTCCTTCCAGCTCTAAATCCTCTAATTCAAAGAGCCAAAATAAGAAGGAAGTTTTTATAAACTTTTTGACAATTAGTGAACTAGCTGGGGATGGAGGGAGAGAAGCGTATGAGTGTGTGTGCATGTGTGTGTGTGTGCGTGTGTGCGTGTGTGTGTGTGTGTGTGTATGTGAAGTGCTGCATCTTCTGGCTGAATAGTTTCTGATAGTTACAGGAAAAGTGAACTTGATTAGAGATTGCCTGTCAGCAGAAGCTAGACTGGGAAACCATAAGGAGCAGTCTGTCAGTTAGATGTTAGTAAATCTCCTCTGAGTCCCCAAGCTAAGCCTGAGAACATTAGCTCCTAGAGCGATGCTGAGTTCTCTGGAAAACAGAGACAGGTGTACCACCGACGTGCACTTAGAATAAATTGCTAGGTTATGTGTTTCACTAACTAAGCAGTGGAGTAATGCTTTGTAGGAAGAGGAAATGGGGGCATCTGAAAGGTTTCCCCAAAAAGTCTTCTTAAAATAATCTTACAAGTTAGGAAAAAGCTGGGTCATATCCATTAGTCAATCCAAATCAATTCAATTCAACAAATATGTGTTAAGCACCTACTACGTGCCTGGCACTGTGGTAGCTGCAGGGAATACAAAGGCACACATGAACTCCCACCTGTCATCAGGGAGCTTATATTCTGCTGGCTGAGTCCTGGGAGTTGGACTCTGTAGGTTTTGTGGTCCTCTGGAGCCACAGAGTCTTCCTCTATTTTTCTCAAAAGGTAATGGGGGAGGGGCTCAGTTTTCTCCCCCACATTGTGGCTCAGTCCCTTACTGTTCTTCTGGCTGCCTGTATACCAGTAAGAGAGTAAACCAAAACCAGCAGTCTCTGTCTTTCGTCTGAATGGGTTGAATTACCAAACTAGCTTTACATTCAGTTCTATATTGGAACATATTTACAACTGAAATCATAAAATGCTGTTAAATTCTGTCTGCTTTATTAGTTGAAATGAATGCAGCTTACCTTCAGCCATCAGATTTCTTTCTAATCTTTCAGCACAGTTAGATTTTTAAAAAGCTATTTTTAGGGAAAAAAATAAAGTTTAAAAGATTTCCCACAAATCCCCAGGGGGTAGGGAGACAGAGAGGAAGGGGAAAAGCTGGAAGATGTGAGGAAGGAGAGAGGGAGGGAGGGAGAGAGACAGAGACAGAGAGAGAGAGAAAGGTAAGTGGACTGAGAGGGCAAAGAAAGGAGAGAGAAAAGTGAAAGAGAGATGGGGGAGGAGAGAGGAAATGGAGAGGGAGAAGGGAAAGGAGACAGAGGAGAAGAGTTGGAAATAGAAAAAGATGGAGAGATAGAGAAGCAGAAGAAAAGGCAGGGGAAAGAGGAAAGAGAAAGAGAGTTGAAGAAGGAAAAGGGTAAGAGGAAGAAGGGAGAGGGGAGAGATTGAGGGGAAAATGGAGAAGAGAGAAGGAGGTTGAAAGGAGAGAGATATGAGGAGAGACAGAAATGTTTATGGTCTGGCCCTTGAAAGCAGAATTTCACATACTACTCAATAACTTTTATATAGGCAAAGCCAGGCCTTGATCCACTTAGAAGGTACAAATCTGGTAGACCAAAGGGAAACGATGGTTTTTATTTCTTGTATGGCCATGAAACCAAGTTCCTAGGCTGGAGTGCATAGATCAGATTGTTATGGTAAAAGAGGAAATGAATTTTACATTGGGAAGCACTTGACTACAGCCTGACACAAACACCCAGATGACTCAAACTCTACTTTCTGTATATCAGGAGAGAATACATTTCTTGTGAGCCCCAATACACATCCATTTTAAGCACCTACTATGTGTTAGACACTGTGCTAAGAACTTGGGGCACAAAGAAAGGCAGAAGACAGTCCCTGTTGCCTAGGAGCTCATGATCTTGAAAAGTGAGGGGGAGGTTTGCTGAGTTGGGCAGTCAGGGTGGAAATGATTTGAGGAGATATGAGTGTCAGAGTGGATTTCATCTTGGAGAATGATGAGTTTCTGGAAATGATAGAGTCTAGGAATGCAGCCACAAGTGGGAAATGATCAAGATTCCCTGAGCCCTCTCCATAAATGCTGGAGGATCAGGGAGGAGCTCCCAGTTGCCCACACTGTCCCCTCCCCACTCCATCCTCTCCACCCAGAGAGAGAGACAGACAGATAGACAGAAACAGACAGAGACAGAGATATAAAGAGACAAAGACAGACAGAGACAGAGAGAGAGAAAGAGAGAGACAGAGGCCTGAGGGGCAGAGGTTGCTGAGGATTGTGAGCCTTGGAGTTGATTTCATCTTACAGAATGATAAGTTTCTGGAGATGATGAGGACCAGGAAAGCAGCTAGATGGGAAAGGATCTGTTATTGTCTATTATTATAAGTTGAGGGAACTTAGCAAGCAGAGGTTAAGTGATTTACCCAGGATCACATAGAGCTAATAAGTGTCTGAGGCTGGATTTGAACTCAGATCTTCCTAACCCTAGGCCCAGGGCTCTGTCCACTTGGTCTCTAGCTACCACTAAGGCAGATCTCTCTCCCTATCCCCCTCCCCCAACTCTTACTTAGCAGATGGCATTAGAGAGTTTCAGTGGCTGGAAAGTTCCTCCCCTTGCTGCAAGGCCTATGACCAATGATCCTCAGACAACTGACCTACACCCCACTGCTGTGTCCAAAATCCTTAGCCTTCAATGTTTGTCAGGACTTGCTCTTTTCTGACTCTGCGGTCTGAGAATCTGGGGACTCCTCTGGCAATTCTAAAAGATTATCAGAACTATGGGAAGGCTGTGATTTTGGGGGTGGGTGGAGGGAGTGCCCACACACATAAATACACCCACAAAATCACAGATGCCTGAGCTTGAATGATCCATGATTGAACCAGAAAATGGACTAACTGACTCTATCACTTATCTCTGCAACCTTAATCTCTCTGGGACTCAGTTTCCCCATCTGTAAAATGAAGGGTTTGAACTGGATGGTCTCTAAGGTCACAGCTATAAATCTAGGACCCTATCATCCTTCACCTCTCCAGACCTGTTTCTCCATCTTTAAAATGAAGGAATTGGGCTATATGGCCTCTAAGGATACTTCTAGCTTGAAATCTATATGTAACAAGGCAAGATGGGCTTTTTCCCTCCTCAATAAAAGTTTCATATTTTTGTAATTGTGTCTTCTTCCTCTCTTACAGATTTGCCAGATATTATATGGAAGGAAATATAGAAAAACGAAATCTGGTCAAAGCTTTTGGAATTCGCTTCGACATCCTGGTCTTCGGCACTGTAAGCATCTCTCCTCCATCCATCCCCTGTCCCCAATTATCCCTGGAACTGCTTGGAGGAATGAAGGGTCTCTTCCCCTGGGCCACATTGGATGCCTTGGCCTTTGAAGGCAGAAGAATGATCAAGGAGGAAGAAATGCCCTGTCCATGAACAGGTCAACTGAATGTGACGGCAGGGATGGTGGGAAATTCCAGCATTCGAATTAAGAGAATTCAACTGATGAGAATTACTGTTTATTTGCATTAAAGGTGTTCCCTATTTGCCAATAATTTAATGTGAGGGCCTTGAAAATAAGGGCTATCTTGCTTTTCTCTTTGTATCCTCAATGCTCTGTAGCCAATAGATAAGGATTGTAGACCTATGGTTGGGGCAGCTAAGTAGTGGAGCAGATAAAGTCCTGGGCTTGGAATCAGGAAGACTCACAGTCGTGAGTTCAAATCTGGCTTCAGACACTTACTAGCTGTGTTACCTTGGGCAAGTCACTTTACCCTGTTTGCCTCAGTTTCCTCATCCTGTAAAATGAGCTGGAGAAGGAAATGGCAAACCACTCTAGTATCTTCACCAAGAAAACCTCATTTTGGGTAATGAAGAGTTAGATTTGACTGAAAAATGACTGAACTGAGACCTGTGGTTGGGGAACGCCAGGATGATGAAACTCCCTTCACCAGTGCAAGTCAGCACTTTCTCTACAACTAGTAAACTTTAAGAATTGAAAAGTTAAGTGACTTGTCCAGGGTCACACAGTCAGTATGTGTCAGAAGGGACACTTGAAACCATGTCTTCCAAACTATTAGACCAGTTGTTCATGTAATACCCACCCTTCCTCTGACGCCTCTCATAAACTATTAAGGATTATAATAAAAACATAATTATAATTGTTTATTATAGCTAATACATAGATATGATATGATATGACATCATATAATATATTATATCATATCATATCACATTACATATAATAATAGTTATAGTTAATGCTTAAAAGAACCCTGTGAGAGAGACGATCCAAATACTAGGTGGCGTGATAGATACAACACCAAACTATAGGAAAACCCAAGTTTGAATCCTGTCTCAGACTCTTACTAGCTGTAATATGAGAGTAACAATAGCTCTGGCCTTAAAGGTTTACTGTGAGAATCAAATGATATAAGCCACATAAAATACTTTACAAACCTTAAATCACTATAGAAATGCTCAGTAACATAATTTACCATTACTTAATAGCTGAATGTTTGTTGATTGACTGACCAAGGACACTAAGACTCATGGCCGATGCTCAGAACTAGTCAGTTAAATGTATATAGTTAGCAGCGTACCAATGAACCACCAAAAACCAAGAGAAATGGCTTTTTCCCATTGGTCCTTAATCTTTTTTGTGTATTGGACCTCTTGGGTCTATCCTAGGGACTCATCAAATTCCTATTTCTAAACACATTGAGGGCAGCTAGATAGCCCAGTAAATAAAGTGCTGGGCCTGAAGTCGGGAAAACTCATCTTTCTGAGTTCACATCCTGCTTCAGACACTAGCTGTGTGACCCTGGGCAAGTCACTTAACCTCTTTGCTTCAGTTTCCTTATCTGGAAAATGAGCTGGAGAAGGAAATGGCAAATCACCCCAGTTCACTGCCAAGAAAGCCCCAAATAGGGCCACAAAGGGTCAGACGCAACTGAAAAATGACAACAAACACATAGAATTAAGTACCTAAAATTACAAAAGATTGCAATAATATTGAAATGTAGGCATCTGCACATGTATAACCTATATCTGATTGCTTACTGTCTCAGGGAGGGGGGAGCAGACAGGCAGGAATGGAGGAATAGAATTTGGAACTCAAAACTTTCAATAAAAATGTTTTAAAAAATTTTAAATAAAGAATGATATAGGTGAAATATAGGCATAAAAATATTAAAAATGCCAAGTTCTTCTAAAATCTGTCCCTGGCCCTGAGGTAGAGAACTCCCACTTTTTAGATCTATGCTCCTGTGATTTTAAGAACCTCAAAATCACGAGCAGGAATTTGTCCAGACAGATGCTTCCTGACATTTGCTATTAAATCCAAAGGAAGCAAGCTTGGAAGCGTCACCTTCTAACTGAAAAGCAATCATTCTGGAATGGTCCTCAGCTCCATTTTTGGAGGGTTCAGCTATGGTCAGGACATGCCCTGGGCCAACCCCAAACTGGATCACAAGAACAGAGCTCACGGAAGTCAAACAGTGGGTAAGCTTTTATTCAAAGGCAACGTGACTCCCATTTTATTGTACCCACTGCTATGAGCACTTCAGATGGATCTGTCAAATTATGATGCCTTATTTCTGCCACATAATAGCATCTCCAGCCTGCCATCCATCAATGACAGTTACAATGTCAGAATGTCACTGCTTCCATTCTGAATTTTAAGTTAACGTGTTCTATTTTGTTTAAGGGAGGAAAATTTGACTTTATCCAAATGGTCGTGTACATTGGTTCAACTCTATCCTATTTTGGTTTGGTAAGCATCTCATTTCTGTAAGTCCTTTTTTTTAATGCTTTGATTTGTTTTGTTTGGCTATGTGATTTTATTGGTTTAGGGAACTGGGGTGTGCAAACTCCCTTCACCAATGGAGATTAGCAATTTACCTTAAATTTGCTAATATTATAGTTGTAGACAGTAACACAACATTGTGTGATGACCAACTTTGATAGACTTAGCTCTTCTTAGCAAAACAATAATCTGAGACAGTTCCAAAAGACTCATGATGGAAAAGAAAGAACTATGGATTCTGAATGCAGATCGATCCATACTATTTTCATTTTTTTGGTGTCTTTTCCCTTCTGTTCTGTTTCTTCTCTCACATCATGACTACTGTGAAAATATGTTTAACATGATTGCATATGTAAAACCTGTATCAGATTGCTTGTTGTCTTGGGGAGAGAGGAGAAGAGGGAGGGAGAAAAATTTGGAACTCAAAAGCTTATAAAAAAATGAATATTGAAAACTATCTTTACATGTAATAAAATATTATTTACAAAAAAAGACTATAGTTGTAGGGAGCTGCATGGGGCACTGAGAACTTACAGCTAGTAAGAAGGACTTAAGAAGAAAGAAGGACTTAAACTAGGTCTTCCTGATTCCAAGCCTAGCCATTTCTTTGCTATGCCAAATTAGTTTTCTAGATATTCAAAGATTATTTGGTAAAAGAAGAGCTCAAACCTCTTCGCATTTTCCCTAGGCCACAGTGTTCATCGATTTTCTCATTGATACATACTCAAGTGCTTGTTGTCGATCTTGTGTTTATCGCTGCTGCCCGGTCTGTGAGCCTTGTGGGGTCAATGAGTACTACTACAGGAAGAAGTGTGAGACCATTGAGGAGCCCAAACTGGTAAGGGATAGATGCTAGCTTTCCCTTAACTAGGCAAATGTCAACATGATGCTGGACATTGACCAACTCAGTAAAAAAAATAAATCAAGTTAGTACCATGCTAATGGTGCCAAAGTAATGAGCTCCAGCCCTATGTGGGCCATTGAACTTCGCTCTTGTTGCCAGGAGACTGTTCCTCTAATCATAGCCAACATTTAGGAGTTTGCTATGGCTTTAAAAGAAGCCCTCTCCCCACAATAAAATGGGGAATCAAGGGGCAGAGACAAACAAACTTCACCGATTATGTCATTTGGTCAAGGGCCTACTGGCTGAGAATCATCACATTTGAGCCCTAGTTGTGGACGAGTGCCCAGAGAATTACTATTCAAGACATTAGCTTTGAGTTTCATTATCCCCCTTATTCATAGCCGTATAACTGGCACTTTAGAGCAGCAAAGACAGAGCATTCTTTTGTTTTTCAATATATCTGCCTTTCCCCTTCCAACACTGTTCCACACACAATTCATTGTCTATTGTACACAATTTGAAAAACTGTAAGAAGAAATTCATCTTCAGGGCAAAAAAAACTTAGGACATAAAGTAAGATGAAATTGCTTTAGTTTGCTAATTTATTTTATAATATAGTAATATTGTTATTATAGTATATTGTGTTATATTTACTTTATAATATTTTACTTTGCTATATGCAAGTCTTCTGGAACTAGTCATGTTAGAAATTACTGATAGCTGAGAAAAACAAATGATTTCACAAGTTTTTAAGGGATGCTTGAGAATGGAGCTAATTTAGGTCATAAGCAAAAGATCTTCCAGAAGTGTGGTCCAGTGGGTGATTTCTGGGACTAGAAAGATATCTGAGTTTCATTTCTGGCTTATGATTGAAGTGGAATGGACAGAAATAATTAACTCAGTGGACCCCAGTTCATGGACAGGTAATCAATCATTTATCAAGGGCTTACTATGTGCTGGGCCCTTTGCCAGATTAAGATAGAGATAACATGCCCACCTTAAGTAATGAGACATTATTTGTAAAAAGTGCATAGAGCGCTGTCTGGCTCTTAGTAGATAAACGCTCATTTACCTGCTTCTTCCCTCCCTCCCCTGCCTTCCTTCCTTCCTTCCTTCCTTCTTCCCTCCCTTCCTTCCTTCCTTCCTTCCTTCCTTCCTTCCTTCCTTCCTTCCTTCCTTCCTTCCTTCCTTCCTTCCTTCCTTCCTTCTTCCCTCCCTTCCTTCCTTCCTTCCTTCCTTCCTTCCTTCTTCCCTCCCTTCCTTCCTTCCTCCCTCGCTCCCTCCCTCTTTTCTTCCTTCTTTCCTTCCTTCCTTCCCTCAAATAATGTTGATATACTATGTCAAGCAGGCAATCACAACTTCATAAAACTTATGTGAAAATCAGGTTTATTACAAGGAAATGAATGTGCATGTGGAACCCAAAGAGTCCATAATACATAGAAAAGTTTGCATATTTATGACATCGGGACAAAGGAAGAGATACCAGGCATCTCCACCTAAAGGGACTTGGCATAGGAGGGGGAAAGGTGTAGTAAAAGTGAGAGAAAGGACAAAACCCCTTTCAAAGTGGGGGAGCAAGGTGACTGGCAAAAGCCTAATTCTTTTCCCTTGAGAATTGCTAGGCTATCAAGATAGGAGGCTCCGCTTATCTACAGGGTCCCCCAGCAGCACAAGCATTTTCTCAGTCCAGCACAGACTGACTGGCTCCTGTCTTGACTTCCAAAGACACAACATGGAGTCCAGTTTGGGATGCAAACAACAAATTATGTCATCTGGTGGGGGAAGGGCTATTCTTGACACATTCAGGGCATCCTGCATGCTCTGGGGCCAGTGTTTCTGGAAAATAAGGCAACTCAAAAAAGGACCTGTTAATAGCCCTTAACAACTACATGGTCATCATTGATAGGAAGTCATTTTGGTTTTTTTTTCCTAGACTTTAAAGTACGTGTCCTTTGTGGATGAGCCCCACATTCGGATGGTGGACCAGAAGTTGATGGGAAAAAGTTTGCAAGACGTGGAAGGTGAAGAGGTTCTAGTAAGTGAAACCATTTATATTTATGGTGCTTTGGAATCAGCATATTGGTTTGGATCAGACAAGAAAAGACAGGGTTTAAGTTTTTTAAAGCCTTAAACATGCACTAAGACTTTTGGGACACCCTGTAACTGTAAGGTGTTTTGCAAACTTAGAAATCTTAGCAATTATTTTTCCCTCCCTCCACCAAAAAATAAAATTACAAGTTGTCTAGGGTAGAACTAGATGAATTGAAGTATGGGTGTGTGTTCTGTGGGGAAGAATTTTGCTTCTCAAAAATGGATTGTCTCTATCACTAGGACATGAACAATTTTGGTCTGAGTTGGTCTTTGCTGAATGAGTCCATCTAGATTTCTTGACAGTACTTCCTGTGGTGTATTAGATATGGAATGAGGAAGTTCAGCTTTAGATATTTACTAGCTGTGAGAGCCTGGGCCAGGAACTGAACCTCTCTGCCTCAGTTTCCTCATCTGTAAAATCAGGCAGTTGGACTATTTGGCTTCCAAGGTCTCTTCCAGCTCTAAGCCTATGATCCTATGTACAAAACAGCATTCCCTTCTTCCCTAACCCTGCCCTTCTTTCTAACTTCCATAATTCTATTAATATCGGGCCATTATCCTTCTCCCAATCAAGGTCAAAACCTCAGAGTCAGCTTTAATTCTTCCCTCCCCCTCACTTCACCAGTTGCCCAATACTGTTGATTCTACCTCCCCAGCATCCCCCACATCCATCTTCTTCCCCTTCTCCTACTTACTACCACACCCTCCAGCACATCTTCCTCAGACTGATTTCACACTTGCCCAACTGTGTCCAGATGTTGACCACATGAGAGAATTGTGGGAATTGAGTGAACCACACTGATTCCATCTTGTGACTCAAATCTGGAGCTAGCTCAATTACCCTTTTATCCAATTATGGATCTAGTCCAATTTCTGTCCCATGAGAAATTTTTGTTCAATTATAGGCAATGTGAAAAAATGCTATTGCACTGTTTGAACCTAGCCCTGCGTGGCTGGGAAGCTGGACCACCTCTCCCTGCTGCCTAGAGACCCTTAACTAAGGATGGAGGTTATGCTGACCAGAAACTCAGTCAGATCCGAAGATTGATACAAGGAGTTTTCTCACAGGCATACGTCTCATGCAACCCGTGCGTTTTATCTGAAAACAGGCCCTGTCCTGATCAATCAGTTATTATTTCCATGTTCCTTTGTTTGCAGACAGTTGGTGGGGGGCGTGGGTAGGATGCCTCTTTTTCTGATTTCAGGGAATTGTACCTGTTTACTCTCCCCCTCCCAACTCTGAAAGCCCCTAATCTTTTCCCCAATTAGAAGTCAGATAACCTAATCTTGCATCCTGGTTTTCTTGTTGTGGTTCAGTAGTGACATCATTTGGGGTTTTCTTGGCAGAGACACTGGAGAGGTTTGGCATTTCCTTCTCCAGCTCATTTTACAGATGAGGAAACTGAGGTAAACAGGGTTAAGTGACATGCCCAAGGTCATACAGCTAGTAAATGTCTGAGGCTTCAGGAGATGAGTCTTCCTGGCACTCTATCCACTGTGCCACCTCCTGGCTTATATCCTGCCGTTTTCTTTTAATGCATAAAATTTTATCTCTCCCTGTATTTGGGGTCCGGTGCCAAGCTGAAGAGGCCTGATCCCGATTTGTTACGCAATTGGCATGCATTGTTTAATAAATTGATAAACTCTGAAGCTCGAACCTTGGTTTCCTCAAGTATTTCAAATTTCACCCATCACACACATAATCTTCTGAAAAGAAGAAAAATTCTAGTACAGGAGTTGAAAACCTGGAACCTTGAGGCCACATGTGGCCTTCTAGGTCCTTGGGTGTGGCCTTTTGACAAATACTGGCTGTATGACCCTGGGCAATAGACACTTAACCTCTCAGGACTCAAGATAATTCCCTGAGACCAAGTTATAGAGAAGGTTCTACTCTGAATTGATAGAGGGGGTTTCCTCAGAAACACCTTCCAGCAATGAAGTCACAGCTCTGGTCTGAAAATATACATTTAGCACACACACACACACACACATACACACATATATATATATACACATATATATTCATATATACATATATTCATATAGATATATATGATTAGAACCACTCCAATGTCTTTGCCAAGAAAACCCCAAATGGGGTCACGAAAAGTCAGACATGACTGAAAACTACTGAATCACAACAAATGTATAATTAAAATGTGACCTTTAAAGTAGAGATTTTTTCATCTTTTGTATTTGTATCCCCAAAGTCTGGCAAATAAGATTAGGAATAGACTTGTGATTTCACTGATGTAGGAATTTACCTCTACCAATATATGTAGGCACCTTCTCAGCAATTTGTTGTCTTAGAGAGTTGCCTTAATCACTGAATGGGTGCTGCCTCAATCAAACTGAGACCTGGGAAAGATCTTAGCTTAAAAAGGCCAAGGTCTCCCACTGCATCCAGGGCCATCTCCGGCCTTTCTGATCATCATCTGGCCACTGGACCCAAATGGCCCTGAAGGAGAAAATAAGGCTGTTGACTTCGCATAGCCCTCCCTCACTTAAATCCCATTCACTTGGAAGTCATAACATCACCTTCCTGATGTCGTAGTCCCCTTAGAAGGACAAACAATGAAAATCTGTGTCAATGTGCTAGACCAGGAGTGGGAAACCTGTGGTCTGGGCTTCCTGTGAAGTTTGGATTCAAAAGGACCACTTGAGGACCTAGAGGACCACATATAGCCTCAAGGCCGCAAGTTCCCCACCCCTGTACAAAAAAATAGTCCCTGCCATCAAGGAGCTTACATTTTAATGGAGCAGGCCACTAGAAAACAATTGGGCACATACAAGATAAATACTGAGTAGATGGGAGATAATTGGAAGGGTAAAGGCATTAGAAGTCAGAGGGACTGGGAAAGGCCTGCTGCAGAAGGTAGGATTTTATTTGAACCTTGTAGGGAGATTAAGAGGTAGAGTTGAGGAAGACGCATTCCAAGCATTGGAGACAACCAGTGCAAAAAGCATTGCAGGAACCACTGTTAAGCAAATGTGGCTGGCTCCTAGAAAGAACTAAATTGTAAGTAAGAACGCTGGAGATGCAGAAGAGGCCCAATTATGAATAGCTTGAAATGTCAAACATGGGAGTTTGTTTTTGATCCTGAAGGTGACAGGGAGCCATTGAGGTTCATAGAATAAGGGAGTAACATAGCCAGACCTCTACTTTAGGAAGTTGAGTAGAAGATGGATGGGAATGGAGAGAGAGTTGAGATAGGGTCTTGAGTTAAAAGGTTATTTGTTTCTAATGAATCTGGAAATTTGCCTTCTGCAGAGACCCCGAAGGGATTTCACAGACTTGGCCAAGCTGTCCCCACCAGCGCACCTTGACCTCAGCCTCAGCCCTGTACCCCCAGAAGAAATGCAGCTTCTTAAAGAAGAGCCAAGGTCTCCATCCCTGACAAAGCCCAAGTGGTGCCACTGTGGGCACTGCCGCCCATCCCAACTCCCAGGAAGCAGCAAGAGCTTGGAGGAGCTCTGCTGTCGCAGGAAAGGGGGTCCCTGCATCACCACCTCAACCTTATTTAAGGAGCTGGTCCTTTCCAGGTCCACACTGCGCTTCATCTTGTTCTACCAAGACCCCTTGCTGGAGATGGATGCGGAGGCCCTGAACAACCAGCTCCGTCACTGTGCCTATAGGCGCTACATCGATTGGCGCTTTGGCTCTGAAGACATGGCGGGATTCTCCATTCTACCCAGCTGCTGCCGGTGGAAGATCCGAGATCATTTTCCCAAGCAGGATGGAAAGTACACTGGCTTCAAGAACCCTTCCCCATACACATATTTGGAGCAACAGAGCCCTTAAAGTTGGCTCCTTTCATCTTTAACCTTCTTTAGCTTCTGGGAGAAAGATCTGGGAGGTGCAACCTCAGGGTATGGAAATCTCCTTTCTTCCTTGAAGCTCTGTCGGCAGAGAGAGGGAGCAGCCTGGCCTAGGAGAAACAACTCTGGTTCGAAAGTCTGAGCTCCTTCTAGAAAGCTAACTCCCCATGGGCGAGGCACTTAGCCTTAGGGACTCAGTTTCTTTATCTGGGAAATTACAACAAAAACCTGCCCAGCTGATCCAAAGAGATCTTTTGAGGATAAAATACGACTCTATAAATGAAAATGTTTTGGAAAAGGTTAAATGTGCCAAAAAAAAGTATACACTATTCTTATTATTGTGTTAGAATAGGAGTGGTAACCATAATGTAAGTCTAAGTCCTGAATCCTGGGTTCATAGATTTAGAGAGTATCCTCCAGGTTAGATCCTTTGATTCCATCTCCAGCATGAATGAATGGAGAAGCATTTATTAAGCCACTCACTGTGTGCTAAGTGCTAGGGATAGACATACCAGAAAAAAAAAAAAGACAGTTCCCAAGGAACCTACATTCTAATTGGGAAGACACTACGAATAGGGAGTAGAAAGGGGAGGGGTCTGCACATGCTGTGCCACAGGCTGGGGGTGGCCAGGAAGTAGACCAGTTCCAGGCAAAATCAGACAAAAGTTCACCTATCTGAGCCCAGAATTCTATGGGCAGAGTCTGAGTTTGATAGAAGGGTGGTGAAGAGGGTGGTCAGGAGGCGTAATTTGGAAATGACCAGGAGGTAACCATCTCTCCCCTCACCTCCATTTGAATGGCCACCCCACTTCATTTTGACCCTCATCACCGCTCCCGTGACTACACCAATAGCCTCTTAATCAGCCCCTCCTGCCTCCAATCTCTTTTCACTCCAATCTATCCTCTACACAGTTGACAATTTGAGATTCTTAAAGTATACCTCTGATCATGACATTTCCCTCTGTGCAGTGGTTTCCAATGTTTTTTGTTTTGAGAATGCCTTTTTAACAACAAAAAATGGGTTGTGAGCCCCCAGGGTAATTTAATACACTACTCATAATATTCTTTACAATTATTTACTGCTTAAGGCATGGACCATCACAGCAAACTCCTAAGGTATTCCCCAACTGTTCAATGGAAACCACTGTTCTAGGACGTGTGTGAACTCCTTTGTTTGGCCTTTAAACCCTTCACAATCTGATTTCAACCTATCTTTCCAAATTTAATCTCTCTCTCTCTCTCTCTCTCTCACACTCTCTCTCTCTCTCTCTCTCTCTCTCTCTCTCTCTCTCTCACACACACACACACACACACAAAATTTGATTTCAACCTATCTTTCCAAATTTCTCTCTCTCTCTCTCTCATCAGAGTTCAGTCACTTGCCCAGGGTCACACAACTAATAAGAGTCTGAGGTCACATTTGAACTCAGGTCCTCCTAACTCCAGGACCAATACTCTATCCAGTGTACCGCCTAGCAGCCCCCAGACTTAATTTGTCATTACTCCCTCTCCTCCACTTTCACATTCCAACCAGATGGGCCATTTTTCTGTTCTGAAGGAGTCATTTAATCTTCTGCCTTGGCACAGGCTGTCTCCCCCATCTGGGATGCTCCCTCTGCCTTTCGTACCACTTTCAAGGTTCAGTTCAGATGCCACTTCCTACAGGAGACCTCTCTTGATGATCCCCCCAACCCCCCTCGGTCATTAGTCCTCCCCCACTAATATGACTTAGTTTTACATTGCCATATGAGTGTCGTTTCCTTCAGTAGACTATGACTGGCTTGAGGGCGGGGACAGCTTTTATATTTGTCTTTGCAACCCAGGTGCCTAGAAAAGCCCCTGACATCTGTGCTTAATAAATTCTTCTTGAATTGTTGAATTGAATCAAGTTGAAAGGGATGGGGAGCTTTGAAGTCACCTGGTCCAAGCTCTTCATTTTACAGATCAGTAAACTGAGGACTAGACAGTTGAAAGTGACTTATTTAAGATCACACAAGTAGTATATGGCCAAGCCAGATCCCGTGACTCTAAATTGGGTGCTGCTTCTAAGGGCTGAGTCCTTGGTAAGTAGTATGACCTGTGGTTTCTTCAGAGGATTGAAGGATCATTCAGTGAGTCAGTAGACAAATATTCATTAAGCTCCTACTATGCGCCATGCATAGGGGCTAAGTGCTAGGGATGAAAAGAGAAACAAGGAGCTCAGCCTAATGGATCATAGACCCAGAGTTAGGAGTAACTGCAGAGACCATCTAGTCTAATTCTTTCGGTTTACAGATGGGGAAACTGAGGCTCGAGATGGTTAAATGACTTGCCCAAGGTCACATAGATTTCAGTGTCAGAAGTGAGATTTGAACCTACGTCTACTGATTCCATACTCAATGCTCTTTTCCACTGCATGCAGCCTTCTTTTGATTCCTCATTAGTAAGTAGCATGACCTATAATTTCTCTAGAGGCTCAGGTCTCACCATCCCAAGCTTGGGAAAGATCATGGGGGAGGACTGCCTCCAGGCGTTTGCCTTTTCCGAGTTAGTCCTAGAGTTCCCCAAAGGGTTTGAGTTTCCCTTCAGTATTTCCAGTATAGCCCCTGGTGGCTCACTCTTGGAATGCCTCAAATAAAAACCCCTTCCCATTGGGTTTCTCCAGCTCAGTATTCCACATCTGTGAAACAGAGAGTGTGTCATTTCTATGGTCCCTCTGTGCCTTTGCAGCCAATCAGAGTTACTACAGAAGAGAGAAGTCCAAATATTCCTGGGGAAAAAATGAGACTCCTTCCTCACAGAGTTTTCTTGAAAGCTGGCTACTTGAACGATGGGGAAAATATGTAGCCCCAAACACCATCTGTTCTCAAAATCCTTTGCACCAAGGTTGAGAATAGAATGGGTTTTTTTAATCCGTATTGGCAGTGTGCCATATTGGATAGAATGCTGGGCTTGGAGGGAGGAGGGTTTGTATTCAAATCCTGCCTTAGACACTTACCAGTTGTGTGACTCAGGACAAATGACTTAGCTTCAATTTTTTCATCTGCAAAATGGTGGTGGGGTGGGGGAGGGGATTGCACCTAATAGCTTCTGAAGTTGATTCTACGGTCACTTCTACGATCTTATATTTCCTTTGTACAGTACTATGTTTAAAGAATGTTTAAAGAAATACTGACCACCCTAGAGATGAGCATATATAAGGTCCGACGAACACATGACTGTGATCAGGGACCTTGACTGAATCATGTCTGTGTTTCAAGATGCACCATTTTAAAATGTCTATTTTTTTTTCAAAAATACATTTTTTTTTGGGATAACTTTTGTTTCTGTAGTCCTCTCCAGACATAGCTTCCTTCCTGCCACCACACTCAAAGACCGACCCCTCTCTTGTAACAAAGATAAGAGGTGAAGCCAAATCAACAAAAATGACATCCATGACCATCGATGGCTTTTTAAAATGAATAGCTTTGCATTTTAATAATAAAAAGCATCGTGAATGAGCCTTTCATAAACAGGATTTTATCTGGATTCAAACTCAGGAATTAAACTAACTGGGCCAGATTCTCTTGGAGAATGAGACACTATGAGCCTATTTTTTTATTGCTATTCTGTGATATTTTGGGAAACTGGGCTGTATCTGGCTTCATGGGAATGGAAATTACTTGCTCTATGAAGTCTGTTGTCTTAATCTCCCATGTCTGTATCCAAATGGCCCCAGAGTAG
The DNA here is from genome assembly GCA_028646595.1 of Phalanger gymnotis. NCBI lineage: Eukaryota > Metazoa > Chordata > Mammalia > Diprotodontia > Phalangeridae > Phalanger > Phalanger gymnotis. The sequence goes on from CM053622.1 coordinate 27,885,335, forward strand.
GAAGTGCCAAAACTTCATCTCCATATAATTTCTTTTTTTCTATATTTATTTTATTTTACATTTTGAGTTCCAAGTTGTCTCCTTCCCTTCCTCCCAACCCCACATTACAGAAGGCCAACATTCGATACAGCTATAGCTGTAGAACCTTACAATACATTCTTCTATAGATCGGTTCTTTCTCTGGAGGTGGATAGCATTTTTGTTTATAAGTCTTTCATAGTTGATACGAATGATCATGTTACTCGGAATAGTTTAGTCATTCACGGTAACTCTTCTAACAATACGGCTGTTGTTGTATACAACATTCTTTTGGTTCTGCTCATTTCCCTCTTCATTATCTCATGCAAGTCTTTCCACGTTTTTCTAAAAACAACCTGCTCATCATGTCTTATAGCAGAGTATTTTATCACAGTCGTGTACCATGACTTATTCAGCCATTCTCCAATTGATGGGCATCCCTTCAATTTCCAATTCTTTGCCATCACCAAAAGAGCTGCTATAAATACTTTAGAACATACAGACTCTTTTCCTTTTTCCCTGATTGCCTTGGGAAACAGTCCCAGTAGCAGTATTGCTGGGTCAAAGGATATACGCAGTTTTATAACTCTTGGCATAATTCCAGATTACTCTCCAAAATGGGTAGACCAGTTTACAGTTTCACCAACAGCGTATCAGTATCCCAATTTTTGCACATTCCCTCCAACATTTGTTATATCTCTTCTTATTTTAGCCCCACCTGGTAGGTGTGAGATGGTACCTCAGCGTTTTAATTTGCATCTCTCTAAACAATAATGACTTAGAGCATTTTTTTCACATGACTATATGTAGCTTTGATTTCTTTGTCTCTGAAAACTGCCTGTTCACATCCTCTGACCATTTAACAGCTAGGGAATGACTCGTATTCTTATAACTTTGATTCAATTATCTATATATTTGAGATATGAGGCCTTTATCCAAGAAACTGTCTATAAATTTTCCCTCAGTTTTCTGCTTTCCTTTGAATCTTGCTTGCATTGGTTTTATTTGTACAAACCTTTTATAATTTAATGTAGTCAAAATTATCCATTTTACATTCCATAATGCTCTCTGTCTCTTGTTTATTCATAAATTCTTCTCCTATCATAAATCTGATATGTAATATGCTCCATGGTCTTCTAATTATATCTCCCTTCATGTCTAGGTCATGTATACATTTTGACCTTATCTTGATAAATGGTTTAAGATATCGGTCTACACCAGGAGTGGGGAACCTATGGCCTCAAGGCCACACGTGGCCTTCTAGGTCCTTGATTTCGGCTTTCTGATTGAGTCCAAGTTTTACAGAACAAATCTTTTTATTAAGGGGATTTGTTCTGTGAAGTTTGAATTCAGTCAAAGGGCTGCACTTGAGGACCTAGAGGTCCACATGTGATCTCGAGGCTGCAGGTTCCCCACCCCTGGTCTATACCTAGTTTTTGCCAGACTACTTTTCAGTTTTCCAGCAATTTTTACCAAATAGTGGGTTCTCATCCCAAAATCTTAAATCTTTATGTTTATCAAACACAAGATTACTACGTTCATTTACTCCTATGTATTGTGTATCTACTGTATTTCACTGATCCACCATTTTATTTCTTAGCCTATAGCAAATAGTTTTGCTAATTATCACCTTATCTGCAGTTTAAGATCTCCTTCCTTTACTTTTTTTTTCATTAATTCCTTTGATATTCTTCACCTTTTGTTCTTCTACATGAATTTTGTTATTAGTTTTTCTAACCTAATAAAATAGTTTTTTGGTAGTTTAATTTGGATGGCACTAAAAAAATTCAGGTAAAATTGTCATTTTTATTATGCTGGCTTAGCCTACTCATAAACGATTAATATTTCTCCAATTATTTAAATCTGATTTTATTTTTATAAAAAGTGTTTTATAATTATGTTCCTGAATTCTTTGGCAGCTATACGCACAAGTATTTTATATTGTTTATGGTTATTTTAAATGAAACATTTCTTACTCTCTCTCTTCTTTTTTTTTTTTGTTTTTTGTTTTTTTAGCTTTTTGGCAGGGCAGTTGGGGTTAAGTGACTTGCCCAAGGTCACATAGCTAGTGCATATGTCAAGTGCCTGAGGTCAAATTTGAACTCAGGCCCTCCTGACTCCAGGGCGGGTGCTCTACTCACTGTGCCACCTAGCTGCCCCCATTTATTCTTGCAGATCTTTGTTGGTGATATATAGAAATGCTGATGATTTATGTGGGTTTATTTTATAGCCTGCCACTTTGCTAAAATTATTGTTTTAATTCATTTTTAGTTGAATCTCTAGGATTTCCCAAGTATACCATCATATTGTCTACAAAAAGAGATACTTTTATTTCCTCATTGTGCATTTTGATTCCTTCCATTTCTTTTTCTTTTCTTATTGCTATTGATAGCATTTCTAATACAATATTGAATAATTTTTGGTGATAATGGGCATCCTTGTTCCAGTCCTGATCTTACTGGGAAGGCTTCTAGCTTATTCCTGTTACTGATAATACTTATCATTGGCTTTCGGTAGATGCTTCTTGTCATTTTAAGGAAAAATCCATTTATACCTATGCTTTCAAGTGTTTTTTATAGAAATGAGTTGTACTATATCAAAAGCTTTTTCTGCATCTATTAATATAATCATATGATTTTGTTGCTTTTGTTATTGATATAATCAATTATGTTAACATTTTTGTTCAATTATATTAACATTTCATATTGAATTTCATTCAATTATGTTAACATTTCATGTTGAACCAGCCTAGCATTCCTGATATAAGTCCCACTTGGTCATCTCATGTAATCTCCCAGTTTGTTTTTATTGTGTGAACGACTCAGAAATATTCAATCAAGCCAGTTGACCTCCTTCATGCTCTCCACTGGCACCACGATGTGTGATTGCAGCCGTCTGTGCCAAATGTCCTATTCTTCCTCCCAGATGAATGAATCCTTCTCCAAAGCATGCTTTTAATAATGCCATTGCTGGCAATAGGCTAGAAAGCATCACAGTCTCCATTTTGTGGGGACCATAAATCAGGCTCAAACCCATCCTCTGGATGATGTAAACTGGATTTTATTAATGACTTCCCCTGGTTGGTATCTGATCTGTTATCATTACATCAGCACTGATACATTCCTAGTTTCATTTAGCCATGAGTATGGTAATGCACTGTCACTTTTCCTCTGAGGGGAAAGCACCTTTTAAAAAATAAATTTAATTGGAATCTTTTATTTTTACATTACCTCCATCTCTCTCCCTGTATAACAAAGAAAAAAAAGAGAAAAACAAATTCTTCGGCAAAACTGTAAAAACATATCTATTAAGGTGTCTTTTTTCTTTTAAAAATGAAGAAATAATATTAAGGGAGGGGCCTGGTCAGAAGCCCTTGGTCTCATCTAAATGAAATTTTTTTCTATTGCTGGTGGTTTCTAGATGAATTTTTGTGCAGCTATGGGTTAGAAGTCATTTAACTGTAGTTTCTCATCGGATTTCTTTTTTTTTTTCAATTAATAGTATTTTATTTTTTTCAATTACATGTACCAATAGTTTTCAATACTTTTATAAGATTTTGAGTTCCAAATTTTTTTCTCCCTCCATCCCTCCCTTTCCTCATCCCCAAGACAGCATGCAATCTGATATAGGTTATACATGTACAATCATACTAAACATACTTCCACATTAGTCATGTTGTGAAAGAAGAATCAGAACAAAAGGGGGAAACCATAAGAAAAAAGAGAAAACAGTACGTGTTGATCTGCATTCAGACTCCATAGTTCTTTCTCTGAATGTGGATGCCATTTTCCATTTCTTGATTCAACATTTCTTGATCATTATTTGGCCTGATGTGATTTTTAGGTGTAACTGGTGCTTAAAGCCCATTTGCACAAGACTCTCCTTATGGGTGGAGATTGATTATTTAGTGCTGCACATCTGTGTGAGGCAAGAGCTTCAGGGAAGAGAGATCCTGGGATTCTGGTTTCCAGCTTTAAGAAAAGGCCTGTGGTTCCAGAATCTCTTTAGGTCTCTGAAGAGAGAGAAAGACCTTAGGGAGTCTCTGACATGAGAAATTGGCACCTCGATCATGCCCCTATCCCCAGCTCCCTCCAGTAGAGACTTATGGGAATTTCCCATTGGATGAGATTGGGGGCTTTCTTGATTGAGTGTGCTCCTAGTGGAAAATCTCACTCATTCTGTGACTTGTCTGGTTTTTTGGAATAGGTTTAGGAGAGCTAAGCTGCCCTCCTCCATTCAATTAGCCATCTTGGCTGGAAATCTTTTTAAAACTAAGAAATAATATTATACAGTGTCTCAGTCTGAAGCCATTGGTCCCCACTGAGTGAAAAATCTTATTGAAGCCTAATAAATGTTAAGGCAGCAATGGCCTGCTCCACAATCCATGGTTTTCTTTTTATCAAAGACTTAATCATTTTTTATAATGGAATAATTATATTACCTAGCTTTTATGTAGTGCCTACTATGTGTCAGGCACTTTATACATACTGTATCATTTAATCTTCACATTTTATTATTCACATATATTATTATATATTTATATTTGTTATATAAATTAATAATAATTAATTTATATTTATTAATGTTGGTATATTTATTATATGCTTATATTATATACTTGCATAATATAAGCATATAATAAATATATTCTTATTCACAATATTATTATTATTCACAATATTATCTTCATTTACAGTTAAGAAACTATTCAGTGACTGAGCCGAGGTCACCCGGCTAGGAGCTATATGAGGTTGGATTTGATCTCAGGTCTCTTCTGACTCTAGACCCAGTGCTCTATCTACTGCATCACCTAGCTCCTTTTTAATAGAAGACTGAGTCAAGTTCAGGAAGAAATACTGATTCCCTGAAACTAAGATTATCAAAGTAAGAGTGGGAATATCTTTGGAATTCATCCAATTGAGAGTAGCATCTCTTTGTTCACTCAGCCAGATTGAATGGGTTCAAGCAGCCATTTCTCCAGGGCCAAAGCAATAGTAACATGATTGTTGTTTGGTTTAAGTAAATGACAAGACCTTGACCTTGCCATTGCAGATCAGAAAAGTTTTTTAAAGTCTGAATTCTGTACTTTTGTCTTAGCTTGTTGTAGAATTTTGTCTTTGGGATTCTGATTACTAGAAAATGTAAGGGAATATCACTTGCATCAGAGAGAATTCCAATTAATGGAAGAAACTTCTTTGAGTATCAATAAATCGTCTCTAATAGACTTTGGATGAAATGAAGAATATAAAGATTTTCTTCCACAATTAAATGGTGCTGAGACTGGGTAAAGGGCAGTGTGGCTTTGGATTGTTCCTCGATGATGATGATGATGGTGATGATGGTGATGGTGATGACGACGATGACGATGATGATGATGATGATGATTATGGTGATGGTGATGGTGAAGGTGATAATGATGGTGATGATGGTGATGATGATGGTGATGGTGATGATGATGATGACGACAAAGGTGACGATGATGATGATATAGTGCGGTATGGCTTGCAAAGTACTTTACAAATGTTATTTCATTTGATTCTCACTACAGTTACAACCAGGTAAGTGCCATTATTATCTCTGTTACCAGGCAATGTAAAGATATGTGGTTGGTCAAGCTTAAAGCTCTATAGAAATGGTTGTTGTTACTATTATTGATTGGGCCACTAGGTGGCGCCAGAGTGCACAGAGTGCTGGGCCTGAAGTCAGGAAGATTCATCTCTAGTTCAAATGTGACTTTAGATATTTACTAGCTGTGTGACCTTGGGCAAGTCACTTAACCCTGTTTGCCTCAGTTTCCTCAACTGTAAAATGAGCTGGAGAAGGAAATGACAAACCACTGCAGTATCTTTGCCAAGAAAACCCCAAATGGGATCATGGAGAGTCAGATGCGACTGAGCCACAACAGTAACAGCTATTACTGGCAGGCAGAAGCTACCCAAAGGCATCAAGAGTGTCAAGTCAGTAGCCATGAAGACTCTGACAATAACGTGAAAGAAAGCCCCAATCCAAGAACATAAATAAAAGCATCCCAGCCAGTCTCGTCCCCTTCCTCTTTACCCTTGCTTGGCCCTTGCCAATGGAGACAAGGGAAGAGGAGTGGATCCTTTGGAACCAGCCCAAGCACATTGCAAGGATACAGAGAAGGTTCCTTCTCTTTTACTAGCCTCCCTCTGCTCAGCTAGGACAGCCACCTTCCCCTACTCCACTATTTCCCCAGATTCAAGCCAAGTTAGACGCCACGAAAATTTGCTCCTTGATAAAGGGTTAATAAAGGGGAATGAAATGATGACTTTGACCTCTTTCTGCCAACTCCCAGGAGCAAACAGTTGATGCCCCTGGGACCCCAGGTGACTCTTGCAACTTGGTTAAAGAATTTCTTAATGGATAGGAGAGGCCTCTCAGAAGTCGAGGGAAGAATTGACTACTGTCATTAGTTGCTATGCCCCCTCTCCCCCTGGGAAGACATAAATCAACCCTGATGTGTTATAGTCAGTTAAGTACCTACTATGTGCCCAGGTGTTATGCTAAAAGCTGGAAATACAAATACAAAGAATAAAACAATTTGTCAAATGAAATCAGGCAAAAATTCAGGGGAGAGGCATGATGGCAAATATTGATCCCAGACAAGGTCAGAACCTTGTTCTGGCTGGATTGTTGTTCAGTTGTGTCCAATTCTTTATGACCCCATTTGGGGTTTTATTGGCAGAGATACTGGAGAGGTTTGCCATTTCCTTCTCCAGCTCATTTTAGAGATGAAGAAACTGAGGCAAACAGGCTAAAGTGACTTGCCCAGGGTCTCACAGCTAGGAAGTGTCTGAGGCCAGATTTGAATTCAAAAAGATGTGTCTTCCTGACTTCAAACCTAGTAATCTATCCACTTCACCACCTAGTTGCCCTAGTTCAGGCTGGATAGGAATTGCTTAATGCAATCTCTATGACCTGTTCTAAGGAAACAGATTGGGGAAAGATGAATAAATACCAGCAGTATGAGGCTGAATATCTGGTATATTATTTAGATTGTCTGGAAGCATTTATTAGCGTATACAAACATTAACAGTGCTACCTTTGGTTCTGGGGTTAGGTTCTATGCCCTTAGGTTCCAGGGATTGGAAATAAAATGAAACAATCCCTACCCCCAAAGGGCTTACATTCTGATTTTTGGAAGGCACTCTGCCTTCGATGACCCCGTCAACAATGCCAGCAATGCTGTAGCAGCTGCTTTTGTCCACAATTTCCTCCCAGTGCTTTAAAGACACCTGAATGTTACTTGTACTGTCAGTCAATAACCACTTATTAAGTGTCTACTATTAATGTAGAGCAGCTAGTTGGACAGTGGATAGAGATCCTGGCCTGGAGCTAAGAAGACCCGAGTTCAAATCTGGCTTCAAACACTTAATAATTGAGTGACCTTGTGTTAACCTCGTTTGCCTCAGTTTCCTGAATGAGCTGGAGAAGGAAACGGCAAAACCCCTCCAGTATCTTTGCCAAGAAAACCCCAAATGGGATCACAAAGAATTGGACACTACTGAACCAACTGAATAACACTATTAAGTGTGTAAAGAACTGTGCCAAGCACTGAGAACGTTGTTGTTCATCGTTCGTTCTCGAAGAGGACCAGTGACCTCACAAGTGTGACACCTTGACTTGCGCTTGAGTTGGATTTGAGCGAGCAGAGCGGCACAGAATCATCAGCCCCACTCTCTCCTCTGTCAGAGTCCAGCGGCAAGACAAAGGTTAAGATGGCTAGCTACCTATGGCCCAGGATGCCAGCAGGGGGAAAACAAAGAAAGCCAAAAGACAGTCCTTACCCTCGAGGAGCGTCCAGTCTAACGAGGGAGACACAGGCAAACGGCTATGTACAAATCAGACAGAGAGATTACAAGATCAAGTAGAGATACAGAGGGATGGCATTACCATTAAGGGGAATCAGGTAAGAAGATAGAATTTTAACTGGAACTTGAAGGAAGCTGGGGGGCAGCAGGCAGAGATGATGAGGCCAAGTGTTTCACGCATGGAAGAAAAATGTCTCGAGTCTGGAGATGTAGTATCTTGTTCAAGGCATGGCATGGAAGACAGTGTCATCGGGTTCATAGAGTAAGTGGGGGGGGACTGGAGAAAAGGGAGGAGTAAGATATGTGAAACCTGGAAAGGTAGGAGCAGGGCAGGTTTGGAAGGGCTACAAATGCATGTATTTTTGTATATATATATTTATGAATATATATGTGAATGTATGAAACACAGTATTTTATATATAATCTTAGAAGTGACAGGAGGCATTAGATTTCATTGAGCTGGGGCAATGATATGGTCAGACTGTTACTTTAAAAACATTAATTCGATGGTGAAGTGGAGGACGGACTAGAGTGGGAAGACTTGAGATGGGGGGGCCCAGCAACAGGCTAGTGTAACAGTCTAAGTGTGAGGTGATGAGGGCCTATGCCAGGAAAGAGAAGGGAGCATATGTCAGACGTTAAGTAGGCAAAATCTAGAGGACCTGGCCACCTACTGGATATGGGGGGTGATGATGACATCTAGGTTGTCAGCTTGGGTGACTGGGACAATGGTGGTGTTATCAATAGTTGAGTAATAGTAATTGGGTCTAATTAAGTCTAACCTAGAGCTAATAATTGGATTTAATTAGAATAATAATTAGACTCCAGGCACTTTCAGTGGCTGTCCCCCATGCCTGACACACTGTCCCTCATCATCTCTGTTCAGAAGGTGGGAAGGTCCAGGAGGAAGTGCTTTCAGGAACGATCAAAAGTCACCAAGAATTGGTAGCAATTTAAAAAAATAATAACTGGCATTTATATAGTATTTTATCTTCAATCAGCAGGAGAAGTAGAAAGAAATGGTGTGTTATCCTGAAACAAGCTGACCAAAGTATGTGCTGAAACAAGTCTGATATGATCCAATGTCTTAGTCCACATTAAAGTCCATCAAAGAAAGACAGTTTTGGAAACATGCTGGAAAGGATGCTGTCAGGCATTGCTCACCATTAACATGGCTATAAGATCTCAAAGTCTTTGACCCTGGAGGGGGGGAGGTGAGGCAATCTGGGTTAAGTGACTTGCCCAAGGTCTAAAAGATTTTAAAAGGCTAAACACGGTGGCACATACCTGTAGTCCTTGCAGCTAGGGAGGCAATTAAAAAAGCAATCGACAGCTTGTTTAAAAGCTATTAATAGTTTACATTTAAGTTTTAATACCTTGAACTGCACTGAGACTTTTGGGACACCTGTACATTAAGGCTTAAAAAGAGACCACAGGTTGGGGCAGTTAGAACAAGCCTCCGGCCTTAGGACAGGAGCCCAAATGAATCTGCTCCAGATGGGTTTTGGGGAGCTCCGCATCATTTCTACACTAGGGGACCACATAAGGGTGCTCTTCTCTCTAGTGTATGAGTTTTCCATCAATCTGAGGCAGGTCAGTGGGATGACACACGCTCTGAGGTTCAGGATTTCTTGAATGTTGTTGTTTGTCCTTCGTTCTCGAAGAGGACCATGACATCAAGGAGGAGATGCCATGAATTACAAGTGAATTGTATTTAAGTGAGGGAGGACTCTTCAAAGTCACCAGCCTCACTTTTTCCTCTGGAGCCATCTGGGTCCAGTGGCCAGATATAGATCAGGACGACTGGAGATGGTGCTTCTCGAATGTGAGTAATAAATGATGTCCTCACTCATCAAAGTTGGCTGAGACAAGTTAAATAATCCTTCGGTAATCACTCCTAACCTATGGCCTTGGAGGTCAGGTTGTGAGTGCTGTCACTTAGAATACACCTTTTATCTCTATGGCCTTATTAAAGGAGTTTGGGCCCTGACAAATAGGGCCTTACCAGGACTGGGAGAATACATATGGGATTTTGTCATCTACCATGATGTGTGGGAGATTAAGGCCTAGCCAACTATGGAAATAATTTCAGATATTTGGTATGAAAATGAAAACCCGTGGACTTTATAACCATTCCAGTAGAAGTGTAGACAAAAATGGGAAACCTAGTTATAGAAAATAATACAATCTGGAGGGTCGGCCAAGGAACAGGAAGTGACCTAAGCAGACAGAAATGATTTCAATCCATTGGTAGCTACATTGAAGAAACAGGTACTAGAACTCTACTTGTTGGATTCTGAGGTCCTTTCCATCTTTAAATCTATTGATTTAATTTAATTATTGAATCTATTGACAATCAGATTGATTCTGTATCTTTTTTTAAAAATTGTTCCTATTTACAGTTAATTGATTTTGTCTTGTAACTGCCTAAGTCATGATTACTTGTCTCTAAACTTAACTCAGAAATTTAGCTGGGCCGTAATGAGTTAAGTCTAGGAATACAGTTCTCTCTCTCCAGTTCTCCTGTTAATCACTGTTCTATTCTTGTATCAGGGAAATATGTTACCCTTAAAGGAGGCGGGTGGAGACCAGGGAGTCTGGTGTCGTATCTTTGCACCATCAAGCTGTCCTTCAGGGATGTCTGGTTTGTTATCCAAAGAAGTCTGGTTTGCTATCTCTGTCCTTGCAGAGGCAGCTGGACTCAAGAAACGAACATTTCTTAGTCACAAGAGAGAAGGGGGATGGGGGATGGGGGGATGCAGGGGCTATTGCTAGCCCTCATTCCTAATTTTCATTCAATCCTATTTTTTTCCATCTGTGATGCTAGCCTTTTAATCTTCTTTACTCCCCAAAGCTATAAAAGAGAGCTTTCCCCCTCATTCGGGGTCTTAATTTTGGTGGGGAAGCTGAGAACCCATTTATTGGTAAATTTGTGCTTTACTAATAAGGTAATTATGCTAGGACCTTTGTGTTTTAATCTACCTTAATATTAACTGTTAGAAGTCGGCAACCACGAAAGAGTCTGGGGAAGGGAAGTTGATCTCTGGGGCAGCCCCTTGGGGGGAATTCTCCTTTAAGAGCCCTCAGGTGAGATTTTCCACCAAGGGTCATCTCTGCTGAGAGCTGCACCTCATTTGGATTCTTCTCCCCTAGTCTCAGCCTTTCCAAGCTAAGGTAAACCCTACACACGCTGTTAGGGAAGTCTGTGCTTGTTTGTCTCGTGTCCTATTTGTGTTTAAGTGTAACCATCTACAACATTTGGTAATAATAAACCTGCAAATCAAAATTAGGGATTAAAACTCTTGGAGAAATTTTCTTTCAGAGGCAATCAGGGGTAAGTGACTTGTCCAGGGTCACACAGCTAGTAAGCATCTGAGTACTAGATTTGAACTCAGGTCTTCCTGACTCCAGGGCTAGCACTCTAACCTCTGTACCACCTAGCTGTTCCTTTCTTTTCTTCTTCAAGGGCTTCTAGTTCCCTGCCAGGAGAGGCATGAGCTATTTTTCTTTTTTCTTTTCTATATAAATGCCAATTTTATTTATTTATTTTTTCCACATAATAGTATTCTATTTTTTCCCATTACAGGTAAAGAGGAGTAAGTTATTGACAGGTAAATACTATAACTTTGAGATACCCCTTAGGGATTTGCTTACTTCCATTCCAGGAGATTGGAGAGGTAATAAAGCAGAAATGCTTCCTATTTGAGGAAAGGCTCCAGGAAGGACCATGTCCCAAGTAACCACTATTGGCGAGAAGCACAGCCCATAGTCACAAATAACCATAGCCGGTGAGTGACTGGCAAACTGGTAGAAGATTCTTCTCAGTCAGAGAAAGGGAAAAAATTATTAGTCTGAAAGACATATAAGTCCCAGAATTTGACCTAAAAAGGCAACTTTTATTGGTGTACACTGAATTGTTTTAAAAGAACTTCGTAAGTGCTTTTGTGGTTGTCTTGTCATGTTATGCATGTCTGAAAGGCAAGCTAACTTTTTGGGGGGGCCTTATCAACCCAAGGAAAAAGAGTAAAAAAACCTTTTTTTAGGAAAGAATCTCTCTCTTTTTTCTCTCTCTCCACACATATACACATGTGTATGCATATATACACACATACATATACATAAACACATATATATGTATATATATGGGGCAGCTAGGTGGCACAGTGGATAGAGCACCAGCCCTGGAGTCAGGAGGACATAAGTTGAAATACAGTCTCAGACACTTACTAGCTGTGTGACCCTGGGCAAGTCATTTAACGCTGAATATATATAAATATATATACACATACATATATATACATGTGTGTATATGTATATATGTATGTCTGTATAAATGTGTGTATAGGGATGTTTGCATGTTTGTGCATCTGAGTCTCCAACAATGTAAATTTAAAGAAATTTTTAAATCGAATTTTAATTTCAATTTTTAAAAAATTGAAAGTGAACTCTGTATAATTCTAATGACCAAGCTTTCCCCAAAGAAGAGATATGTGAAGGCACCTCCCTCCCTTCTTAATCCTTTGGATCATGGCTGTGGAACACTGACGATCATGTTAGACTCAGCGGATATATTGGTTAGGTTAACAAACTTCTTTTCTTTCCCTCTTTTTTCTTCTTTGTTATAAGAGATGACTCTGGGTCGGGGAAAGATTGGTTCAGAAATGAAGGTGGTGCTAAAGCAAAAGATAGCCATTCTGAAGATGATTTCTCCTCTAGCCACAAGTGTGAAAGTGCTGCTTTCCATTCTCCTCCAATTTTCCTTAGGATGTTACTTTCTATATTTAGGTCTATTGAGTATCTCTGTGGTTTAAGATGCTGTTTCAAACCTCTCTTCCTTCGTCAAGCCAAAGGCAGTACCCTCTTCCACTTCTGTCAAAGGCAAGAATTTGTCTCATCCTGAGGTGATAGCAAAAAAAAAAAAAAAAAACAAATGCAGAAATGCTCTCTTCTCCATAATTCTATGCTTCAAGTCATTTTCCCATCATTCTTCCCTGTCTCCTTATCTGCTCCAGTCTTGGAGGAAGGGGTGGCCCTTCTGCCAACTCCCTCCTCTAGACCTCCTGATCAATCTCTAATCTCCCTGATTTGTCTCCTTATTCATTGCTTCTTTCCCTCCTGCTTTGAAACCTGCCCACATCCACTCTATCCTGTGAAACCCTCTGCACAAACATTAGCCTCTTAAAAGGCTGATTGCCAGAAGGGTGAGATTGGTGGATAGTTATGGGATGGGCTGTATGGTCCTAAACACTAGCCCTTCTGCAGATCCCTTCTGCCATGTTTTTTCTTTCTTTTTTGCAAATAATAGCATTGGCTTTTTTCTGCTCTTTGTATATTGCCACCTTTAAAGAAATTCTGAACTATTTAGAGACTTCAGCACATTTTTGAGACAAGTGCTATATGGAGATTTCAGTGCTACATGTGACTGTGATGAGGTTCCAAGACATTCCATTTGGATAGCTTTTATAAGCTTGAAGCTTTGCATTATAGCACCCTCTCTGGGCCCACTGTTCCAGTCCTCACTGTCACCCATGAGCTGGAATACCAGAGCATAACTAACTATTGTTTGTCCTTTGTTTTCCAAGAGGACCAATGACATCATGGGGTGATGCCTTGACTTCTGAGTAAACTGCATTTAAGTGAGAGAGACTTGCACAAAGTCATCAGCCACTGTCTCGGAGTCATCGAGGCCCAGTGGCAAGACAGAAGTCAAGATGACTGGCAATAACCCAAGATGCAATGGATGACCTTTAGACCTGAATGACTAACTACTCCCCATACTATGTCTCCCTTCACAGTTCTAAAGGTAATCCTGAGGAATAGAGGTAGTTTCTCTGGCACTCACAAGCTGATACAATGGTGTGCTCCCCCAATGGAGCCTCCAGAGTGGTGTGCTCTCACCCGACCAGATTTTTAAAGGGGGCAGTCACTGAGATGATAGAGTGAGAAGAGTTTGTAGAAAAATATTTCCCCCCAAAATCCAAGAGAAAGAGATCTTAAGCTTACATAGCACATGTGGCGAAGGGGTGACTCAGCTCCTGGTTGGATGGAAGAGCTTTCCTCCCCTCATGGAGTCCTCATGAATTTCCCCTGTGGTGTGTGGAGCTTTCTCCTGGGCCCCAAGCCCTTACAGAGTCCAGAAGCTACATTTCTCTGTATCCCAAAGTGGTTAAACTCGCAGAAGTTGTCTTTCCATTTTGTAAGGCCTGTAAATCATGTTTAAATCCATACTTTGTATTATATTAATTGAGCTATGTAAAATGTTTCCCCTTAATTATAGGAAAATCAAATGTAGAGTGTGCTACTATAATATAAAGACTAATATGTAACTGGCTTTATGTAGAACTACCCGATAGTAGATGGTCGTTTACCTTATTGGGGAAAATCATTTTAAACCCTTTCTAGTGTTTAATCAAAACCTTGGTGTCCTAATTTGTAGTTTTCATAATAAATGCAACACTGAATCCACGTCTGTCCTTATTAACGATCTTGTTTAATGGCAACTCATATTCTTATAGTGCTATAAAGTTTACAAAGCATCTTCTGTATAACAAAAAAAAAAAAGATTTAGAAGGCAGCATAGATGTTGTCATCCCCATTTTTAAGAGGAAGAAACAGGCACAGAAATCCCCACAGCTGCTAGTGCTTTATCCCCAAAGGTTAGCTATATTGTTTTGGGGAAGCTAGGTTGTACAGGGGATAGAGCCCTGGGCCTGGAGTCTGGAGGACCTGAGTTCAAATCCAGCCGCAGAGGTTTAATAGCTGTGTGACTCTGAGCAAGTCACTTCACTCTTTTTGCTTACAGATGAGTTTCTTCATCTGTAAAATGAGCTGGAGAAGGAAATGGCAAACCACTTTAATATCTTTGCCAAGGAAACCGCAAATGCGGTCATGAAGAGTCAGACGTGACCTAAAACAACAAATGTTAGTCAGTCAACGAGCATTTATTAAGCACTTGCTACATGCCAGGTACTGTGCAAAGCACTGAGAAAGAAAAAAAAACTGATCATTGTCTTCAGGTAGATTCCATTTTAATGGTGGAGACAACATGGAAAAAACTAGGAACATACTGGATATATTGTGTTTGTCCTTTGTTTTCAAACAGGACCATGACATCAGAGAAATGATGACATGACTTGCAGTTGACTTTGATTGGAGGGAGGGAGGGCTGTGCAAGGTCACCAGCCTCACTTTCTCCTCCAGAGCCATCTTGGTCCAGTGGCCTGATATTCACCAGGAAGACTGGAGATGGCCCAGGATGCAATGGGAGACCCTGGCCCTTTTAGGCTAAGGCCTTTTCAGGTTCTCACTTAGAGTGAGGCAACACCCATTCAGTGAATAGGCCTCTCAGAGAAGATGGAAGGTGGATTCAGAGGAGACAGCACCAGCAGCGGGGTTGGGGAAGGGGAGAGGAAAGGCTTTCTGCAGAAAGCCGGGCTTGAACTAACGCTTGAAAGAAACCATGGCAACCAAGAGGCATAAGTGAGGAGGAAACATTCCAGGTGGAGGGACAGCCAATGTGAAGGCATGAAGATGGGAGATGGAGTGATGGCTGAGCAGCTGCCAGTAGACCAGTATAACTGGCTCCTAGAGGGTGTGGAGGATAGTAAAATTGAAGGAGTCTGGAAAAATGAGGAGGTGGTGGGTTATGAAGGGCTGAGAGGAGGATTTTACATTGGAACCTGGGAGCAGGAGAGAACCACTGGAACTCACTGAGCAGCAGACTTGGGCTTCCTTTCCCCTTTATGGCCAATCTATATTTTTTTTCAGTTTCTGCTTGGAGTTGCGGAGCTCTTTTCTTCTTTTGTGTTTGTTTCTTAGATGTCTCTGGATCCAGAGCAATAAGGCCAAGATTCACATTGTTTAAAAAAACATTTAAAAAAGATTCACATCATTAAAAAAACCATTAAAAAAAGGTTCACATCATTAAAAAAAGATTAAAAAAAAGATTCATATCATTCAGCTCTTCCAGTGATATATCAGGGGCATGGACTGTAAGACAAGAACCCCACATTTTGGGTTTTGTCGTTGTTGTTATTTCGCTTCTGTCGGACCCTTCATGACCCCATTTGGGGTTTTCTTGGCAGAGATACTAGAGTGGTTTGCCATTTTCTTCTCCAACTCATTTTTACAGATGAGGAAATTGAGGCAAATAGGGTTAAGTGACTTGCCCAGGGTCATACAGCTATTAAGTGTCTGAGGCTGGATTTGAACTCATGAAGATGAATCTTCACAGTTCCAAGCCCAGTGCTCTATCCATGGCACCACTTACCTGCTCTCACATTTAGGGACCTATAGTCAAATTGAAGTTTGTTGATGACCTAAAAATGATGTGATTCTTATCATTTATTGCCCCCTTTCCCACCACTTGGCCACCATTACTGCAGAAGCAAAAGGGGCCTCAAAGGATTGAGAGCTATTTTACATTTTTCTTTGTTTCATGGGATGCCGTGGCCAAAGACATCACCATGTGCCTAGCCTGCCAGTGGAGTAGCTGTAATTACTTGGATGAGCTTCAGAAAACAGACTCAGCATTAAACTCAATAGAGAAATAGGCAGGAACAGAGAGAGGAGACAGCAAGGATTAGGGAGAAGAGTAGATTCAGGGAGGAAATATTCATAAGTAAAACAAATTCACATTTCAACGGGTAGATTATGAAGAGAGGATTAAAAAGAAAGAAAGGGTAAGAACCTGTGATCGGGAGTGGGACAACAGGGAGAGAAGAGAGGAAGGAGAGCAGAAGTAGCTCACTTGAGTGTGCTAAGTCTCCTCGATCTAGGTATTGCTACCCCACCCAAGCTTATGAAGAATTTAGCCTAAGGTGAAACTCTAGTCTCACTGTTTTCTGCTTAGGCTCAGGTGGGAGATGTAGATCCTGGGGGTGATTTGGAAGTAAATTATATGATCCTAGGTACATTTCTCCTAGCCCCCCCATTAGAATAGCTCCACTTCTCCTTATAATATTCATTCACTCTCATTAATTATTAACCAACCAGAGTTGACTGCCACTCAGAAACACCCATCTTCCAGGGGCATATAAACTGTGAGCCCACCACCATGATTCATCTTTGGTATTCAAGACTGTCATTGACCCATTTTATTGGTAATGTGCTAGCATTATTAATAAAATGATTAATTGCCCAGAAACTCTGTCTCTTGAACTTTTTAAATGTCACAGGGATATGAACTGGATCTAGGATGTCATAAGGTACTCCAGGAGGAAGAAACACACTCTATCAATGCAGGCTGGCACCCTTTTTCTAACTAATAGTCTTTAGAGAATAGCCAAGGGGATGGGAAATCAAATCTTTCTGTTTCTGAAGCCAGCACTCTATCTAATATATCATACTGTATATAAATAGGTACATAGACATATATGTTCACATGTACCTGCATAGAGAGACATATACGTACATATATGTGCAATCAGCATACTATATTATATAGTTGATATACATATATATGCATATATACCTGAACATATAGATATAAACATATATAGATATATATAGCTATATAAGTGTGAGTATATACCTACATACATACATATGTATGTGTGTACATAGGCATTTTTCCACACCTGTGATTTCACTGATAGAGGGTACTATAGGACAAGTTAACTCCCTCGGCCAGAACAGGCTGGCACCTTCTCTGTAACTTAGAGCCTTAGTGCATTGTGTGAGAGGTTCAGTGACTTGGCCAGGGTCACACAGCTAGTAAATCCTTAAGGTCAGATTTAAACTCCAGTCCTCCTGACCCAGTATCTCTATCCACTGCACCACATGCAAAATAGGGAGTAAGATATACGCTTGGTCTCTTATTTTTGGGAGAAGAGAAGGCAGGGCAATTGGGGTTAAGGTCACACAGCTAGTAAGTGTCAAGTGTCTGAGGCCACATTTGAACTCAGGTCCTCTTAACTCCAGGGCCAGTGCTCTATTCACTGAGCCACCTAGCTGCCCCACACTTGGCCCTTTCAAGCCCCCTGTTTAAGCTATGAGTTCTTGTCTCCATTGTCTTAGTAGGGAGAGAGTAGGGAAGAAACCTATATTAAGGGCTTATTATGTGCCGGGCATTGTGCTAAACGCTTTAAAAATATGATCTAATTTGATCCTCACACCAACTTCGTCTTAGTGTCTTATCGGAGAGTCCCACTCCTCAGGGAGGAAGAGGGAGAGAGGTGTCAAGAGGTGTCAAGGCTGGGGGCTGAGAGGCAGATGGGTGGAAAAGGTTTCACACGCTCCCCCCCCCCATCCTGCACTGGCCCTAGGTGACCTACTTATCAATCTTGTTCCAGGGAGAAGTCGTTAAAATTAGAAGCCAGTATTCTGTAACTCTCCTCCCTTTGCTGAGCAAACTTATAGAACATGCTGCCTACACTCGTTTCTGCTACTTCCTTTCTTCCCACTCACTTCTTGTAATCTGCCTTCCAATACCACCATTCAACTAAAACTGACCTCTCTGAGCTCTCCAAGGATCTCTCAGTTGCTAAACTCTAACGGCTTTTGCTCAGTCATCTTCCTTGACCTTTCTGTAGATTTCAACAATGTTGACTGCTGTCTCCTCCTGCACTCTCGCTCCTCCCTCAGATTTCATGAGGTTGCTCCCTTCTAATTCTCCTCCTCCCTATCTGACCACTCCTTCTCTGTGTCCTTTGCTGGAGATTCATCTATATCCAGATCCCTAACCTTGGATATTCTGTGTGTACACAGGCACATTTATCCCTAACTTCTCTCTGGAAGTCCAATCCTATATCACCAATTACCTGTTGGACATCTCCAACTCAACATGTCAAAAACAAAACACTTTACGTTCCCCTTAAATTCATTCCTCTTCCAAACTTTTCTAATTCCACAGTCGATCAGTTAATAAGCATTTATTAAGCACCTACTATGTGCCAGCCACTGTGCTAAGCACCAGGGATACAAAGAAAGGCAAAAACAGTCCCTGCCCTCAAGGAGCTCCCCCTCTAGTGTGAGAGACAACATGCAAACAATTGAGTATGAATCTTAGGATGTTAGGGTCCTGGTAGTATCTAAGGCAGAGTTAGAAACATAGGGTGTGACATTCACTACATCTCTTTTTCTTACATGGAAATGATTTTGTTAATAAAGATGTTGAAATGTGTGCATACCAATTTAAGTACAAAACACTTTTAACCTCAGCATTACATTAAAACAGTTGCAGATTTGACAGTCTTATTCACAACTACAATAATAGTTTGCAAAGTTTTAATTAATATTTCCTCTGTTTAGTCCTCCTCTGTCTCCCATTACATGGGTCACCTCTCTCTGTTGATTAAACTGAAGACCCCAGACCCCTGTTCTCCAAGTCTGAGGCTGGAGCCTAGCTCGCCTTAACTATGCATATATGGCTAAGAAAATAAAGAAAATTCCCCCCAACCACTATCCCACCCCAATTTTCCTAGCCTGGTCTTCCTGGCTCTGAAGCCATCTTTGTATTCACTACCCCAGATGTGTCAAACATGAGGCCCATTAATCCCAGCACACTCTTGAGTGGGCCTGAACCAGACTAAAATGTAATTGGAAAATATTTAACAAAATAAATAAAAATACAATGCAATATGGATAATGTTAATTTGTGGTTTTCTTGTCAATACGTGGCCCACAGGGATCCATTTCTATTTAAGTCTGATATTCCTGCACTATACCACACTATACATAAATAAGTATATGGACATTTATATGCAGGCATATGTGCATATATTTATATATGCCTATGTATGGATATATACATTTTTTCCAGATCTGTGACTTCATTGATACACAGCCCTTCAGGATAAGTAAACTCCTTCTAAGTTGCTATCTTTTCTGCAACTTATAGTCTTAAAAATGTTGCCTAGAAAAGTGGTATCAAACAAAGAGAAATGGGGCCATGAAACCTTACAAAAAGATCCTTCTCGTTGTTATCATATTCCACTTATAAATTTCATCCACTGTCTGAATGCAGGTGGAAGCATACTCTTTGCTCTCATTTTCTTTTGTTGTTTTGTTTCTTCTTTCTCATGGTTCCTCCCATTAGTTCTAATTCTTCTTTTCTAATGTGAAAATATGTTTAATATGAATATATAAATAGAGCCTATATCAGATTGCATGCTGTCTTGGGAAAGGGGAGAGGAGGGAGGGGGAGAAAATTTAAAACTCAAAATTTTATGGAAGTGAATGGTGAAAACTAAAAATAAAGTACACAAAAAAAATTAAAAAGAAAAAAATAAACTTCATCCACCAAGTCTCAGCAGTATCTATGAGGTCAAGTTTAGATTGTCTCCTTTGTCCTGTTTAAATCCCATACTTTGTGCATTTAAAAATAAGTGTCTGCCACCCTGAGTGCTACCACTGGCTTTTTTTTTCCTTGAATGTGGTCTCCAATGAATGACTGATCCTCTCTTCCACTGCTCTTTCTGGTCCCAGACTTGGCATATATATCTATGTGGGCAGTATTAACCCTCCTCTTCATTCTGAACAGATTTGAAAGACTTAAATACATTATTACTGTTCCTTCTTAGATCCACTTCCTGCCTGACCAAGAGCTCATCACTTATGTCTGCATTTTAAGCTGTACTCCAGAGATCCAAAAAGCTACACGTGGACACCATCTTCTTAGCCAGCTGTTCACTTCCCAAGTCTGTGGTTCTCTTCTGAATTACCCACTTTTAGACCAAAATAGTGATGAAAACACACACTATGCTCTTCAGATCTTCACTGTTTTTGCCCAGGATTTCAAGGTTACAGAATCTGAGGAGGAAAGGAGCTCGGAGACCATCGAGTATAAGCTAAGTTATACAAGAATACTCCCTACATCATACCTGAAGAGGGATCATCCATAAATGGTCAAAGGATATGAACAGGCAGTTTTCAGACAAAGTAATCAAAGCTATCCATAGTCATATGAAACAATGCTCTAAATCATATTGATTAGAGAAATGTAAATTAAAACAACTCTGAGGTACCACCTCACACCTATCAGATTGGCTAATATGACAGAAAAGGAAAATGCTAAATGTAGGAGGGGGTGTGGGAAAATAGGGACACTAATGCAGTGTTAGTGGAGTTGTGAACTGATCCAACCATTTGTAAGGGCAACCACACTAGCATACCCTGGCTGCTAGTGCAGGTTCTTAGATCTGTTTTAACCAAGGAAAGATAGCTGTTTCAGGGGTCAACACTCTTACTTTAATTAAACATACATATATCACTCAGTTTAGGGAAAAAAGTCAGCACCCTGAACTTCAGAGCAAATACAAACAGAAATTACAAACAGAAAAAATAACGCAAATCAACAGACAGGCTTCTAACTGTCTGACTATCGCAATACATACAGTTACCAGAGAGAGAAGCACCAACATCTGGGTTTTCAAAGTTGGGGGACTCCTTAATGGCTACCAAGAGTCTCATCTAGCCAAATCACACAAACACTCTTCTAACGAGTGAGCCCCAAAGCAAAATGCTAACCTCAGAATATACATACTGTTTCCAATCAAGGACTCTTGATTCAATCAAAGACTCCTGATTCAAACAAAGGTAAGACTCCATCAAAGACACCTGATTGCCTTAGTGTTGAGAAGCACTCCAAAAGAAAAAACAGCAAAACGTCCCACTTTGCTTGCCATTACACCATTCTGGAGAACAATTTGGAATTATGCCCAAAGGGCTATATAAAACCGTGCATACTCTTTGACCAAAAAATACCACTACTAGGTTTGTATCCCAAAGAGACAAAAAACAAAAAGAAAAGGGGCCTATATGTACAAAAATATTCATAGCTGCTGCTTTAGCAGTGGCAAAGAATTGGAAATTGAGGGGAAGCCTATCAATTGGAGAATGGCTGAACAAATCGTTGTACATGATTGTAATGGAATACTGTTATGCTATAAGAAATGATGAGCAGGATGCTCTCAGAAAAACCTGGAAAGACTTACATGAACTGATGCAAAGTGAAACAAGCAGAACCAGGAGAACACTATACACAGTAACAGCAACATCGTGTGTTGGTATACTGTGCATAACTTAACTATTCTCAACAATGTGGTGATCCAAGACAATTCTGAAGGACTTAGGATGAAAGGTGCTGTCCATCTCCAGAGAAGGAACTGGTGGTACCCTAATGCAGATCGAAGATTCTTTTTCTTTACTTTTTTATTTTTCTTAGTTTTTTTTGTCTGTGTTTTCTTTCACAGCATGACTTACATGGAAATGTGTTTTGCATGACTGCAAATGTATAACCTATGTCAAATTTCTTGCCTTCTCAATGAAGAGGAAGGGAAGGGAGGGAAAGAATTTAAAACTAAAAAGCTGAAAAAAGAATGTTAAAATTGTTGTTACATGTAATTGGGAAAAATAAAATGTTAAATTATTTAAAAAATAAATCATTAAGGACCCTCCCAAAAAAGACAGAAAAGGGATCATCCAATCTTTGCTCAAAGACCCTTAGTGAGGGAGAACCTATTGATGATAGCCATGGAATTGGTTGTTGTTATTGTTGTTCAGTCATATCTGACTCTGTGATCTCATTTGGGGTCTTCTTGGCAAAGATACTGGAATGGTTTGCTATTTCCATCTCCACCTCATTTTACAGATGAGGAAACTGAGGCCAACAGGGTTTAGTGACTTACTCAAGGTCACCCAGCTAGTGTCTGAAGCTGGATTTGAACTCAGTTATTCCTGACTCCAGGTCTGGCACTCTAAACATTGTGCCACCTAGCTGTCAGTGCCACCCAACTACCCACTGAATCGATGGAGAACTCTAATTGTTAGGAAGGTTTTCTTCATACCAAGCCTAAATTTTTCAGTGTATCGCGACTTCCTCCCGTCACTCCTGGTTCTGCCTCTTGAGTCCAAGCAGATCAAGTCTAAGAGGCGAGAAAAGGACCTAGGAAAGAACCATGAGGATTATGTGGTTCTGTGGTTAGAGGAGATGATCTGGAAGAAGATCCAAAAGGAGACTGAGAAAGAGTGGTCTGGTAGGTAGGAGGAGAACCAGGAGAGAGGGGTGTTGGGAAAACCAATGAAGAGAGAAGTATTAAGGAGGAGAGCATGATCAGCACTGTCAAAGGTTTCAGAGAGATCAAGGAGAATGAGGAATGAGGAAAGGTCATTGGATTTGGCGATGAAAAGGTCCCTGGTAGCTGGAGAGGGCAAAGTGGAAAGTAAAGAGTTAAGGAGAAAGCAGGAGGAGAGAGAGTGGAAGCACCCATTGTAGACAGCCTGTTCAAGGAGTTTAGCTACATAGGGCAGAAGAGAGAGAGGATGATCATTAGTGGGAATGGAAAGATCAAGTGAGGGTTTTTTGAGGATGGGGAAAGACATGGGCATGTTTATAAGCAGTAGGGAAGGAGCCAGTAGACAGGAAGAGACTGAAGACAAATGATAGTATGGGGATGAAAGAGGAGGAAATCTGTTGGAGAGGATGGAATGGACTCATTTGTGCAGGTAAAGGGGTTTGCCTTGCTAAGGAGTAAGCCCACATCTCTGTGTGAGACAGGGATGGAGGAGGAGAGAGAGGTAGTAAGGAGTAAGCCCACCTCTTCATGTGAGACAGGGATGGAGGAGGAGAGAGAGGCAGAAGGCGAGGTTCTCAGCTAAGTGGGGAGCAGGAGGGGGAGCTATGATGAAAAAGTTTCAAAGAACCATTGTGGAGAGTGGGATAGTGAAGTGAGGAGAGAGTACAGTAGGACCCCCTAGCAGTGGTGGGTAGCTGAGGCCGTGTAACATACATCTGTACTGAACCCAACCAGAATGGTTGTGTGTGTTTCTCTTCCTTCATTCTGCGTATAGGAGCTAAGGTGGCAGATGGTGAGAGTGATTCAAGGCTGAATCTCGGCAGGGCAAGAACAGAAATATGACAGGGGGACCAGGGACTCAAGAGAAGAGGACAGTCGAACTTGTTCATCAAGAGATC